>BTPG01000002.1:160914092-161514092 GCA_036245525.1 Semisulcospira habei
CTCTGATAATCTTTAACAGTCTCCCTAACTCCCGCATCCTGGAGCTGATTTGTCCAGCCGTGTGTTCTTCAATGTCCCTGCGGTCAAATAATCTCTTTCCATACTCAAGAAGCAAGGGGTCAGTTCTGATGAGACGGCTTATCTCATCATCTCTCTGGGTAGCCAAGACCTTGTGGTAGAAGGAAAATTCAACGTCTAAGGGTATTGGAAGCATGAGCCGACCACGGCGAGCGGCGTCCCCTCGCCGAGTGATCTGAAACCCTCCTGGCTTCTGACAGCAACGTTTTGAGTGTACAGAGATCAGCTTTTTTTGATAGAGCCCTTTGCAATGGCTACAGGCGAGAAGGTCGTCTACCTTACTAGTTTTGGTGCGATACTTAGGAATCAAACATCCGGATTTGTTTTCAAGAACAGCAACGTTATGCATGTAATCACCCTCATCTTGTAGTCTGATCCATGCTCGACGTCTCTGCTTGGTCCCTTTTTTCATCGACAAAATTTTAGCAACGTCAGCCTCATCTGCATGGACATCTTGTAAGTGCGTGCTCATTTTCAAGACAAGCTTGCCACACAATTTGCATGCATGTTTCTTGTCCCATTTGTACTTTCCTTTCCCTCTCTGCGACACGTGCACACCCGTTTCTTCTGTAAGTGCTCTTTCCCCACTCTTTCCAGCATCATGTTCCTCCTGCCTATCCACATTCTCATTGCCACCCCCTAACGCACACTGCACCTTGCTGGTACTAGCGTCACCAACACCTGGCCACCCCAAACCTGCCACTTTGATGAAATCTAACATAGTCGATACAATACTGTCTATGTCCGAGATCCCAGCAATTGATGCCGACACACCCTCTGAATCCGGTGAGCTCGAGCCAGGAACAAACTCCTCGTCATCACTGCCCTCGTATTGCGATGCGCTGGCACTGCTCTCAGTCTCGGGTCCATCCCAGGCGCCATTTGCCAACTGGAGAAAGAAAGAAAGAAAGATTAAAACCAAAGCTGCATTAGAAACAGAAACAGCCCAATTTTGGTTTAAAGGGGCCTTGCACAAGAATAAAAAGAGTAATCCCGTGTATGACCGATTTACATATGTGTGACCTCGGTGACGAGGGCTGGCTTCTGCAGCAGTCAAAATCCACGTTTTCTGAAAATGCAAGCAGTTTTCACACATTTGTCAACCCTGCGTGACCCTTTGAGAGAGGTCACTCAAATTGGCATGTTTAAAAAGGTCTTGCCACAAAGTATCCTTGGGCCAAGCTTGAAGAATGTGGCTTGAATAGTCTCCGAGAAAATGCCACCGTTAACTCATTCTACCCCCAGACACACCACAGCAGGATAACAGGGGTGGGATTCTAGTAAGAAAGAAAACGCGGAAAATCAAACGACATTGGTGGGGGGTGGGTGGGTGGGGGTGGGGGGGGGTGGGGGGGGGTTTCATGTCCTTCATTTTCAGCGGCCGAAAAATCAAACGACAGGGGGGGGGGGGGGGGGGGGATAGGCACGCGTGTCCACCGTTCGCCAAAGTATCCAAAAACCGACAGGGGGAGCGAGACCAAACACACCCGAAAATGGACTTTGTTATGACACTCCTGATCTGCAGTATAAAAATGGAATGTGCGTACCAGTTTATGTTCAGAATGCACACTAAACGGCACTCTGTCTTGGACAATATCCTTTTTCACCGCCATTTTCCACTGCGACCTAAAGCTACCGGAAGTGTCGGGCGATAGTGAACCAAACTACATACAAATCCAACCCATTTGAGATTTTTTTGCCATTTAAGAAGTTTTTTTTTTTCTCGTCTTTTTTGTTGTTATTAGACGCGGAAAATAAATATGCTTCAGCGGAATTGTGAAAGAATTTCCACGGAAATCCGCGGAAACGCGGAAGAATCCCACCCTGGGATAAGGATCGACCATGATAGTTCAAAGGTGATGCCAGAACAGCTTGGCGCCTACGGGCGCCAAGCTATTCTGGCATCACCCTTGAACTATCATGGTCGATCTGTGTCCTGCGCTGCAATGCGGTCTTGAGAGGACAGGGGCAAAATTTAAGGATTTTGGTGTTGGGGTAGAATGAGTTAAAGTTTACCATGGACGACGGACGGACGACCAGTGGCCCAGAACATAAACTCACTTTTGCTTCGCACGCACGCCAGCCAATAAAATGAAGATGATCATAGAATCACTTTACTTACCAGTTTGTAATTGGGAGCATTCCGCTGCCGTCCATGCACCCTCCTACCAGACGCACCCTCTGTGGCAGAGGCTGGGGGGCCATGATTCTGCAGCATAGATCCCGATGGGTTTGGACATCCTGCTGCCATCCGGCGCTGGGTGTGTGCCAGAAAGTCCTGAGCCGGTGTGACCAAAATGGTGTTGCTGAGAACATGTCCAATACAACCATGTAAACCAACTGACATTTTGAATCAGATTGATTGTACATTGCTTAACGTCCCGACAGCCACTAGGCTTTCTCAGGACGTGCCTGCACTGCTTGTGAAAAAAAACCCACCTAAACAGAACATTGCCATGTATGTCGCCTGCCGGTCAAATACGTTAACTCATTCTACCCCAACACCAAAATCCTTAAATTTTGCCCCTGTCCTCTCAAGACTGCATTGCAGTGCAGGGCACAGATCGACCATGATAGTTCAAGGGAGATGCCAGAATAGCTTGGCGCCCGTAGGCGCCAAGCTATTCTGGCATCACCCTTGAACTATCATGGTGGATCCTTATCCTGCCGTGGTGTGTCTGGGGTAGAATGAGTTAAATAAACCTAACACATGGGGCCAAGACATAAAGCTAAGACCATTTAGCAACACACATCCAATATCAAGAGCTACAGGCAGTGCAGACAGTAGGGAGAGTTTTAAAAAGGCAAATTTATACAGGTGAATGGACAAAGGGTAGACAGAAACACATGCATGCCCCAGAATTGAGAGAAAAACCCACCCTGTGGGGCTGACCAGGGTGACCCTGAGAACTAAAAACTGGCAATACAGTAAAAAGCGATACTTCAGTTGCACATTCCTAAACGAGACCTGTTTGTGGACGTTCGTTCTTCGAATCGCGAGGCAGTTTTGCGAACGAGGATTGAAATCTGGCGCCATTTTTGTTTTTTTAAAAAAAAAAGTCAACTGATAGTTACTGTGCATGCATGTGGCAAGTTAACACGTCAGAAAAAAAAAGAAAGAAGAAACAAAATCGCGTGGCAGATTGACCTTGTAATGGGGTTATTGAACGAATTCCTTTCATTGAAGAAGAAAGCTTTTGTTAAAATCGTGGGGTTCTATTATCATTTACTACAAGACTCAACGGTCAGGCCCGGTGCGGCCGAGAGGCCGAAGACACGTTTGAAAGCAGACGCCTTATTTTTCTGGGCCAAACGGGTACGGGGATTGGAGGCATCTCTCAGTTAAATAACTGCACTGAACAAGTACATTTGGGCGTGCTCTTAACTAAGAAATATTGCATAAAGTACCTCTGCAAATGCGAGAGAATGACCGGTGCGTCCGTTGGAGACGAAAGACGTTTAAGCAAGGGAAGCAACTCCGTTCATCGGTGTTGGACCAATCAAATTGATCTGAAAACACTCCGGCCGCTTCCGTGTCCACACACAGGCCCAGGGCATCCCTGAAACACAACGATGAAGTAAATCTGTTAAAATGGGCACATCGTATTTTGATATTTTTTTCTGAATTTTGAATGAAAGATAATACAGAAACAACCCTCAGAAAAAATGGGTGTCTGATCTGGCCACCCAGAATTTTACACAGACCCAGATTGCATAAGGATGGTAAAGAAAGTAACCCATTTCAGTCATTTGGTGTACGCACACACACACACACACACACACACACACACACACACACACACACACACACACACACACACACACACACACACAGGCGCACAAAAGCCTCACAGTGGGTTACCTACCATTTCATGTGAAAATGGGTTCCCATATTTCTATTTATTCTAGGGCTCTGGAATTGATGCGAATGTTTAGAACTCACCTTATAACTAAGCTCTATAACTTAAAATAAAATAGACATTTTCTAGAAACAGAGCCACTAGATGCAGAAAAAATGGGTTTCTACCAATAAAGTGGGTGGGTGTCTCTCACACAAAAACTGGCATTACAGTCAAAATGGGTGTTTCACAACATTAGGCGTCTGTAATAAGGTCAAGTGCATGGAATACTTTTTTTTTCACATTCATATTTTTGTTTGGTTTTTTTCAACTTAATGTGTATGTATGCATTAACATTCTTAACATTGTATGGTGCAAAATTGAATGAACACTGGCCTGTAACCTTTCGATTATGATTTTTACAGAGGAAATCTTTTAAACATTGCTACGTTTTGTCCTTCTGAAGCAAAACAGTTTATCATGGCATTTATGTGAGAATTCTGGAAATTAAACGACTTTTAAAAAAAAATGTACTCTGCAGTTTGAGACAAACAGCAACAGAGCATTTTGAATATTAACCCTTATTATTCGGAATACACCAGTGTGTGCAACAAGTGTGACTAAAATAGTCCAAAGGGTAGTGGCAGAATAGCTTGGCGCCTCTAGGCGCCAAGCTATTGTGGCACCACCCTTGAACTAATAATGCCATTGGTCTATGTCCTCATCTGTAAGTTCTGTAATGTAGCTTGCATATATGGCAGTGTACAAATTTGAAGCTTTTAGCCTCAGTATGATGCAGGTTAAAAAGTGTGGAAAAATATGAAAGACAGAAAAAGACCCAGACGAAGAAACTAACACTTAACTTATTCTACCCCAGACACACCAGAGCAAAATAAAGATCGACCATGATAGTTCAAGGCTGATGCCAGAATAGAGTGGCGCCTATGGCCGCCAAGCTATTCTGGCATCACCCTTGAACTATCGTGGTCGATCTGTGTCCTGCCCTGCAACGCAGTTTTCAGAAGACGACTTCAACATTTGGGGATTCCGGTCTTGGGGTAGAATGAGTTAAAATGACAAAACAGAACACTGACATTAATTAATGAACTGACAACATAGGATATCAATCACTTGAAACTTCAGCCTTTATTAATCACATCAAAGGTGCATGCATATAAAAACACAGTAATTGTTTGTAAACACTTCAAATCAAACAATCAAGAGCAGTCAAACCTTTTTCTGCCAACTTTGTGATGAGGAAAACTAGTTCTTGCCCAAGTTCGGCACGTAAAGGGTTACCGCGACTTATGTGCCTCTATTCATAAAATGGAGAGAGAAATATAATACTGAGTTCTAGCAAGTGCGACAATAAAGTTTAGCCGAGTTGGTATACCTCGTCCAGTGCCTAGGTTAAATGCACCAGTGATGCCAATGTTGCTATATTGGCAGCAGACCGGTCGCTCGGACCGGTCTGGTGCACCCGATCGGTTTAGAGCGTGTGTTTTCTGCACCTGTAATGGGCAACCTCGGAGAAAGAATCACGTGAGCTTCGTTTGACTGCTGCAAAATAACATGAATAAAGAATAAACCCTTTCCCATATATGCAATCCAGCAATTATGCATCCATCCTTATGCTAGCACCATGAAACATTACGCGATTTGGCAGATTTTTAAAAATAGCTTTTTTAAATCCTCAATGGAGGTGATTTTTGCGACATCTGCGTCGTTTGCGGCAGAAAGCACCGTCAAAGTTGAAGTTCGAGAAATGAGCGCACTACATGTACAATAGACTTGATTCAGTGGTGTTGGGCATGACTCAAGCCTCCGCCATCTCAACACAAAACTGGCGTGTTCGGGGAGATAAAAGGCTACAAGTTAAAACCGCAAACGAACCTTTTTTTTTTGACTGCGATCACAATCTTCTGCGTGAACGTACGAGACCACACTACAAGTGCACAAGCCAACCTGCGCGCACAGTTCTGGTGCACATGGCCGGTCCGAGCGACCAGTCTGGTGCGAAAATAGCAACAGTGGCACCGCTGGTGCGTTTAACCTAGGTAGAGGGCGAGGTATACCAACTCAGCTAAGGTTTATGCTTCCTGTGATTTTAGAAACAACAATGCACAGTATGCAAAGTGTACTTTATAGTAACCAAAAAAAAAAAGTTACAGACATTTCCAAAATGATCCAGGCGTACATCAGATAAAAACAAGCTATACACACTGAAAAAAATAACACTCTTGTAATAAATGTTTATCATGTTGACAATGGTTTTCTTATCTTATTATAAATCACCCTCGTGGTGGACAAAAGACGTTAAGCCCTAAATATTTAACATTTTTTCTTATCTTATTATTGTCTTTCATCCTGATTGGTTGTACATTGCTGAACGTCCGGATGTGCCAGCACTGATAATGAAGGGGGAAAAAATAAAATAAAATAATGAACAGAATATTGAATGTATGTCGCCAGCCAGTCTAATACGCTAAATAAACTTAACATCATTTAGCAACACACATCCAAAATCAAGAGAGATACACCACCACCACCACCACCCCCCCCCCTCCCTCCCCCCCCCCCAAAAAAAAAAAAAAAAAAAAACCCACAAAAAACAACAACAACAAACAAACAAAAAAATTATTCAGACCCAAACGATGACTGCCAATCATGTAAAATGCAAAGAAAAGAAGTGCCCAATGGAGAAAGAAACAAGCTTAGAAAAGACGGTTACAACACAATTCAGTAAGATTTCAGGTAAATCCGCCCTTGTCAAAACAGACAAACAAACAAACAAACAGAGAGATCAGTCTCTACTTATCTTTGTTCACAGAAGGAATGTGCTGCACATTCCTTCTGCCAATGAAGATAAGTAGCGGCTAATCTCTCTGTTTGTTTGTTTGTCTATTTTGAAAAAAGGGTATTTACCCGAAATATTAATAAATTGTGTTGTACCCATCTTTTCTAAGCGTGTTTCTTTCTCCGTTGGGTACTTCTTTAATGTTACACAGCATACAAAATGATCCAGGTGTACATCAGATAAAAACAGAGCTATACACGCTGAAAACAACTGAATAATAACGTACTTGTAATAAGTCTTTATGTTGACAATGATTGTTTCTTTTTGTCTTATTATTGTCTTTCGTCCCCAACCGCTGTTTCATCAGCAGTTCCATTTTCAAAGTTTTACATGTTATATACAGTATACAAAATGATGCAGGTGCACCAACCCCATAGTAGCACTCTTGTAATAAATCTTTATGTTGACAATGGTTTTCTTACTCCTTATTATTGTCTCTCGTCCCCAAGCGCCGTTCCATCAGCAGTTCCATTTTCAAAGTTTCACATGTTATATACAGTATACAAAATGATGCAGGCGCACCAAACCCATAGTAGCACTCTTGTAATAAATCTTTATGTTGACAATGGTTTTCTTACTCCTTATTATTGTCTCTCGTCCCCAAGCGCCGTTCCATCAGCAGTTCCATTTTCAAAGTTTTACATGTTATATACAGTATACAAAATGATGCAGGCGCACCAACCCCATAGTAGCACTCTTGTAATAAATCTTTATGTTGACAATGGTTTTCTTGCCCCTTATTATTGTCTCTCGTCCCCAAGCGTCGTTCCATTTGCAGTTCCATTGACAAAAACAAGCTAGACATGCTGAAACCAACCCAATAATAATGAACACTCTTGTAATAAATCTGTATGAAAACGCAAATGACGCGAGTGTCGGAGAATCTCAATTCATTTCTTTTGTAACTTTTTCAGTCTGTTGCAGATGTAATCCTTAATGTTTGTCCAGCGCCTATGTCTAAGTGCAGGCTCTTCTGCAATTGCCTGCTGTATCTCGGCCTTTCCAGGAAGTTTGTTCACGATGAGGTGTGTCTTGAAACGAGTTTCAACAGCTTTCTCTTCAGCTTTCCCCCATGGTTTCCTTGTAAATCTAGCTTTCTTTCGAACAGGAGCCGACGCAGAACTGTCATCATCAAAACTATCTAGTTTGTCATCAGGCTCTGGACGTCTTTTCTCAGTCATGCTCATTGATTCCTGTGTTGTTGACTTGCTATTTGCTTCATTCACAGGTGCTGTTTCCCCAGAGACCTCTCTGAGAGTTTCTGATGTGTTTTCATTGTCAAAGTCAATCTCTTCGTCATCGCCCAGTTCAGCTCTAATGCAACTCTCAAAATCTGTCATCCCATTGTTAACTGACAGAAGAATCTTTGCCACTTTTGCCTTTTGAAGGACGTCTTGAGGTTGGCGGTAGATATGGCGATGTATCCGAATATCATGACCAAGGAAGTCTGCCAGCTGATCCTGATCTAACTCTGAGATGGCCATGGACTGAGCCAAAGTTGCAACCTGCTTCCGTAACTGAGTAAATGTGAACATGGCTGGGTTTGACACTTGTGCTTGTAGCGCATGTTCCTTCAGAACATCATGGCCTCTGTAAGGCCTCTGACCAGAAGGTGTGGCAAAGATGTACTGGGAACCGGCGAGAGCTGGCACTGATTGCCTCATTTGAAGGATTCTGTCCACAGTTGTCATCATCTTCTTCTTCAGCAAAATGGGAACACTCCTATTAAACTTGCCCCTGATTTCCACTCGCTGAAAATGATTCACCATTTTCTTCTCAACCTCTGTGAGACCTTTCAAGATATCTTGATTGGTGATCGATCCAATCTTAGCATTCTGGAAGTCTGATACCTTCATTCTCTGAACTTCTCCCCCTCGTTTTCAGTTGAAAAGTGATACAGCGCAAAGAGTTGCTTTAACCAGTGTTGGATAATCTTCCGAAACCATCCTTGTCTCAAGAAGCTGTTGGACCTTCCTCACATCTTCACATGATGGGATCAGCTTGGGTTTGTTCATGGTCATTTTCCCGACTGACTGGGCTGCTGTAGCTGACACACAATCGTACCAGTCCCGGGTGAAGACAGAGTCAAAGCGCTGCGCCTCAGAGAGCTCCTGTCGCCACCTGTCATCTGAACCATGCCCAAGCTGTTTGGATGCTAGCGACTGTTTGATCTGTGAACATTTTTTCAAAGCATGGCCTACGCGCATTGCAAGATTGCCTTTTTTGAACTGATGTGTGTCCTCATCAAATTCTGCTAGCTCTTTTACAGCCAGTACAACATGATCAAAGCTAGCTGAATTGACCACAGCATTTAAACTTGCGATTTTCATTTCTGACCTCACTCAAAGAATCTTTAATAGTCTCCCTAACTCCCGCATCCTGGAGCTGATTTGCCCAGCCGTGTGTTCTTCAATGTCCCTGCGGTCAAATAATCTCTTTCCATACTCCAGAAGCAAGGGGTCAGTTCTGATGAGACGGCTTATCTCATCATCTCTCTGTCTGGCTAAAACCTTATGATAGAAGGAAAAGTCAACGTCTAAGGGTATTGGAAGCATTAGCCTCCCACGTTGAGCAGCCTCACCTCGCTTAGCGAACTGAAACCCTTCTTATTTCTGACAGCAACGTTTTGAGTGTACAGAGATCAGCTTTTTTTGATAGAGCCCTTTGCAATGGCTACAGGCGAGAAGGTCGTCTACCTTACTAGTTTTGGTGCGATACTTAGGAATAAAACATCCTGATTTCTTTTCAAGAACTGCAACATTATGCATGTAATCACCCTCATCTTGTATTCTGATCCATGCTTGATGTCTCTGCTTAGTCCCTTTTTTTATCATCAAAATTGTATCAACGTCTGCCTCATCTGCATGGACATCGTGTAAGTGCGTGCTCATTTTCAAAACAAGCTTGCCACAAAATTTGCATGCATGTTTCTTGTCCCATTTGTACTTTCCTTTCCCTCTCTGCGACACGTGCACACCCGTTTCTTTGGTAAGCGCTCTTTCCCCACCCCCAACATCATGTTCCTTCTGCCTATCCACATTGTCATTGCCACCAGCTAATTCATCCCCTAACGCACACTGCACCTTGCTGGTACTTGCTTCACTGACACCTGCCCACCCTGAACCAGCCACTTTGAAATCTAACATATTCAATACAATACTGTCTGTGTCAGAGACCCCAGAGATTGATGGCGACACACCGTCTGAATCCTGTGAGCTCGAGCCAGAAACAAACTCCTCGTCATCACTGTCCTTGTATTGCGATGCGCTTGCACTCTCAGTCTCATCCCAGGCTCCATTTGCCAACTGGAAAAGGAAAGAAAAAAAGAAAGCTGCATTAGTACAAAAGCAGCCCAATTTTGGTTTAAGGGGCCTTGCACAAGAATATAAAGAGTAATCCCGTGTATGACCGATTTACATATGTGTGACATTGGTGACGAGGGCTGGCTTTCGCAGCAGCAAAATCTATGTTTTCTGAAAATGTAAGCAGTTTTCACACATCTGTCAACACCGCGTGACCCTTTGAGAGAGGTCACTCAAATTGGTATGTTTACAAAGGTCTTGCCACAAAGTATCCTTGGGCCAAGCTTGAAGAATGTGGCTTGAAAAGTCTCCGAGAAAACGCCACTGTTAACGTTTACCATGGACGCGGACGGACGGACAGACGACCAGTGGCCCAGAACATAAACTCACTTTTGCTTCGCATGCGAGCCAATAAAATGAAGATGATCATAGAATCACTTAGCAGTTTGTAACTGGGGGCATTCCGCTGCCGTCTATGCACCCTCCTACCAGACGCACCCTCTGCGACAGACGACGCTGGGCCATCATGCTGCAGCTGACTAATTTTGCCATGGGCCTTGGTCATGTGCCAGGAACGGGCGTGCTTGTCCACTTCCATAGATCCCGATGGGTTTGGACATCCTGCTGCCATCCGGCGCTAAGTGTGTGCAGAAAGTGCTGAGTGTGACCAAAACGGTGTTGCTGCAAACATGTCAAATACAACCATGTAAACCATTGACATTTTGAATCAGATATATATACATAATTACAGCAGTACCCCTTGCCCCCTATGAGCAATAACTGGTAATACAGTAAAATGCGACACTTCAGTTGCAAAATCAAAAAAAAATCTATTCGTGGAAGTCTGTTCTTCGAATCGCGAGGTAGTTTTGCGTACGAGGATTCAAATACACAATGAAATCTGGTGCCATCTTGTTTACTACAGTGCATGCATACATGTCAAGTTACTTTTCGATCACAATCACACATGTCAGAAAAAAAAAGCAACCCAATCGCGTGACAGATTGACCTTGTAATGTGTTATTGAACGAATTCCTTTCGTTGAAGAAGAAAGCTTTTGTTAAATTCGTGGGGTTCTATTATCTGTTACTACAAGACTGACTGAGCAGCACTGAGACGTGGGTCGTAGCAGATGGCGTCTCAGTTTTCTCGGCCAAACGGGTCCATATAGGCTACTGTGCAATTGTATCTGATTGGGAGCATCTCAGTTAAATAACTGCGCTGAAGAAGTACACTTGGGCGTGCTTTTAACTAAGAAATATTGCATAAAAACAATCTTACCTGATGGAACGACAGTTGGCGGGACGAGAGACAATAGAAGGGGAAACAACTCAGTTCACTCTGCGCAGCCAAACGACGCTCGCTTCCGTGGTAACACACTGGCCCAGTGCGTTTAAAACACACAACATTAGGTAAACCTGCAGAAATGGGACATCCAATTTTTATATTTTTTCTCACTTTTGAATGAAAGATAATGCAGAAACAACCCTCAGAAAAAATGGGTGCCTGACTTGGTCACCCAGAATTTTACACACACCCATTTTCCAGAAGGATGGGAAAGAAAGTCACCCATATTAGTGGTTTTGTGCACGCACACACACACACACACACACACACACACACACACACACACACACACACACACACACACACACACACACACACTCACATACACCCGTTTGCCTTAGTAACTATTGTGGTCTAAACGTAAAGGCAATAAACACGATTTCACAGTGACACAAATCACATAGAACATAATTATCGTAATATAAAAACACGTCACGTGCATCATAGACACAGCTGTACAGTTAGCCCGATTTCCTACTCTTTAGTTTGGCCAGCCACCTGCTGCTGTGGTGTGCGGCAGCCACTCCCCACTGCGAGCAGGCTATCTAGGTCACTGTCTGGCATCAACTATACCTTCTATAATCTCTGTTACGGACTACTGATGTGTGGTGTTTTATGCATGTGTTTAATGTTCTCTATCTCCTCTCCATCAGTTTTCTACATTCTCTGCGGTATGTTTGACAGCAGATACACACATTTGTAGGGTAATGGCAGAGTCTGACCAGGCGCGCGCTAATGATTAATTTCCTCCACGCCCGGCTAATGCCCCCGATGGCTTATCTTGCACTCAGTGGCACCCGTCCGCGCCTAACTAAAAGTGTGTTCTGCACAGCCGTGTAAATGAAGTATTATGCTGATAGCTGGACAGTTGGATGGGACAGGGCGTTTGTTTGCATCATTAAAAGTCTGGACAGCGGTTGGGTAAAAAAAAAAAGTTTTTAAAACGACTCGTGCGTGTTTCGATCGCTCTATAACGGCACCCTGATGGCAGCATCTCAAACAGCTCATGGGCTGGGTGGGAATAATCTCGGATGATGGATCTAGCCTTTTATAGCATTCTTTCGTGGAAGAGGGACTCCAAAGAGGGCAAATCGATACCTATGATTTTCGATGCAGTTTTTACTACTCTCTCGTTTAATTTGGATTGTTCTTTCTGTGTGGTGCTGCCAAACCAAACGGTCAGGGAGAAGGTCAAAATAACTGCCCGGTAGAAGTTGTCAAAATTTGTCTGCTGACGCCAAACGTTTTAAGACGTCTGAGAAAAATACAGTCGTTGCTGTGATTTTTTCACTAAAGAATCAACGTTTTTCTCCCATTTAAGATCGTTTGAGATGTGGGTGCCGAGAAACTTAAAACAATCAACACTGAATTTCAACATGGCTACCATGAATAGTGAGGGGAACAATGTCACTTTGATTTTCGAGAAATCCATGACCATTTCTTTGGTTTTAGGCACATTCAGGTTAAGGTTATTGTCAGAACACCAGCCAATAAGTATATACTCTCTCTCTCTCTCTCTCTCTCTCTCTCTCTCTCTCTCTCTCTCTCTCTCTCTCTCTCTCTCTCTTTCTCTCTCTCTATTTATTAACCCATTTAGCCCCTACGCACTACAGCAGGAGATGGATCGACCATGGTAGAGCCAGATTAACTTGACTTGGCTCCTGATGGCGCCAAGCTAATCTGGCCGTCTACCCTTGAATTATTATGGTCGATCCATCTCCTACAACTGGTACGTAGACGTTTGATGGCACCGCCAACATTTGGGAACTGCGGTCGTGGGTTAAGTTTGTACTGGTACTGCGATTGAGTTCCCCTCAAATGACTGACATTCTTGATTTAGAGCCGCTCCGCAATAAAATATTCAGCATCTCGGTCTCGTGCTCGCCTTGCAACAATCCTGTATAAGTACAGCGGCGGAGTTTGATGTCTGGGGTTGCCTAACGCGCTGTGACGAGCCTGTTGTCGCGGCATCACGTGACCGGGCAGGCACGCGGCATGACACCGTAGTAGGCGGGACAGGTCGGCGGAAAACGTGCTGGTCAACACTTACACCCACAGGTAACAAACACTTCATTCTAACTCGAGTCGCTACTATATGGTCATTTTGTTCTTGATAAAACTAGAACAGGTTTTCAGTCGACAGTCGCGCCTTCCATGATTTCATTCAATCGATTTTGTATAACTGTGTAGCCAGCCGGTGTTCGTGTACCTCACTCAGAGCAATCGCGACGCAGTTAAAATCGAGAGAACTTTCACAAGTATGCCCAGCGCGGCGGCCGTTGAGCGTGTGCATAGCACTAGACCGAAACCTGAACGCGCGGGTCGCTGTTATTATCACTGTCAAGTTCTGAATCAAATCCTGCCCCGGCGTTACTGACTTGTATTGATTGATCAAAGTCAGCGTGTCGTTCAACAAATAAACTGTAATGACCCTATACTTGATTGAAGGTTTTCGAGCACACATGTGACGATCAGCATGAACGTGAACACACCCACTTAGCGCGAAACGGAGTCCGATTACACCAAGCAACGGGAATGGCGGCTAGTCTCGTGGGGCCCTGCCAATGCAGGGACACCCTGAGAGTCTATGCCTGCTGCAGATAGAGGGGCTGTAACATGTAAATGTTTTGTTACGGTACACGCGTTGGGTGTCAACACGCGGAATATCTGGGGACATATAACTTAACACACACATACACACACACACACACACACACACACATCGTCGCGCCGTCAGAAGAGCATGCGCATATACGGACAGTAGAATAAATGTAAATAGGTAAAGTCAACCTCACTTTACACAAATTATAGCAAGACTGAAATTGTACCGTTAAATTCACCATGTTTCTCAAGTCTAGAAGGCAAAGTAAAACTTACATCACGTAAATTATAAAACATGTTATGTAAATACTAAAATTACGTCATGACAAATGACGTTTTTCAAAAGAATGACGCGTATGCACTGAGTTCCTTAACCTCATTGGCAAATCTGCAAATATTCAGAATCAGGTCAAAGACAACAGGTAGTTACCTTTGACAGCGAGGACAGCTCGCATATTAAAAGGGTTTCATGTAGAAGAGACTTTGTGGGTTATGGTTCATCCCATCTTGTTTTTCAACCATGTGTAAGAGGTCTACATTCTCGTGACGTCCCAACATTGGCATGCGCCTCATGAACATCTGTTCTGGGAGGGGTCGGCATCAGGGGTTGCATGAGTGTGAGCTTAGTCCTGAGCGGAGCACCTTGCTTTGTGGCATGCAACTGGCATTATATCGGAGCACCTTGTTTAGTAGCTGGCGCAGGACTAAGCTCACACTCATGCAGCTTGCATCAGGCCTGTGTAAATCGTCAGGTTGCGGTAGTTATTTAGGGTGTAGTTTCTGCGTACGCGTACCGACTGTCTCAGACAAACCTGTAAAGATCGCGCTGTCAACAACACGTGAACGCTGTAAGCAGAGCGTTGTCAAGACAGCCACCAGGTATTTACAGCGCTGGATTTAGACCGTGCCTCAATTGCATTTGCAAGCCGATCCTACGCAACAACTGTGCATGGCGCTCCGCTATGCGGAGCACCTTGCTTTGTAGCTAGCACTGAATTTAAGCTCGCTCATGCAACTGACCACAAGGCCTATTTCTCATGCAGTCACAACAGATGATGGTGATGAATTATTAGGCAGCGTGGTGCCTGTCTTACAAGCTGTCCTGTGTACATAACGAGACCTGAAATGAAAACAAACACATTTACAAAGAAATAGAAAATTAACATAAACAATAGGTGGATGAATTATATACAAGACAGTAGCTCAGATCACCATACAAGACATCCGCAGAAATAGACTCACAATGACGTGTAATGACAGGAGCCACGCGCGGATCAGTTACCTCAGGGGGGGGGGGGGGCGGGGGGGGGGGGGGGGCGAGCGGAGCATTCCAACCGCTAGTTTGGGACCTTCAGCCTGACGCGAAAGGCCGACAAAGGCCAAACAGCTTGCTTCCCCAGTGGCCTAAAAATCGCAAAAGGGTGGGGGGGGGGGGGGGGGATTTCAATCGCTAGTTTTGGACCTTCACCCTGCTGATGCGAAAGGCCGACAAAGGCCAAACCTTGCTTCCCTAGTGGCCGAAAAATCACGGGGAGGGGTGGGGGGAGGATTTTCATATAGCATTTTTAAAAGTGTTCTTTTTATTTGTTTCTTTGTTTGGGTTTTTTGTTGTTGTTTGTTTGGTTTTTTGTTGTTGTTATTGTTTGGGTTTTTTGTTGTTGTTTTTGAGTGAGTCTGGAACCACCCGCCACCGCACAACCGCCCCTGCTAATCGATGGTCATGAGTAGTCACGAAGCGGAGTTCCGGCAAATAGCAACTGTGGTGTGTTTACATGCTGCATGTTTAATGGTATCATATTTCTGTTTTGCCGGCTTCGTGATGTGAAAAAGAAATGGGGTCGAGCTGCCATAGTTCCTTTAGATTTAGATCGAAGCGTCTCTCGAGTTCAATGTGTTTCCTGTTTGACTGACAAACTGCTCTTCTCCATAACATCAGTCCATCCGTAACAAACATCCTAACATCTGATCTATGCGCCTTTCTGTTGTCAGTTGTTGATGTTCTTCTTGTGGTGGTGTTGGTTGTAGCGTCACCTAACGACTATGTACCAGCTGCAGGAATTGGATCGACCATGATAATTCAACGGTAGTGCCAGATTAGCTTGGCGCCTGAATTATGGTCGATCCGGCCATCGCCTGCTGTAGTGCGTCGGCCAAGAGGGTTAAGTCCAAGTGTTGTTGTTTTTGTTTGTCCTGTTCGTCGAAAGGTCGATTAACACTTGTAGTGTGCAGTTCCAGTCTGTGTCATAAGGTCCAAAATCACAGACCAGACGGGACCAGTATACATGAATAGTTTTTTGACAAGGAAGGAAACGACTGAACATGCGCTTTCCATGAATTCACTGTGTGTTGACCCGAACAGTGATTGCCGTAAGTGCGTCACTGCACGGATTACTGATGTATGTATCTCTCTACTGACTCTGTATCGTATATTACACATTACACAAACGCGACGACGGTCTTTGTGTTTTACTGACACGCATGTCACTTGCACGCGTGTCAGTGTCGCTTCAGTGATACAGTAAGCAGCGATAAGTTACGTGCAGGGTTTGTTTTCACATACTTGCAAGCCAACACGACGTAAAACGTGTATGGTTTATATATATATATATATATATATATATATATATATATATATATATATATATATATATATATATATATATATATATATATATATATATATATATATATATATATATATAGGCGGCACTGATGCAGATCGTCAGAGCACGAATCGGTAAAGCCAGAGCAGCCTTTCTCCAGTTGAAAAAAGTGTGGAGTTCCAGAGAGCTGTCACAACACACCAAAGTCCGGATTTTCAACTCCAATGTAAAAGCAGTTCTCCTATATGGAGCAGAGACATGGAGATTGACAAAAACCACAGTCAACAGAGTACAGACCTTCATAAACAGTTTCCTTAGAAGAATTTTGAAAATCCACTGGCCAGAGAAGATCAGCAACGTCAGACTCTGGGAAAGAACAGAGCAGATAACAGCAGAGAATGAAGATGGGGATGGATCGGTCACAGTCTGAGAAAGCCAGCTTCCAGTATCACTAGGCGGGCATTGTCATGGAACCCCCAGGGAAAGAGGAAAAGAGGTAGGCCGAGAAACTCCTGGCGTCGAGACCTCCAAGCAGACATCAAGAGACTGGGAACCACCTGGAGTAGAATCGAAGGAGAAGCACAGGACAGGAGTTGCTGGAGGTCTCTCGTCGACGGCCTATACCCGGGTAGGGGTGACAGGCGTAAGTAAGTAAGATATATATATATATATATATATATATATATATATATATATATATATATATATATATATATATATATATATATATATATATATATATATATATATATATATATATATATGTATAACCGCAAGTTCGCAATTTTTACATTTTGGAGGTGTCACCTAACGATTGCGTACCAGTTGCAGGAGATGGATCGAGCGTGATAATTCAGTGTTAGTGCCAGATTAGCTTGGTGCCTAATGACGCCAAGCTAATCTGCCACTACCCTTAAATTATCACGGTCGATCCAACTCATGCTGTACCGGCTGCGTCG
This sequence comes from Semisulcospira habei, assembly GCA_036245525.1. Taxonomy (NCBI): domain Eukaryota; kingdom Metazoa; phylum Mollusca; class Gastropoda; family Semisulcospiridae; genus Semisulcospira; species Semisulcospira habei. The sequence goes on from BTPG01000002.1 coordinate 160,931,679, forward strand.
GGGCTAAATGGGTTTAAAGTAACCATAAAGCGACAACACAAGGATTTGGAAACTGAGCCTTTTAGACGTCTCAAGGTAAGTTTTATCATTCCCTGCCTGGTTGAGAAACGTGATTTTCAAAGAAGTAAATAGTGTCGATTCACTTAAAGGAGCAGTCCTGGCCTTTTTTGTATGCTTCAGTTCGCAAAAAGCTTTTACTGGGATTCAGTATACACACCCACTTAGACAATGACCACCCTATTGTCCCACCTAATGCTTTCTTTCGTCCGTTCAAAGCGAAAAGATGCCACCGGAATCTTGTGACTATACCTAGTCAAAAGATTGCTGCCGATAGACGATGGTAGCTGACGTCATAACTATTCTATACGACCTTAGGTCATCTGCATAATTATAACCAATCAGAGACAAGATGGCGGATGAACCAGCGAAGAAAAAAAGAAAGTATCAGTCGTCTCGCGCCGGCCGACAATACAGACTCGGAATTCAAAAAAAGAACTTTTAGAGAAAGAGAGACAAGATACCCCTAAGTAGAATTGACATCGGACAAGGGAATATAGAGCTTGGCTTGACCGCCCATCCGGAATTTGTCGCTTTGTTGCCGCTATGTCATCAGTAAGTATCCGGCTACGGTCTATAGTTCCGCGAGCGCTAGTGATTTTCAGAATTCATGATCTTCAGTAGAATTTATCTCTTACTGATTTTGCAAGATGTTAAACCTGTTTTATCATAAAATTACGAGCTAGTTCATCAGATTTTATGCTGGTCGTGACACGTTTTTGTCTGTGCGGGCCGCTCTCATTCACTCGATTCACAGAGGTAGTGTTTCTGATGCGATGGTGCATTTGTCGTTTCCAGATATGCTTTCAGTTACGTAGACTTCGATGTGTGAGATGTGAAATTGCATTGCAGAAAGTGGCTATAAATACCACTGTTCTGTTTCGTGAAGCTGGCTCAGTTGCTTGGCGCGGAGACCGAGTCGAACAAGCCACGCCCCCAGCACGATCGTTACTCAGGGTAGCAGGTCCCGCATTGATTTTGACAGCATAGCGAGTATGGAAGGTTTATTTTACATTCTCGTGGAAAATTATGTCAAAGGGATGCCGGAGAACATCAGTACATGTTTACACTGACACGTGTGTACCCACACCGATGACCTCGTCTGCGGTATTGACCGGGTTCTGCCTTGTGACGTAGGCTAGTAAATATGCACAAATTCAAAACGAGGCCGATACAGACGTTAATTTGCGCTCTCGGGTACAAAAACAACACACCCACCAAACGATGAATTTCGACATTTGGCATTGTATTTATATCATAAAGCTCTAAGTTAATACACAAAGGACCCAGTATCTGTTGCAGACAGTTTTCTGACTGTGTTGACTCGCTTGATCCTGGGGAGAATAACTTTAAATGATCCGTGGGTTTCTTTCAGCACAGACGCCAGTAGAGAAACAACGGTGTCCGCTTCAGTCCATACCGGCGTCAGTTTTGGCGAATGACTAATATGTCGGTCGCCAAAACGACAGTATGGGTTAGAAATATGGCTTGCTGTTCTCTATCTGTCGGTCATTATTTGCAGGCTGCAGTCAGCGGCATGAATAGCACTATCCAGTAAATATCACTCTGTGTGTTTCCCATGTAGGTATGCGAGGGTTTCACTGATATAGTTAATCGTTGAATGTTACTGACAATACATGATGTGTGTAATCTGACCTCCCAGGCCATGTCTGGCTGGTTTTCTAAGAAGCCGGATGTTTTTGGTCTTAAATATAAGTGACGGATCACAACCCGGGTGTATTACGCTTGCCGGATTAGTGAGGGGTGACTCGGCGAGATTTTAAACACAGTCGCATCACGGTACAATTGCACCTAGGCATCTATGTATAAATACACCGTCAGTGTACAAGTCTTTCCATGAGTCCCAAATAGCTCAGGCGGTTAAGCGTCGGAGCAGGAGAGCGAAGGGAATCGCCGGGTCGTGGGTTGAAATCCCCGTCCCGGCTCCGATAGCTGGACTCGCAATCCAGGCGGGGGGAAAAGACGGCCTTGTTCAATAGCATGTCCGTTGAAAGGTCCTGGTAAATCAAGTGGTACAGTTGAAGTGCGCCTGAGTTGATCAGTCTTCAGGTCGTACTCCATACGCAATAGATTTCCCTGTTCCCATAACCCGCCCGTCAGGGCCGTCCATTATCACTTTGGTGCCGTGGACGTTAAACCCCGAACTAATCATCACTAGTGTCTTTTCGCATGCGTCGTGTCTCGAAGATAACACCGGTGTTTGTTGTTTGTTTGTTTGTTTGTTTGTTTGAAGGGGAAAATCTTCCGAAATTCATTGATATCGACCAACCGGTCTTTGAAGCATAATGTAGTCACCACCATTTTAACCCGTTCGGCGCCAGCTGACGCAGTGATTCTGCAATCTTAATTAATTCAAACCCGAAACACCGTAACGTCCCAGGAACATGGATTCAAAGTAGTGTCTGCAAGAGACATAGATCTTCATGGGCCCCTGCAACTGCGGGGGCTCATGAGGATCTACACCTTGCAGTTGGGTGGTGGTCAGTTTTTCTCGGCACCGAACGGGTTAAATGTTAGTGCCTAGACCCAACTTTTACGCCTGCCAAGACGATGAACGCAACACGCTACTGAACGTCTGGCCCTGTACCTTGGATTGAATGGAGGGAAAAGAGGACAGATGACATGCAGGATGGACGACAGACAGACGGGTAGAGGGAGGGATACGGGAGCGGACACACCGACGGGTAGAAGGAAGGATACGGGGGTTGACATAGACAGGTAGAGGGAGGGATACCGGGGGCGGACACAGACGGGTAGATGGAGAGATAAAGGTGCATGCACCGACAGACGGGTAGATGGATCGATAAGGGCGCGGGCACAAACAAACGGGTAGATGGAGGGATAGGAGTGCGAGCACAGAGAGACGAGTAAAGGGTGGGATAATAAGATGGTGCGAGCACAGAGAGACGGGTAGAGGGAGGGACGATATAATGGTGTGGGCACATACTGGTAGATGAATAGGTAAGTGTGCAGGCTCAGACAGACGGGTAGGTGGAGGGATAAGGTGCAGGCACAGACAGACGGGTAGACGGATTGATAAGGGTGCGGACACAGATAGATGGATTGATAAGGGTGCGGGCATAGACAGATGGGTAAATGGAGGGATAAGGTTGCGGGCACAGACAGACGGGTAGATTGAGGGATAATGGTGCGGGCACAGATAGACGGGTAGAGGGATTGATAAGGGTGCGGGCACAGACATACGGGTAAATGGATTGATAATGGTACGGACACAGACAATCGGGTAGAGGGAGGGATGAGGGTGCGGGCACAGACGGGTAGAGGGAGGGATAAGGATACGGGCACAGACAGACGGGTAGATGGATTGACAAGGCTGCGGGCACAGACAGACGGGTTGATGGAGGGATAAGGGTGCGGACACAGAGAGACGGGTAGATGGAGGGATAAAGGGACGGACACACAGACGGACGAGTGGAGGGAGAGATAAGAGGGCCGACAAACTGGTGGGCACAGACAGACGGGTAGAGGGAAGGATGAGGGGGCCGACACACGGTTAGACACGGACGGGTGGAGAATGGAGGGATAAGGGGGTGACAAACGGTCGGACAAAGACAGACGGGTGGAGGGAGGGATAAGGGGGCGACAAACGGGCGGACACAGACGGGTAGAGAGAGAGGATAAGAGGGCCGACAGAGTTACGCGGGTAGAGGGAGGGAGGGTAATGGGTGCCAACTCGTGCATGACGTTCTGGTGGATGAACCCTGTGAGTGCTGGTACGTGTACTAGTACTGTACACTCTATGGCTGATCTGTAATGTCCAAACTCTAGTACTGACCAGCCATATACATGCATACAACACTCGTCGGCCGCCATCAGCTTTTCTACTTTCATTTGTTAGCGAAATCAATGGTCTGTAGTGACGTATTTTGTTCCAGGTAAATAGGATGTCCGAGACAGGTCAGGACGGGGGTCCAGGGTCAGACAGGGAGCTGGACGTCCTGTACCTGTGGAAAATTCCCATTGATCGTGCCTACGTCAAGTCCATCATAGGCATCATCAAAGTAGTCATGGCCGTAAGTATATACCCAGTACGCAAAAGACTGTCAGGCCGACGTCGGCCGCAGTGGGCCCGCGCACAGTAGTGCGCGGGCCCACTGCGGCCGACTTCGGCCCGAGAGCCTTCAGTCAGTAGACTTTATACCTTACGACTCACAGCCGAACCATACTGACCCGGCGAATTATGCCTTGTAGTAAGCCATTCTGAAACTGAGACTTTTTCAATTGAATGGACGCTTTTCAACATGCCTCCACTTGGAGAGCCAGCGGATTACAGGAGCACAGTCAGGCTTGCTGTATTCCACTTGTTTTGGCATTCAGACTTTGAAAGGGCACATGTTCAAGGCAAAATGCCTCACAAAGGAAATCGTCTTCTGTTGGTTCTAGAATGAAAGCAGCACATTTACGGTTGATAATGATTTTGGCTTCTTTTCCAAACCTGTCTTGCGTTGGTCTAGAAGCGAAGCTTCGCAGGTATGGTTGATAATGATTTTGGCCTTTGTTGCAGATCCTGTCTCTGATTGCCTTTATCTGCTGTGCGTCAGGTCGGTCTGAGAACTGTGACGACGCATATTCATCCACATACAACTACTTCGAGTTCGTCTCCATCTCCTGCTTCCTGACCGTGATAACTCTTTGGTTCTTCTTCGTCCTCACGCTCGACAGACGCATCTTCTTCAAGTTGATACCTTGGCCGCTTGTAGTCAGTACACACTCTTTCTGCGGCTCGCTCATGTCACAGTCCTGCCGTGTGTGACCTAATCCTAGTTAGTTTGGGACAACATCTATTGAGTACACAGTGCTTAGGGACAACCTCAATTGAGTACAAATTGTTTAGTGACAACCTTTATTGAGTTCAAACGGTTTTAGGGGCAACCTCTTTTGAATACACAGTGCTTAGGAACAACCTCTGTTGAGAACACAGTGCTTAAGGACAACCTCTTTTGAGAACACAGTGCTTTGGGGCAACCTCTGTTTACACAGTGCTTAGGGACAACCTCTGCTGAGTACACAGTGCTTAGAGGCAACCTCTTTTAGTGCATATTCCTTAGGAACAAACCCTATTGAGTACAAGGTGTCTATAGACAACCTCTGTTGGGTGCACAGTGCCTATGGACAACCTCGTTTGAATAAAAAGTGTGTATGGACAAAATCTATTGACTAGGGACAACCTGTATTGAGTACAGAGTGTTTGGGGACAACCGCACTGAGTACAAAGTGGAGACAACATGCACTATGTACAAAGAGCTACGACATGAACCTTAAGGTCGTCAGAAAAGTTTCGAAAAAACAAATATAAAAACTTGTATTTTTGAGGCAAGAACGTGCATTTTAGGTGCATATGAACAGGTGGAGATCTCATATTTATGTTTAGAATCGCCAACCCACAGCTTGATCTGAGATTTTAGATCTTATGGCTCTTACGTCCTTATGTGTCTCAAAACTTGGTGTGGATAATCCTCTCTGTTGCAGTATGTTTTATTTAACCCAGTTTGCACCGACGCACTGACTACAGCAGGAGATGGATCGACCTTTACAATTTAAGGGTAGTGCTAGAGAAGCGTGGCGCCATCTTGTGCCAAGCTAATCTGGCACTACCCTTGTACTATCATGGTCGAATCACATAATGCGACGGGTACACAGTCGTTAGGTGACACCTCCAAAATTTAGGAAATGCGGCCTTCGGGTTAACTCATTCGCGGCCAGCCGCATCCGGATGCGCGGCTTATGCCGCGCATCCGGATGCGGCTGGCCGCGAATGAGTTAAATGGGTTAAGTGTTAATTCTGACTTTCAGTGCTTTTCATAATGTCGCTTGTCTTCCTACTTATTTTATTTCAGTTTAGTCATGGCCCCAGTCTTCGCTGTGTATCCTGTAATAAGCCTTCAGAGGCTGTTGTACTCGTCTCCCTAATCAGTCCTGATGAGTGATGTGTGAATGATAAAGATAACATTGAACTTAGTGTATGGTTGAATTTCCTTTTAGCTCTGTTTAGTTTCGGTATTTTAATTTATCTGTGTGTGTGCGCGCGCGCGCGCGCGCGTGTGTGTGTGTGTGTGTGTGTGTGTGTGTGTGTGTGTGTGTGTGTGTGTGTGTGTGTTACACAGGAGCTGGTCTACTGCGCAGTGTACGCCATATTTTACCTGATAGCTGATATCGTCATCGCCGCACAGTCGTGTGGGAAAGACTCCAATAAAGCCGCCGCCGTAAGGACAAACTGTTTGCTTTATTCTAACTTTCCTGCGACTTTTCCATCCTTCCTTCCTTCCTTTGTCCTTTCGTTCGTTTGTTTGTTTGTTCGTTTCGCCGGGACTCGAAGACCTGTGGATATTTCTGCTTTCATGGCCCTGGATTCCTACAGTCCTTTATGTCCGTCGTGGTCTTTTCGTTTTTCAAGATTTGCCCTTGATGTATTCCCCACTAAGCAAATCGTCTCCGGGCCCACGACGGCCGCGGTGAGCACGCGCACGGCTGTGCGCGGGCCCACTGCGGCCGTCGTAGGCCCGAAGACATTTTGCTGTCCCTAGCTGGAGTACCGGGACACATGGCTGATAAGATTTGTGGCGTTTTCATTTGTTGTTTCCTCGTTTTCTAAACTTTATCTCAGGAGCCGATAAACGTGATAGCAGGCGTATCAGTGCTGATACTGAAAACAAGACTTTGACATGAATCAGACCTTGGTGAACCGTCAATAGCTAAGTAGTGTGTGAGACCAAAATTGACGTCAGGTTGTTGTTTTTTTTTCTCCATCCATCGTTACATCAGTCTCCACTTGTGACTATGATGCTCCAGGGGTAAATCTACTGTACTAGTACTCGCTGTGTTTTCTAACTTGTGTCCCTTTTCTAGTAACTCCTTCCGGGACACTGGGCGCATATTTTGTCTCTGAGATCTATGTTAATTTTTGACAACCAAAAACCCGCAGCCGTCCATGGAACATTGATGCAAATTGGTCTCAGCAAGAAGCAGGTTCCGGGGCTCATGAGGATCTATGTCCCTTGCAGTTGGATCGTGTTCATTTTTTTCTTGTCAGAGAAGGGGTTAACTGCTGCAATATCATGTTATTTGTCACTGACCAGTGTGTCACTTCACTTCTGCTTTTTTGTTTGTTTGTTTTTTTCGTTTCTATTGTTTAGTTTTGTTGTTGTTGCTACTGTTTGTACACGTACTCATGGAAGAGTCGGCTTGTATCACAACTGAGTGCCTTGCTGTTTCAGGCGTTTGGCTTTTTCGCGTTTTTCGCGGTGGGAGCTCATATCTTCTTCACCTTCCGACAGTGGCGCGAGTCGCGTGCCGCCGCCAGCACCACCACCGCCACGCCCAAGTCGGCACCCGAGTACGACCCCGACCGCAACATGGAACTCTACTGAACATGGAGCCCCTCAAGTGAACATGGAGCCGGCCGCTCAAATGGAGCTCATATGAACATACAGAGCTCAACAGCCTGAACACGTGACAGTACTCATGCTCAGTCCCACTATTTCATTTGTCAAATACGTTGGCGGCCACACTGGTTACCTCTCTGTCAGGATCGGCCGCTACGCATGATGTGACTGAGTTAGCAGATGCCCAGTAAGTGGCCACAAACGTCTTCGGCCGGGCCCGACGATGGCCGCAGTGGGCCCGCGCACGGGGTGCGCGGGCCCACTGCGGCCGTCGTGGGCCAGAGACGTTTTGCCGACTGACTTGGGTAGACTGAGCCAGGGAGGTAACCGGTGCCGGTGTATCATTCAGTATGATGCCCGTTTTCTTCAGTGTGAATACTTAGTACGGACAGTATTGGTAGACCACGTGACCTAAGCCAGGGGCCAGTTGCACGAGCGAGCTTAGTCGCTCGCAACTGGCCCCTGGTCCTCCCATTGGCTGAGTGCACCGAAGAGCCGTATTTTTCACTGATCATGTCTCAGTTTAATTAGTATAGCCGCTGTCGCCATCGACTCACAGGCAGGACCGGGTGGTCTATCGTAATCATTCGATCACCTCTAGCAATACTCCTCGTGTCAGTTTACCCGAAATAACTTTAATTATCATCAGTAGTTCAAGGGTGTGCCAGAGTACTGCGGCTTGGCGCCTCAGTGAGGCGCCAAGCTATTCTGGCACCACCCTAGAACTAAAATGATCGATCTATCTCCTATATCTGTAATGTAACCTTCATAGGACACTAAGTAATTTTTTTTGTAATTAACCTCAGGATGTAATGGGTTAAGATGTGTCCCATTACACAACGACCATGCCATGCGGCTAGTGCCTAGACTCACGCCTGACACTGTGTCCCTTTTGATAGCAAAGATCAGCCCCGCTCGCTGAGGAGGCCAGTAGAGCTAAATGGGAAAGACCTCACTCTGAGGCGGAGTGATGTATCTTTCCCATTTAGCTCTGCAGTGTCACCTAACCCATTTAACCCCAAGGCCGCAGTTTCCAAGTGTTGAAGGTGTCAACTAACGACTGTACACCAATTGCAGGAGATGATCGACCATCGATCCATCTCAGTCCTGCAACAGGTATTCGGTCGCGCGGTGGCAACTAAGTTCAAGAGCTGGGAAAACGCACCGTGGGCCGAGCTACATGGATTAATTCTTTGGGCGGCCTCCATCTTCACGCAGTGAAGGTTGAGCATGTCAGGAGTAAGCAAAGGCCATAGGGCCCATGTCAGCAACAGTCTCGGCAGTGGCGTGGGCCGACTGTGCCCGGCATCGGCCCGATGAACTTTTGCGTACTGTCGTGGGTAGTGCGTAATCAGCCTGCTCGTTGGGGGTACGGGCTGCCGTTATAATCTCAGTCTTGCGTCGGGATAGCGGTGGCTCGCTTGTTTCTGTAGGTCATTTGGGTTTTCCCTTTGTGGTCAGAGTTTGGAAAATGTGTTGAAGGAAGTGGTCACAACTATCTTTGTGTTGAATCATAAATTCAAAGGCGATTCACGTATTCGCGAGTCGGTCACTGTTCATGCAAGACTCAACATTGTTTGGTGTGTTCTGCGTCAGTGGTGTGTGTGTGTGTGTGTGTGTGTGTGTGTGTGTGTGTGTGTGTGTGTGTGTGTGTGTGTGTGTGTGTGTGCGTGCGTGCGTGCGTGTGTACATAAGTGTGTGTCGGTGCGAGAGAGAGAGCGAACGCACCTCGGAGCTGCCGGACGGTTTTGTCAGCATCACCAGTCACTGTGACGGTGCGCGGCCGCAGGCTCACGCTGTTTCCATTGCGGACTGAAGTTAAACTGTTTAATTGCGTGTTCATGAGTAAATAAATACGTGTTTGTAACATATCAGTCTACAATTGTTCAAACGCTCATTCCACCATGTACACTAGTTATACTGCAGTGTTTTTGAGAGTATCTCCTTACAGATTTTTAATTTGTTTTTGTTCGTATGTTTTAACTCATTCAGCCCGATGCACGTATTTCCCAACTTTTAGAGGCGTCATCTAACGATTATGAACCTGTTGCAAGAGTGATCGACCATGATAATTCAAGGGTAGTGCCAAATTAGCTTGGCGCCGATAGGCGCCATGCTAATCTGGCACTACCCTTGAATTATCATGGTCAACCCATCGTCCTGCTGTAGTGCGTCATTCACGGCTGAATGGGTTTAAATTAATCTGTGTTTCGTACTGCAGTTGCTGCTGTTCTGCTTTCTGTTATGGAACCCACGGTAGTAATGACGAAAACGTCTCAAGTTGCTTTCCACACCCATTATATGCTGACGAGCGAAAGAAATGCGACATTTTCAACACTGACTGAAACACTAAAGCGTTTACGGTGGTTCCGAAAATGCCGCATTTCCTTTGCTCGTCAATATAATAGTAGCTTACTGTGACACGTGACATGTACAACAAATCTTTAGTCGGATTCTGAACGTGATCACCATCGTGAGGTCCATTTCTGCTTTTTTTCTGTGCCTTGTATGGTCACTGAGTTACGACAGACTGATGTCACGTGTGTTCGTGCTGTCACCGCCCAGCGTCAGCGTCAGTGCAAGGCTGATGTTTTGGATCACAGATAAATTGCCTGTGTTTTGTGATCACCTTTGTCTCGCAACTTGACTCTTAAACTCCAAGAACTAAATGACTTCCATTCTATAGAATGAAAGTCATTTAGTTCCGGGAGTTTAAGAGTTGTCAACATCCTTACGCTTAACATCAGAGAAGAAACAATTGTAAATTAAATAAATACATTTTAAAAAGATAAGTGATCGATTGCTGAAACGGCGTTAAATGTTTTGCCATAAATATATTTTCGACTAAACTTTTGCATATTATTACACATGTGTTTCTGGTGTCAGTATATGATGCTCAATAAATATTGTTTATCACAACCGTACCTGTTCACCCCCACCCGGGTCTGCCCTGGGGGACTTGGGTGGGATTAACTACTTTTTAGTTCCCAGTGTCACCCTGGTCAGCCCCACAGGGTGGGTTTTCCCCTCTATTCTGGGGCATGTGTGTCTGTCTCCTGTATTTTACTTTTTTAAGTTCTCCCTACTGTCTGCGCTCCTGTAGCTCTTGATATTGGATGTGTGTTGCTAAATGGTCTTAGGTTTATTTAGCGTATTAGACCGGCTGGCGACATACATTCAATATTCTGTTTAGGTTTTATTTTTTTCACAAGCAGTGCAGGCACGTCCGAGAAAGTCTTGTTGCTGTCGGGACGTTAAGCAATGTACAACCAACCAGCGTACCTGTTCAGTTTTTAAGCTTTGTCAGTAGTGCGACATTAGAATAATTTAACCCTTTGGCTATTGTGTCTGTTTTGTCCTGATGATTTCTGCTGACAAAGTCACCGCATTCAGTGACGACAAAAAGCCCTACCGACAGCCAAAAATGTATAAAGCCCTACCGACAGCCAAAAATGTATAAAGCCCTACCGACAGCCAAAAATGTATAAAGCCCTACCGACAGCCAAAAATGTATAAAGCCCTACCGACAGCCAAAAATGAATACGACTGCCAGTAACACGGTGATTAGCTTGGCGCCATCAGGCGCCAAGCTAATCTGGCACTACCCTTGAATTATCATGGTCGTTCGATCCGGGCTCCAGAAACTGGTACTTTGTCGTTGGGTGACACCGTCCAAAATCTGGAAAGTGTAGCCTTTGGGCTAAATGGGTTAATTTGAATTCAGACTGCCGAAAAGGTGACTCCGAGCGAAATGCAAAGTGACGAGTGACAGTCCAACCCACCTCCGGAAAATCAAAGAAAAGTTGGGATTTTGTTGTGTTGTTTTGTTTTGTTTGGGGTTTTTTGTTTTGTATTTGGTTGTTTTGGAGGGGTTTTTTGTTTTGTTTTTTGTACCGACAATATCAGAGGGTGGAGGATTAGAGACAGAAGATTGGGGGGGGGGGGGGGGGGGGGCGGCGGTTACCGACGGAAAATAGGGGGAGGAGGTGGATGGTTGCCGACGGAAGATCGGGGGGTTGAGGATTACCAACAAGATAAAGGAGGGGGGGGGGGGGGCTGGGTGTTGCCGACAGAAGTTTAGAGGGTGGAGGATTACCGACAAAAGAGTGGGGGGGGGGGGGGGTTGCCGACAGAAGACTGTATGATCAGAGGGTGGAGGATTACCGACAGAAGATTGGGGGGGGGGGGCGGTGTGTGGTTACCGACAAAAGATTGGCGGGGGGGGGGGGGGGGGTGTCCGACAGAAGATGGGGGGAGGAGGTGGGTGGTTGCCGACAGAGGGTGGAGGATTACCGACAGAAGAGGGGTGGGGGGCGGTTACCGACAGAAGATCGGGAGGAGGAGGGGCAGTTGCCGACAGATCGGGGGAGGGCCGGGTTGGGGTAGTTAACGACTGGACAGAAGATCGGGAGAGGAGCTGGGCGGCTGCCGACAGAAGATCGTGCGGGGGAAGGCTTTACCGTCGAAACTTGGTGGGGGGGGACGCGTTTACCGACAGAAGATCGGGGGGAGGGGGGTTGACAAATGATCTAACGACCAGAGCCGATTGAAAAAAATCGCGCGTCATCAGAATAAAACTGGTGCCGGGTGTCTTATATGAAACTGATATACTCGCCATTTATAATTGAAGTACTGCGTTTTCTGGACTTTTATGTTGGGCCTTGAGGTTGTAGGTAGGGCCCAAAGTGGCAGAGGAGGGCCACAATACAGAGCCGACTACTAGGAGAAGTTAAAACAGAGACGACTTTACTGAAGAAATATTTGTATATACCGGAGTAGCTTCCAAAAGAAACGCAACCGACAAACACGCGCAAATTCCGACGTAACTGACGGACATTTTAAATAACATGAATTTTTGTGTGAGTGCAGTTCTCCCCATCGGCGCAGCTGTGTTAGTTAAAAAGTGCTTAGTAGACAAAAAGAAAAGTGTGCTGACAGTGCATTTGTCAGTCTGCTGGATCAAATGATGATGTCACTAGTCGATGAGTCTCAAAAACTACAAACGTTAACCCGTTTCAGTGCCGGTTGACGCAGACTGTGTTCATTCCGCCAATCAGTTCCGCGTTAATACAAGTTGATACCAAAATCCCTAGCTGTCGCCAGGAACATGGCCCGATCAGTTCAATCTTCGTTAATTTAATACCAAAATCCCTTGCTGTCCCATGAACATGGCCCGATTCAATCTTCGTTAATTTAATACCAAAATCCCTAGCTGTCCCATGAACATGGATTCAAAATGGATGTCAGCAAAAGGCATGGATCCTCATGAGCCCCCGCATTTGCGGAGACTCATGAGGGTCTATACCTCTTGCATTTGGGTGGTGTTCACATTTTCTCGGCACTGAACGAGTTAAAACTTCAAAGGCTAACCCTGCATATGCACTGACATAGTTAACACAAAGGCGTAATCAGAAAGTTCATGAAAGGTGTGTTGCCACTCTTTGTTTTGCGATGGCAGCCTTTTTTGTTTTTTGTGGGGTTTTTTTGTGCTTCATTACTATGTTTTGCGGACTAGACGCAAACTGAATTCAGACCAAAAGTTCAATTTAAACATGGACAGGAAGATCAGTTACATGTTCTCAGCCTGACAGTTTTTGTCAGTGGAACATGCCGTCAGGTGCTGCGGACCGGCCCAAACTGAAATGACGACATTTTTCCATCATTTGCTTGACACATAAATGATTCTAAAGGTCAACAACCCAAAAAAAAATTGAAATTAAAAAGCTGCAATACAAAATATCAAAAGAAATCACCTGTTCAACAGTATTCATATTGTGATGTTTTCCAGTGAAACGAAGCACTGTTAATCAGTCGCTAACAATGATTAGAAAATACCTCGCTATTGCGATATTGATCTTGACAATTTTAGAGTTTATATTAATTCAGGTTCAAACAAATGATGGAACCAAGTGCCGATTGAAAAAAATGCAGGCACTGATTTTGCTGAATCAGGGTGAGTTGGGGGGGGGGGGGGCGGAGATATGAATTAACTCATTCACGACGTGACGCATCCGGATGCGTCACTTACTTACTTACTTACGCCTGTCACCCCTACCCGGGTATAGGCCGTCGACGAGAGACCTCCAGCAACTCCTGTCCTGTGCTTCTCCTTCGATTCTACTCCAGGTGGTTCCCAGTCTCTTGATGTCTGCTTGGAGGTCTCGACGCCAGGAGTTTCTCGGCCTACCTCTTTTCCTCTTTCCCTGGGGGTTCCATGACAATGCCTGCCTAGTGATACTGGAAGCTGGCTTTCTCAGACTGTGACCGATCCATCCCCATCTTCTTCGCCCAATTTCATTCTCTGCTGTTATCTGCTCTGTTCTCTCCCAGAGTCTGACGTTGCTGATCTTCTCTGGCCAGTGGATTTTCAAAATTCTTCTAAGGCAACTGTTCATGAAGGTCTGTACTCTGTTGACTGTGGTTTTTGTCAATCTCCATGTCTCTGCTCCATATAGGAGAACTGCTTTTACATTGGAGTTGAAAATCCGGACTTTGGTGTGTTGTGACAGCTCTCTGGAACTCCATACTTTTTTCAACTGGAGAAAGGCTGCTCTGGCTTTACCGATTCGTGCTCTGACATCTGCATCAGTGCCGCCTTTTTTGTCTATGATGCTCCCGAGATAGGTGAAGGACTCCACCTCCTCCAACGGGGTGCCAGCAAGCAAGACTGGTTCTTCCCTGGTTGCGTTCAGCCTCATTGTCTTTGTTTTCTGTTTGTGAATGGTGAGGCCCACTTGGGACGAGATGTCAGCAAGCCTCGTGGTCTTGTCCTGCATTTGTTGATGAGTGTGGGACAGTAATGCCAAGTCGTCTGCAAAATCGAGGTCGTCAAGCTGTGTCCACAGTGTCCACTGTATTCCACTTCGTCTGTGCTCTGTGGTCATCTTCATGACCCAGTCTATGGCCAGTAGGAAGAGGAACGGAGACAGCAGACACCCCTGCCTGACACCAGTTCTGACCTGGAGCTCTCTGGTGAACTGCCCTTCGTGGATCACGCGACATGTCATGCCATCATAGCTGCTCTTGATCAGGCGGACGAGCTTTGTGGGTACACCGTAGTGTCGTAGGAGTTTCCACAGAGTCTCTCGGTCCACGCTGTCAAATGATTTCTCATAATCCACAAAGTTGACGTACAGCGGGGAGCTCCACTCCAGAGACTGTTCCACGATGATGCGGAGAGTGGCGATCTGGTCTGTACATGATCGGTTCTTCCTGAATCATGCTTGCTGGTCTCTCAGCTGGGGGTCAACGGAGCTCTTCATTCTCTCTAGGATGATCCTGTTGAAGACCTTTCCTGGTACTGACAGCAAGGTGATTCCTCTGTAGTTGGAACACTTGCTGAGGTCGCCTTTCTTGGGAAGCTTGATTAGGTACCCCTCCTTCCAGTCAGCTGGCATCACCTCCTCTTCCCAGATCTTTCCAAACAGTGGGTACTGTTGTCTCTAGGTCTGCTTTCAGAGACTCCGCTGGGATGCCATCTGGCCCTGCTGCTTTGCCATTCTTCAAAAATGCCACTGCTTTTCTGATCTCTTCCCGGCTGGGTCTGTCACAGCTGATGGGTAGGTCGGTCTCTGCCGGCTGGATGTCGGGGGGGTCGGGTGGGCTAGGTCTGTTCAGTAACTCTTCAAAATACTCGGCCCATCTGTCGAGTTGGTCTGCTCTGTCTGCAATAGGCTTGCCTTCTTTGTCTTTTACTGGTCTTTCTGTATGGCCATACTTACCCGACAATCTTCTGGTAATGTCGTAGAGCTGTTTCATGTTGCCGCTGCCTGCTGCCTTTTCTGCCTCTGCTGCCAGGCTGTCTGTGTAGGCCCTCTTGTCTGCCCTGATACTCCTCTTCACCTCGCGGTTGGCTTCCGAGTATTCCCCCTGTGCCCTTACTTTGGCTGCTCTCGTGCGACTGTTGTTGACCGCTGCTTTCTTCTGCTTCCTCGCTTCTATCTTCTTCAAGGTCTGTGCCGACAGCCAGTCCTTGTGGTGGTGTTTCCTGAACCCTACAGTGTCTTTGCAGGTTGAGTTCAGCGCCTCTCTAACTGCCTTCCACTGCTGCTCTGTGGTGACCGCCTCCTCTTCATTTACTAGCTCCTGTAGCGCTTGAAACCGGTTGGACAGCACCAGTTTGAACTCTTCTCTAACTCCAGTTTCTCTCAGGAGGCCTACATTATAGCGCTGTCTTCTTGTTGTCTCTGTGCGGCTTTTCTTTAGCTTGAGCGTCAGTGGTAAAAGAGCAAGACCGGTCCCACCCAGGTATGCATCCGGTCACTCTGGTCCCGACGCCTCAAAATATCCGAGCAGAAGAATGTGAAGCACTCGGGGGCGTTTCGATCGGTATTCGTAGTTAGTAACTACAGGCTCCGATTTACTCATCAGGGAACCGGCCTACAATTCGCAGTCCATTTCTTGGTGTCTTCCTCTAAGTGTGTCGCATTTAATTCCTTACATAAGGACATGTTATCCGTGTAGTCCTTGCATGTAACTGTAGTCCTGACGCGGCATTATTGATGTCCAGTATGGTCGCTTTCAAACCCTTGCAGTATTCCTGACGCGGTGTTATTGATGTCTAGTATGAACGCTTTCAAATCCTTGCAGTATTCGCGATGCGGTGTTATTGATGTCAAGTATGATCGCTTCAAATCCTTGCAGGGCCCAGTCTTGTGTCGGGATCCGATTGTATCGCCGCGTCTTTTGTTCCCTCGGCGCTTGTGCCTGTCAGTTCCAAGGTCATTTCCTGCTCAGCGGGGCTTAGCCGCGATAAGACGCAAGGAACCGTTGGGCGGAGTTTGCGTGTATAGACGTGGGAGTCATGTTCTTTGTTTATTAATCCGTCCGTTTTGACGGATCAATCCCAGACTTAGTGTCGTTGTTGTTGTTGATTCCGCGTGTATTTGTGTTTGTAGACGATGCCGGTTGTTTGTGTGGCTGTGTTGCCTTCCATGCGACAGACTAGTGTTTCTAGTATTGTCCTCTGCGTAGGTGGTATGCAGTGTTGCCGTGGTGCATATCTCACAGTTGATGCTTTAAAATCAGCTTAATCATAGCTGTTGCTGCTGTTTTGGTGTGGCGGCTGTCGTTTCGTTGATTGCTGTTGTTGCCGTTGGCTTGTTGGGCCGCCTGAATTGTATACCGTTGTGGTGGTAGGTGCCGGGTTTTGTCGTTGTAGAAGGGCCTTCAATTCTTCGAGTGCTTCACAGAATAGTTGGCCTCGCTTGTTGCGAGCGTTCCAGTCCTCCTTTCACTTTTGTGCGCTTTAGAACGGGTTCTTTGTGACCAGTGTTGCCTGGTGTTGTAGATTAAAGTTGGTGCTGCGTAGTTTTGTGGTCGGTGTGAAGTAGACAATGTCCGTTTCCTCTATTCCTTAGTCCGTGTTGTAGACAAAGTGGCTTGCCTTTCTCGTTGGCCGGCGGGAGGTAAGTCTTTTAGCAAACAGTATGACGTCATAGCGTGTAGCGATTCATGACAGATGTCTCTTCAGTAAAGGGTTATGCCGTGGGGGGCTGCAGGGCCGATTGTTGGCCTCAGTTGAGTACCTGGCTCACACGTGTCTTGTTAAAGCAGCAGAAAAATAGGATCGCAGTGTAGTTTGTCGCTTGTTCTAGCTTGTCGATCGTGTGGTCACAGTCAGTGTTAAATTTTCCACCTGGATTTCCAGCCTTGTGGGAGACGTGTTACTTGGTGGTTTTCGTTCCATCCACCTTTTTTTCAGGTGTGGGGAGTGTGTTCCAACCACCCTATTATAGGTGTGGGAGTGGGTCTCAACCGAAAAATAAAAAATTTATTTTATTAAAAAAATAATACATTTTAGAGAAAAATTTAATATTTGGTGTCTTGTGTGACTGTTATAGGATGCACAAAAATAGCTTTCCACTTTAGGTCATTATATTTGTTCTCCCATTTTTCAATACATGTAGGTGGTGTCGTTTTATTTAAGAAAACGTATATATCTCTTGTACCCTTTTTGTGTTTAAAGACAACACCCAAAGGTGTACCCAAATCGGTTACATCAACTGCATCGGTCCATATTCGTAACATTTTTCTTTTGTATTTTCGCATAGCACTTGTTCTACTATAGTATTCGAGAAAAGAAACATCTGCACCAAATATTTTACAGAAAACTTTGAAACTAATAATGTCGCCATTATCATCAAATACATCACCAATTGTACAAATATTTTTCAAAACCCACTTGTCGACAGATTTTGAAGTATCCTTTTCAGAAGTCGTGGGTTAAAAAACAATGGTTCGCTTTTTTGAATGCATCAATACTTGGGGAACAGAAAAGATTATGATATTCTTGAAAAATTGCAGCCACTTCTTTCCAGAAGGGGTTATTCATCTCTAAACTTTCTAGGAAATAAGCAC
Source organism: Semisulcospira habei (assembly GCA_036245525.1). Lineage (NCBI taxonomy): Eukaryota > Metazoa > Mollusca > Gastropoda > Semisulcospiridae > Semisulcospira > Semisulcospira habei. Next base: position 160,949,519 of record BTPG01000002.1, read on the forward strand.
CAACAACTTCACACTGTTTGATATTACCATACAAAGATGCGAGTAAAAGGTTCCAGTTATAGCCTGAAGACAACACTCTCTGAATCCAGGTGACCTTAAGTACTTTGTAAAAAACTTCAGTATCAATTACCTTGAGCCCTCCTGCTTCATACTGTCTGAAAACTGTGGTTCTTTTCACTTTATCTCTCTTCCCTCCCCAGATGAAGTTAAACATCGCACTATTAATTTTTTTTTAGAAGTACACTCCCTGGAGAGGGCAGAGAGATGAAGAGATGAGAAAAAGTTAAATTTCGCAATTTCCACTGCTTTACAATTTTCCTAATTTTTGCAAGTTTCTGTTTATAATTCAGGAATATGATATCAGACAGTTCTGTAGAGAAGGTCACTCCCAGCAGTGTGAAGGTATCTGGATTCCAGGAGATGTTTAGATGTGGGGCATAGCGTGTAAGACAAAACCTATTAATGCCAATCCAAACGGCAATAGGCTTCTCAAAATTAATTTTTAGTCCAGAAATAACTGCAAAATGTTCCAATTCTAGGATGACAGAATCAAATGATTTTTGTGACCCATCCAAAAACAATGACATGTCATCAGCAAACAGTGAGACTAAGAATTTCTGTTCCTTGCATTTTATACCTGAAATGTTCTTATTATTCCTCAACTTTATAGCCCCCCCCCCCCCCACCTGGGTCTGCCCTGGGGGACTTGGGTGGGGTTAACTACTTTTTAGTTCCCAGGGTCACCTTGGTCAGCCCCACAGGGTGGGTTTCCTTTTTATTCTGGGGCATGTGTTTCTGTCTACCTTTTTTAAACTCTCCCTACTGTCTGCGCTGCCTGCAGCTCTTGATATTGGATGTGTGTTGCTAAATGGTCTTAGCTTTATTTAGGCCCCATGGCGTAGGTTTATTTAACGTATTGGACCGGCTGGCGACATACATTCAATATTCTGTTTAGTTTTTGTTTCACAAGCAGTGCAGGCACGTCCTGAGAAAGCCTTGTTGCTGTCGGGACGTTAAGCAATGTACAATCAGTCAATCAACTTTATAGCCAACAGTTCAACACATATTAAAAAGATATAAGGTGAGAGGGGATCCCCTTGTCTACAACCACGATCAACAGAGAAGCGACCAGACACCTGGCTGTTCACAATCAGACAAGATTCACTGTTTTTATAACAAATTTTCACCCATTTTGTGATACCACAGCCAAAGTTATACATTTTTAAAGCTTTCTGAATAAATCAGTGAGAAACAGTCACTTTTTTTAAATCGATGAGCAACAACAGTCCAGGCTTCTTAAATCTCTCTGTAAAATGAAGCACATCATACAGAAGTCTAATATTGTCGGAGATTGGTTGTTTGTCTCATGCATGAAGCAAAAGTAAGTCTATGTTCTGGGCCAGTGGTCCGCCATCATCCATGGTAAACTTTAATGTTGTCATTTTCTTGAAGGCTATTCAAGCCAGAGTCTTCAAACTTGGCCCAAGGATACTTTGTGGCAAGACCTTTCTACACATACCAATTTGAGTGATCTCTCTCAAAGGTCATGGTCGCAGGAGATCAGGAAATAGGTCCAAAATAGTCATATTTTGACAAAATTTATGTTTTCTCAAATACTATGCTCAACTTCAAACCCAAACTTGGTACAAAGATTCCTTGTGATAAGACCTTTCTAATTCGACTGACCCCTCGGAAAGGTCACAAGAGATCAGGAAATAGGTCACCCACAGTAATGTTTGACAAAAGATGTTTTTCTCAAATACTGTTTACAACTTCAAATCCAAACTTGGTACAGAGATACCTAATGGTTAGACTGCATACTAATTTGGATGACCTGTCGAAAGGTCAAGGGTCACAAGAGATCAGGAAATAGGTCACAAACCCATTTTTTGATAAAAATTGTTTTTTCTTCCCTCCCAAACCTGGTACAGATCCTATGCATTCTAATTTGGACGACACCTTGGCAAGGTCAAGGGTCACAAGAACTCAGCAAATGATGTAAAAAAATGTCTGTGTTTTGGTAGTATTTTAGTTTTTATCAGGATGTAATGCACGCAGACTTGCCCCCAGCCACCTTTCTTTTAGTCTGGCTGACCAGATTTTTACCCTTCCCGCCGTGAGATGGCCTTAGCCATCTGTGGGCAGTGGGCAGATGTTCACATCTGCACGGGACATAGACGACCCCGCCCTCCACGAGTCGCCTGCTGCCTTGCAGGCCTGGCCGCTTGGCTGCGGAAAGGCTAAGGGAGGAAACCCCTGACATCAAAGCCCCCGTGTCTCCGGGGAAGGCTTTTGAGCCAGAGACTAGGACAAGGACAGTCTGATATAAAACCTACGACCCGAGGACCTCGATGCCATCGTCCCAGCTTGCTAGGCCATGGCAGATGAACCAAGGGTTTAAAGGGTGGGGCCAGTACTGCGCACACTGCACTCCACCAAAAAGCTCCACCGCGCAGGCTTTAGGAAACGTCCACAGACCATGACACTGACCATTCCAAGTCCTGTAGCGACGGGCGAGGGGCGAAACGGCAGGTGAAAGATGTCACTGGAAGCCGCAGTCTCAAACCTGCATGCAGGCGCTTCAGGATATTGGTCGCCTGATGTTGACCTGGGGATGACAACATCACTCGGCACACCCTGAACGACCAAGCAGCCTTCTCTAGGGACAGCACTGCTTGCTCCACACGGAGAGGGGCCTAGAAAAGGTGGCCTAACCAAAGCTCGTCCCCTCGCAACCCCAGTTGGCTAGCCGCGGTCAACGGGCATCTTCTCCTGCGGTCAAAAAACAAGAAAGAATAACGGATCCACTCTCATGACGACCACGACCGGACTCAACGTAGCATGCTGGAACGTCCGTACCATGCTCGACAAAGCAGACAGCGGACGCCCTGAACGTCGCTCCGCCCTCATTGCCCATGAATTGCGGAGGTTAAACATCGACATCGCCGCGCTCAGCGAAGTACGCCTTCCGGACGAAGGCAGCCTCCAAGAACTTGGTGCTGGGTACACCCTCTACTGGTCAGGCAGGCCTGCATCAGAAAGACGGCTTTCAGGCGTGGGCTTCATGGTCAAGACATCCATTGCGACTAAGCTGGAAAACCTACCAACGGGCCACTCAGACCGCATCATGTCCATGCGCCTCCCACTGAGACACCAGCAGCACGTCACCCTTCTCAGTGTGTACTCCCCAACCCTCCTGGCAGAGCCTGCTGAAAAGGACAAGTTTTACACTGACCTGCGCAGCCTCCTACAGAGTACCCCTGCAGACGACAAAGTCATCATCCTTGGCGACTTCAACGCCAGAGTGGGCCAGGACTCTGAAGCCTGGAAAGGAGTCCTCGGCAAGCATGGCGTGGGGAACTGCAATGACAATGGCCGCCTACTGTTGGAGTTCTGTGCGGAGCAGCAACTGGTCATCACCAACACTACTTTTCAGCAAAAGGACAGTCGAAAGACCACCTGGATGCATCCTCGCTCCAAACACTGGCACCTTATCGACTATGTCCTAGTGCGTCAGAGGGACCGCAGTGACGTCCTCCTCACCAGAGTGATGCCCAGCGCAGAGTGCCACACTGACCACCGCCTTGTCCGCTGCAAACTCAGGCTCCACTTCAAGCCAAAACCCAAGAAATGGGGGCCCCCCCAAGAAAAAGCTTGATGTTGCCAGCCTTCAGCGTGACGATGTGAAAGCTGCCTTTCAGACAGATTTACAGCGCAGGCTCAAAGACACAGCGGACCCAGTAGACTCCTCCCCTGAAACACTTTGGGAACAACTGAAAACTGCTATTGCAAAATCCTCTGCAGAAGTCTTGGGTTTCGCCAGAAAGAAGAACAAAGACTGGTTTGACGAAAACGATGTAGAGATCCAGGAACACCTAGCAAAAAAAAGAGCCGCCCATCAGGCCCACCTAGCCCAGCCTTCCTGCCCTGTGAAGAAGTCTGCCTTCCGCCTCGTCTGCAGCAGTCTCCAGCGCAAGCTCAGAGATCTCCAGAATGAGTGGTGGACCAGACTTGCACAGAGGACCCAGCTTTGTGCTGACAATGGTGACTACAGGGGCTTCTACGAAGCACTGAAAGCAGTGTATGGCCCCAGGCACCTGGTACAAAGTCCCCTGCGAAGCGCGAATGGCCAGGCACTCCTCACAGATAATACCTCCATCTTGAACCGCTGGTCGGAATACTTTCAGAGCCTCTTCGGCGCTGAGCGCACTGTTCAAGAAGCAGTCATCCTACAAATCCCACACCTCCCAGTAAAGGTTGAATTGGACGAACCGCCCACCGCTGAAGAGACCCTCACAGCCATCCACCAGCTCAAGAGTGGCAAAGCAGCAGGCATTGATGGAATACTGCCAGAGATCTGGAAACATGGAGGCACAGCACTGCACAACAAGCTCCATGACCTCTTTCTCTGCTGCTGGGAGGAAGGAACACTACCAAAAGATCTCCGTGATGCAGTCGTTATCACCCTGTACAAGAACAAAGGCGAGAAGTCTGACTGTTCCAACTATCGGGGAATTACCCTGCTGTCCATTGCTGGGAAAATCCTTGCAAGGCTGCTCCTGAATCGGCTGGTACCTGCCATCGCTGAAGACCAACTCCCAGAGGGCCAGTGTGGCTTCAGAGCAAACAGGAGCACCACCGATATGGTCTTTGTGCTGAGACAGCTACAGGAGAAGTGCCGCGAGCAGAACAAAGGGCTGTACGTAACATTTGTCGACCTAACAAAAGCGTTCGACACTGTGAGCAGGCAAGGCATGTGGCAGATCCTGGAGCGACTTGGCTGTCCCCCAAAGTTCCTCAACATGATTGTCCAGCTACACGAGGACCAGCAAGGCCAGGTCAGACTCAACAATGACCTCTCAGAACCATTCCCTATTCTCAACGGCGTAAAGCAGGGCTGCGTGCTGGCACCGACCCTCTTCACCATCTTTTTTAGCATGATGTTGAAGCAGGCCACAGTGGACCTCGATGATGACGATGCAGTGTACATCAGGTATCGTCTCGATGGCAGCCTGTTCAACCTCAGACGACTGCAGGCCCACACGAAAACCCTAGACCAACTGATTCGTGAGCTGCTTTTTGCTGATGATGCTGCCCTCGTTGCACACACAGAGAGAGCCCTGCAGCGCATCACGACTTGCTTCGCAGATGCTGCCCAGCTCTTTGGACTCGAGGTCAGTCTGAAAAAGACAGAGGTCCTCCATCAGCCGGTACCCAAGACAGTGTATCGCCCTCCTCACATCACCATTGGCGAGTCTGAACTAAAGTCAGTGCACCAGTTTACTTACCTTGGCTGCGTTATCACGTCGGACGCCAAGCTGGACAAGGAGCTTGACAGCAGGCTGGCAAAAGCGAACAGCGCTTTCGGGCGACTTTTCAAGCGGGTGTGGCACAATCAACAGCTGAAAACAGGCACCAAGATCAGCGTGTATAGAGCTGTGGTCCTCACCACCCTGCTGTATGGTTCCGAGTCCTGGGCACTCTACCGAAGCCAACTACGACTCCTCGAACGCTTCCACCAGCGCTGCCTGCGTACCATCCTGGGCATTCACTGGAGTGACTATGTCACCAACGTCGAGGTCCTTGAACAGGCTGAAACTGTGAGCATCGAGGCTTTGCTGCTGCGGACACAGCTCCGCTGGGCGGGGCATGTCTCCAGGATGGAGGATCATCGCCTACCAAAGATCACCCTGTTCGGCGAGCTTGCTACTGGACACCGTGACAGAGGGGCACCAAAAAAGAGATACAAAGACTGTCTCAAGAAGTCACTTAGTGCCTGCCAAATCGACCACCACCAGTGGTCTTCGCTTGCTGCGGACCGTGACACCTGGCGCTCCACCATTTACAAGGCAGCTGTCTCCTTTGAGGACTCTCACAGAGCTAGCCTTAAGGACAAGCGGCTCAGGAGAAAAAACAGAGATGCCGCAGCTCAGAACCCTGACCATACCTTCCCCTGCAGCCACTGCGGTCGAACCTGCCTGTCTCGGATTGGCCTCCGCAGCCACGAACAAGCCTGCAGACGTCGTGGGCAACTCCTATAAAATCTTCGTTCGCGAAGTCAAGCCAAGCAAGGGTCTCAACCACCCTATTATAGGTGTGGGAGTGGGTCTCAACCACCCTATTATAGGTGTGGGAGTCGGTCTCAACCACCCTATTATAGGTGTGGGAGTGGGTCTCAACCACCCTATTATAGGTGTGGGAGAATGGTCGAAGAGCTCCTTCTTGCTTGTGGTTTTCTTGGTTGTATTCGTTCCATCCACCCTTTATCAGGCGTGGGGAATGGGTCTCAACCACCCTGTTTCAGGTGTGGGAAACCATCGATGACTTTCTTCTTCCTTGTAGTTCTCCCTTGACATAGATGTCTTGGGTCTTGATCGCCGTTTCTGCCGGAGTTAGGGCTGGCAGCTGTTGTTTCCTTCACGTCGTGACTGAATTTGTTAATCCCTTCCCTGCCTCTGTATGTACAATGTATGAGCTCTTTGTTTCTGAAATCTTCGTTCACTCAAGGATAAAAATTGACCCCTCCCCCCCCCCCCCCCCCACCACCACCACCTCGCCCCCCTTTTTTATTTTTAGATCAACAGAAAATAAGGTACAATACTCGTGAAGGCTTTAGCGCAGTTACTTCCAAACAAGAGTTTGTTCCCATGTTTTAAACCTCCGACCTCGGAAGCATTCCTCACTTCCGTTGGGTGAGAGTTGGGCTGTGAGGAGGTAGCGGTAAGTTGATGCAGATTATTTTACGTTTTTTCACAAACTATTCCCACACATCCTCGTGGTCTGTCTCAAGCTTTCAGTCTGTCTCTAAGCTCCGGCCTTTATTAGATCTATGTTGGCGGGTTGAACACGTTTCGGCTGCTCAATAGCGGGAATGTGGGTCGCGTGTTGCCAGTGCAGCCCAGCTATTACACTTAGTGACTTTCAGTGCGACGCAATGCAGTACGTCAACGAGCTTTGCCGATTTCTAGACCGACGCAAATGTGTGCTTTGTTTTACAGTTCCGCGCAGATAGTAGATAATAACACTTGTATGATAAGATTAATGGGAATTGGATGCATCACTTATGTGGAGACGTGGCTTCAATCTTGCACTTGAGTACGAGGGAGTAAGCTGTTCATGGTGTTTGAAATTGAATACTTGCCATTAGGCGTTGTCCGAGCTGTGTCGAGTGTTGAATGGCGCTCAGATTTAACACATGTACAAGAAACTGATGAAGCCATGATGACCACTTGAAACTGGAATTTGTTGAATAATAAAAATAGTAATAAGTATTAACTCATTGAGCCCTGGCACACCACAGCAAGAAATTTATCGAACATGATAGTTCAAGGGTGGTGCCAGAATAGCTTGGCGTCCACACTATCCCATAGGCGCCTTGAAGCTATTCTGGCAACCACCCTTGAACTATCATGCTTGATCTGTCTCTAGAATTGTATAGTCTATACTTTTTATAGGGCCACTTCAAAATTTGGGGATTTCGATCCTGAGGCAGAATGTGTTAAAACTGTTTATTCATGAGCTGCAATTTTCAAGGAATTTGTATTTAAAGTGTAACTTGGATGGCCTTTAGAGCAAGACTGAGAGTATAAATTATGTTGTTACTTGTTTAGTCAGCAATAAAATACTCAAGCAACACAGCTTTTCATGTATTTTTTTTAACTGTATCAGCATATATCGTCTTCTCCTACAATAGTCTTTCATCACAATATGTGCTCAGCTTGCAAAATAACACTAAACCTTTGGCTGTGTCACTGTAGCGCTTTTTGTCGAGGTGATTCCTGCAGGATTCACACTGACAAAAAGTGCTAGCAAGAGCCAAAGGGTTTTAAGACAGGATAACGTCGCTGGTACTGTAGTAAATTTTTACTCTAGTTTTTACTCTGCATTCCATGAATTGTGTATGGTGCGTGCAGAGTGGCACTGGCAGTCAGATCCTCTGAACAGTCAGCTAGCAATGCATGCAATATGCCCCAACCCCACCCACACACAGAAAGGGCCTGAGAAACAAGGTGAACAGGAAAGAAGGTAGCCCTGCTGCAAACACTGCCCGTCTGTGGGGCAGAGATCCTCGTGAGTCCTTGTGTGTTGAGGGGTGCATGAGGATCTATGCCCCATTTAGATTTATGTGTTTCAGGCAGAGGGGAGAAGATGTGTTAAGCATAAATAACAGTAACCTCAGTAGCAAAACGTCTTCAGTTCAGGCCCACGACCGCCACAGTGATCGTGGGCCCAAGACCATTTGTTTGCTGGGAACATGTGGTTGGCAGACAGTCCCTCCTACAGCTATGAGAGACTGATTCATGTGGACTCCAGCAGTGGCAGGGCCCATGAGGATCTGTCACTGTGTCTGGTGGTGACCAGGTGCTGGTGTGGGTAAAGCATAGAAGTATTGGGACTGTGCTTCCTTCCTGTTGACTAAACTGTAAACAGCATCAGTCTGGCCTGCTACACATCAGCATCATTATTTGGTGCATGAACATGTCTGCTGTGGAAAAGGCATCTCTGTATGTATTGTCACACTGGCCAATACAAATCTGGACCCCCATTAAGGGGCTGTAGGTCTAAATTTTCATGCATCAAGGTGCCTGAAAATGAAATGCATTGAATTTGTGATAAGCCCCTGACTTGGGGAGAGGGGTTTCAGCATTTACTACTTCCAGTCACTTAGTGAGCCCCCCCCCCCCCCCCCTTCCTATCATTTATTTGTATGCTCAGATCAACTAGATCTATAATCATTGGTCAATAATGCACAGTTCTCTCCATTTTTGGCATTTTTCCCCTTTTTGTACGTTTTCCTCCATATTGTCAGTGCATGCATTCGTCTGTGGTGGGTGCTCTTTAAGAATATATTGCTCATAGCAGCATTTATGCTGAATTATTCATTTGTGTGGCTAATCAGAGAAAAGTAAGACAAATATATCCTACAAAAGTACAATCTAAAATTGTGACCAAGCTCAGGTGTTTAACTTAAGGGTTTCACTTTCAGGTGCCTTACTGAATTTACTGTAGCGGAGCACCTTGCTTGGTGGCTGGCGCAGGGCTAAGCTCACTGATGCACCTGGTCCCAGGGCTCAGTTGCATGAGTGAGATTATATAGCTGAGGAACTTGCCTAGTGGCTTGCACATTACTAAGCTCATTAATATGCAACTGAGCCCTAGTGTGTTTGTAGACCTGTCACTGTGCTATGTACTGTGACTGTAGGAGTAACACTTTCAGTTTGTCTTTGTGTGATGTGAGTAACACTTTCAGTTCCTCATTCATTGTGTGATGTGAGTAACACTTTCAGTTCGTTGGTCATTAGCTATAAGTCATTATGTGTATACATATGAGTCTGTCTGTCAGACAGGATGTGCAAAGTCGCAGACCAGCAATCAACTGTTTCGAATTTGTGAACTACCTCTACATTGTGACTACAAATCGAAAAAAGCCTTTTGGGGTGTGGCCATAATTATTATTTAGCATCCTGGCCAAGCTCATCCAGACACATATTGTGATTTGTTTTCCTTGTTAACCCTTTTCATCCTGATACACCCACTGATACATTTGATAGTATCATTTGATAAAAATTAGATAGTTCAAGGGTGGTGCCATGATTCTGACACCACACTTGAAGTAAAATGATACAATACTGGTAATCATTTTTCTTTTCTTTTTTAAATCGGCCTCAGGATGTAGTGGTTTAACCGTTTTAGCCCCAAAGTCTCATTTCTCAAATTTTGGAGGTGTCGCCTAATGACTATGTACCAGTTGCAGGAGATGGCTCGACTATGATAATTTAAGGGCAGTCCCTGATTAGCTTGGTGCTGACACTACCCTTGAACTATCATGGTCGTCATCTCCTGCTGTAGGGTTCTGGGGCTAAAAGGGTTAAGTGGCTGCCTAAAAAATAACAGACTCACACACACACCTAGACCTAGTTTCTGTTTCTCCCCATCAGCACATTGCTACGTTGGACCTGTCCCAATATTTCTGCTGCAGAAGCAAACACACACTTGGCATATCTTGCTACAGTGGAGCCTGTCTTGATCAGACAACTACCTTCTAACTACGCACAAAAATTTAGCCCCGACGTACCACTTCAGGAGATGGATCGGCCATGATAATTTAAGGTTAGTGCCAGACTAGCTTGGTACCATCAGGCGCCAAGCTAATCTGGCACCACCCTTGAATTATTAACATGCTTGGTACACTATCATTAAGCCACGCCTCCACAATTTGGAAAATGTGACCATGGGCTTAAATGGGTTAAAGCGCCTCCTTTATAAATGTTCTTGGGGTGTCTTACAATAATACTGTACAAAAAAAAAAAAAAGAACTAAATTACTTTTAATAATACTGTACAAAAAAAAAGAACTAAATTACTTTTAAATTTTATTATGAAGTTTAAGTGTTGTCAGACTTTTCTGTTTGTTTTTCTCTCCTTGACATATAAAATGAGAAGAGCTCCCCCAATAGGGCAACATCTCTGTTGAGTGGGCCTCCTCTTGTGACTTGTGAAAAGATGGGCAGGAGTGTTTCGGGACATAGTGACCACAACAGCGATGGTCAACATTGCTGACAGCAGGATGCTTACATGTTGACAGCCAGGTACTAAAGACAGGTCTGGGCCTAGAATACAAAAAGGTTTTATTTTCAGCAAGAGGCATAGATCCTGAGAGTGAGAGCCTTTGACGTGGGGACTCATGGGAATCTATATCTCTTGCAGTTGGTGTTCAATTTTGTTTAAAGGGTTTAAACTCATTTGAGAAGAACTGCATCCAGATACACGGCTTCAGCTGCGTATCCAGATGCAGTTCTTCTCGAATGAGTTATTAGTCATCAGTTCTATGTTTTGTGTCACTGGCATTATGCTGAGAGAGGTTCCCTAGTCATGATCCAGTGAAGCTGCTTCTGTTTTGGCTTTTGCACCTCACACAGGCTAAACCTGCACAATTCCACAGCCCAGTTCTTCCTTCTGCAAGACACTTAGGTCAAACTGCCAATGATCTACATGGGGCTCTTGTGAATCTGCCTGCCGATGACTGAGATGAGCTCCAGCTGTTTGTCAAGTTGAGGGTGTGATGAGGGTTTAACATAAGGGTTGTCAGGCTGAGGGTGATGAGGGTTTAAACTATGGGTTGTCAGGTTGATGGTGTGATGAGGGTTTAACCTAGGGGTTGTCAGGTTGAGGGTATGATCAGGTTTTAAATTAGGGGTTGTCAAGTTGAGGGTGTGATTATCAAGGTTTAAACTAGCGGTTGTCAAGTTGAGGGTGTGATCAAGGATTACACTTTATAATAGGGGTTATGTGTGATGAGGGTTTAAACTAAGAGTTCTGAAGTTGAGGCTGTGATGGGGGTTTAAACAAGGGTTGTTAGGTTAAGGTTGTGATGAGGATTTAAACTAGGGTTTGTCAAGTTGAGGGTGTGATCGGGGTTTAAACTAGGGGTTGTCAAGTTGAGGGTGTGATAAAGGTATACACTTATAATACTGTATTAGGGGTTATCAGGTTGGGGGTGTGATGAGGGTTTAAACAAGGGGTTGTGAGGCTGAGGGTATGATCAGGTTTTAAATTAGGGGTTGTCAAGTTGAGGGTGTAATAATCATGGTTTAAACTAGCAGTTGTCTAGTTGAGGGTGTGATCAAGGATTAAACTTTATAATAAGGGTTATCAGGTTGATGGTGTGAACAGGATTTACATAATGTGCAGGATGTAATGTAAAGGCATACAGTACACGCTCGTCATGAGCCCCTGCAGACCATAGAAGTTCAACTTTTTTGAGAAGATTGGTCTTGAGGTATCCCTTTTAATTCAATACGAGATGAACTGCATCCAGATACGCTGCGTAAGTGCCGCATCTGGATGCAGTTCATCTCGAATGAGTTAAGCCCTCAGGACCATGTTGTCAAAATTTGATATATCCTTTGAGATTCATCTCATTGGTTTGGAGATAGATCAACCATGAATGATAGTTCAATGGTCACCTCAGAATAGCTTGGTGCCTGGAGGCACCAAACTATTTTGACATACCTCTTGAACTATCATGGTAGATGCACGTTCAGTCTTATTGTGTGAGGTCATTATGAGTTATGACAGCACAGTTGTTAAGGTAATCTTGCACCGGTAATCTTGTGCTGCAGTTTGAGGAGGCCTTGAGGATTTCACCTTTGTGACTGGGATTCTATGAGTGTGCATGAAAACCTTGGCGCCTGCTCTTTTTAATTAAATGCTGATTTTGTGACTGGTGGAGGAGGTCGCTATGAGTTTTTCATGTGACTGGGATTCTGTGCATGCATGAGAACCCTGGCGCCTGCTCTTTGGATGCTGAATTGGTGACTGGTGAAGCTTTTATCCCCTGTGTAAATGACATAAATGCTCGTGAGCCCACAGCAGGCTGCTCGAGTCTATTCCTCTTGCTTACTACTTTGTGTGTTCCTCTGATGGAGTAGGTTGCATAGAGTTGTGTGTGTAGCATCCACTGCTCATTATGTTTCTATTTGTGTGCAGCATTTATGAGGGCCCACTTTCACATGCTATAGCTCAAAGGGTGTAGTTCAACACTCGCCTTGATGCTGGGATAGTTTATTATCAACAATGTTTTTCAACACAGAATCTGCTGCATACAGTCATTCAGAGAATGAAGCCACCATGCTGAATCCGTTATTTTACTAACACCCTTGAACTTTCAAAGTAGGTCAGTTCTTCTGTTGTAGTATGTGACTGAGTGGGTTACTAATGCATGGTGCCCCGTATACTGGTATAGTTACAAAATATAAGGAATAAAAATCAGCACACAGCTAACTGAACACAATGCTCATATGGGTCAATCTCTGAAAAGGTGGTCAGAATGTGTGACATAAGGAGCCAAAATCCAACTTCCTGCAATTTGACCAGTAATGTGGTATTATGTACACCTACTATCCCTTCAGTGTATGAGGAACAAAGATAGTTCATACAGTGATCACTTTGTGTGAGCCACAAATAATTAATGTGACCTGGCATCTTTGGAGGTTGCTACATGACACCAAACAGTGCCTTTAAATAAGCTTCATTAAATAATTTAAATTCAGATGCTTGATAGGAGTGTTGAATCAAGCTTATTATAGTGTATTTAAACATTTTTGGGCTACAGATTTGAAAATACCATGATATTGGCTGCAGGATCCACTTCTTAAAGCATGGTGGACAAAAAGTGGGCAGTGAAAAATGTTCAGATGTTTTCTTTGACCAGTACCTGAATTGCAGCTGCGCACAAAATGGATTAAAATATAAAGAATGCTCACAGGGGAAATATAATGCAAGAAAAGTTAAATTTTACTCTTGTGTCTGTACTATATTGTAAAGAAATAAACCATTACATGGTCGATACACAGACATTCACGCGGTTGCTTCACGGACATAAGACGCATTTACTAGTCACGAGTGTGTTGCATCTATGCATCAACCGACCATTGTTTCTTCGAACGCGTACACCATTAAGTGTATGCAGTCTTTGCACAGCATGTTCCAAATCAACCTTTGTGTCACAGAAGCACAATACCTACGAAGAATCCCGGGAAACAATGACTAAATTGCATGATTCTTGCATTTTACTGTTTGGGGGACTGCACACACCGTGGTTGATACGAGAAGGTGTTCACGGACCTGACACTTTCAGTGAATGGCTTTGAGTAAACAAAGGCCCTTTCCCACACTTTCATGCACTTTATGCTACTTCTGCCGGAATATGTGTATGAATACAGTAACACAAGAGTGCACACCTTCTGTTATAGATTTTTGACTTATCGTTTTGTTCCAGCGTTTGATATTCAAAGATCTTGACCCAACACTCGGCTGCATTTTTTAAAGGTCATTCATTAGCATTATTTCCTTGAAGATTTAAGCAAACTCAGTGTGTGTTATTTCCTTGAAGATTTAAGCAAACTCAGTGTGTACAAAGTGTCTTTGAACACCATTTCCGGTAGTATGTGTAAAAGTAGTTTGTGCTGTGTGTAAGCACTGTATGGGAGAAAAAAATGTGATCGGTCTGATTTGGAGCCGACTGAAACAACTGCCGGACAAAAAGTTTCATGCAATTAAACTACTTAAAAATACGCCACTAGGTATAAAATGTATGAATGGTATTGTGCAATAGTGTTTATATAACCGATCAAAACAGTTTGTTAAATTTAAAGCAGTGAATTTGTCTGATCAAACAAGTTCTTGTCACGCACTAGTATGAGCCATGTCACAAATCTGCCTCATTCATTCTCAAGCTTTTAGGCAAAAAAGGCATCAAACTTGAGATAAACAAAATGCAAAGGTATGTTTTTTTGCATGCTATCCCCTTACTATCAGAAGAACAAGTCTAGTAAATAAAATTGGTAAATATGTAAACACAAATATTGATTTTGTTTGCTCAAACTGTTGCACCCTCAGCTGACCACCTTTTCAGAGAAAGACCCACATGTGTGTTACTCATGGTTTGATGTGATTCACCTTTTTTATTGTTGATGAAACTAACGAACCCCCAAAAATGTATAGTGTATTAGTGTAATTGATGTTAACCCATTATATCCTGAGGCAGATTTGTTTAAGTTGCTTATTGTTCTATGAAGGCTACATTACAGATTGTGAGGTAGATCAACCGTTTTAGTTTAAGGGTGGTGTCAGAATAGCTTGGCCCCGGAGACACCAAGCTATTCTGGCACCACCCTTGAACTATCATATTTAAATGTATTTCAAGCAATGGGTTGCATCAGGATGAAAAGGGTTAGATCAAAGAGATCATCGGCCTGGGATAAACGCATGAACTGTACCGGTGGAGCAGGAGTCAGCTGCCCCTATTGACATCCCCCTCATTTCTTTGCTGGTTGGCGGAACCGGAGCCTTGGTTTACCACTTACCGGTCCTTACTGTGTACTGTGTGTGCCTGGTTTGCCTACTGTACTTCTGGTACTTGCACAGCCGTGGTTTACTTACTGACCCAAGACATACTTTAGTGCACTTCTTGTACCTGCTGTACATCTGGTCTGCAGTGGTATAGTTTTGCTGAACGTTCTTCTTGTGAACGCTATTTCATGCACGAGGCCTTGTTTGTTGACACCCCTAAATTTACATACCGTGTTCAGGGCGCGTGTATTTCAGTAATAGAACTTTACAGGTGTTCTTCCAGTGCAACAGCAAGAGGCCTTGTTTGTTGACACCACTAATTGTAACCCATTTAACCCCACAGCCGCAAACTTTGGAGGTATCACCTATGGACTATGTACCAGTTGCAGGAGATTGAGCGACCATGATAATTCAAGGGTAGTGCCAGAGTAGCTTGCCGCCTTCAGGCGGCAAGCTACTCTGGCACTACCCTTGAATTATCATGGTTGCTTCATCTTCAACTGGTACATAGTCCTTAAGTAATCTGGCACTACCCTTGAATTATCATGGTCAATCTGTCTCCTGCTGTAGTGTGTTGTCCATGGGTAAATACTGTGTTCATGACACTTGAATAACTGCTTTCATAGATATATGGTAGCAGTATTTTAATTCACACTTGCAGTGCAGCGACAGGCGGATTAAGTCTGGACCAACAGAGCTTCACACTTAGGGCCGACCTGTCCAAATATAGATTATGCTCTCCAAAACCTACATTGCCGTACAGGGGTTAGTTGCCGGAGTGGGCCACTAAGCTTAACCCTCAACAGGAGCCTCTTGCTTCGTGGCTCAGGCAGGATTTAAACCAACTCGAGCTGCAGGAGATAGTGATGGATGATGACCACTCTTGTAATTGATGTATCAGCAGCAGCAGCACATTTAGCCCTGGGACCCTGCAGCAGGAGATGGAACAATCATGATAATTCAAGAGTAGTGCCAGATGAGCTTGGCGCCTTCAGGCGCCAAGCTCATCTGGCACCACCCTTGAATTATCATGATCAATCGATCTCCTGCAACTGGTGCATAGTTGTCAGGTGACGACTCCCAAAGTTTGGAAATGGGGCCTTGGGGTTAAGAGGGTTAATCCCAAGGTTGAGAAATATCGCTTGTCCTAGTCATTTACAGCTACATGTACATTTGTTACAAGTTAATTTGAAACTATGTTCTGTGCATGTATGTGTATTATGCTTACATCTGATTGTACAAAAATTTATGAGTGCATATATTGGGGGGGGGGGGGGGGGGGGGGGTATTCTCCCAACAGTGTCATCGTTAGCACAACAATAAACCTTCAGTGTCACTGCCAGCCTGATAAAGATCTTGACATATAATTGGTTTTCTCAACCATAATGAGAGCTTGAACAACGTCCGGGTGCTAATGTGATCAGTTTAGTTCCTTAGTGATAACAAATAAGAGTAGGACTGAGTACTCTGGTTTTGTATGGGCACAATAGAAATGTGGCCTTTCGCTTTCACGACATACAATATCTGGCTCATGTGACATGTAATCTAGACTCGTCTGAGGATGTTTGCTTCAAGCCCATTAAAATGTAAACGTTCTCGCCCTCTTACTAATGTGGATCGACCAGTAGTTTTGTTTACTATGTGGTAATCCCCATGCATCACGCGTCCATGTTCACCTGACACAGCGACAGTCTGCAAAGATTAGTATGTAGGTGTGCCACTGTGATCACTGAGGATTTCTTTGCTGGCACAGCTGTGGGCAGTGGATGGAAGAAGGGTAGTGAGTGCTCAAGGGTGGTGCCAGGTAAGCTTGACCCGCTGGAACTTGCTGTGCAGGCACCAAGGCAGTCAGACACTACCATTGACTCATCTTTTGAGTTATAACTTTTTATCTCTTGTTACTTCTGTGCAGTACTGCTGGTGTTCAATTGTAAACTGGCTGGGGTTGTGAGAGGTTCACCCCTGTTCATCCTGATACACCTATTGCTTGAAATAAATTTGACTATGATAGTTCAAGGGTGGTGCCAGAATAACGTGGCACCTCAGGCGCCAAGCTATTCTGGCACCACCCTTGAACTTAAGCGGTTGATCTTTCTCCTAATATGTAGCCTTCATAGGACAACAAGCATTTTTTTTTAATCAACCTCAGTATGAAATGGGTTAAGCTGATGCAGTCTGTGGTTGGAGAGCTTTAAGTGTAAGGGATGCGCGCTGTGTTTATGGTGGGGAAACTGGTTTAGCAGGTAAACAGTTCATGTTTAGGAATTCATGCAAGTCCAACTCAGCAGGGTTTCTCTGCATTATTTATTGTGGATTTCATTTTGTCATTCCAACACACTGTTCTACGCCTAGTTTTAGTACTTGTTCAGTGTCATTGCTGCAGCCATGAATTATTCATTTAATTTAAACTTAAACAACTCTCAGTATAAATTAGTACTGTCAGTGTCAACAAGCAGAAAAGCAGTTCTGTTTATTGTGCAGGCGAATATGAAGTACATGTAATATTGATTTTAATGCTTAGGTGTGATGTCTGTCGCTCAAGTATTCTAAAGTTTGTGCCACTGCCATTGATTGGTGAATTGTTCGGTTACATGGCGACATAGCCAGACGTTGGTGAGTCTAGTGGTAGTTGTTTGTGTTTTGGTGAGGTTTTGCGTATGTGTGTGTGTGTATGTGCGAGTATGGGTGTGTTTGTGGAGATTAACTATCCT
Source organism: Semisulcospira habei (assembly GCA_036245525.1). Lineage (NCBI taxonomy): Eukaryota > Metazoa > Mollusca > Gastropoda > Semisulcospiridae > Semisulcospira > Semisulcospira habei. The sequence goes on from BTPG01000002.1 coordinate 160,967,082, forward strand.
AACTCATTTTTTTAGATATTCTTTGTGGCCTATCGTCACAGTTTCGGATCACGTCGACCATGATAGTTCAAGGGTGGTGTCGGAATAGCTTGGCGCCTACAGGCATCAAGCTATTCCGACACCATCCTTAACTCATTCTACCCCAACACCGAAATCCTTCAATTTTGCCGTTGTCCTCCGAAGACTGCATTGCAGTGCAGGACACAGATCGACCATGATAGTTCAAGGGTGATGCCAGAATAGCTTGGCGCCCATGGGCGCCAAGCTATTCTGGCATCACCCTTGAACTATTATGGTCGATCCTTATCTTGCTGTGGTGTGTCTGGGGTACAATGAGTTAAACTATCTTGGTCGATCCACATCCTGTCGTACTAAGGCTTTTCTGTGCTACATCATACTCGACACTGTGACCGCAAATAGAGTATAGAGGCTACGCAATTTGTACGTGGCAGACAGCTGTGTTCGGTGACTGGGAGCGAGACATTTCGGGAACGATGAAAACATAATCCAATGTCCACGGGGGAGAACTGCTGGACCGAAGCACAGGCAAAACGCTCAACATCTGCAAGAGGCATAAATAATCACGAGTTCATGCGCGCTGCATTGGCTCAGGATAATCCATGGCGATACCTCTTGCTTGCTCGAGTTGCCGCGGCGTTGCGTTTATGCAGAATGTTTCGTATGTTGGGTTACCATGTAAAGGAAATCCCAGTGCGCAAAGGTCATCGGGGCCGCCATCGGCCCGATGGCCTTTTGCGCGTGGGGAACCAATAAGACGCACACATTGTTTGAACGGAGACGCTGTCGAATCCCCGGTAGCTGGACTCACAATCCAGGGAAAAAAGACGGGCTTGTTCAATAGCATGTCCGTTGAAAGGTCCTGGTAAATCAAAGTGGCACAGTTGCAGTGCGCCTGAATTGATCAGTGTTCAGGACGTACTCCAAAAGCAATAGATTTCCCTGTCCCCCATAACCCGCCCGTCAGTGCCGTCCATTATCACTTCGGTGCCGTGGACGTTAAACCCCGAACTAACCAACGAGACGCTGCAAGTCTTAGACAGACATGTTTGATGACCGGCCAGTCAATCACTTAAACAACAAGCTTCAAGCGCGTAAACAAATCGACCATGATAGTTCAAGGATAGAGCCAGATTAGCTTGACACCTGTTAGGGTGCCAAGCTCATCTGGCACAATCCTTGAACTATCATGGTCAGTCCATCCGCAACTATGTGTCCTTGGTCGTCTTAGAGCATGATCGTCAGCTACTTTGGGAAAACTTAGCCCTAGGGATGAAAGAGCTCAGACAGCAAACGCAGCACAGAGGAAGGTGAAACAATGACCCATTGATTGAGGACAACACAGGCAATAATAGTAAATGTAGGATAGTGTCTCAATTTCTTAAAATCCTCTTGTGCATGTAGCCATGTTACTAACTTTTGTGTACCCTCACGCACACACACAGGTCACGTACCATATCATATTGAGGCTAAAAGCTTCAAATTTGTCCACTGCCATATGCAAGCTAAATTATAGTACTTACAGATAAGGATATAGACCAATGGCTTTAGTTCAAGGGTGGTGCCAGAATAGCTTGGTGCCTAGAGGCACCAAGCTATTCTGGCACTACCCTTGAACTATTTTAGTAAAACTTTTTTCACACACTGGTGATAAGTGTTAACAATGTGCGATTTACCAAACAACGAAACTTCAAACCCCATCAACCGACCACCTCCACGAGCATGAGCACATGCTTTAATCAAGTTGTGATGTAGCCAACCTCATGACATGGCCTGTGTATTGAAATTACGTATGTATGGAGCAGAGAATAACTTTGTTTTCAACTTTAAAGTTGGAGGGGTTTCATGTCAAGTAGTAGGTTTATTTTTGTCACTAATAGAGAAATGGCGGCATCTTGCTAAAGCACAGGAGTTTTGTGCAAGTGTCTACAATTATTTGAAGGAAGGTTTGTGATGGAGACAGAGGATGGCCTTCTTGTGAATTTTTGACATGGTTATCAGATTTTCTTGTGTCTGAAGAACATCTGCCAGTTTTAGAGGTATCAAGCCTGATTACAATGTATGTGGCAGAGTCAGCTTTGAACGCTGTTTTCGGTCACATTTCACTCTCAAAAGTAGTAAGTAGCATGTGGTATAAAGTACTTTGGCATGGATTATATAAACCTTGTTCACCTCATGTACACGTTGCTTGGTGGATCCAGAATGCTTGGTGAACCTGGCATTCCAACGATTTTTCTATGATCCACTCGACCCTGTTGAATAAGGATTATATTTGTTATGGTAGCATAGCTTTTTAACCCTTTTAACGAGAGCAGGAGATTGATTCACCATGATAATTCAAGGGTAGTGCCAGATTAGCTTGGTGCCTTCAGGCGCCAAGCTAATCTTTCACTACCCTTGAATTATCATTGTCAGTGCACCTTCTGCAACTGGTACATAGTCGTTAAGTAACACTTCCAAAATTTGGGAAATGCACCCATGGGGCTAAAAGGGTTAACCTTGAGCCAGATAAGATTATTAGCAGCTGTTGCAATACATGAGAGCTGATGATGATCTGTGCCGTTCACAGATGAGTACACTTAACCCTTTGGTGTTGGTAGCGGTTTTAGTAACCATGATTCATTGCGACAAAAACGGCTACTGACACCCAAAAGGGTTATGCTTGACGGAACGGCCTTTGGAATCAAATTGTTGTCGTCAGCAGGGCGCAACAGTAAAACCCTGTCTGTCGGCTTGATTATCTCCCCAGTTTAATGTACTTGTGATCATTATCAGCTATAGTGGACTGGCTTGTCGCAGGAGTAGGACTGCTAGATTAACTTATCCGAGACGTGCGGGGTATCCGGGTGCTCAGAATAAAGCTGATTATGTGGATATGGCAGATCTCCAACATTATTTAATAACTTAATTACAACGCTTGCGCGTGTTGTTTATAGCAGTGTGTGATGTACTGTTTACAGCGGTGTGTGATATACTATTTACAGCCATACGTGCACAATGTTAGGGAGGGGGTAAACTGTATATCACTGCCGCATGGGTGTGGGGGTAGAAATGGTATTTGTACAGATGCATGCTAACAAAAAATGAGACTGCAATTGTACTCTTTTCATCAATTAGTCCAACTGCTACTACCAGCACAAGGCTTCTTTGTGGAGCTACAGTAAAAAGTGTACAGGACGTGGTGGGTTTTACGCAGACTGTGTTCATCACTGAGAGAGAGAGTGTGTGTGCGTTGCAACAATTGTCCCAGTCTGTGCGTCATGCACACGACCCAAATGCGGCATTGTGACGGACAAACATTGAACGGTGTGCAATGCGGAAATTGATGCTGCTCACCACAGTTGCAGTTGATTAGACACTAGTCATGAGTTTAACCCATTTAGCCCGGACGCCCTACAGCTAAAATGAATTGACCATGATAATTCAAGGGTAGTGACAGATTAGTTGGCGCCTTCCGGAGCCAAGCTAATCTGGCACTACCCTTGAATTATCATGGTCAATCCATTTTCCAAAATGTTGGAAATGCGGCCGTTGGGTTAAATGCGTTACATTGAATCATTGATTCATGAGTCTGTTGAGCAGAAAATATGTGATTGTCCTATCCAGTGATACCATATTAGATATGACAGCACCATCCGGATCCTACCACAGCACCCCCCCAAAACGACAGACAGAATGGTAGCGGCAAGCGGCAGATCTCCAGGTTTATGAGCTCCTACAGGCACACCTGTGGCAGTTAGGAACTAGTCCTGTTGCAGATGTGCGGCGTTTACTGTTAAACAGTATGAGCAGCTGTTGCACATAGCTGCTGTGAATTCGTTTTTGTGTGGAACACTGTGCGGAGTAGTGGCGTTCGCTAAGAGCCTCCTCACACGGAGAAACGAAATACACAAGAAACGAAACATTTTCATTGCATCAAAATGCCTCCTCCACACACGCAGAACCGCGGCCGTAAAAATTCATTTTGATTGGTACAGGGGAGTTAACTCTTCACAGACATGCTCTGGTTGTATCGGTGGATATCGGGTCTTATTTCTGACTACTGACGCTTAAAAATTAAACATGTAAGACGTGTGCCTTTGCTTACACAATACAAGTGAATTTGCGACCATATCAAATACACTTAAGAGCTTTTCAATTCGTAAACAGGGATGGTTCAAGTGAATCGAGGCTGCCGCCATCTGGAAGCGATAGTGGCCATCTTGTAGGCTTCGCAACGAAAGCTGATGAAAGTAGGGTTCAGATAATTGACCTAAAATCATATTTTGGTGGTACTTAAGTGATGATTCTTTACAGATTCCATTTCGAAAATGATCCTCCCGCTTAAATCTTACAGAATCGTGCCTCACATCACATGTTTTTAGCCATAATAGACCTGACTCCTTGCATATCGCTTTACCCGCCATCTTGAGTGTTTTGGCTTGAATGATGTCAGATTAACATGTGACTGAGCAAACGGCACTGATTGGGCAGCGGGTAGAAATGTTTCAGCGAAATGTTTCGGGAATAGAGACAGGTTCTATTGCTCGAAATGTGCCGTTTCGCACTTTGTGAAATGGTGAAATGTTGGAAAAATTTTATGAAATGCACTCATTTCGACTAAATGTTCCATTTCGTGTCTCCATGTGAGGAAGCCTTAATAGTTAATGCTATATGATTGTGCCAATTGCTGTCCTGTGTATTGCCTCATAATGAGTGACAGAGGACTAATGCACAGTGTTGGGTTTTTTTTTGTTTGCTAGTAGAGTAGAAACATAATCTCCGTCCATTAACCCTTTTCATCCTGATACACTATTGCTTGAAATAAATTTGATAGTTCAAGGGGTATGCCGGATTATCTAGGCGCCTCATGTGCCAAGCTATTCTGGCACCATCCATGAACTAAAATGGTTGATCTATCTCCTATATCTGTAATGTAGCCTTCATAGGACACTAAATTTTTTTTTTTAAAGATCAACCTCAAAATATAATGGGTTAATAGTTATGCAGTGCAGACATGACATTAACTAATTCTACCCCAGACACACCACAGCAAGATAAGGATCGACCATGATAGTTCAAAGGTGATGCCAGAATAGCTTGGCGCCTATGGGCGCCAAACTATTCTGGCATCACCCTTGAACTATCATGGTCGATCTGTGTCCTGCACTGTAAAGCAGTCTTCAGAGGACAACGGCAACATTTGGGGATTTCGGTCTTGGGGTACAATGAGTTAAGGTAGTGCTCCACGGTGGGCTTGCTTAAGACTTCTCTACCATTTTTCCACAATTCATATGAGTAGATACACATAACACATGTTTTCTGCTTTCCCTTGTGTGTAACGGAAGCACTCTTTTGCGTGCAAAGGAGAAACAAAATGGGATGAACCATAATCCACAAAGTCCCTTCTGTATGAGAGCTGTCCTTGCTGTCAAGTGTCTCTACCTTTTGTCTTTGACCTGATTCTGATGTTGAAATATCTCCTATTGTAAAAGTCTCGCACATCTGCCAATGCGCCAGTGAGCTCTATAAGGGACGCAGGACATGGGCTTCATTGGTTTGTCAAACATCATTTGTCATGACGTAAGTTTTAGTGTTTACGTAATTTTATATTTTACCGATATGAGTTTCACTTTCGCTTCATAGGCTTGAGAAAATGGTGACAAAACTAGAATTTCATGGTACAATTTCAGTCTTGCTATAATTTGTGTGAAAGCAGGTTGACTTTACCTAGCTACATGATATACTAACTACACGGGTCACTTGCATGCTCATCTGAAAGCATGTTGATGTGTGTGTGTGCTCCAAACATCTCGAACAGGCATAGATCCTCATGCGCCCTGAGGGTACATGAGGATCTGTGCCTCCTGGACAGGAGATGCGCGCATGTTTGTGTGAGAGAGAGAGAGAGCACACGGGAGAGAGAATTTTTGCGGAAGAAGTTGAAAGTGTACAAAGCTGGCTAACGAACTCATCCAATGTCTTTCTCCAAACTATATCCAAAATTTCAAAGTAAATATGACAAAAATTACGGACTCTGGGTCAACCGACTTCCTATGAAAGGTTGTTTATGTCTTCAATGAGACATTCAATTATAATGTGCTCGGAGGCTGTCTTAGCTACCCCTTTAAGAAAGTATTTCGCTAAGTTTCAAGCTTGTGTGTACAGAAATGTCGGAGATTCTCTTGTTTACATACATATATGCACACACATACATACATATGCACATACGGCGCTTCGCGCCAAATGTACGTTCAGCAGCGAGGTTAGCGTAACTAGGCATGATGTAATTTTTTTCTTGTTCAATTGTGCAAGGTTTAGGCTTGCCGGCCTTTGACATCATCGACATGCTATTAATTTTGCCCCCACCGCGACCCGTCCTAAAATGTCCCCTCTATAAATAGAAGTGACTTAAAAAAGCAGAAACATCTTTTAGTTGACGACATTCAACGGTACAAGTTAAATTTTCCCTTTTGTCCAAAATCGTTTTAACACATTTATTTTAAAAATCTTTGCAAACTATTAACCCTTTGTTGCTTGGATCAGGTCCCTTTAACCCCCAGATTGTGCATGCAGCCACTGGTATTGACACTGTAAATAAGGCCACTGACTGTAAGCACAAGGGTGGTAACTGTGGTGGTGTGACTGTTAAGGTGTCCGTACACAAGGTTAGAAATGAGACTATCCTGTCCTATCCGTGCCTATCCAGCCACTCGATAGTTTGTAGATAGGTCTCACTAGCTCGGTGATACTTTTCTATCCACCCAATAGTCCGAATAGAACCTGCTTCTATTTTCCCTATCCTAGCCAGCTCACCTATCCGCAAACTACCATACAGCCGAGCCCTACAAGTCACGCATCAGTGACGGTATCTTGACGTCAGCACTCGGCTGAGAACTTCATTGCGTTGTAGCTGCATGGATCTTTCGCACACATCGCTTGCACAAGCATCTCCCTCAAACCCGGACATCGAAGTAGCCACTCTCTCGTCCAGACTGGTTTCTGCTTCTCCATCGCAACGATAATTGTAGTTGATGCAAATTTTTCTCAATTCTTCATCTTCCATGTACGCACCCATTCTGTCTCAGCGAGGACATAGAAAGTTTCGCGAATTTTCCATATAAGGAAATAGCGCATACGCAGCTTGCGGAGAGCTATCGTCGTGTACGGCGAATAGCTATCGAGTAGACGTCGTGGGCAACTCCTATAAAATCTTCGTTCGCGAAGTCAAGCCAAGAGATAGTATATTTTGCTGATAGTTTTCTATCGTCATGTAAGAACTATCTACATGTACGACTGCCTTTAGTGGGAGGTTAACTATCATGTAGGCTCCCACATGTCATGCACAGGAAACAGATTTTCATGAGCCCTGTGACAGATTTTCATTAACCCCCTCCCCCTTCGACAGCCATTGCCACCATGGATTATGAAAATCTATGCCACTTGTGGGCATCAGTGATTGAAGAATACCTGGACACTGTACCACAACCCACTTAATAATTGAATAATACATGGATAGTGAACCACAGTCCACTCAGTGATGTAATAATACATTGACACTGTACCATGGCCCACTCTGATTTAATAATACATGGACCCTGAATCACAGCCCACTCGGTGATAGAATAATACATGGACACTGAACCAAGGCTCACTCCGTGATTGAATAATACATGGACACTGTACCATAGCCCACTCAGTGATAAAATAATCACTGTACCAGATTTCAGGAGAGGGTGGGTACCTCACTGGCTGTCTCCTTCATAATGATACCGGTAGGCGGGTGAGGGTGACAGTGTGGGCAGGTAGTGGTAGGGATCAGCCCAGTCTGTGATTACATTTGTAATCAATACCCTGCTACAGGACAGGATACAAAACAACTTTCACAGAGTTATTCCTGTAAACATATTCGCTTGCACTTGCTGCTGACAAAATCTGATAAATGTGTTGCCCACCTATACCGGTACTAATATTCTTTTTTCACAAATCCGGGCCAGAAAGGTGACTGACAAGCATGTAGCAGAGAACATCCCAACGAAGAAGGAAACACGCTTAGAAAAGACAATTACAACACAATTTATTGTGTGGTAATTGTCTTTTCTGAGAATGTTTATTTCATCATTGGGATGTTCTCTCCTTTCTTCAAAGTTTTCAATCATATCACCTTTTGTGGAAAAGAATTGGTTGTCAGAAGAAGGTGGGCATTCCAGGACTACTACACTCAAACTTACACTCAAATACAAGTGGTGAGGTTTGGTTTGGACTGTGATTTTTTTCGACCCTCATTGCCTCGCAACATACATTATGTTTTTTTGTCTACATACAGACCCGTGCGTTTGAAGATTTGCAAGTGGCGTTGATCGTCGGTGAGCATTAAAATAAAACCTGCAGAGCAATTGCATCCACTGAGTCACCATGGCTACAACATATGAGCAGACAACTACTGTCACCTCGGGACCTGTAGATGAAATCCGTCCTGACCCATCATATGTGCGCACCGTTCCAGGGATACTCAAGATCGTGGAAATTGTGAGTACATGTACTGGTATCAGTCTGTCAGGAACATAGCCTTTTGGCTGTCGGTAGAGTGGTTTGTCCTGCAGGAATCATCGGGACAAAAATAACGCTATGACAGCCAAAGGGTTAAGTCACTACTACATGTCGGTGTCATGATGTAGGATTTGTGCCAGGAATTTATCCTCCACACAGAGCAGTTGCTGTAGAGTCCAAAATGCCTGAAACGTCCTCACCAGCACCAAAGTGTTGACTGATGGTGACAAAACATTTTGTGTATAATGTTCCCTTAACCCATATCATACTGAGGCTAAAAACTTCAAATTTGTACACTGCCATATGCAAGCTACATTATAGTACTTACAGATAAGGATATAGACCAATGGCTTTAGTTTAAGGGTAGTGCCAGAATAGCTTGGTGCTAAGCTATTCTGGCAGTGGCACTAGCCTTGAACTATTTTAGTCAAACTTATTTCACACACTTGTGTATTCTGAATGATAAGGGTTAAAGCTGAGGTGCAATGAGAAAAACCTGCCCAGCGCGTGTTTTAAAAGGACTACAGGACCCAGCTTGGGCCCTGCCCCTAAGTGGGTCAAATCGGTTCGTAACTCAGTTGACGGAGTTGTCAACTGCGTATCCCGAGCTTGCAAAACTCTCGGAAAACGACAGACCACTTCCTGTTGCACGGAAATCATCGCGATTAGCAGATCGGACAACAGCAGACGATTCTGTGACACTTTGAAACTGACCGACAGCCACGGAATTTACGCGCTGGGGACTATGATGGCAGAATGTACGGCTGTACATGCTGTAAGTATGACTCCTGACACTTTGTAGTTGTGAACAAATTTTTTCAACACGTACCTCCAGTCCAATATAGGCTAATATAAATAAATAAAGAAGCATTGTGATGTACAACCAACACAGTAAATTGGATGAGAGAGAGAGAGAGAGAGAGAGAGAATCGACTGTTTACATAGATGCCAAAAGATACAAGGTCGCCATGGGTCAAGCTGATTTTTAGTAGCTGCCCTTCGTATGGAGAAAACATATTGCTGTAGGCCACTCCAGATGGACAGATATAACAAAAAACACAAAACGACAAATAACCCCTCCTTCCTCACCCTTCCGATATCATATAAAGCTTCAGGCTGTGCTGTGTAACTTACGGTTCGCTCGGCCTGGTCCATATCCAGTGTGCGTCCAAGCAGGACACAAATGGCCTGCTCTGTCCGTCGGGTGGTCGAGTGTCGTCTGCTACTGTTGATATCAGTACAAATATCGCGCTGGTTTAGATCAGTGATCGCGGTGCCCACTCGCTGCATACAGGAAGTGGCCTGTCTTTTTCAGGGGAGTTTTGCCAGCACGACAAACGCAGTTGAAAACTCAGTCAACTGAGTAGCAAACCGGTTTGCCGAAGTTAGCCGAACGTTCACGAAGACAGGGCCCTCGCTGGGTCCTGCAAAGTTTTTTTAAAACACGTGCGGGGCGGAGTTTTTTGACTGTTTCTCAGCTTTAAGCACTGTGAAATGCCAGCTGTACTGAGACATGCTGGTGTCAGCAGACTGTTTGCATCAATTGTTTGTGGAATGATGAAGGCTGTTTGTTGCTATGTTCTGTTTGTCATGATGAAGAAAATACTGACAAAATTAGTGTGCAGATGGATTGAAACAGATAGTTCTATTTATGTACCATGTACAGACATCAAAAGTGAACTATGTAATGCACTTATCTTTTTTTCAGTGAGGCAATAAGTAACTAAAGACATGTCATTCTCTTATGCAAAAAACATTTTGTCATTCTTTTTTAGCCTTTGCAGACCAAGAAGATTCGATCAGGATGCTTCCATTTTTTTAAAGCGAAAACGCAAAATATGCTCATACTGCCCTTATTTAGTAATGAAATACTTCTCACTGTCTATGTACTCGAAACTTCTTCCCCATACACACACATGAAGGGAGAACAGACAGCAACAAACATGCGAAGCAAATTGCTGCACTAGTGAAACAGACAAGACATCCGCTAGCATTTCTCACAAAAGCAATAACCTGAGGAAAGGTCTAAACAGACAAACCTGCTGACATTTTCCAACATTATCCTAGATACAATTACAAGCAGAATTTCCTCGGTAACGTGTACTATTGAGCACTAATTTTTACATAGACAATATCAGTGCAGTCATTTGCCAGTGTTTTGTCTGAACACCGCAGTTAACTGCAAAAGGAAGGACTCAAGGTAAAGTTTTGTTTTGGACATGGTACATAAATTATATTGAGCCAAATTTTGCTTGATTTAGTGCTGATGACTGACAGATGCAATTATGAGACCCAAATCAAAATTTCTGAGGCTAATGATTGGAGTCTCGTAATCACATATGCCAGTTATCGGCACAATATCAAGCAAAATGTGGCTCAATATCATGTCATGTATGCTTTGAATATACATGTATAGGCCTTAGGGTGGCCAACTTGTTTAAGGCCATGATCCACCGTCAGTTCGTGTCATGCGACTGTGTGCGATCTGATGGGTTTCCAGGGCAACCATCAGATTTCTGACGTCACGATCGGATCGCGCGGGCTGCAGGACGAGTTGAGACTGGCGCTACTTTTATCCCGCAAGAGTCAGAAGGCTGGCATCAGATGACCAATCACATTGCAAGTTTCGTGCACACCCCACTCGCAGTCTAAAATAAATGGACATTTCATGTGTGCAAACATCGGCTCTGATTTAACCCATGATCCTACTGTTTTGTGGAACTGTTCGCTGAAATAGTACAAGGACTAACGAATGAGGAATCGGTTGCTGGAATCCACTCAGGCCCAGTGCCTGATAATGTATCAAGTTAAACCTGAAAGTAAGTTCTTTGAGTTTGATCTGTTGACCACAGGCTGTGGTATATGCGGGTCAGGCAATGCGGGAACGTGGAGCGCTCCATCCTGTCAGACATCCGATCAGGCGGCCGACCGTCCTGCACAGTCGCACGACACGAACTGACGGTGGATCGTGGCCTTTACTGATTCCAAGCATGAAATCCTTGCAGTGTGTATGTTAAGGGAAGAAACCCTACACGGGATGTACAGGGTTGCTTCCCTCTACACACCCAACGACTCGGTGCTTACTTTCATTAGTTTCAAGTCATATACACTGTGGTTGATTTCAGACAGATGTTCATGTGAGTTAATTAACCCATTCCCATTGGAAAGGTTACATGTTAGTTGGTCAACCCATTCACTTTGGGAGTGAATCCATTACATCCTGAGGCTTATTTTTTTGTTTTTAATTTGCTTTTTGAAAATAAGGCTTTCATTACAGTTTAGTTCATAACTTCAAGGGTGGTACCAGAATAGCTTGGCGCCTCAGGTGCCAAGCTATTCTGGCATCACCCTTGAACTGTCATCAGGGTTCGAAATAACCAGAGGCCCAGGTCAAAAAGCCCCTTTGGCCTCTGGCCCTCTACTTTCATGTCCATGGGGCCTGACGTGCCCCTTTCTTTTCAAAGAAATACCCAACAGAGAAAACAATCACACTTAGAAAAGACAGTTACAACACAATTTATTAATATTTCGGGTAAATACCCTTTTTCAAAATAGACAAACAAACAAATAGAGAGATCAGTCGCTACTTATCTTTATTTATCGCAGAAGGAATGTGGGAATCTGGCACCACCCTTGAACTCTCATCAGGGTTCGAAATAACCGGGGGGACCCTGTACTTTTATGTCCACATGTCCACTTGTGTTGAAACTTTCTTTTCTAAGCGTGTTTCTTTCTCTGTTGGGTACTTCTTTGCATTTTACGCGCTTGGCAGTCACCTTTTTGGTCTGGATTGCCCTTCTTTTCAGACCTACTTTGTCTCAAAGCAGCGGTAAGCGGTACTCAGCACATCAGCGCGGTCCTGACACTTTTCTGTGGGGCCCTTTACTTTTACTAACAGGGGACCCAAAGGGCCCCCGTACTTTTGAAAAGTATTTCAATCCCTGTTCATAGTCAAATTAATTTCAGGCAGTAGTGTATCAGGATCAAAAGGGTTAATTAACCCATTCACTGCCTAGAAAAGTGAACACCCTTCACCCACACAAGTCATTGATCGTCATGAACCCCTGAAGTTGCTGGGGTTCATAAGGGTCTATGCCTCTTGCTGACACCAATCTGTATCCATGATACATGGGTAGCTAGCTATAAGCAACAATTTTAAAAGCACAACCTGTGGCCACTGGCAGTAAAATGTTTAACAAGAACTGTTGTCTCCACAGCTGTTGGACATACTGGTGCTAATCTGCGCATCCATAGACAACTGGTACGCCATTGGAGGAGGTTGGGTGCAGTTTGTGTCCGCATCAGCGTTAATAACGACGGTCATTCTCTTTATCTTCCATTTTTTTCACATCATCTCTCGCATCCCTGGACCCATTGTCTTCATTGTGAGTAGCCACAGCTTGGTTTGCATACTGCTTTTGCTCTATTTTTTCTCTCTCTCCTTTTAACTCAGATTGTGAGTTACACTTACAGTGTATTTTACAGTGTATTTTGTATATGATTACATCTCTCCATTGTTTGTTTTCTATTCAGGTTAACCCATTTTAGCCCCAACAGAAGGTGGATCTAACATGATAATTCAAGAGTAGTGCCTGATTAGCTTAGCACCGATCTAATCTGGCACTACCCTTGAATTATCGTGGTCAATCCATCTCCTTCAACCAATACATGTCCATAAAGTGACACCCCAAAATTTCTGAAATGGAGCCTTGGGGCTAAATTGGTTAAGAAAAAGCGGGTCTTTCTCTTTTGTTTTTTAAAAAAAGCGCCTTTCCCAATTTAAATATTTTTAAATGGTGATCATTTTTGTAAAACATTCAGAAAATCATTGTGATAAACAACACAGCTGAAATCATAATGTCCTACGCAGAGCTGCACCACCCCTAGATTATACCTTCCCACCCACCACAAATCCCACCTCGATGTACACCCAGCCCCTGCCTCCCCCACCTCCCATTTTCCCTTTCTCTGAGTTGTGTTGTTTCACTTACCAATCACAATTGTTTTTCTGTGTGCATGTGTGTGTGTGTGTCCAGGAGTTTATTTACTACTGCGTGTACGTGTTCCTGTACCTGGTTGCGGCCATTGTGGCAGCTGTGAGAGCACCGTATGCTGGCTCCATCGGAGCTGCTGCAGTAAGTATTGGTTGTAACTGACAAGGTTGGTTGAGCGAGAAACATTTAATAAAAAGTTTCCGGCAAGAGTACATTTGCACATGCTGCCTTCCATGCCATGAGTAATAACAGGAATAATCATAATTGTCATCATCCTAGCCCTTTTGGTGTTGGTGTCGGTTTTAGTCTCGATGATTCCGTCCGGAATCATCACGACTAAAACCGACACCAACACCTAAAGGGCTAGTGTGTAGTGAAATGTATTGGCGATGAGATGCTGTTTGCAGATTGTTTCCAAAACAAGCCCACTGCGCATGCAGCCACCATTACTGTGAATAGTACACAGCAAAGGTCTGCATGCACGTGGGGCACACCTGCTGGATCACATCAATTCAACTTTGTTTGTCATATCATTCTTTCTTTCTTGCCCAACAGTTTTTCTGCTTTGCGGCACTGGCGGTGTACGCTGTGGACACGTTCTTCCTGTACCGGGGATGGAGGGTCGTGCAGCACCCACACACCACCACTGGCACCGCTGCCACCACAACCACCGCCACCACTACCACCTATGAGACACGCACCCAGTACTAGGCCACTGTAACAACTCTAGTCCAACATCATCGAGTCATCCACAATGCAAACACTGCGGCCCATTGTGAAAGACAGAAAATGCTAGCTTGTCTCTTTTAGGAAGTAATGTTTGAATTTTTTGCAGAAGAAGGTCAAGGACAATGTGAAAAGAGTTTTGCAGGAAGTTCTGACAAGAGGTAGAGAAAATGAATAACATCGATGAAATCATAGATCACCATGGCCTCCTGCAAGGGTTTATGTAGGTCTGTGGTTTTTGTTAAACATTGTGTACATCTGGGCTTTGATCATGGCTGATATATAGTGTGGCAGCATACCAAAGTAATATTGTTTTCTGTTTAACAAGGCACCAGCATTTTTGGGCATGTTTGTAAAATTGCAATATTCAGCAAAAAACTTGTTTGTTTCTAAAACTGTTTACCATTAGCTCAGCAAGAAGAGCTGTGTCCAAAGAAAGGTTTATGTCATAGTGATAATTTTTCAGTACTGGTCACTAATGGAGAAGATTTTGAACTTGGAACCAACAGCAGCACAAACTAAGCATGTGTCTGGCTGAGCCGGATGATACAAATGTGTTCCAAACATGCAAAAGGCCATCGGGCTGATGTCGGCTGCCCATTGGCCCACGGGCCAGTGTCGCCCCGATGGCCTTTGCGCACTGGATTATCACTGTCAGCTCGGTCAACACCCTTTTTACATGATATAGTCAAACATGTCAAGACAACCACCTGTATAAGGTGACCAAACTACAGATGATATTGCTGTCTGCTCTCTTTGTACGCATGTACATGATCGGCATCAACTACAGATGATATTGCTCTCAGCTCTGTCCTCACTCGTGTACATGATAGGCATCTTGTTTCACGAACCATGGTTGTCTGCTCGCATTCATTCATTATTAGAAAAAAATATGCTACATACTCATAGCAAATCAGGTCATGTTTGTGGGTGACATTGCAGGCAGGACCAGCAGCAATTCTGAAAAACAGACTTCTTGTGTACCAGCAGCCGTTCTAAAAAACTGCCTGTCTGCCTGTGGTGTACATTGTAGCTGTTTGAACCTTGTTTTGGGGCACAGTTTGTGGAGGTCATTTGTCAGTTTCACGATTCATCAGCTGGTACTTTTAATGTGGCAGTTCGTTGACAAGTTGGTAAGTTCATGGTTGGTTTGTTTGTTGTGTGGTTCAGCAGGTTGATGCCATCAGACGAAGCTTTGCAGAGGGTTGATGATTTGACAGAGGGTTGTTCTCACTGACTATGATGGACATAGAGTTGGTGATGCTAGAGATTGAGTGTCCCACTTTCATTCAGCAAGTCCGGGCTGTATACCAATGATTTACTTTGTCTACACTTTGCCTTGCCTCAGTCATGACTCAAATGTCTCAGCCTCGCGTCCAGTTACATTTCTTGCCTAGTTCATCTGTTGATAGTTCATCTGTTTGTAACCGCCACTTACAGTTCATCTGTCCATATATTCATCTGTCATTGGTGATCTGGAGAGAAACTTGATTTTTTTTCTTATTGAAGAAATGTAAAACTGTGAGACTGTTATTGTGAATGTTACTTGTGCTGCAAACTAATGGATGTGTCCTGGGACTACATGTATTGTAAATTCAGCAGCAGGCTGTAAAAACAACAGATTGTATGCATGTTTATTGGATGTCCGCAAAGATGTCAGAAAGTAGAACACACCCTGTTGCAAACTGGTTCCAAGCAGAGAGTGAATTTTGAACAATGTATCGAAACGTGACATTTTGTCAAACAATACTGATTTCTGTTGCATTGAAACTAGATGAATTATTCTGACTTCTGGCACTGATACTGCCATTATCAGTGACAATATATGTTGATGAGCTGCAGAGTGATGAAGTGTACTGCAGTACACTTATTATTGGGACAGTCAACATATACAGCCTTTAGCTTGAAATTCCCTTATTTGTGCATTGTCCTCATCTAGGAGACCGATCAGCCATGACGTTTCAAGGGTGGTAGAGTAGCTTGACACACTTTGGTCTAGTTCTAGTTGTCTGGCTATTCTGGCACTACCCTCGATCAATCATGATTATTTGATATCTTGTAGTATATCGGAGCTGACATCATGAAACTCAGATTTCTCTCCAGTCCTGCTTTGTTTTTGTTTTTGTCCAGGTTTGATTGTCTGCTTGGTTTGTTTAGGATCTCATGTGTTGGTAATGGGTAACTAAGGGTTCCTTCTTCGATACATCATCCTGTCTGTGACCACATCACCACTTCATTTGTATATTCTATTTATATATATATATATTCATATCCACTTTTTACTTTTTGATGTTTTTGTCTCCAATTTCCACTCATTTGTGATGTGTTTCATCATGTCACACATGGCTCGTGAGCATCACTTTTGAGATGAACAATTTTGTAGTTCTCTTGATTTTCTTGCAAAAATATGTATCCATTGATCTGATTGTGCAGTTCAGCAACTTTTTTTTTTCTTTTTTTTTCGGTTTTTTTTTTTTTTTTTTTTTTTTTTGCCCATTTTGGGGGTTACATGTACTTTGCTTTAAAGAAGAACTTTTTCTTGTCTTAATTTGTTATTTTGTGTGCGATATATCCGATGTTGATTTGTGTGTAGTAGATCTGTTATGAATTAAGTGAAGTGCTTAACATGCAATACAAACTTGTTCAAGGCAGGGGAGGCAACTCTCCATGACAGGCTGTGATTGGCACTGCTTGGTTTTTAAGGCAAATAACTCTGAACTTTGATCACAAATTTGAAATTTTTGTGAAAAAGCAAGAGAGCAGTTTATTTAATTTGTCAGTACAATAGATCTGCCTGCCATTCGACTTGTCCCATTCTTCTCAGGGGGCTATACTGCAGAACTAAGAAAATACTGTTCAGTTGAAGAGACGCGTTACAGACTATGGCTTTACGCAGGATGATACATGATACTTATTTGTATACTTTCTTCATAGCATGTGTTGTGTGTATCTGCATGTATTATTATAAACATATGTGTTGTAAGTATAATTTGCGCGATATTAGTGTGTAGTGATCTACACTGGTTTATAGACTGTTTCAAGTCATGGTTGAGATTAAATGTCTGTATGTATGCAGCAATGTATGTTAGAGTGGGAAAATAGGTTTGTAGTGGAGTGGGGACATCTTTCACACTTACAGTGTAACCCCAGTAGCAAAACGTCATCAAAAATGGCCACAGTGGGCCAGTGTATGGCCGTGCAGAGGCCCACTGCGGCCGTCGTGGGGCCGAGGATCTTTGCATACTGGAAATGTACTCCTATTGTCATGTGTTTATATTCTGTCCACATCCAGTTGTACACAGTTTGTCAGGAGAAACTAAAAACAATACCGTCAGTTCTGTTGACGAGAGTTAAAGAGGTCTGGATTGGACATGGTTAGTGCTAGGTTAGAATAACTTAAGGTATGACAAGTGTGCTTGTTTAGTTTATCCCAACTTATTATGAAGAAAATGCAAGGTTTTACAAGTGCAAGATAGACAATAGCAATTTCCAATAATGTCAACATCAAGAAACAAACATGCAAGCTGAAAACATGCTTTGGATTCAGGTAATGCAGAGGTTAATTTATAACGAACATGGACACATTATTATGTGATTCTAAAAATCAAATGGCTTGAAGTATGCAAAAAATAGAACAAACCATAAAGGGGTACAGAGATTTCAGAACGTGCACTGCTTAAACTGTGCACTGGCCTGAAAATGTATCGCAAAATAAATTGTTGGTAGTCGACATTTTTTAAATACCTTTACATTAGCTGCTGATAATAGCAACACTGTGTGAAAGTTGCAAAAGATGTTGCAATCCTATGATTATACTATTTTAATCAGTGTTCTGTGCATGGCTTTTGAAAAGTCTTTTTTGTTGACCTTGTGCATAGATGTTTTATCACTGTTGTAAGTAAAATTTTCCTGTTAACTCATTCGAGACGTGCCACCTCCAGATATGTGGCATAAGCCACGTATCCGGAGGCGGCACGTCTCGAATGAGTTAATGCATCAATGTATATCAAGTTTGTTATAAGGATTGTTTTGGGTGTTGGCTGTAGAATATAATATATTTATCATGTATATCATCTAACTGGCAGCAGTTGTTATATTTGGTTCCTTTCTTGTTATCTAGGTGCATATTTGTTTTGTTTGCAGAATTGTGACTTGCTAGGTCTTTCCTTTTCTAGCCTAGCTGCTTCAGAGCAGTGGCAACATTTTTTTTAGTTTGTTTACAAAGGGGTGATAAGCGTTTTCTGTATAGACCTTTTCAGTACAGGTTTTTACAAACAGTTTTTTTTTATTATTAGCTTATTTTTGTAATCCTTAGCCCATATCATTCGGAATACACAAGTGTGTGAAATAAGTTTGACTAAAAGAGTTCAAGGGTAGTACCAGAATAGATTAGCGCCTCTAAGCGCCAAGCTATTCTGGCACCACTCTTGAACTAAAGAGATTTGTCAATATCCTTACCTGTAAGTACTATAATGTAGCTTGCATATGGCAGTGTACAAATTTGAAGCTTTTAGCCTCAGTATGATATGAGTTAAAATTAAATGGAGGCCGTTTTCTTGAGTACAAATAGTATCTCTTTCAGTAGTGAAGTAGCTTTTTGCCTACGGATGTCGACATCAGCCACCATGAGATTATTTCCCCTATAACACTACGCCCATCATGTGTTGTTACAAGCCATTACTTGGCATGCACACTGGATCCAGAAATGAACTTGACAAAATTATTTACTTGGCAGAGGACATAATATGGAAAAATTACCTAGTAGGCAAAGAATTAAGCCATATCATACTGAGGCTAGGAGCTTCAAATTTGTACACTGCCATATGCAAGCTACATTATAGTACTTACAGATAAGGATATAGACCAATGGCTTTAGTTCTAGGGTGGTGCCAGAATAGCTTGCCACCTAGAGGTGCCAAGCTATTCTGGCACTACCCTTGAACTATTTTAGTCAAACTTATTTCACACACTGGTGTACTCTGAATGATAAGGGTTAAAAGAGCTGTAAGTAAATGCTATGTACAGAAGCAACAATGTTCATGACACTTTCAAATGGGTGATGCTAGTTTGTCATGCTTGTTTATATTTTTGATGCATGCATATTGGTTTTGTACATCAACAGTATGTGTGTGCACATTTGTGACTATGTGCCTGACTGCCTTGAGCTGTAATGTCCAAGATCACAGACCAGGACATGCGTGGTTTTGTTCTATATGAGAAAACACGTGAGGGGAAAAGTTTAGTCTGGTGTGTGGCGCTGTACATACACCTGTATACATTGTGTGGTTGGCTGTATGTACATGTACATCTGTATACATTGTGTGCTAGGCTGTACATACACCTGTATACATTGTGTACAAGGCTGTGTGTACATATGTATGCGTTGTGTTTTAGGCTGTACGTACACCTGTACGCATTATGTGCAAGGCTGTACATTCACCTGTATACATTGTATGCTGGACCATGGTTTTAGACTTTACAGCTGAATGCCCAAGGTCCTAAATCACAGATCAGGACACATACGTAGTGCATTTGAAATATTGATGTTTATGATTTTATTTCAATATTGAAGTTTATGCTGTTGAAAGTGCTAATGGCACACAATAAAAGGTTTAGAGTTTGGTTAGTGTGAACATATAGGTGTACAGTATGCAGTTAAAGTGTCCTGTTTCATAGAAAAGTCAGATCCGAGCAGATCATCAGATCTGGCATCATTCAACAACTTAACTCACCAGATTGTGTAGACACATCTGTTATAAACAAGTGCATGTATGGTGATCTGAAAGTAGGAAACATTCGCCATCAATATTTGAAGCATTGAGGTTGCTTACACTTGTGCATCAACCCAGGTTGATCCCGAATTCATCCCAGGTTGATAGTTTATTCATGGTTCAACCCGGGTTAAAGCAGGGTAGAGTTCAACCCACAACAGTGCTCCGAAGCAGGGTTGGATCTTGACCGCATTCCATTCCATGTCATCATTGAGCATGTTGCCAAGAAATCGGAGGTGATGTTACTGGCGGGAACTAAAATAACAGATTTCATTGCCTTGAAGTCCACTGTGTACATCGACAGTCAAACATGACATGTTTCCATGGCTGCTCATCCAAGTTTGGGCTGAAGGTGCAGATTGTAATTTAACAAGGATGCAAATGATCGTCTTATTCTATATCTGCGTATTTCTCTGTGGGCTGGCGATTGGGTGCCTGATAGGCGGGGGCAGGGGATCTAACTGTTTGTCTGTCCAGCGCTGTGTGATTCCCCTTGGTTTGTTTGTAATTTAACAGCACAATTTTGCAACCAGCAATTGTGAGACCATTGCAGAGACTAAACACTTCTGATAATCAAATATGTGATCGCTGAACTGACAATGTAATGAAAGCTGTTAATCAACAGTGTTGTCATGATCTGTAAGAGAAAAATTCTTCTTCTTTCCAACTGTTGCTGTACAACTAAAGGGCTTAAATCCCATGTTTCGAGATGGTCTCTTTCTGTGCCACAAGAAATAGTACATACATTGTAATTATAATTTATTTTAAAAATAAAAAACTGCTGGTCACCACCCAACTCCACGAGCTGAAGATCAACATGATCCAGGTGTTGTCTCCTGGAGTGGGTGCCATGAAGCATTCCGTAGATGCTTCGTCAGGGTCATGTGGGCCAGTCAAGCCTGGTTCCAAATGCAAACGTAAATGCACCAACCCGTGTTCAGCCTGGGTTGCATGTGAAAACATCCACATATTTGAATGATGTACATGTACAAATATATTGGATTTTTCCTGCTGTGGAGATTATCAGTGATGAGTCATTCATAGACTGCCCCCTTGTGTCATTTGCCATTACTCCATTCTCATTCATGTGTGCTGCTCTCGCATTTTACACCTTACCGTTCTGACCGTTCATGAGGTCCAGAATCACAGACCAGCACAATTTCAACCTGTTCTGATTTTGTAAAGTTCATTTTGTAAATTTCATTTTGCATTCCTTAAATTATTGATCTGTCATTGGTAATCATTTCTGTATTTTCTGACTGAGAGTTTTTACTCTGGCTTGCATCCTGGTGCGTAAAGTGTTGCAGGTTATGACACATGATAGTTTTTACTGCATCTGTGCGATGATGGGTTGTACGTTATGACATGATTTTCCACTGCATCCGTGCTATGCTCCGCATGTTGTAGGTTATGTCATTAGCGTTTTCATTCTGGCTTGCAGCCTAGTGCATCTTGTGTTGTAGGTTATGACACATGAGAGTTTCCACTGCATCTGTGCTATGATGCTAACCAATTTACAGTCATTTTAATGAAATATTGAAATAATGGCTGAAAATTAAATTTATCTCTTCGTAGTGGAAATAGCTTTGTTTGAATGCAGTAGTGTAAGTAGTCCTTCCTATTCAGAAAACATTTTGGGCATTTAACTGATCTTCATCAGAAGCTAACAAGGATATTACGGTTTACCTGCTGCTCAGCTGAAGGCTATGTACCGAGTTATAAAAACTGTTATGCTGCTGCTTAACTAACGTATAAGCTCTGCTCAGATATAAACTGTGTTCAGATTGTAAGTGTGCCATTTGGAACTCTTTACTGGACTTTATGTACATTGTATTTGTTCATCATTTTGTTCTTCTTATTGTTAGTTACACTGTGTTTGTTATCTTGTATATCTGATTTACATCATCCCAGTAAGCAAAGGCCCTCGAGCCCATACCGGCCACAGTGGGCCCACACACGGGTTTGCACGGGCCCACTGTGGCCGCTGTGGGCCCGAAGACATTTTGCTACTGCGGAAAGAAACTAGATCTAATTTTCTACATGTATCTGCGCCTGGTATTCCTCAATTCCAGTCTCACTACAAATTTAAAATTCCTGGTAAGTGAAAGGTGGAAGACCTACATCAGTCCTACTTGACCCATGCTCATCTGTGTGTGTTATCTAGGACTGACGACACCCCAGGCACCTTTTGCTTTGTGGATTGGTGCTTATCATGCCAGTACATGTACCTGTGAAAGCTTTTAACCCTGCACTGTTGGTAGCGCTTTTGTCCAGGTGCTTCCCGCAGAAATGGCCAGGACAAAAAGCGCTAGTGCCAGGCACAGGGTAAGTTTGGGGCTGACATATTGTGATGGCATTGTGTAAGTCATACTTCAGCATGTACCCAGCTAGTCATGTAATGATATTTTTTCCTGTTACTTATAATTTACAGCTTGCGGTTCAATTTAAAGGGATATTATAAATGCAGTTCTGACATATTCACGTAACACAAATAATTTTCAGATATGATTGTAAGAATGCTTTTAAATTTTTTTACATAAAGTAGATTTACTTGGAAGCTGCATGAAACAATTGGCATAAACTAATGAAGACTAAAATGTTTTAACTTAGATTTTTTTTTATAAAAAAAAAAAAAAAAAAAAAAAAAATTTTTTTTTTTTTTTTTTTTTTTTTTTTTTTTTTTTTTTTTTTTTTTTTTTTTATAAAGCCCCACCCGGGTCTGCCCTGGGGGACTTGGGTGGGGTTAGGTATTTTTTAGTTCCCAGGGTCACCCTGGTCAGCCCCACAGGGTGGGTTTTTCTCTCTATTCTGGGGCATGTGTTTCTGTCTACCCTTTGTCCATTCACCTGTATTTGCCTTTTTAAAACTCTCCCTACTGTCTGCACTGCCTGTAGCTCTTGATATTGGATGTGTGTTGTTAAATGGTCTTAGCTTTATTTATGCCCCATGTTGTAGGTTTATTTAATGTATTTGACCGGCTGGCGACATACATTCAATTTTCTGTTTAGTTTTTTTTCACAAGCAGTGCAGGCACGTCCTGAGAAAGCCTTGTTGCTGTCGGGATGTTAAGCAATGTACACTCTTTTTTTTTATAAAGAAACATCAGTAAAAAGAAATTACATGAAATTTTAAACCAAGAATTCATCAACAAATACGTTTGTGTTAAGATGAAAAAAACAACTTTATTTGCCTCATGGAAAAAAAGTCGGTTGATTCAGTTTTTTAAAGTAGTTGCCGACATCAAATCAGCTCACCTGAGACATAATTGTGGCCTCTTTTAAAACGTGAATGTCATCTGCAGTGTTTCTTTGTGTCTCATACATAACATATGGCATATCTGCACGTTAACACCATCTGCAGCACTTTTCTCTGTCTCACACAAACTTGTGGCATCTCTGCACGCTAACATTATCTGTAGCGTTTCTCTGTATGTCTCAAATGTTAACCCCTTGTGCTTGCAGCCACTGGTACTGTGTGCATGTCATGGTACTGTTTACAGTGTGTGTGATTGTACTGTTTACTCTGTGTGTGTGTGTACTGTTTGCAGTACCGGTGGCTGCATACACAAGGGGGTTAGATTGTTTTACACAAACCAGTAGGACTTGTGTTCACTACCCAATGTGCAAAAGGCCATTGGGCCGATGTCGGCTGCCGTTGGCTCGCGCACGCTAGTGCGCGGGCCAACGGTGGCCGACGTCGGACCAATGGCCTTTAGCGCATTGGGTATGTACTGATTTTGGACAGGACAAGATTTGGCTGCATCTCTGTCAGCGTGCCAGCATACCACTAATACATGCAGTATCGTTAACCATACTTGGCCACTTGTATTCATTTTAAATTCATGGATGCAACTGAGGACTCATGCCGGCAAGAGGCATAGATCCTCATGAGCCTCCAGTGGAGCTCATAAGGATCTATTCCTCTTGCAAATTTGCAGTTTGAACAGTTTACTAGATCTGATAATCATTCACAACGTGAGACATAAAAATATCAAGCCACTGTGTATTGCGTTGATAACCAAATTTGCATACTTGTAAATTACGCCCATGATAACTTTAGGAAGCATCAGTTCAAACTTTTTCTTCAAAGAATTGTACCTTTGCTGAGTCAGTTGAAAACATGCATGTACAATTTACTCACACCAAATTATATTTTGCAATGCCAGTTTCTTGCTGTTTTGATTTTAAGGTTATTCCACTCCGTAGCTTTTCCATGCTACACCAAATTTTCAGTATTTTCGTGTTACCAATTGGTTTTGGTGACTGCGTATGTTAATCCTTTGAGTGTCAGTAGCAGTTTTAGTCACGATGATTTCTACAGGAATCTTTGCAACTAAAAACTCTACCGACACGCAAAGGGTTATCCATTCATTTGGTTTTCTGGAATGGTGACGAAAAGCTTGGACGTTGTTTTAGCAGTTAACCTCAGATAGTGTTGTTTGGCTGTATAGATGCTAAAGTTGGAAGCGTGTAGGTTGGTCTAGGATTATACCACTTTCGATCTACAAGAGGCACAGATCCTCATGAGCTCCTGCAACCTGCAGTTTGAAGCTCGCCAAATTTTGTTTCCGTTTTCCTGATCTGAGATGGTTATCGTCCTTGACCTAGAACTGGCTGGAACGACCTCTGTTGGCAAAAGACGTAGGTTCTTATGAGCTGTTGTAGCAACACAGGTGCTTGTATATTTGTGTCTTTTGCAAATGGAATGTTCTGATTTTTGTTAACTATGTAGTCTTTTCATAGATTTATTTATATCCTCGCAAATAGCTGTTGAAAATGTGACTAGTCGGTGTTGTTGGGTAAGCAAATGTAGACGTGTTACTGTTGAAGAATATGGATGCTTTACTGTACACTAGGCCCTAGTTGCTGTAACTGCTACACACTGTCAAGTCCAGTAAACATCTGTAGGGTTGTTGACACTTGTCTTCGAAGGCGTGTGTATGCGTGTGTGACGTATCTGAGGTCGTATACATGTGAATAACGAAATCCAGACCAAAGAGGTGACTGCCAAGCGTGTAAAAAGCAGAGAATAACACAACGAAGAAGGAAACACGCTAAGCGTGTTTCCTTCTTCGTTGGGTTATTCTCTACGTGAATAACGCTTTAAATCCACCCGCTCTGAGGGCGGGCTTTGTTTGCTAAATACAACGGGTTCTCGTTGTCTCAACCAAGATGTTCGTATGCTTCCTTGCAAAACACATGTGAGTGAATGAGCATACGTAACTGAGGTTTCATACCGCTCCGTATGGGAATCGGGGGAACTCTACTACGTAAAAGTGAGAAGAAGAGCAGAAAAACGACAGTCAAACTTTGTATGAACTTTGTAAGTAAACCCAACAAGTTTGCCTTTTGTGTAGCATCATGTTAAAACACCAAAAACATCAAGGAGACATTGTGACCTCTTAACCCATTATTGTCTTTGGAAAAGATCGCTTTAAGTTGAGGTGCCACGCTAACCAAGCACCACCCTTAACCTATCAGGTCAACATGTCTGGCACAAGTGATGTGGTCTTGGGAGGATGTTTAACAAACTAACCGACAAGACCTGACGGCAATGGTCACGTATGCGATAAAGGTAGGGTACACTGAAATTCCAGCTGGAATTGTTGAAACTTTTTGCTAAAGTAAAAAAGATCCAAAATGTTCAACTAGTCGTATGAGGCAGAACGTAATTTTTGTCGGTCACAACAACGTGTATGCGCAAACAAACGCCCCATTTAAAGGCGATAGATGATGTTTTCTGGCAACTCCTTTTTGTTTTCAGAAATGGTCAATGAATAACTTGAATCATAATTCAATTCAACTCAAAAACTTTATTGTGTCAGTCTGGCCGACAAATTTTCTTTCGTTGGGATCACATGCGCGCGTACATTTTCAGCCACATGACGATGGTGTTAAAAAAAAAAATTAAAAAAGATTACTCACACACTGCTCAGTATCTCATCCATTTTTTTGGCCCTCCCCCACCCCCCACCCCCCTCCTCACACCACCCCCGACAAAAAATCAACCAAAAAAAAAATGATAGACGATTTCCGGAAATCAGAAGCAGGTCAAAATTGCAAGTGTTTCGACGAAAACGGTGGATTAAAAACCAGGACAAACGTGTTTGCCCTGGCTTTTAAACCACTATTTTCGTCCGAAACTCGTTCAGCCCGACGCACGTATTTCCCACATTTTGGAGGCGTCATCTAACGACTATGCACCTGTTGCAGGAGATGGATCGACCATGATAATTCAAGGGCAGTGCCAGATTAGCTTGGCGCCGACAGGCGCCAAGCTAATCTGGCACAACCCTTGAATTATATTATTGTCGGCCCATCTCCTGCTGTATAGTGCGTAAGGGCTGAATGGGTTCATTTTGACCTACTTCTAAATTGCGAACGTCTATTTCGATTTCATTTTTCATGATGCGCACCAGTGTGCAGCACATTAGTCAAAAATGATGATCAGTTGCGTGTGAATTGCTGTCCAGTTTTAATAACGGTACATAACAACAGTGCACATCAATTATCATAAGACAACCAAAACGAAACCTATTCATGGCTGTCAATCCGATCGCGCGACCAGCACAAGATAACCAATGTAAGTCGGTGGCCCCGCTAGTAGGTGGCATTATTCATTATTTTACCGAATTTTTTCAACAATTAAAGACTAAATCTCAAAATCCCTACTTGTGTGTGTGTGCGCGCGCGCAGTAATACATAGAACGTCATCGTACACAAAGCAAACGCTGAATGCAACCTGCCAGGTTGCACCGATTCAGTGTTTGCTTTGTGTGCGATGACGTTCTATTTGTATTGTTCATAACAGCATTCAGCGTGCATGTGAAAATGAAGTATGAGCGGGCACTGACAAAACAGATCTTTGTTGAAATCAGTACCATCAACTAGATTGCGTAAATGATAACGGATTCCGCGTACTCTTAATTCGAAAAATAAATAAAGACTGAAAAGACCGCTCAGCTGGGCGGGGGGGGGGGGGGGGGGGGGGGTTAACCTCTTCCCTGCCACTGCCGCATGTACTTTCTTGTTTCTGGTTCATTCAACGACCAAAAGCTCACCGTCCAAGAAATATGGATATAAATTGGTCTCAGCAAGAGGCATAGAGTCGCGGGCGCTCATGAGGATCTACCTCTCTTGCAGTTGGATGATCATGTTCACTTTTTCTCGGCAGTGATGGGCCTTCTACTATAACTAAGGGGGGAAGGGCAAGTCTTAGTGTTGGTGACTCGGGTTAGGCCTACCTAGCCCCCCCAGCCACCTGTGTCCTAAGAAATGTATCGGGGGCCGCGGAGAACGGGATTAGACAGACAGCTAGCCTGGACTACTGGGAGCACGACACGACATAAAGTCCCATTCTGCTGTTGTTCACAGATTGATCGCCGTTGCCATGGTTTGTCTACTGACTAGCTAGCCGCCAGGCTCGCTTTTACTCGGTCATTCTGTCACCTCCCTTCTGTCCGTTTCAAGCTCTCTTGTGCCCTAGCTCCATCTCTTTGCAAGGTTCCTCACAAAACCGTTCTGACGTTTTTGCTACGAAATGATGTCGGCAAAGCCAGTCACGTCTCGCGTCGTCGCCGTCAGAGTTCTGTTCAGAGGAATGTCAGTGCCGCATGGCTAAATTTAATTGGGTCTTGCCGATCTCATCTCATGCAACGACGGTGAAACTGTATTGGTCTTGATGAGCTAATCTCATGCAAATAGGGCTTCAGATGTGTTCAGCCTCATAAAGTTGTACTGGTCTAATTACCGTTTCGCCTAGTGAGAATGACCTCAGTTGTTCAATGGCACTAACACTGTAGTTTCTTGATCACACGGTCATCGAGGTTGGGTTACAGTGTGACGTGGGTGGGGGCAGAAAGCACCTTAGTCTACGCGCAATCCATGGATGATGCGGCCCCATCCCACCCCGGTTTCTACGCTACTGCCTCTACACGGCGATTGTTTTGTTCAGTTCATCAGGCATCTGAGGCGCAACAGAAATAACCGTTAAAACAGACGTAGGTATTAATTCTGACCTATGAGTGTTTTAGCGCCCAGGAAGCAACGGTCCTCGGGCCCACGACGGCCCGGCAGTGGGCCCGCGCACGGCGGCTGTGCGCCGGCCCACTGCGGCCGTCGAGAGCCCGAAAATGTTTTGCTACTGGGGCGGTTACCTCTGTTGCGGCGATGCGGCCTAAATTGAAATGCTGGCACGGAACCGTCTGCAATCACTAAGTGGATTCAGCCTGACCGCGATGTCTTCTAGAAACATCTGTAGGTCATCAGCTGAAGGGGCCAACACAGTACAACTCGAAAAAAGGCTAACTGGCCGACGTCAGTCAGATGCGCCTGTAATGCCGGAATGTCTTCATCCTGTGGCACAACTGACACATCCACAGCAACGCCGTCAGTCCGGCGGCACGTCTGAGCCCGATGTCAGTGGTGAAAACCTGAAATCCTCTGTCTCGTTTGCACTAACCACAGTGGCAAAACGTCTGCGAGCCCACGACGGCCGCAGTGTGCCGCGCACAGTCGCCGGTGTGCGGGCCCATTGCGCCCGTCATGGGCCCGAGAACCTTTGCTTACTGCGGGGGACTTGTCCAGGCACTGACTCGTCCTGACGCTGGGGTGCGAACACTGCATCAGCGGGTCTTGTGACACAAGGCAACAATGTACATCGGCGGGTTCTGTGCTGTTTGTTACACAGTGAAACAATACGTTCAGTGTCTGCTCTTTTCTTCCTGCCAAGGAACGAGTTTCTAGAGCTTCAGTCCGGCGTACTCTCGGCTGACACTGGAAAAATATCGTTCGAGTAAGTTCAGTTTGTACTGTCAGAAATCATCGGGGTTTTGTTCTTATATAGTTTAGTTTAGTTTTAAAACCTGTTACTGGAGTGAAGCTGATGTGTTTTCAGCAAAAACTGTGGTAGGTCTCACTGAAAGGCAAGTTCGGCTACACCGGAAGTAACAGATATCGTTTCTGTCGTCACTGCCGGCATTAAATATCAAGTATTGTCGGTGAAGGCACACGTATCTCAGTTCCGCTCAGCAGATGAATGGCGGTTGTTGACGAATGAAAATTAATGTTCACTGAAACAGTGTTTGCGGAAACTTGTCAGAAAATGTCAATCTTGCGTTTAAAAAAAAAATACAAAAAAAAGAAAGAAAGAAAACAAGATACATCTTCAGTCCGAGAAAGCGCTCGAGCCCATCAGATTTCATGCAGCAATATGCATGGTTTGTACCCTGTGGCGGCGCAAGTGAAGAAAACTGAGTAGGTCTCCAGAACAAAGACGCAATAGTTTTACACACAAAAATTAATGTTGTACGTATCCAAACATTAAAATAATCCGACAAGTAACATTCGCGTGTCAAAGTCGTGAGAGGAAATACGATACACGACTTTTCTCTCATAGACACGTGCCCAATAAGCAAAGGTCTTCGGGCCAACGTCGGCCGCAGTGGGCGCGCGCACGACAGTGCGCGGGCCCACTGCGGCCTACGGAGGCCCTAGGATCTTTTGCTTATTAGGTTGAACATGTTACTAGTAACATAGTCACGTGTCTGGGAGAAAAATACATGTAATATGATACACGACTGTTTTCCCTATGAAACCACGTGACCATGTTGCTTTTTAATAGTGGTAGTTGTTCTAAAGCCACTCCAGGCGAGTGTTCATTGGAAGACGAGGAAGTTGAGGAACGCCTCGTCCCTGCTGATATCCTCTGGACCCACGTACTCTGCACCCTCCCCCACCCCGCCGCCCGCCTGCCTCCTCATGTCGATGTACACGCCCTCCACCTTGGCTGTGATGCCCGTCCCACTGCGGACTCCGCTCACGCCGGTGATCAGGCCGGGCATGCCAGGTGGAGAGCCACTCGTAGCCAAGCCTCCAAGCCCGGATCCGCCTGCGTGCTTGCCGTTAGTTGCGGTCAACGTGGCCGGCCAGGGGTTGGACATGGAATGAGGGAGGGAGGCGGGGGAAAACTGGGCCCAGCTGGCATTGTTGGGGTCAAGAGGTGATGACATACCCGGGCTGCTGTCGCTAAGCACTGATCCAGTCGGAGACTGCGCGCTATGTGTGAGCTGGAGCTGCCCAGTCACCATGGGGTTGGAGTGGAACGTGGTGTCGTTAAGGAAAAAGTCCAGCAGTGCCTCCTGACTTCCACCGCGCTGTGACCCAGACCTCACTAGGTCAGGGTCGGAGAAGGTCAAGAGGTCGAAAGACTTGCGGTCACCGTCCGTCTTCCCTGCTTGCCCCTGTGTCGTGCCGCCCGGGGACTTGGCGCTCAAACGACCCGTTGATCCTGTGGAGCTGGCCACACCATCCCCTGTCCCGTCGTCCCGCCCCCTCCGCCCCGCCCCCTCTAACTGCAGGGCGTCCAGGCGTGGGGAGAGGGGAGTGACGTCGGAGGACTGTCGCCGGTGCAGTAGTCTGGCGTCCCCCTCCATATCAGTGATGGTGGAGTACAGGTCGGAGCTGCTGGAGCGTGAACTCACCCCGTCACGGATTACTGACTCCCCACTCGAATGTTTGGAGCTGCACAAGAAAGATGATTTACAGTTTCGTTTGATATAACTAACTCACTGTGCCTTTCAGTCCACATCACGATAACTCACTGAGCATTTCAGTTCATGTCAACGCTGACTTCGCAGTTTTCTTTCAACTGAATAATAAACCTTACCATGACCACCTTTCACCTTGTGATTTGACCATGAGAGCTCGCAGCGTTACTGAGACCACGTGTCGCCTTATGGATCAGCCATGATAGTTCAAGGTTGGTGCTAGAATAGTTTGGCGCCTGAGGCACCGCCCTCGATCTGCAACGGCCAGCTAAACTGATGTCCCAAATTTTAATGTAAACAAAAATTCCATTTTATGGCTGAGTGTGCTAACCCTGCCTACCCTAACCCTGCTAACCTTGACTGTGCTAGCATTGACCGGGGCGGTGCTAACCTTGACTGAGTGAACATTAACCGTGCAAACCTTAACTAGGCTAACATTTACTGTGTTAACATTCACAGTGCTAACATTAACTCATTCAACCCCACTGCCGTATTTCCCAAATTATGGTGGCGTCATCTAACGACAATGCACCAATTGCAGGAGATGGATCGAGCATGATAAGTCAAGGGTAGTGCCAGATTAGCTTGGCGCCGACATGCTCGATCCATTTCCTGCTGTAGTGCTTCGGGGCTGAATGGGTTAACCATGCCAGTCTTGTCTGGGTTAACATTTATTGTGCTAACATTCACTGTTCTAACATTCACCGTGCTAACATTCAATGTGGTAACATTAACCGTGCCAACCTTGACAGGGCTAACATTCACCGTGCCGCTAACATTCTCTGTGCTAACATTCGCCGTCATAACATTCATTGTGCTAACCTTGACTGTGGTAACATTAACTGTACCAACTTTAACTGGGCTAACATTCACTGCGCTAACCTTGCCTGTGCCAACATTCACCATGCTAACATTTACAGTGCTAACATTCACCATGCTAACATTCACTGTGCTAACATTCACCGTGCTAACCTTCACTGTGCTGATTTACCATGCTAACATTCACCGTGCTAACATTAACCGTGCCAACCTAGACTGGGCTAACATTCACTGTGCTAACATTCACTGTACTAACAGTAACCGTGCCAACCTTAACTGGTCTAACATTCACCGTGTTAACATTCACTTTGCTAACCTTGACTGACCAAACAGGTCACTGACAAGATTGTAAAATGCAGAGAATAACCTAACAAAGAAAGAAACATGCTTAGAAAAGACAGTTACAACACTAGTGATCAAGTAGCAAATTGTATACTTGTTTGTCAGTTTTAAAGATGGGATTTTACCCCAAATATTTATACAATGTCATTGTGTTGTAACTGTCGGGTTGTTTTTTAAAGCGCGTTTCTTTTTTCTTTGGGTTATTTTGTGCTAACCCTGGCTGTGCTAACATTGACTGTGCTAATATCTAACCCTGACTGTGCTAACCTTGCCAGAGTTCTCTGTCCCGTCAGGAAGCTGAGCGCGGCCGTGATTCTGTTCCCGTGTATGGACTTACTCTTCCCGTGACCTTGCAGTGTGGAGGGACGTGCCGGCAGCGCGGGGGGCGTGTCGGGACATGTCATGGTCAACACACTGGCAGTGGTGGACACGCCCCTAAGGGCCTCCAGCTCCTCGTAGTCGTTCTCTTTGCGCACGTCGCCTGTGGAGTGACGCCGCCTGCCCATACCGAGACCCATTGGCAGACCCAATGAACTCATCCGCCGGCCTGTTAGGTAGAGAAACGACTTACGTCAGTGCTGCTTCAAGTTTCAGTCGATTTCGCTAATAAGAAGGTCTTATATAACAAAAATCGGATATAACAACACCTTTTTAGAGGTCCCGGCCACATTTCACGCGTTCATTATTTCGCTTATGACAAACTTCGGTTATAACAAAAATTATTTTGGGTCCCTTGGCGTTTTATTATAACCTAAGTTTACTGTAAGTCCTTTCATGCTGATACACTTTTCCTTAAAATAACTTGAATATAACTGTGACAGTTCAAAGATGATGCCAGAATAGCCTCTTGGCGTCCAAAGTGCCAAGATATTCTGGCACCACCTTTGAGCTATAATGGTTGATCTATCTCCTAATCTGTGATGTAGCTTTGATAAGACAATAAGCATTTTTTTAAAAGTCAGCCTCAGGATGTAATGGGTTAACAACCTTCACTAAACCCAGACACTGACATAGCGTCAGGACGATAACGACCGACACTGAATGGAACTTGTTTGAACTGCCCTGACCGGCGCACAAGGGCATAAGCAAGTGCCAAACAAAGGGACACAAACCAAGATCTGTCTTAGAACCTTTAACCTTTCCCTGCCACTGCATGTACATTTTTGTTTTTGAAATCTTTATTTATTTAACGGCCAAAAGCTAAGACCGTACGAGAAACACGGATACAAATTGGTCTCAGCAAGAGGCATACGGATCCTCATGAGATCCCGCAGTCGCGGGGATGGGGGGGGGGGGAGGGGGGGGGACATGAGGATCTATGTCTCTTGCAGCCGGATCGCGTTCACTTTTTCTCGGCACTGACGGGGTTAAAAGTTTCATCGTACAATAAACTTGTGCGAATTTCAAATCAGATCAGATCCATTCCAATCCAATCCAGTCCAGTACAGTCCAGTCCAATCCAATCCAGTCCAATCAAGTCCATATATTGGCTTCCATAGAAAAGCCCAGGACAAGTTTGGAATTCCCTTTGTGTTTGGCGCTCACCCAGACTGTCGATGTCCTGATAGATGTTAGAGTTGCTGCCGTCCACCGACATTTTGTTCTCCCCTGGTGGGGACGAGGGTTCGGGGGGCAGGGGCCGCAAAGCATCCTGGGTCGGGTCGCCCACGTCACTGATCTGAAGAAAACAATAAGAAATGTGTTTGTACATATGTTGTGTAGCAATGGTTTGGTGCACTATTGTTGAATCTCTGAACATTCCAATTTGGTATACATGAAGTGGTGGGGTTTTTTCTCTCTCGTTTACTGCTTATCCATGGTACACACATGGGCCTATTGCTTTCCTGTCAGGGGTTCCGGACCCCTCACCCCACACACCCCGGAACGCACTAAATACGTTAAAATCCTAAATCAATGTTCCTTTTCTTGGAGTTTGGAACCCCTCCCCCTTCCTCTCAAGCACACTCCTCAGGTAAATTAACCTGATAGAAGTGTGTGTGAAGGTCATATACACAGACGCTTTACCACGCCCCTCCTTTCCCGCCCCCTGCCCCTCCCCCCCCCCCCCCCGCCCATCCTCTACCCCACCCCACCCCTGATGGTGTGGAGAAGTATAACAGGAACTCACGCTCGCTTGGCGCACCCATCTACACCCACCCACCCCCCCCCCCCACCCCCCACCCCCCAACTCCCACCCCTCGCTTCTTTATTTTTCGGCCAGTGGAGAAGCAAGGTTTGGCATCTGGGGGCCATTCGTGTCAGATTGAAGGTCCCTAACAAAACGTTGAAACCACCCTCCCCCCAACCCCACCCCCCCCCAACCCCCCGGGAGGTAACTTATCCGCGTCTGACTATTACTTGTACATTGGAAACAAATGTAAACAACCAAAAGAGTTAAAATTCTGTACAAGTTGCCGGGGGGGGGGGGGGGGGGTTCGTATTTTTACCACCAAGCATTTTCTGCGAAATAATGTTTGTAACTATACCGAGGAGCAAAAGAAATGCGACATTTCCAAAACTGTTGCCATTCTTTGCTCTTCAGTATATTACAGATGGAATTTCTTCCACGGAAAATGAAAACTCACTCACTAGTCACGGTCTCACTGAAAGACAGCTTGCATGGGCACTCCCACGCTCCCACCGTGGGGAAAACAAACGATGTTTTTAAAAGCAGAATAAATGGGCCGTTTGTATTATTGTATTGTATAGCTGTATTGTCGTCACGACACGGGTGTTTTTTTTTTGTTTGTTTGTTTGTTTGTTTGTTTGTTTGTTTGTTTTGGTTTTTTTTTTCCTATTTTTGTAGGGGAGTTAAATTTAGAGGGGTGACTGGGATTAGTTGGTCACCGGGTGAGGATAGCACGGTGTTTGTCTTCGTCCCAGCCGGGGCGTCTTTACGGATGACAGTGAGTTCACACAACAAATTCTTTAGTGGCCATAAATCAAAGACCTAAAGAACTAAGTGGATTAGTCCGCCACTGTTGCTGTGCGGAAGGGCTGGGTGGTACGTTTGTGAGAGTGGAGGCTGGCTGTGTCACTCCTCGTGGGACTACGACGCCATACCTGAGCGCTGTTGCGAGCATCGGTGCAGACCCCGCGTTTAGCCCAGGTCGGGTCGTCCCATTTAGTGTTTATTAATATTGCTTTAAGTTTGTTTATTAGCCTTGTCTATTTGTAAACTGCCAAAAGAACGCTGTGCGACTAATTTCGTTTTCTCGTGGTGACAATATTATGAGAGGAACTTTGTCGCAGTGATAGAAATATTGTGTATTCTACTTATTCGAAAGGAGCCATGTGATATGAAGGACTTAATCGCGGAAGCGAAAGCATTAATTTAATCTGAGCTTGTTATGTGTGCTCCCGCCAAGGGGATTCCTTACTTACTTTACTTACGCCTGTCACCCCTCCCAGGGTGTAGGCCGTCGACGGGGAGAACTCCAGCGACTCTTGTCCTGTGCTTTTCCTTCAATTTTACTCCAGGTGGTTCCCAGTTTCTTGATGTCTGCTTGGAGGTCTCGACGCCATGTGTTTCTCGGCCTGCCTCTTTTCCTTTTTCCCTGGGGGTTCCATGACAATGCCTGGTGATACTGGAAACTGGCTTTCTCATACTGTGACCAATCCATCCCCATCTTCTTCACCCAATTTCATTCTCTGCTGTTATCTGCTCTGTTCTCTCCCAGAGTCTGACGTTGCTGATCTTCTCTGGCCAGTGGATTTCAAGATTCTTCTAAGGCAACTGTTTATGAAGATCTGTACTCTGTTGACTGTGGTTTTTGTCAACCTCAAGTCTCTGCTCCATATAGGGGACAGCTCTCTGGAACTCCACACTTTTTTCAACTGGAGAAAGGCTGCTCTTGCTTTACCGATTTGTGCTCTGACATCTGCATCAGTGCCGCCTTTTTTGTCGATGATGCTCCCGAGATAGGTGAAGGACTCCACCTTTTCCAAAGGGGTGTCAGCAAGCAAGACTGATTCTTCCCTGGTTGTGTTCAGCCTCGTTGTCTTTGTTTTCTGTTTGTGGATTTCAGTGTCGTTAGAGATGCGCTGCTGAGACGTTTTCGGAGGAACGCTGAGTATTACCGCAAACAGTTCAGAGAGGTACTTAAGGAGGGTGCTGAAACATTTCCCCAGTTCCTGAGTAGGTTACACACTCTAGTGAAGAGATGGTTCTCGTCAGCCAGGAGAGACATTGAGGATGTAGTTGACGTGTTGGACGCTTTTATCACGGAGCAACTATATTCTATGATGAGTCCGGAGTTGGATCTATTTGTGAGAGAACGACTTCCCGAGAATGGTGGAAAGACGGCAGAGTTAGCTCAGCTTCACATAGACGCTAAGAGGGGGGGGGGGGGGCACCTAGAGGGGGACCCAGACCCAACGACCCGTCTGTTAAGGCAGATAAACTGTCTGGTGGAAGTAAGAAAGAGGAAGCTAAACCAAAAGAGTCAGGGAGGAGGTCGGCAAATTGAGTGTTACAGGTGTGGGGAAAAGGGCACATAGCAAGGCAGTGTAGACAACCAAACCCTTTGAATCAAGTGACTGTAAGCCCAAACGCCAGTCTAATTAAGGGAGAGCTCACTAACACCACAGTCAGTAACATTCAGCCATACGATCTTTGGAGTACAGGGCAACTCAGAGGGAACTCTGTTAGAGTCATGAGGGATACGGGGGCTGAGATGGGAACGGTAGCATCCAGATGGGTGCGACCTGAAGATCTGACGGGTCGTGAAATTGAACTGGCGTTGGCCAACCATCCAAGGCAGAGGTAGATTCACAGTTTGTTAAGGGGACCATAAAAATGATTGTCATAGAAGATTCTATCCCTGACATCATACTGGGCAACTGGGTAGTCTTCAAAGAAGAGCAGCGTAGTCCCGTAGCTGTAGGTGGAAAGAAATGTGCCGTAGCTGCTGCTATACAAACCCGAGCTCAGGTGAGGGCAGAAGGCAGGGGAGAAAAGCCATTAGCCATCCCAGAATTGCTTAAGTTGGATGTGACTCCAGAACAGCTGAAGAAGCGGCAAGAGGAGGATGAGACTTTAGCTAAAACTAGAAACTGTGCTAAGCAAGGAACTATCCTGAAGTCAGGTAGAGCGTCAGTGAAGTTCCGCGTAAAAAAGGGAGTGTTTTACAGAATCTATCTGCAGGAGGGGGCGGAGCTATCGCAGTTAGTGGTACCACAGCAACTTAGGGGGAGGTGTTACGTCTAGTGCACGATCCTACAATAGCAGGGCATTTAGGAGAGGAAAGGACCAAGGAGAGAATCTGGGGTATTTTTTATTGGCCCGGCATGTGTGCCGACGTTAGGAGGTTCTGTAAATCTTGTCCGGAATGTAGACAGTACCTAGAGGTAGGGTATCAAAAGTCCCCATGCAACAGATTCCTCTAGTAGAAGAACCATTTCAGAGGGTCGCGGTGGACATCGTAGGTCCCATATTGCCCAAGTCGGATAGAGGGGATCAGTATATCCTTGTAGTAGTAGATTATGTTACCAGATACCCAGAAGCTGCACCTCTGAAGGGCATTGAAGCAGAGCGTGTCGCAGAAGCGTTGTGGGAAATCTGGACTAGAGTGGGAGTACCTAGGGAAGTTTTGACTGATCAGGGTATGCAGTTCATGTCTAGTGTCATGAATGAGGTCAATAGGCTGCTGGCCGTCAAGGGGAAGTTACTACACCCTATCATCCCCAATGCAACGGGCTGGTGGAAAGGTTTAATGGGACACTGATATCTATGCTCAGAAAACTCACTAAGGAACAACCGAGATCATGGGATAGGTACATTCCTACGTTGCTATTCGCATACAGGGAAGTTCCTCAAGAGAGTACAGGCTTTTCTCCGTTCGAGCTGTTGTACGGGAAGACAGTACGGGGCCCCATGACCATTTTGAGGGAGTTGTGGACGAAAGAGTTCAAGGGTAAAGAGGTCACGGTTAGCAACCAGTATGTAGTTGACCTGTGTAGCAGGATAGAGGAAACCTGTGAAATAGCCAAGGAAAACCTAAAGAAAGCCAGCGCCAGACAGAAACGGCATTTTGACAGGAAAGCCAAACGCCGCCATTTCCAAATAGGAGACACAGTGTTACTTCTGCTACCCACCAAACACAAGTTAAAAATGAGTTGGCGAGGTCCTTATGAAGTGGTAGGGCGACAAGGGGAGTGTGATTACCACGTAAAGGTAGGGAGCAAAGCTAAGTTACTCCATGCTAATCTGTTGAAACTCTTCCACGAGAGAGTGGGCATAGCTACCGCTGTAGTCGTAGAAGAAGGTGAAGAATGGGAGGAGCTGTCTGTTGTTGACAACTTACCAACAGTGACGTTGACAGTAGTTAAAACACCCAGAGACGTTCATTTAGATTTTGAGTGTCCAGGCGTACACCTGACATCAGAGACTGGGTTGAGCAGTACGCAGACATTTTTACCGACTTACTGCTGCGCACTACGTTAGACGAGTGCGAGATAAGTCTGAAAGATGACAGACCAGTACGTACCCAAAGATTTCCTAAGTAGAAACGTTTGAATCGTGAAAGTAATATGAAGGAACAAAAACTAGTAGTTTTGTCTTAGGGGGAGGTGTGTCACAACACGGGTTTTTTTCCCCCTATTTTTGTATGGGAGTTAAATTTAGAGGTGGCAGGGATTAGTTGGTCACCGGATGAGGATAGCACGGGTAGGAAAATAGATGAGTTGTTTGTCCTTTACACGAGGAATTGCTGCCGTGCGAGAATACGAAGGTCAGCGTGACGCACGTGGTCGCTGAGTCTGCGCGATCGGGTGATTTCCGATTCACGTGATCTTACATCGCACCTTATTTTTGAGCGCAAGATTTTGCTAAACCGTACGATATCCAAATTGTTAGTCAATCGCTTCTAAGCAGCAGAACAGAGCAGTCTCCTAGAGAGGTCTTTCAGGCTTGGTTCTCCATTAGCTGAAGCCCTCAAGTGGTTGTGCCGTTCCCCTGTAACGGCCCTGCAATACGGTTCTGGTCGCCCGGGAGCCGGTGCCCTGGAAAGGAGAGAAACTGCTACGACTTATCCCTGGCTTGTCTTGTCTTTGTTTGTCTTCGTCCCAGCCGGGGCGTCTTTACGGACGACAGTGAGTTCACACAACAATTCTTTAGTGGCCATTTACTCGGGGTGGGGGGGGGGGGGGGTGTGCTTGTTCTGGTATTATTATTATATTGGTTAGTGCGTATTGGGGGGCAAGTGTAAGAACACAGAAATAAATGCCATTTATTTTAGTTGGTAGTATCTAGTGTCGGAGGGTAGATTCTGGAGCGAGCTATATGGTAATGTGTAAATATGTATTTTGTTGAGTTTAAATTTGTTATTGTTGTGGGAGAAAGGTGAAGGAATATAGAAGACGGCAGTTGAAATTGTGGGAAGGGTGATGTGATTACCTTTCTTCTGTTGTTAGTTATTCATATGTGTATTTTTGCACCCTCGTTTTAGTGCATCCAAAGATCCAAAAACCAAAGAGCTAAAGAACTAAGTGGATTAGTCCGCCGCTGTTGCTGTGCGAAAGGGCTGGGTGGTACGCTTGTGAGAGTGGAGGCTGGGTGCGTCACTCCTCGAGGGACTGCGACGCGTACCTGAGGTCGGGTCGTCCCATTTAGTGTTTATTAATATTGCTTTAAGTTTGTTTATTAGCCTTGTCCATTTGTAAACTGCTAAAATAACGCTGTGAGACTAATTTCATTTCCTCGTGGTGACAATATTATGAGAGAAACTTTGTCGCAGTGATAGAAATATTGTGTATTCTACTTATTCAAAAGGAGCCATGTGCTATGAAGGACTTTATCGCGGAAGCGAAAGCATTAATTTAATCTGAGCTTGTTATTTGTGCTTCTGCCACGGGGATTCCAGTAACTTGTAAATTATATTAAGTTTTTTTCAATTTTCATTTGAATTTCATTTAGGATATTTGTTTTATTATATATTTGATGTTATTTTGTATTATCGTGTATAATGGATGTTTCGATGGGGGAGTTTGGACGTGTGTGTGTGTGAATGTGATGTGTGAGTGCGTGGTTAGGATTGAGTGAGGATATGTTGGATTATTGTTAGTTTTATATGTAATAAATATTATCGTAATTGTTTCCTCAGGTGTTTGTGTTAGTGTGGGTTGGTTGTACTCGAGTGGAAGCGCTCATAGTTCGCGCCTCGGAAGCGGGGGTTGTGACAATTGTATTGCTTTATTGTATTAAATGTACGTAAGCTACACAACCAACTACCTTGCGTGCCGCCGACTCCACAGACACGGCGCTGTCAAACGAGTTACTTCCCATTCGCTGTCCAACAGATGTCGCTGGGCGCGGAAGTAGGTCAGTACCTACCACCCCTGAGTCTGTCACCACGCCCGAGTCGCCCGAACACACAGAAGCTGATGTACGGGGCCGCGCTGTCGCTGTCGTCAGGGAATGGGTGCGCATCCGTATATCTGGGAGAAAATAAAAAAGAAAAAAACACGTCTGGGCTGACTTGGACAACAGCAGGTCTTTCACTTGTAGGACGAGATGGATCGTGCATAGACGTATGGACAACAAGTCTTTCACTTCTGACCCACACTGCATGACATGGGCAATCTACAGACGTTTGGAAAACAGCAAGTCTTTTACTTCTGGCCCAAACTGCATGACATGGGCAATCTATAGACGTTGTAAAACAGCAAGTCTTTTACTTCTGGCCCAGACCGCACGATATTTGGATAATGCAAAGACGTGTGTCTGCCGGATTTGCGTAATGATGGTGTTTGTATTTTCCGGTGACAATAACGTCACCATATGGAAGACCATATGGAAGGACAGAAACATCACACTCTGCTCCAAGATCAGACTGATGGGCTCCTTAGTCATCTCAGTGTTCTTATATGCCTGTGAGTCACAGCAGACCTCGAAAGGAGGATACAAGCCACTAAAATGAGCTGTTTTCGAAGGCTTCTTGGCATTTCGTACAGAGATCACATCACGAACGAGGAAGTGGGAAGCAGAATCGGGCAAGCCATCGGGCCCTATGAAGACCTATTAGCCATTGTGAAAAAAACGCAAACTGAAGTGGTATGGGCATGTCACGCGATCAGCAGGGCTTGCCAAGACACTCCTGCAAGGCACTGTGCAAGGAGGGCGAAGGAGAGGAAGACAGAGAAAAAGATGGGAGGACAATATCTCAGAGTGAACAGGACAGAAGCTGAGCGAAACACTAAAAACGGCAGAGAACAGAGTGGAATGGAGGGAGCTGGTTGCCAAGTCATCAGTGGTGCCCAAACGGTCGTCAAGACTACGAGATATATAGATAGATTGATAGATTGATAGACAGACAGACAGACAGACAGACAGACAGATAGATAGAACGTCATTATCGATGACCTACTTAAGTACTTCAAGTAGGTCGTCTACAATGACGTTAACGTCATAGCAAGTTACTTACTTTTCTTTTTTATAATGAAAGATGGCTCACCTCCATTCCCGATGACTGCATAGCCTTTGTCATCCGCTGCCTGGGCTCCCACGTTAGGCGAGGACGAGTTACGGGGAATGGCGGTCACGCACTGCAGCTGATCCATCTGCTGCTGCTTTTGCTTGGGCGGTATGGGTGGCTGCTCACTGTGTCGTTGTTGTTGTTGTTGTTGCCAGAGCAGGACCTGCTGTTGTTGCCACTGCTGCACGCTGACCTCCTGCTGGTGGTGGAAGCCACTGCCAAAAATGTCCGTCAGGGGGTTGTAGAAGGAGCCAGAGCCACGCCAACTGCCCGGCAGGCTGGACACAGACACACGGTGACCCTTGGTCGGTTTACGGTGCATCTCCACAGGATCGCTCACATCCGGGCTTGCGCTAAGTTCAAGGTCAGTGGCAGAGGAGGTGGGGGAAGGGATGACATCTAGAGTGGAGACGGAGCTGCCCGATCCTGACCTCACTGACCTTGTCCTGATGATGTCTCTGGGCACCTCCCCACCTGACCCTCCCCCCGCCCCGCCCTCCCCACACCGCCCTGAGCTCTCTAGGATGTGCTGGTACCCCGTCACCGTCAGCATGGACTCGGAGCGGCCCCGCACTTCCTCTGACTGGCGGCGCATGCGCTGTCTGGTGGTCATGGCAACGTTGATACACCGGCGGACGGAGCGCATGATGTGCTGGGCCCTCGGGCTGACAAAGCGGAACACGGCCTCGCCAGTCGGGGAGTTCCTGTAGCAGTAGAGGTTAGAGAGGTTCACACATACACTTTCAGCGACACGACAAGTGTCGGCAGTTGGATAGACCACGATGCCTCAGTGGCCATACTCCCTCATTAGCTTTTTTCTCTAGTGGCCATGGTGGCTTGTCGCCTTACCGGTTATTTATGGCTCTTCGTTTAAGATGTGAGACCCAAACTTTCACTTTCGAGAACACTGGCAACTCGAGGAAGTGCAAATATTAAAACTGGTGCGTACTGCTCTGTGATTGTGGACCTTAACCCATTTAACCCAACGGCCGCGTTTCCCAAATTTGGGAGGTGTCATTAACGAATATGTACAGTTCCAGGAGATGGATCGACCATGATAATTCAAGGGTAGTGCCAGATTAATCTGGAACTACCCTTAAATTGTCATAGTCGATCCATATCCTACTGTAGTGCGTCGGGGCAGGTGCGGCATGCCAAAGCAGCACATAAAGATGTACTGGATTAGGATACCGACGATTAACATGTGACTCACGGGCCGCATTCTAACACGAAGAGCCATTGCTGTCCAGAGGCGGCATCCTTCTCCACGTTAAACCTTTTAAGCATGGCTAGTCGCCAGCTGATCACCTCAGCCCCGACCCCAGCGCCCTCCTCCCTGCCGCACGCCATGTCCGCTGCGGATTCTCGGGAGTCCAGGGAGCGGATGGAGCCCTTGTCTGCGCGCGACCTGAGCTGGAAAGCGCCTGCAGTGTCGGTGGGTGACGAAGGTTGGGCGAGGTGTGCAGCGGTGGTTTGGTCGGTGGGCGGGGGCGGGGGCGGGGGCGGGGTCAGCAGCGTGATGCCGTCGGAGGAGATTCGCATGGTGTACTGGCCGCTCAGCCCGACGTGTTTCGCGTCGGCGTCAGGATGAATCTTTACCGTGTACATGTCTGAAATAAACATGCCTTGCATCATTGTCAGTCCTGTCAATCACAAATGTACCCTCGGTTGTTGTTTGTTGTTTTGGCTTTTGTTTTTAGGGGCGAGGAGGGAGAGGGTGGGGGGTCTTTTGGTGAGTGACTATTGTCAAAATCTGCAAATTTGTTTAGTATAATAATTAATAAATCACAGCAAGAGCTAGGCTGACCATGAGAATTGACTGGTCGATCCATCTCCCACAGCTGGACGCCTAACAAAGTTACACAAGTCACTGGTAGGCCGGTGGGAAGGGGCATATTCAGCCCTAAGAGATCTTACACAAGTCATTGTCGCCCGATGGAAAGGTTCGCACTTGGCCCTATGGCATCTTACATAAGTCACTGTAGGCCGGTAGGAATGGACAGCCTGAAGCCATCATAAATAAAGCACTGTAGGCCGGTGGAAAGGGGCGGTCAGCCCTAAGGAATCTTACGTAAGCCACTGTAGGCCGGTGGAAAAGTGCAGTCCGCCCCAAGGAATCTTACGCGTCACTATGCTGTAGAGACAAGGAATGGGCACAGTCAGCCCTAATAGATCTTACATAAGGTGCTTTAGGCCTATGGGAAGAGGCACAGTCAGCCCTAAGGGATCTTACATAATGCACTGGTAGGTCGATGGGAATGGGCACAGTCAGCCCTAAGGGATCTTACAGAAGTTACTGTAGGCCGGTGGAAATAAGTTAATATATTCGAGACGTGCGGCATCCGGAAACGCGGCTGAATGAAGCACGTCTCGAATGAGTTAAACGGGCACAGTCAGTCGTAAGCGATGCTGGTCGATCTATCTCCAACGTGTCGCACGTTGTGCTGAGCCATTTCACCCTGGAACGTGACGTGTGAATGCAAGCCCTCCACACCGGCCTACCCCCCCCCCTCCGACCCTACCCCCACCCCCCACCCCCAACCACCCACCGATCCCCACCCAATCCGCTCTTACCCGCGTCATCAGCCTTGTCCTCGTCAAAGAAGATGCTCCTAAGCGCAGACATCCAGTGAAACGTCTCCATCTCTGACGCTCCGGACAAGACCAAAACCGGTCCCGCCTCCACGATCTCGAAGGCGAACGGGTGTGTCTTGGAGCTGGCCAGCTGCACGGTCGTCACGTGATCGAGGACAAAGGTCGTGCGGTCGGCGCGGCTTTGCCTGCTGCTGTTCTCGTCAGGAAACACGTCCACTTTGGCGGCGAATGTTCCGGCAGCCAGGTCCGACATCTTGGTCACCACCACCCACCGCTTCCTCCACGACTGGACGGACAGAACGTAAAACACTTTTTAGCCCTTTGGCTGTCGGTAGCGCTACCGACACTGAGCCGAACTGTTAATATACATGTATTGCACTCCGATGGTCTCAAGAAAGTTCTTTTTTAAGTTATAGGATAAAGATAAGGTAAGATATTTTACTGCCATATGTTTCCATGTAAAAAATAATAATAATTTTTTAAAAAAACATTGAAATTTGTCTTGATGTCAGTTACTAAGACTGAAATAACACACGCGCACACACGGACTCGCGCACACACACACACACACACACACACACACACACACACACACACACACACACACACACACACACATATTAAACTAAGTCTAAAATATGATTTTCATGCTAAATACTAAGCAAATACTGGTATTAAACACGGCGAACGGGCACGCCTCACTGATTCAGTTATAAGCTGACTTTACACATTCCGACAAGTTCTCACTCGCCGCTCGCGCTCTCTCCAATCAGCTGGACTGATCAGAAAGAGCGCGAACAGCCAGAGGGAAAAAACTGTTGCGGAATCTGATGGACCTGTACCTACGCCCTGACGGTAATAGTTGAAAAAGCTCATTGCCAGGGTGGGTGGAATCACTGGAGATAAGACTTGCTCTACGAAGAGACGCTGCTGGTACAGTGAGTCCAGCGGAAGATCTCTGCCTATGATCTTTTAAGCGGTCTTGACCACCCTGCTCAGTCTGATTTTCGCTTTAGCCGTGATGGAACCATACCAAACCGTGATCGAAAAGGTGAGCACGCTCTCAATCACAGCTCGGTAAAATTGCATGAACATGTGGGCATTGAGACGGAAAATTTTCAGACAGCTGAAATTATTGATATATTATTATTATTATTACTATTATTATTATTATTATTATT
This sequence comes from Semisulcospira habei, assembly GCA_036245525.1. Lineage (NCBI taxonomy): Eukaryota > Metazoa > Mollusca > Gastropoda > Semisulcospiridae > Semisulcospira > Semisulcospira habei. The sequence goes on from BTPG01000002.1 coordinate 161,012,076, forward strand.
ATTATTATTATTATTATTATTACTTCAACGTATTTCTTGTTTGATTTCACGTAAGGTTACAGGCTACAGGAACTACACTCGGGCTGGGGTCTCAAGGAAGCATTTATATGTTGCATTTAGTTCAGTTTACTAAAAGTGAACTGAGTCCAGAACTTAAAGTGTGGATTGTGCGTGTTTTGTGGATTGTTTTTGTCGTTCGTGATGTTATTATTGCTATCGCTGCTGTTGTTGCTGCTGCTGTTGTTGTGATTCTCACACACGCACATGCTCCTTCTTGCCTCCCTCCCTCCCCCCACCCCCCCCCCACCCCCGTTTTTAAGTCCCTTCTATTTATAGAAGGGACTTTTTAGGACGGGTCGCGTTGGGACGAATTTAATAGCATGTCCATGATGTCAAAGGCGGACAGGCTAAACCTCTAACAATTGAAGTAACAACATACCAATTACGTCATGTCTAGTTACGCTAACCTCGCTGCTGAACGTACATTTGGCGCGAAGCGCCGTATGTGCGTATGTATGTATGTATGTGCGTATGTATGTGTGTGCGTATGTATGTAAACAAGAGAATCTCCGATATTTCTCTACACATAAGCTTAAAACTTGGCGAAATGCTTTCTTAAGTGGGTGGCTAAGCGAGCCTCCGAGCATATTGTAATTGAATGTCTCATTGAAGACATAAACAACCGTTTATAGGATGTCGGTTGACCCAGATTAGAGTCCGTAATTTTTGTCATATTTACTTGAACTTTTGCATATAGCTAGTTTGGAGAAAGACATTGGACGAGTTCGTTAGCCAGCTTGTATCCTTTCAACTTCTTTAGTAAAAATAATCTTTTCAGAAAAGAATTAAAACACTAAAAAAAAATTACTAAAAGACAGTGGCGGTGACGTAAAAGAGGCAACTCCGTCACCACGCAGACACTGACATAATACTCTAAATATGACGCGCACGGCTCTCTCTCTCTCTCTCTCTCTCTCTCTCTCTCTCTCTCTCTCTCTCTCTCTCTCTCTCTCTCTCTCTCTCTCTCTCTCTCTCTCTCTCACACACACACACACACACACACACAAACATGCGTTCATCTCCAGGAGGAATAGATCCTCATACGCCCTCCAGGCGCATGAGGATCTGTGCCTCTTGGAGATGTTTGGAGCGCGCGCGCACGCACGCACTAACACGCACACACACATCGACGAGCTTTCAGAAGAGCATGCAGGTGACCCGTGTACTTAGTATATCATGTAGCTAGGTAAAGTCAACCTGCTTTCCAACAAATTATAGCAAGTCTGAAATTGCCGTAAATGAAGTGCTAGTTTTGTCACCATTTTGTCAAGCCTATGAAGCGAAAGTGAAACTCATATCACGTAAAATATAAAATTACGTAAAAACTAAAACTTATGTCATGACAAATGTTACGATTGTGGTTGTGTTGTTTCGTGACAGCCTGCATGTATTGATCGTAGGAAACGATCCCATATTTATTTGAGCTATCACGATTACGAATCACGTACCATTTCAGTAAGATTCTTTATCGCTCGCGCGTAGAGCAGAATTGGCTTCGTTATGATACGCTAAGTTTAGTCCGGAAGCTTCTAGCAAAGTCGCACGGAGAAGAGCGGTCGATTTTTGTGATGCGTAGATTCGCTGAGAATAAACCAGAACGTTCGAGCAAAATCGCGCTGTCTAGTAATAATAATAATAATAATAATAATAATAATAATAATAATAATAATAATAATAAATTTATTTCAGTTTTTGCAGGCCATCTGGCCCATATGAACACAAAATACAATTTACAACCAGAAAATACAGGAAGGTGGTTGTAAAACACACTCATATAGCATCACATCAGCGCACATAAATAAACAAAAAAACAAGAAAAGTTCAAAGCAAATCCCTCTAATTCCTTAATTTAAGGCAACCTGAAATATACATAGCAACTTTAAAAACCAGTTTATCATGTAGGTTTCCACACAGCAGCTGAACTTTAAGATCGGATGGGAATCTGTAGTAAAACAGTGGAATGTACTTTTTACGTAAAGGGGAATATTTTGGACACTCGAACAGAAAATGACACAAATCTTCAGCCTTATGCCAATCACATGAATTACATTCTGGATTAGTGATGGGTTTTCCAAATCTGGATACTCCGTTTAAAGGTAAACGGTTACATCTAAGTAAACATATTGCCCGCCTGAGTTCACAAGAGTTCAGCTGCCCTATGTAACTGGCTCTAAGTATTTCTGGGTGGTAATGGCAGTATTCTGTGTTTGAGGAAAGGGATGCATGCCAGTCCTGTCGGAAACAATCCATCAGCCGATCTTTGAATATCTGAATGAACAGAGGAGTGTTTCCAACTGACTGCATTTCCCATACATACCCAAACCCGTGCATACACAATAGAGTCTTTATTTGCGTAGCCCAGTTCGATCTACCTGAAGCATCATGCATACATAACATCGTGTAACACTGTCTTGGGTATCTGTTTTCTGACATGGTAAGAAGTCTGCACCAGTACTTCACCATTCGAACATAGGCATCAATATACATAGGGAATCTTCCACACTCACCCAGCGCAATATTGTTTTTTACATCTCTTCCAACACCAAGGACCATTTTACAAACCTTTATATGAACCTGCTCAATTACATCATGTCTCTGGAAACCCCAAACCTCTGACCCGTATAGCACAATGGGTTTAATCTTGACATCAAAAATGTGAAAAACAGTGTCAGCTGGCAAGTTTTGTAATTTAAAGTATAGTCTTTTGATACCTGCAACTGCTCTCCTGGCTTTTCCAGCTAAGTTTTCTACACATCTAGCCCAGTTAAGAGTAGAGGAAAATATCACACCAAGGTAAGTATAACTGGACTCGACTTGAATCTGCTTGTCAGCATAAAACCATTTTTCACAATTTTTCACAAAACCTCCATTTTTGAAGACCACCACTTTTGTCTTGTCCATGTTCACAGTGAGACCCCATTTTTTACAGTATTTTTCTAAACAATTAATTTTCTTTTGGAGATCTGCTACAGAGTCAGAGACAATGGCTATATCATCAGCATACATAAGAAGGAAAATACCCAGTGGGTCTGCAAAAATATCAATGCCACGTGCACCGCACGATGATATTTCTGTCTCAAATTCTGAAAGAAAGATAGAAAACAGCAGTGGGCTCAACACACAACCTTGTCGCACCCCTGACATGCAATCAAAGTAGTCGGTAACTTTGGTTCCAACCCTTACAGCAGCTTTTACATGTTTGTACATACTCTCAAGTGTCTGAAGCAACTTTCCATGAACTCCTTTACGTAACAAGAGATACAACAGTTTTGTCCTGTGCACACTGTCGTAAGCTTTAGAAAAATCTACGTACATGGTGTAAAAACGGCCACCCTGCTTGCTAAGATACTTTTGCACTAGTGCCTGTAAGCAAAAAATGTTATCTATAGTACTGTACCCTTTACGGAAGCCAGCTTGAGCCTCAGGAATACAATCATTCTCTTCACAAAAACGCACCAACCTGTTGTTAATGACAAAACTGTACAACTTACTGATAACGTTCAGAAGAGAAATTCCTCTGTAGTTGTCAACATTTCTAGGGTTACCCTTTTTGTGTAGTGGAAATATCACAGCCATGGTCCAGCTTTCAGGGTATTCCGCACTTTGAAACACACGATTGAACAAAGGATGCAGAAATTTCACAAGGATCTCACCTGCATGATGAAAAAGGTCAGTGGGCAAGCCATCAGGGCCTGATGCTTTCCCTTTCTTCATGCTATTAATAGCACTGCGAATTTCATCCTGTGTGATTTCCTCGTCAAATTTTGCATTATGACAACCATCACAATCATCAGATATATGGTCATTCAAAACACCCTCGGCCTGTCTGCTGAAACCTGAATCATCAACATTCTGATCCACATTTAGCAAATTACGAAAATAATCATACCACACGCGTGGTGAAATGACATCAGAACACAACTTTTTAACGCCAGTCAGAGACTTTATTTTTTGCCAAAATGTTCTTGAGTTTGCATCATTACATGCATCGTTGAGCTCATTCAAAACCCGTGCGTTGTACTCTACTTGTTTTGTTTTACACAACTTCTTAAATTCTTTCTTCATGTCAAGATACTTCCCTAAGTCGTCATGTGTGTTTGTGTGTCTGAACTGCTTCAACTGTATGTACTTGTTTTGTTTTGCTAACTCGCAGTCCGAGTCCCACCACGGCGGCTGTGCACGGGATTCACCTACCTTCTTACCTGACCTCATTTTGACAGCTGCCTTCTGAATGAATGCTACAAAACAGGCCGACCCTTCTTCTACACTCGAGTCAAGCGCTGACAAAAAGTGTTGAAACTGAGTCTCCTGATTATCTTCAATGTATGCACAAAAGGATTCAGCGTAGTTTTCTTTCCAAACAAATTTAACCCCTTCCTCTAGTATTATATCATTATTTAAATCATCATCATCACATGAATAAACAGACTGAATAGAAGTAAACGTGGTTACAATGGGGAAATGGTCTGACTCACACCTGTCTGCAACAAACATATCGGTCACTAGGTCAAACACGGATTTAGAGCAAATACAGTAGTCCACCACACTTTTGCCTCTGTTGGCCACGCACGTAATTTCTCCCTCACTGTCACCTTTCGTTCTGCCATTGACAATAAACAAACAGTACTCTTGACATAGTTCTATCAGTTTCCGACCAAAACTGTTTATGCCAATATCTTTTGACCTCCGTGGGCTTTGTGGTACATCCTCTAGCAGATCTGTTAATTCCAGTAAAGGCTGCACGTGTGTATTGTCATCAATAAAATCAGTATCAGACAGACCGGCAGTGCGGGCGTTAAAATCGCCACATAATAGCCAAGGCAGCTCAGGGTGAGCACGTAACACTTGAGACATGTAGTTTTCTAACACTTCAAAACCATCAACGTTATCTTCACCATATACAACAGAACGCTCTGGAGCCACATGCACAAATGCTGCCAGAACATCAGATGCAGAATTCAAAACAGACTTACCAATCTTTAGAAACACAATATCCTCAGCTGCCTGCATTAAACGCAACACATGACAGGCTATAGATTTATGTACACACACGGCCACGCCCCCTTTTAACTTTTGTGTACGTGGTGAAAAAAACACCTGATACTCTGGAAAGGTATCCTCTATAACATTTTGCTTACACGACCAGATCTCTGAAAATGCAAAAATTTGACACTTTTCACAGAACTGCCTAAAAGAAACACTTTTCAGCTTATTTACAAGACCTTGGATATTCCATGCCATGATGCGAAACAGAGCTACCACTTTCATCACTACCACTTTCATCATCACAGTGTGTGGGTGTGGGTTTGAGTATGGGCACTTGAGCGCATGTGTGTGCAGGTAAGTCGTCCTGTGAAGACACATGGTGGGGGTCCTGTGGGTCTGAATGAGGGACGGGCTGTCTTCTCCTGGTTGCTGGGTCAACATGCCGGCCTGCCCCTCATTTCTGCCCCCTACGTTCCACTAGCCTCTGGGTAGCAGCGTCGTATGCGTGGGTCTTTCCCTCAACAACGAGGGAGTCGAAGCGGAGGAAGGCCTTCTTACCCGCCTGCTTGGCCTCCTTGAGGAAGGGTAGCAGCTTGCGGCGCACGTCCCTCACCCGAGGGGTGAAGTCCTCAGAGATGTAGACCCGGGACCTGTTCTCCTTCAGCGTTCTGCGCTCAAACAGGATCCGCTCCTTGTCTTTGTACTTGTTGAAGCACACGATGATGGGGTGGGGCGCCTTGCCCCCCTTCAGACGATGGGCACGCTCCACCTCGATCTCCTCCTCTATGCCCATCTCGTCCTTCAACATTGACTTGACAGCTTTCTCACAGTCCGCCCAAGTCTCTGAGCGCCCCTGGGGGTGGGGGATTCCGTGAAAGATCAGATTCTTGCGTCTGCTCCGCCCCTCCAAATCATCCAGCTTATCCTCCAGCTGCGTAACTTTCTCCTTCATCTCTTTGTTTTCTTTCATCACCGCAGTAAAGTCACTCTGAATTTTGTCCATTTGCTCCTGCATTGTAGCTTTCATACTGTCCATCTTTTTGTCCATCACATTCAACATTTTAAACACATCAGCAATGGTCGGCTCAGACACTGCGTTTGCCTCACCCCCGGGCGACTGGTTGTCTTGGTTCCCTTGGCATGTCAAAAGAGTCTGTCGTTTCGGTGGGCCTGGGTTCGCTTCGACATCGCCACACCGGAGCAGAAAGCCGACCAAAAACACGAGAATGACTGCCACCGGTCCGCTGACACTGACAGTGCGGTAACGTAGGGCTGCCTTCCTCTGTGCTTTGTGAGCCATGAAGTTTTGAAAAGTCCAGTAAAAGGTACCGCAAATGGCACAAAAAGCTACCGAACTGATCGGCATGATGAGCTGAATCACCCTGTCGTTGTTCTAAAGTCACTCATTAAGTAATTATGTTGCAAAATGCTAAAAATGTGCGGAGCCGCTCTTCAACTGTGTGACGTCAATCGTGAGCACAACTCACCCCCCGCGCTGTCTAGTGACCTCGCATGTATGACGTCAGTGTCGGCAACATTTTGCAACACAGTATTATAGCCGCTCTAATATTCATAATCATAGTTGTTTTCTGTACGCGTGAATTTAGCAGCCGGTCAGTATGGTTTTTGAAAGATCGTAAAACTTCTGGAAAATTTCGGCTAGGTCGTGATCTGCCTACCATACTTTTGTGAGACGTCATAACGCGCCGGGATTTCCCAACATAGAGGCTGAAATTAGCAGTCGAATTTTTGTAGACTATTGTTAGTTTATTCTAGAAAGTTCATTTTATTTAATATTTATGAGTTTCGGTTATGTGTTCCGTTCTGATTGGTTGCGTTGTGTGAATTCCTTGGATTATTCTGGAAAGTTTTTATACTATATAAACTTTGTGCTGGGAAGCCCGTTCGTACATTGTCATACATTGTCAGTTGTAGGGACACACAGTTTATCGTAGGTACGTCAACATCAGAATCAGGTCAAAGACACAAGGTAGAGACCATTGACAGTGAGGACAGTCTCATATAGAAGGGACTTTGTGAGTTATGGTTCATCCTATCTTGTTTGATATTTTGGCAAGTGGTGAGAGAGCCAAGTTCACACACACGCGCTTTCCCCCACCCCCACCGCACCAAGCTAGTTGTTCGATTTTTCGGCCACTGAAAGCAAAGTCTAGCGTTAGGGAGGCATATTGTATCAGATTGAAGGTCCCAACAAAAATAAATGTGGACCCTACCCTCCCCCACCCCCCTCGGGGTAACTGATCCGCCCCTGATTGGGATCAAATGCCAAAACAATGTGAGATTTCTAGGCTACTGCCATCTTTTTTTCACTCACACTTCTTCTTGTCCGTTTCGTTCTTGATTTGTTGGTAACGTTGGTGGCGGCGGTGGTGGTGTGTCTGCGTGCAATAATTAGCTGTGTGGCCACGCCGCCACCACGTGACTGCAGCGCGATCAGGCTAACTTTGCTGCGGGCGGTGACTGGACCTATCATGCATCACCCAGTACGTAAAATGATATCAGGCCGAAGTCGGCCCGCGCACAGCCCGCAGTGTTAACCCATTTAGCTCCAAGGCTGCATTTCCAATTTTACGAGAAGTCAGTCACCTAACAACTATGCACTAGTTGCAGCGGGACTCGCGATCCGCCATGACGGATAATTCAGTCAAGGGTAGTGTCAGATTAGCTTGGCGGCGGCCTTGTGGCATCAAGCAAATCTGGCACTACCCTTGAAGAGTCCTTGAACTGAAGCAGGCTACACGTCACAGTGGGAAGTTTGTGATCTTGGCCGCGATCTAAAGTGTACAGGCCCAGTGTGTAGCTCCTCAGTCGGCCTATGTGTGTGCTTTGTCACTGACTACTCATTCAGCCCGACGCACGTATTTCCCAAATTTGGGAGGCGTCATCTAACGACTGTGCAACTGTTGCAGGAGATGGATCGACCATGATAATTCAAGGGTAGTGCCAGATTAGCTTGGCGCCTACAGGCGCCAAGCTAATCTGGCACTACCCTTGAATTATCATGGTCGACCCATCTCCTGCTGTAGTGCGTGAGCGCTGAATGGGTTAAAACAGTAGATGATGATACAAGCGCGTTAATCCAGTTGTTTTGAAGTTGCCACACTCCTATCGACTGCATGCAAGATACACATGACTGAGAAGCTGTGCGCACATTGAACATTGATAACACACACACACACACACACACACACACACACACACACACACACACACACACAAACACACACAGAGTCAATGCGGACCGGCGTCTTCGAAGACTGAGCTAGATCTACATAAAACGTCGATCCATCTCCTGCTGTAGTACGTCGGGGCTAATGGGTTAAAGTTAATGATCCTGCTGTGTGCGAGTCGTGATCAGCCCGGTTGTCTTTTACTTACTGTAGTATTGCTTAAAGGTAATTATCCGACATTATGTCAGACACATCACCCAGCTTATCGGTACGTTGATAATTGCAATCTAGAAAGATGAACCATGCGCGCGCTCTCCTCAGTCGGACAGGGCAACGACAATATATTGTCTTTGTTGACACACGACCAGACCACCAGATGCCGGTGTAGCAGACGAAGGTTTAACTCATTCGAGACTTGCCGCAGTCGGATACGTGGCTTACAGCGGCTTAGTATCCGACTGCGGCACGTCTCGAATGTGTTAAAGGCCCTGACATGAGTAACCAAACTGACTTTTAATCAGACATACTGAATTAAAACATAAACATAAACTTGATGCTCTACAAACAGCCTGTCAACGGGACAAAAGTCTGGATATCGCATATTATTTCTTTCTGGTGTTGACAAAATATGGGACGCTTGCTGCTGTTGGGGTTGTGTTACATTGTCTGTACCAAATGGCAGTGGACACTCTTTGATTGAGCATGCGTGCTCTTGAACGGACACCTTCAGAATCCTATATGTTCTCCGTCCCGGAAATTATGTACTAGCTTGCTTGTTGTCTATCAGCCCTAACCATCAAAGCGACCGGCTCCTGGTTACAACGGGTTAATAGGTTTGCATTCGCAATATCTCCTTTGCAAATGTCTAAAGTATGTCTTGCATGATGCTATACTGTGACAAAAGAGCTACCTTAATAAATAGTAAGTGTTTAATTTTTAAAAAATAAAGTACTTTAATGCTCTTCTTCTCCTTTGTACACAGGAGAATTCCTCCAACGCGTACCAGGGGGCAGAAGAAAACATCTGTTAACTCATTCTACCCCAGACACACCAGAGGAAGATAAGGTTCGACCATGATAGTTCAAGGGTGATGCCCATAGGCGCAAAGCTATTCTGGCATCACCCTTGAACTATCATGGTCGATCTGTGTCCTGCACTACAATGCAGTCTTCTGAGAGGACAACGGCAAAATTTAAGGATTTCGGTGTTGGGGTAGAATGAGTTAAGCGTGCATTTCCTCACATGGATTGTGAAAGGAAGGGTAGAACCACCCTGCCGTGGTAAGACAAGATTGAGAACCCGTGGACCAGCGAATTTTAACAGTCGCCGCCCGCCCTGGATCAGATCGCCTTAACGGAACTACCTTACACTTAACCCCTTCACTGCCGAGAAAAACTGAACGCCACCCAACTGCAAGAGGTATAGATCCTCATCATGAGCCCCTGCAGTTGCGGGGGCTCATGAGGATCTATGCCTCTTGCTGGCCCCACTTTGTATCCTTGTTCCTTGGACGGCTGGGGGCTCTGTGGCATTGAATTAACAGAGATTTCACAAACACAGGGTCTGCGTCCACTGGCAGAGAAAGGGTTAATAGGACAGTTTGGGTGTTGGTTTTTGGGGTTGTTTGTTTGTTGTTGGTTTTTTTTTGTTTGTTTGTTTGTTTTTGTTTATTTGTTTTTGATTTTTTTTTGGGGTTTTTTTGTTGGTTTTTTTTTTTTTTTTTTTTTTTTTGGGGGGGGGGGGGGGGGGTTGCAGAGCCGGGCATCCATATAGAGCGACGGATTGGCCGTGATAGGTCAAGGACCCATGTGACAGTTTAGTCAATCTGGCACTACCACTGGACTTTTAAGGACAGCCCATCTTCCGTTGTGGACTCGTGACTTAGGAGAACGTGTTGTCTGCAAAACGTTCGGCTGAGGCACGCTGGTCTTTCCAGCCATTTTTGCCGTTTGTTGATGTTGTTTTTCATACAAGGAAATAGTGGATTTGTTAATGCAGATCGATGCGCCTCTTTTCCCACTGAGACTGTCACCATCACTACCTCAACCCACGCACCACCACCACCTCACCCACCCACCATCACCGCCACCACCCCTTCCCCCACCTCCACCACCACCACCACCACACAATCCCCCAACACCACCACCACCAGCCCACCCCCCAGTCCCACAACGGCCTCATAACAGTACTCGCGTTTCCACAGTATCTGTGTTCCTGGGACAGCTAGGGTTTTCTTGTGTGCTATTAACGAGGATTGCACTGAGAAACAGTCGCGTTAACTGGTACTGATCGAACGGGTTATCGGCACGCAAATGCTGACCCCGCTAGTATAAACCCCGCAAATGCTAACCCCGCAAGTGCTAAACACGTGCAAACCCTGCAGTCATTAACCCTGGAAGTGCTAAACATGCAAATGATACTCAGTCCCGCAAGTACTGGGGGCTCATGACGATTTATGTCTCTTGCCGTTCACTGTGTATCCCTGGTCCTTGGACGAAGAGATTAACTCTTTTCATCCTGATACACTATTGCTTGAAATAAATTTGACCGTGATAGTTCAAGGGTGGTGCCAGAATAGCTTGGCGCCTGAGGCGCCAAGCTATTCTGGCACCGCCCTTGAACTAAAATGGTTGATCTTGCTCTTAATCTGTCATGTTGTTGGGTCCCAACGACGGCGTCGACCCATCCTCGGCCAGAGTGACATACAATGCTAAAATATAGTAAGGTATATTAACTTTTCAGCTTGAATTACTAAAAGTCGTCAGAATCGATTTAATCACGGGTATATCAGTGACTAGCCATCCCACTGGCGTACACTTTCACAACATGGATGTGACATATACTGCTCACAAAAAGTAAGGGACGTCATAATTTCAGTTTGAATTACTGACATATTCGTGATTATACCGATTCTGAGGTTTTTCAGTAATTCAAGGTGAAAAGTTAATATATCTTAATATTTGTGAGCAGTATATGTCACTTTGGCCAAGTTTGGGACCCAACACATGTAGCCTTAATAAGACAATATGCACTTCTTTTTTCTTTTTTTTTAATCAGCTTTGGATGTATTGGGTTAAGACAGAATTCAATAACACTGACAATCTGCGTCGACTTGCCCTTGCACGTCGGAAGCAATTCTACGGCGTTAAATCAGTGAAACCTTTTCATCTTGAGACACCACTGCTTCAAGTTAGTTTGACTATGATAGTTCAAGGGTGGTGCCAGAATAGCTTGGCGCCGCAGGCACCAAGCTATTCTGGCACGTAACACAGATTTCAGAAGCGCTGTCTGCGAACCTCTGACGAGCAGTGAAAGTGGTAATGAATGCTGTTAGTGCATGTGCACTACAAAAGGGCTTTAAGTACTAAGGGGTGTGATTGTCCTCGCGAAAATCCAACTTGTGTTGACAGAAATGTGGGACAGTGTGTTGTGTAATCTACAGTACTGTGCGCTTCTTGCCGCCGAGATGTGAGCCAGTGCGCTCGAGGTACGTGTGCCGGATACAGGACTGATACCGAGCTGACACAGGCCCAGCATGCATGTACAAACTAAATAAATCTAATCTTTTTTCACAATGACCCCTTTCAGACTCAAGATAGCCCGCTCAGAATTCAACAGTTTGTTGGGTTATTATTATCACTATTAGTATTAGTATTAGCATTTGCTTATTATTATTATTATTATTACTATTATTATATGGGGTTTGTCTAGATTGATTATTATTGATTGATTATTGGTGTTTAACGCCGAGCAGGCGACTAAGGCCATCTCACGGCGGGATGGGTAAAAATCTGGTCAGCCAGACGTATGTGTGAATGCGTGCGTGCGCGTGTGTGTATGTGTGCGTATGTTCAGTTTGTGTGTGCGTGTGAGCTAATCTGGTACAATCTTTCCAAATTAATTTCAGTAAAAAGAACTCGAAAGGTTGCATAGTAACATTAACTTGTTTAATGTGCGTGCATTCTACTCATTACCTTGTTTGTACTTTAACCCCAAGACCACATTTCCCAAATTTTGGAGGTGCTAGTTAACTCATTCTACCCCAACACCGAAATCCCATCATCTTGCCGTTGTTCTCTGAAGACTGCATTGCAGTGCAGGACACAGATCGAACATGATAGTTCAAGGGTGATGCCAGAATAGCTTGGCGCCCATAGGCGCCAAGCTATTCTGGCATCACCCTTGAACTATCATGGTCGATCCTTATCTTGCTGTGGTGTGTCTGGGGTAGAATGTACCTGTTGCAGGAGATGAATGGACCATGATAATTAAAGGGTAGTGCCAGATGAGCTTGGCGCCTTTAGGCGCCAAGCTCATCTGGCACTACCCATTAATTATCATGGTCCATCCATCTCCTGCTATTTGGGGCTAGATGTGTTACTACTTATTAGGAAGTGATTACGGTCAATGGATGGGCAATCGTAAAGGCCGCAAAAAACATGATACGATACGTCAAGACAATCAGCTACAAGGCCGGTTTGTCGCTTAATACAGTACTCCAGCCATTGTTAACCGACTCGGCATTCAAGTCATCAGCTGCGAAGTGTTTGTCATTCAATACGTACAGTACTGCAGCAATAGTTAACTCATTCAAGTCATCAGCTGCAAGGTGTTTGATGATCATTCAGTACAGTACCCCAGCCATTGTTAACTGATTTCAGACGTGCCGCATCAAGATGCGCGTCATAAAGCTCCGTGTGACCGAGTTAACTGGTTATCCGTCCACAGTGTATTACTGACATTGAAAACTGGGAGGTGCTGAGCTAGCAATCAACAGTGGTGTCTGTGGCCGAGTTAACTGGGACGGTTTACAGTTAGAGCGGTGTCGTAGTTTGCCATCTCCCCACTCCAAATAATCGTCCTTTCACGGACAACAAGTTACGTCGGTCACAGCCGCGTAAAAGGCAAATGCAGCACGTCTGGAAATGCACAGAAAACAACGCCAGAAACATCGGGCCGTACGGATAAAACCAGCACACTACAGGACGCCAGAGTCCACTGCCTGACAACATTCACGCTATCAGGCACCCGAGAGACAACTGACTGACATTCACACTATAGGATGCCGGAGTCCGTTGACTGACACAGACTAGTACAGGACGCCAGAGTCCACTCACACTCCGGCAGTACAAAACGCCTGAGTCCATTGACTAACAGATTCACAACTTGAAACGCCAGAGTCCATTGACTGACACATTCACAGTATGGGGCTCCAAAGTCCATTGACTGACACATTCACACAGTATTGGACTCCAGTCTATTGACTGACACATTCACACTACGGGATGCCGGAGTCCTTACACAGCAGGACGCCAGGGTCCACTGACTGTCACATTCACAGTACGGAACTCCAGAGTCCATTGACTGCCACATCTACACAAAAGGACGCCAGAGTCCACTGGCTTACACATTCACACAGTATTGGACTCCAGTCTATTGACTGACACATTCACACTACGGCGCGGGATGCCGGAGTCCTTTGACACATTCACACACACACGCCAGGGTCCACTGACTGTCACATTCACAGTACGGAACTTCAGAGTCCATTGACTGCTACATTTACACACAAGGACGCCAGAGTCCACTGGCTTACACATTCACACAGTTATTGGACTCCAGAGTCCATAGACTGACACATTCACACTACGGGATGCCGGAGTCCTTTGACACATTCACATACAGGACGCCAGGGTCCACTGACTGCCACATTCACAGTACCGAACTCCTGAGTCCATTGACTGCTACATCTACACACAAGGACGCCAGAGTCAACTGGCTTACACATTCACACAGTTATTGAACTCCAGAGTCTATTGACTGACTCATTCACATTACAGTGCGCCAGAGTCCACGGACTGCCACATTTAAAGTATGAGACTCCAGAGTCCATTGACTGACACATTCACGCTTCCAGCATGCAGTCACCGACAGACATTGTGATACATGACTGGCAAACCAGTGAATGAAATGCAGAAAAAGAAACATTCCACCATTTCAATCAGTTTCTTCTCCAAAGCGTGAGGATTTAACCCAATGCGTCCATGCACCCCCACCATCTAATACCACACCCACCACACACACACACACTAAACCCACATCCACTACACCCACATACACCACACCCACGCCCGGTGCCGAGTTAAAAACACACTTGTTTCCCAGTATACAGCACACGGCCCCGTCTAACGTCTCAAGCAAACAGACCAGAAAAACGTTGCCAGACCTTGCCGACCAGCTGCTGAAAAGACTTGATTCGCCACAGGCGGAAAATTCCATCTAATACTGCCTAGAGTCAAATCAACATAATAATAATAATAATAATAATAATAATAATAATAATAATAATAATAATAATAATAATAATAATAATAATAATAATAATAATGTGCATACAGTGTGATAACAATATTAAGATTTTGTCAATATTCCAGGTTTTTTAAATCAGTTTTAACAGTGTACAATGATCATGTATACATGACTCATTGTGAGGGAGTAAATGAAGCCGATCTTTGCTTGCAACAAGAGGTGTACACTGTATAGAATAGATGGTGAAAACTTGTGCCTCTTGCAGATAGATGTTAGGCGGGGTGATGGGTCAGGAGGGTTGGTCAAGCTGGTGGGGGGGAGGGGGGGGGTCAGGCAGGGTGGATGGTCAGGCTGGGTAATCAGGCTGCTTGGTCAGGGTAGGTGGTCAGGCTGGATGGTTGTCAGGCGGAGTGGTCACGCTGGGAGGTCAGGCTGATTGGTTAGTAAACCTGGGTGGCTGCTACGGCTGCGTGGTAGGTCTGGATGGTTGTCAGGCTGGTAGGATGGTCAGGTGGGGTGGTTGGTCAGGCTGGATGGTCAAGCAGGTTGTCTGGTTGGTGGTCAGGATGGGTTGTTAGGCTGGATGGTTGGTCAGGCTAGGTGGTCAAGCCGGGTGATTGGTCAGGCTGGGTGGTCAGACTGGATGGCTGGTCAGGCTGGGTGCTTGGTCAGGCTGGGTGGTCAGGCTGGATGGTCAGTCTGGATGGTCAGGCTGGGTGGTCAGGCTGGGTGGTCAGGCTGGGTGGTTAGGCTGGATGGTTTGTCAGGCTGGGTGGTTTGTCAGGCTGGGTGGTTTGTCAGGCTGGGTGTTCAGACTGGATGATCAGGCTGGATGGATTGTCAGGCTGGTTGGTTTGTTGGGCTGTATGGTTCGACTGGATGGTCAGGTTGGATGTCAGGCTGGGTGGTTAGGCTGGGTGGTTGGTCAGGTTGGATGGATGGTCAGGGTGGATTGCCCACAGTGGCCGAGATGGCTGTCTCTAGATGCTTCACTGCTCGTTACGCTCCATGGCAAAAAAAAAACTTGAGGTAAATTAGAGACAGGAAGTAAATAGTCACGACCGAAGCGAGTGAGCTGACCAGTCAACACGGGGCTGAACTTAATAATAATAATAATAATAATAATAATAATAATAATAATAATAATAATAATAATCTCAGTGCGAAAAGGCCTTCGGGCCGACATCAGCCAGCGTTGGTCCGCGCACGGCCATGCGCGGGCCATCGTCTGCCGACGTCGGCCTGATGGACTGACATTTGCGCATTGTGAATGACAATGATGATGATGATAATAATAATAATAATAATGAGTATTTCTAAGGCGCTTATCCAAATGACTCTAAGTGCTTTACAATATGAAAATATACAGTAAACAACAATAAGGATAAAGTTCACAAATACTTCGGAACATACAAACTTAAAAGAACAAAATGCCAACACACATCACATAGTCACGCAATCCACATCCAAAAAGAATAACACAAAAGTATGCATACAGTGTAAGTAATTATAAATGAAAACATCATGGTAAGAATAATGACTCCAAAATCAACATATTATGGGCGTGACCACGTGCAAATTCAGTGTCTCCTCCAAAATAGCAAGTTTATTTGGCAATGCGGACCAGTTAAAAGCTGGCTCTGAAAATTAGCATGACTTCAGTCAAGGTAAAGGCCCCATCGCCGGTTCATTTCCGGCAACATTAAAATATGAATTAACAGACGACCGACGTAATGTGGTCAGAGACTAAAGTCAGTCTAACATGGGTCCGTTTCACATCAACTCCAGACAGCAGCCGCACAGAAAGCTGATTAACGGGATTTTCGTCTGAAACA
Organism: Semisulcospira habei; assembly: GCA_036245525.1. Lineage (NCBI taxonomy): Eukaryota > Metazoa > Mollusca > Gastropoda > Semisulcospiridae > Semisulcospira > Semisulcospira habei. The sequence goes on from BTPG01000002.1 coordinate 161,028,457, forward strand.
AGCATAGATTATCATGCCCCCTTGCAACTGCAGGGACTGAAAGGAATCTATGCCTTTCACCGACAGCCACCGTTCCGGCCTTTCACCTCTCTGCCCGGGCCCACCCAGATGAACAGGAGATAACAAGCGACGTCGCACACCGCACTGTTATTTTCTCTTCCCCAATGCAAATGTAGACGGAGAACAGTGTAACCTCCTCCATTTTAGCAACACATACGTATGTAGCAAGTGTATAGCTGGTCATAGTTAGGCCTCGCAGGCCCCGCGGCGGGAGCACATAAGGATCAATGCTTTCTTCACATTGCTGGAGCGTTGCCGGTTGGCGTGGCTCGGCCGGTATCCGATGTAAGAACAACCCAATGCGCGAAAGGTCCTCTGGCCGATGTCGGCCGCCGTTGACCCGCGCACGGCTGTGCCGCGCGGGCCAACGGCGGCCGACATCGGCCCTCTGGCCGAGGGCCTTTGCGCACCTTTCACGTCCGATGCCAATCAATTTTCAGCTTGCGATCCCCTCGTTAACCCCTTCACCAGTGTCGGGATAAAGCGAGTTGCAGGCGGCGTAGGGGCTCATGAGAATATATGCCTCTTGACGAGATCACTTTGTATCCACGCTCGTTGGATGGTTGGGGCTCTTTGGCGAAAAATTAACAAAAGATTTCAGAAAAAAGGAAAAAAACCAAAAACAACAATATGCCGGTAAGGCACTACGCCACACGGCGGAGGATCGGCCCAGCTGGAAAACATGGGCTGCACTGAACCACAGTCCGCCAGTGCTTCCCAACTGACTAGGGCGGGGCGGGGGATTAGAGAGCAGCCGAGGTGTCGTTTCGTTGAAACGAACGACTCCCAACTATGAACAAGAGCGAAACCGCCACGGCCTATAAGCAGCTTGTGCTATAAACATAGCACTCCAAACGTCTCCAAGAGGCATACTAGTATAATAAATCCTCGTGACTGACTGAGCCCGCGGGGCAAGAACTACCATTACTAGACTGCATGAGCGCTGCTGTGGGAAATTCCAGGCCTACCAATCAGACAAAAGTCCAGTACGTAGTTCATTAGCCCTTTTACTGCCAGCGGACGCATATTGTGTTTCTAAAACTTTGTTACTTTTTCGACAAAGAGCCCCAACGGTCCATAATGAAGACAACATATAGGTTGGGGAGACAGATCGACTGGCGCGTTAGGTAATGCCATAATAGCTTGACTTGACTTGACCGTGACTAGTGGTGTCTCAACAGCTTAAAATCCTTGGCTGTCGGTAGCGGCTTTTGTCGCGATGATTCCGACAAAATCCGCAACCGACAGCCAAAGACTGTACTAGACTGACCGTGACACAACTGACACGTTTCAAGTCGATCTCCCCGACTGACAGACGTTCACTGGCGTCAGTCGCGCCTGCAGTTGTATTATATTAGAGTTCAGTGGGTTATACTATAGGTACTACAAAACACTATCCTTCAGCTATCAACAGCACTTGATCCACCTTGTGCACCGAGCTGCCGCTGAACGCGAAAGAGATAACCGATTGTGTTGCGTGCGTTTCTCTGCCGCTCCTTCATTAGCACACAGCTGGCTGAATACAATGGGCCGCCAAAGAAAAGTTGACAACAGCTATGTGAACGGGGTATCAATGACGGGGGGCGGGATCGACTACATTCGCTCTCTTAGTGTCAACATTCAATGTTCCGCTTACAAAAGCAAGACAAGTCGACAACAAAACAAAACAAAAAAACAAAACAATTACGTACTTAGTGGTGATTTGAAATAAGCTTATTCCACGTATCCATAAACATTAAAAGTTGAATGTATTGATTATTCAATTATTTAATCCGGCAATTTATACAAAATGTAACCAACAGCATATGGAGTGACAATCTTAGTTCAAGGGTAGATCGAGTGAGCGAGGACGCCAAGCTTGAGCTTTCATAGTTGGGCTGATCTAAATTTATCTACTGCATTGTTGTGTAGTCATCAAACCACAACTTCCAGTCAAATCCGAGAAAATTTTCAAGTCGACTTTAGCGCTCCATGTTTCAGCCCATTTAGCCCCAAAGCTCTACAGCAGGAGATGGACCGACCATAATAATTCAAGGGTAGTGCCAGATTAGCATGGCGCCATAAGGCGCCAAGCTAATCTGGCACTACCCTTGAATTATCATGGTCGATCCATCTCCTGCAATTGGTATATAGTCGTTAGATGACACCTCCTAATGCGGACGTGGGGTTAAATGGATTAATATGGATACTTCAGAAAATCTTTTGACTTCTCCATACAATCAAAACAACATACAAAGAAATCATAAGAAGAAGACAAACATAATACAACACAAAGTAATGAAATGTGAATTCACACAAACAAGTGAAAAACAACACAAACAACTACAAGCACACAAACACAATGCAAACAAAACAAAACACAAACAAATGAAATATAAAGACAAACAAAACACAACACAAATGAAAGCTGAAGACAAAACACAGCACAAACAAATGAAAGGTGAAGACAAACAAAACACAACACAATACAAATGAAGGATGAAGACAAATAAAACACAACACTATGAAAGATGAAGACAAACAAAACAACGCAAAAGATGAAGACAAACAAAGATAAAGCAGCACGGTAAACTTTACCTTCAGTTTTCGCCCCTTCACTTTGGAGGACTGTTTGATCTCCAGGTATCCGCACTTCTGGGCGATGTTTTCGTCCCCCATATCAGCAAGATCGATATTGGCACCTTTCTTTTTGTAATGTTTTCCACGAATATCTCAAATCGTCAAATCACAAATTGTCGGGCTTCAATGACCGTTGTGTACCCTGCTGTAGCAACAGTTTCTTACACTGTATGTCCATTACTCTGTGTCTACTTGTCTTCATTTCGAATTTATTGACAAAAGTCAAAGTACAGACAAAAATACTGGACAGTAAATTCATACTGGAGCAGTGTATGTGCCGGCTATGGCGCTAACTTTCCAACAAAAACTCACTTGAACACTTGCAGCTCTGGATGCGATTTCCCGTTGTACGCTTCAGACTATCTCCGCCAAATTACTGTACCCGTAATAAACTTGTTATTACATACGGCACTCTTAACTGACGTGACAAAAATAAATGTGCCTACAGCTGCAACACAGTCACCTGATAGTTTGTCTCTGGGCTTCAGCTAATGAACTGTGTAACAGTACACTATACGGGCAATCAATCACTGACGTAACCAATCAGCATCATAGTCTCAGGCTCAGTGTCATGTGGACTGGCTTTCGTATAAGTTTGCCGTGCATACTGCAGTCCACACGAGATCGGAACTCCCACAGTAAATCTCCACATTTTTAACGAGTCCTTTCCTGGACTTACTGTCTGCCCTACACAAGTCTTGATTAATCTCTGACTTGGCTATCCCACTAGGAGACGTGATCAAGGGGCGGAGACATCACGGGAAGTAATCTGACTCTTACTGTGCTATCTCCACGACCTCTTCGGGCCAGGACCATTGGAATGTAGCTGTTGATCATAATTACACGGCTCAGGCTTAGCTGATGCTATCAGTCAGCTGATTTGCTGTTTTCCTTTTTTTTTTTTTTTTTTTTCTTCTCCTTCACAAGTAAACGGTGTGCGGAGGGAAGGTGGAGAGGGAGGGGGGCTGGGGGTAGAGAGGGGCGGGGGGGGGGGGGGGGGGGGTGCACCATCACGAATTCAAGACGATTTCATTTTGCCAGTGCCGGATGCACGAATCATGAATTCAAAATAATAGCATTCACATTTCACGATGGGGAATAAAAAAAAGAATATAGAGGGAATGTCCAAATGCGCGGCAAAAGACCGTGCGCGGGTCAAAGGCGGCCGACGTGGCCCCATGGCCTGTTGCGCATTGGGGTAACGCTTTCATAACCTCTTTTCACCTCAGGGAGGGGGGGGGGGGCTGGCAGAGAACAATGCCGGGACTGGATAGAGGAGGTACAGCTTTCACAACGTCCTGGCTTCAACAGGCCGTGTTATGGGCCGCGGAATAACTTGAAAACAACAGGTCGGGAGGAAAGGGGGAGGGGGTGGGGGAGGTTTCTGAGTGGAATTAACAGTGTGACAACAGCCTAATGCGCAAAAGGCCATCAGGCCACTGTTGGCCCGAACATGGCCGTACGACGTCGGCCCGATGGCCTTTGGAGCATTGGGAGGCTGTTAGTAGCGTTTCACGTGAAAAAATTAACCAGGACGTTTAATAAATCACGGAGATCTTATTTTGGATGTCATGTTTCCCGACTATCAGACAGATCGCGTGAGTGGAACTAACTTGCAATAACAACAGGGTATGTAGACAGTACTACGGCAGTGCACGTAGCGGAGACAATCCGGCCACTACATCCCGTACGACCCACTAGGCTGCAATTTATGCTTGGATCAGACAGAATGTAAGTCAGTACTGTTCATGTACAGCATCCCATAGCTGCAAATAGATTGGCGCACCTGTCAAAATGTATGGAAAAAGTGGTGCGGAGGCATCTGTTAAATGATGTTGCCGAACTCCTGGATCCATTCCAATTTGCTTACAAAAATCATAGGGGTGTGGAAGATGTACGCCTTACTCTGTACAATCTTGTTTTTCGCAACATCTTGAAAATTCAAGTACATGTGAGAATTCTTTTTATTGACTTTTCTAATGCTTTTAATACTGCGGAACCACTGGTGCTTTTGCAGCGTATGATGGACTTTAATGTGAGCACAAGCATTATTCTGTGGGTGCGAGACTTTTTGAAGGACAGGCCACAACGTGTAAATGTACATGGCAGTCTGTCTGACCAAATGGTGTTAAATTCAGGTTGCCCTCAAGGTTGTGTCCTCTCTCCGACATTGTTTTCTATATACACAGACCATGTGCGTTGTCACACTGCCACTTCTCGTCTCTTAAAGTTCTCAGACGACATGGATCTTGTACGCCTACTCATCCAAAAGAAGACAGTCTGGCTGAGTACTTTGCAGAGATAGCAGTATTAGAGTCATGGTGCAAAGACAGTTTTCTGGAAATGAATGTACAGAAAACCAAGGAACTCGTCATTGATCAGACAGGAAAGTTGATGATATTTGTGTACCTGTCTCAATTAATAATCAACCTGTAGAAGTGGTCACTGAATTTAGATACCTTGGCACAGTCGTGGATAGTGGGCTATCTTTTACTGGAAACACGGATCTGATTGTGAAAAAAGCAAACCGGCAGCGTCTGTACAGTCTTAGGAAACTGAGAAGTTTTGATGTCAGTTCCAAGGTTTTATAATACGTTTATAGAAGCCTTATTGAAAGCATACTGACTTTAATATCACTGCTTGGTATGGTAACCTCAGTATGAAAAACGGTAGGGGCAGACTGTCACGCATCGTCAGAACAGCTGGGAAGATCATTGGCCTAGGACAGTACCCATTAGATGATCTGTACCATAGAGCTGTCCGGAGGATAGCTGCTAGCAATGTCAATGATCCTCGTCACCCACTATCTGATCAGTTTCAAATGCTACCATCAGGCAGACGTTTCAACATGCCACTTGCCAAAAAGAGTGTTTCTAAGAAGTCTTTTATTGCAACTGCTGTCTCGATTTTGAACTCTTGTTTATAACGCCGTGATATGTGTGATCTACTCAACATTACCTCTCATCTTGTGACAGATTGCTTGTGGATAGATTGCTGCAATGACAATTTTCATGGAATGTTCTTGTAGTGTTTATTCGTGTCTTATATTGTTGTTTTATGACGAGCCAAAAGGCAAATTTCTGTCGTGCTTACTCGAACAGACAATAAAGTTCTATTGTATTGTATTGTATTGTATTGTATTGTATTGTATTGTATTGTATTGTATTGTATTGTATTGTAGCTAGTTGCAGATTTTTTTTTTAATGTGGCCACTAACTGTCATAATTTGATGAAATCGGCGAGATTTCAGTGTGCAAAATTTGATCGATCGCGTGTCCGATTCGTCAGGCCAGATTCTGCTGCTTAGCTGCGTCTACACTACACTAAATACACGTGTCAACATTCTTGTGGGTTGTACAAATGACAATAAGTGGTTAGGTTACAAAGTAAAGTAGGTTATAGCACTGTCAGGGGAGAGAAGTGTGCATGATCGACCAGTGATCATAGATCTACTGTGGCCAAAGCACAAAAAAAAGGATAGGAAAGAGAGGGGGCGCTAAGAAAGTGACTGAAAGCAATGCATATGGAAGCCCCCCCCGAAGGGGGGCGTATCACATATCCACTGTTCCAGCCACTCAGTGCATGGAAATTTAAATCTAGGTCCCCCCAAAGGGGGTCCAGATATTTAGCCGGTGTGGACAGCTGTTTCGGTCTTTGCGACCTCTTCAGCACACCATCGGCAATACTGGAGGAGGCAGGAAATTCTGCCTACCTGCAATGACCGAAAGAGGTCGCAAAGACCGAAACAGCTGTCCACACCGGCTAAATATCTGGACCCCCTTTGGGGGGACCTAGATTTAAATTTCCATGCACTGAGTGGCTGGAACAGTGGATATGTGATACGCCCCCCTTCGGGGGGGCTTCCATATGCATTGCTTTCAGTCACTTTCTTAGCGCCCCCTCTCTTTCCTATCCTTTTTTTTTTGTGTGTGTGCTTTGGCCACAGTAGATCTATGATCACTGGTCGATCATGCACATTTCTCTCCCCTGACAGTGCTATAACCTACTTTACTTTGTAACCTTCCTAAAATATTAGCACTGGCAGTCTCCCCTTTTCTTTTCATTTATCACTACAATATCGACTGCAACCCCTTCCCCCCTTTTGGTAGGTTCTCTTTTAGGGTGCATGGAAATTTAACTCTAGGTGGTGGCATGGAATGTATGCCCCTGCAGACACCACAGTAAAATGTGGTTGTCATTGCAGGTAGGCAGAATTTCCTGCCTCCTCCAGTATTGCCGATGGTGTGCTGAAGAGGTCGCAAAGACCTAAACAGCTGTCCACACCGGCTAAATATCTGGACCCCCTTTGGGGGGACCTAGATTTAAATTTCCATGCACTGAGTGGCTGGAACAGTGGATATGTGATACGCCCCCCTTCGGGGGGGCTTCCATATGCATTGCTTTCAGTCACTTTCTTAGCGCCCCCTCTCTTTCCTATCCTTTTTTTTTTTTTTTGTGCTTTGGCCACAGTAGATCTATGATCACTGGTCGATCATGCACATTTCTCTCCCCTGACAGTGCTATAACCTACTTTACTTTGTAACCTTTTTAAAATATTAGCACTGGCAGTCTCCCCTTTTCTTTTCATTTTTAATAAGTGGTTAGGTTAGGGAATTTTAGTGTCCTTCGAACTGAAAAAGCTTATTTGATGTTGGGACTACGCCGCTGTGCAAAAGACGATCTCGGTTGTTCAGAAATGGCCTAAGGTGTGAAGAATTTTGGGCCTACACTGTGCACACGACAGAAACAGGAAACATACCTTGTCTGAAGTACTTGAAGTGCAACTAGTAGGTATGACATTTCCAAATGTCAAAACAAAAATTAACATTTGAAGTAAGGCAAATATGATATTTAGGCAAATAATGTGTATTATGTAAAATAAGTTATACTTGCAAAACAACAAAGTCGGTAAAAACATAAAGATGTGACTAGCTGTTCTTTTTTAAGTCCCTTCTATATGTCAGGATGGGTCGCGGTGGGGCGAATTTAATATCATGTCCATGATGTCAAAGGCGGGCATGCCTAAACCTCTGACAACTGAAGTAAAAAGATAAAAATTACGTCATGTCTAGTTACGCTAACCTCATTGCTAAACGTACATTTTGCGCAAAAGGCCGTATGTGCGTGTGTGTGCGTGCGTGCGTGTGTGTGTGTGTGTGTGTGTGTGTGTGTGTGTGTGTGTGTGTGTGTGTGTGTGTGTGTGTGTGTGTGTGTGTGTGTGTGTGTGTGTGTGTGTGTGTGTGTGTGTGTAGACACGAAAATCTCAGATCATTACTGTACATACAAGCTTGAAACTTGGCGAAATACTTTATTTAAAGGGTGGCTAAGAGAGCCTCCGAGCATGTTGTAACTGGATGTCTCATTGAAGACATAAAAGACTGTTTATAGAAAGTCGGTTGACCAAGATTAGAGTCCGTAATTTTTGTCATATTTGCTTGAAATGTTGGATATAGCTAGTTTAGAGAAAGTCATTGTATGAGTTTGTTAGCCAGCTTTTTACCTCTTCAACTTTTTGAATAATAATTTATTGGTGAGCACTAGTCACGATCGAGAAAGGACGCAAAATTCGGATCTTCTGACAAAAATGTACGTTTTCCCTAATTAAGCCATCATTAATCATCACGTGAGAGACAAAGACCAGAATGCCAGCGGGTGCTGAAGAACTACGTGTGAAAATCGGGCTTTTTTGCCCGGTTTTAATGTGGATTTTGAAAAGAAACGCAGACAAAGCAGGACGCCGTGTGAAGGGACTCACACTACACAGCAAAGCTATGCGTGTTGTTGTGCTACTTTTCTTCGTGTCGTTGCTCGAAAGATGTGGCGACGTAGAACCCAACCCGGGTCCGGTAACGGAGGACCAACTTGTGACGTTTATGGACAGAATGGAGAAGAAAATTGAGGACCAGATGAAAGCGCAAGGGGAAAATTTCGAGAGACTGACACAGAAAATAGACGCTAACCATGGACGTATTGAGGAGAAAATATCCCAGTTACACGGCAATATGAAAGATATGAGAGATAAGCTAGCGAGACACACAGCTGATATTGGGAATTTGGCAGAATCGGACTCAGCAAGAAACAAGCGCATCGATGAACTGGAGAACGAAATTGACAATCTAGAGACATTTTCTCGCAGAAACAACGTAAAGTTCATCGGTATACGTGAGTCTACAAGAGAGGACTACGCTGCCTGTGCTCAGAAAATAGTGGATGTACTTAACGAGCACTGCGGCACGCAGAGGACATGGTCTACCGACGACGTGGAGAGGGCCCACAGGGTGGGTCCCCGTAAGGAAAACGCCAAGCACCCCCACCCCCGGGCTCTTATCGTGCGCTTTAGCCGCTGGGGGGACAAGATGTCGGTGGTGCAGGACAAGCGCCTCAAGGCCAGCCTCAGGGACAGCGGCATCAAGATGGCAGCGGATCTGACCAGGCGACAGAGGGCAGCGATCGAGCAGGCGAAAAAAGCAGGAAAGTTCGCCTACTACAAGAATGGCCGCCTGCACACGGAAGATAGACGCACCCCCGCGGCCGAAGGTACGGGTCACCCCCCGGCGCCTGTACGCGCCAGCGTCCGTGACGACCTCCAGCATCTGCAGCAGCGGACGCCGGGTGTTGACTGCAGCAACGGCGAGAGCGAGGGGGATACAGAGGATACGGGTCTCCGCCTACCACCGCCTTTACGCTCTCCTGTGAGGAATTCCGGTAAACACAGGGAAATACCGAGGGATTCCCTGCCAGCTGTTCGGGATTCCTCACGCCAGACACGTGACGCGACCTATCGTCCACTACACACAGCCAGACGGCTAGCGCAGCAAGGGGTCCAGGCAGTCGTGACCAGCCGCGTGACAGGAGCCAGCCCCGTGTTACCGACATGTTCCAGCGAGCACCCTACGAGACCCGGTCTGGAACATCGGGGCGTGGTAAGGGTCGGGGTCATGGTCAGGGGAGTCCCACGGGGAGCGGCTAGCGGTGTGGCCCCGGCCCTGGCGATGCTGTCCGTCAGGAAACCGCTAGGTTCTTGTGTTGGAATGTGGACGGTCTTGTGCAGAAGTTAAGTGAGTCAGATTTCGTCAACTTTATTACTTCTTTTGACTTCTCTTGTCTTATAGAAACATTCACCAATTTGTCGTTTGATTTCTCCATCACATTTTGTGACTTTATTGTTTTCCACGCCCCAGTCAACAAACTGTCGAAACTAGGTAGGGGATCTGGTGGAGTGGTTTTGCTTGTGAAGAAAAGTATAGCACGATACGTGACCAGGATAGATACTAGTCTTGACAATACCATAGTGGTGAAAATAGCAGAAACTATAGTGGGGTTAATGCAAGATGTGATTTTAGTGTGTTCATATGTACCTCCATCGTCATCACCTTACTACAAAGAGAAAACTGTAAATAGTAACATCCCGTTGCTCGAACAGTTGATTCTCGATATGCAGGAGAAGGAAAATAACTGTCACATTATAGTCTGTGGTGACTTAAATGCACGAACTGGGCTATGGCAAAACAAAACGGACGATGACAATATTGATGGGTTGATAGGGATTGACCAGGTGGATGATAATTTTAGAAACTCTGATGATGTTGTAAGTAACCATTTCGGACGACTATTAATAGAAATGTGTTCCTCTACATCACTGTGGGTGTTAAATGGGGACAGTGATACCAACTCAGGTAAATTTACTTATGTATCTCCTCATGGTAACAGTGTGGTGGACTACTTTCTGTGTAGCTATGGTATTGTACGACAGTGTACAGTAGAAATTGTACATAGAGTGGAATCGCCCCATATGCCTTTGGTACTGCAGATGTCATGCCATTGTCAAGCATCCGATGAGCCCGTTGAAAAGCAGTTTGTTTCTAAATATATCTGGAATCCGGAATTGCAACAGGAATACACGGATAGAGTGAATTCTGACGAGGGTCAGATGATGCTTGATGAGGCTCATCATACCATTGATTTGTCTGCAGACATAGCCATTAAACATTTCACGGAGTATCTCTACTATTGTGCAGATTGTATGAAAAAACAGGTTTGTGTGGGCGGTTCCTCTCGCTGTACAGGCTCAGTGTGGTTCGACAATGACTGTCGTGACCTGAAAAGAGAAGCGAGGAAAGCGCTGCATGTGTTCAGTAGGTCACGTTGTGATGAGGATAGACAGGCATACTGTGACAAGAGACGTGCGTATAAGGCCATGTTGGTAACTAAGAAAAGACACCACAACCAATCCACGTGCAGACGGCTACTGGACAATGCAAACAACAGTGCGGTGTTTTGGAAACACGTGCGAATCGCGAACAGAAGGAAACAAGAACAGCCCAAGATAAAAATAGAGACTTGGGAGACACATTTTCGCACTGTGCTCAGTGGTCACTTACCGGACAAGGACGACCGGGAATTCCCTCTACCAAACTGCGAGTCTGTTCCTGGGCCGGCGGACTCGGGAACATGTAGGCACGTGCCCGAGTTGGACGGCCCAATAACAGAGCAGGAGGTCAGACACGCTGTCCGCTGAAATCTGGGAAAGCGTCAGGCATTGATCAAGTGTTATCAGAGTACCTCAAGTACATGCAGGTGATACCATTGTGCCATTTTTGACGAAATACTTTAATCACCTGCTCGATAACCAGTACTTTCCTCAACTGTTGAGTGGAGTCGCTCCGTGATTGTCCCGATCTTTAAGAAGGGCGATACAAATAACCCAGCCAACTATAGAGGGGTGTCTCTGCTCAGTGTGACCAGTAAAGCTTTTACTTCAATTCTAAACAGTAGACTCTACAAGTGGGCAGAAAAAGAGGGGAAAATAAACGAAGAGCAAGCCGGGTTTCGGCAGGGATACTCGACTGTTGATCATATATTCACTTTGATATCTATTATACAAAGATCCCTTGCTCGAAATAAGAAACTATATGTGGCTTTCATCGATTACAAGCGTGCTTTTGACTCTGTAGACAGGGAAATGTTGTGGTCTGTTCTTATACATGTACAGGTCTCTACAAAAATGGTTCAGATGCTGAAAGCCATGTATGCATCAGGCGTGTGTAAGGGCGGGCTTCCAATACTCGGATTTTTTCGACTGCCCCGCCGGGGTCAGGCAGGGTTGTTTAGCAAGCCCTGTAATTTTCTCTTTGTTAATTAATGAAGTTGCAAACTACGTAAATGAAAATGGTCGACACGGAGTACAACTACTGCCTGGTCTGAGAGAACTTTTTTCATTACTTTTTGCTGACGATGTAGCTCTATTGTCCACAAGCGCTGTGGGGCTGCAGAACCAGATAACTAACCTCAAGCGCTCTTCTGATAGACTTGGTTTAGAGGTTAGTCTCGAGAAAACCAAGGTAATGGTTTTTAGAAAAGGCGGGCGACTGCCGGCGAAAGACAAATGGTATATTGGTGCAACCGAAATGGAAGTGGTTAACAGTTATAAATACCTTGGTTTCACACTGACCACAAAACTATCGTTTACTGTGGCCCTCTCCGACTATGCTGTAAAGGCGAAGGCGAAAGTTTCTCAGTTATTGAGGACTATGTGGAAACTTGGCAACCTTAACCCATGCATTTTCTTTAAGCTTTTTGATACACAGGTGGCGCCGATGCTCCTTTACTCGTCTGAAGTATGGGGGCTGAAGCAGTTCGAAACAATAGAAAAGGTGCACACTTTCGCCTGCAAGAGGCTACTGAGTGTGGATGTAAGAACCCCAAATCAGACAGCTTATGGTGAAACGGGTAGGCATCCACTGCACATTAATAGCATAATAAGAGCTACAAAGTATTGGATGAAACTGATTAAAATGTCTGATACAAGACTTCCTAAGCAGGCGTACAAGATGCAGTTGAACTGTACCATAGCAAGTTGTTTTTGGGCGAACCAAATTGAAAGCACCCTACACAAGTATGGCTTTGGCCACGTTTGGCAAAACGGTGGCCGGTGTGGGTGATGAAAGGGCTTTTTTGTTGTTGTACAGGCAAAGACTGAAAGAGTCATCTGTACAGTCATGGGAAACGAAGGTTCAGTCAAGCGACAGGTTTGCAACTTACAAGCAGTTTAAAACGGTATTCGAACCAGAAAGATATCTATCCCAGATTACGATAAAGAAATTCAGGGACAGCCTTATACGTTTCAGACTGGGAACAGTAGAACTGAATGTGAATAATAGGTATTCAAATACACATGTGAAGAACTGTCCATTCTGTATTGGGACTGTGGAGAATGAAGAACACTTCCTCTTGTATTGTAATAGATACTCAGCACTGAGGAATAAGTACTTGGCTAGCCTTTTGAATGACACTAAGAATGAGGACATAAGCTTGTTGCTTGCAAACCTGGACTGTGACTCTATCAGAAAAGTTGCAATGTTCATATTCTATGCACTTAAATTACGCAATGAACAACTATCTGTGTAATAGGACATTACCTATGGGCCGATGGCCGCAAAACATCTGTTCAGTCTGCTTCAAAGTGGGCCCGGGTAGACCCCCTGATGCAGCGCGTCTGTGCGCGCTGTGCGGCGTGTGTGTATGTGTGTGTGTGTGTGTGTGTGTGTGTGTGTGTGTGTGTGTGTGTGTGTGTGTGTGTGTGTGTGTGTGTGTGTGTGTGTGTGTGATCATTATATTATGAGTACCAATTCCAAGAAGAAATTGTTGTTTCTTTTTATTCATATCTTGTCTGTTTCCTTTCTCGTGTTGTCATTGGTTTTTCCAGTTATGTAATCTCACCCCAATTCGAATGGGTCGTTGACCTACCGAATAAAGTGTTCTGAGTTCTGAGTTCTGAATAATAATTTATTTATTTTTTTGAAGTTTTGGATCCACTATATAATAATAATAATAATAATAATAATAATAATAATAATAATAATAATACAGCGCTTTTCTATAGCGTCCTTCCCCACTTACGCATGCTCCGAACGCTATACTCCCATCAAACAGTCAGCCTTGGAAGAGGCTGTGTTCTTTCACATTTTCAAATACAGGTTTCTGATTTTATGGACCCCTTTCAGCTTGCTTACAGAAGGCAAAGAAGTGTTGATGCTGCCATTTTGCATGCCGTAAACAACATCTACTCTCATTTAGAAAAATCAGGAGCCTCCATTCGACTGATGTTCTACTGATTTTTCGTCTGCTTTTAACACTGACCATTCAGCCACACATACTCGCTTACAAACTAGTTCACATGAACGTAAATGCCTCTACCATTCTTTGGGTTTTGTACTATCTCACTAACCGCCCACAGTATGTCAGAATTAGTTCGGATCTAATTTCAGATGTACTTTTTACCAACACCGGTGCACCACAGGGGACTGTCCTGTCGCCTTTTTTATTTTTTTTTTTATTATTTATTTTTGGTACAGAGCAGACTGTAGAGCCACTCATGACGACTGTGTCATGGACAAATACGCTGATGACATGGCACTGACAGGACAGATTATAGATGAGGACGACAGACACCGTATCGATAAGAGATCGACGACTTTGTAGAGTGGTGCGATAGAAAATATCTTGAATTACATGTTGGCAAAACAAGAGAGATGGTCATAGATTTCAGGAAAAACAAACATCATCCCGATCCTGTTGTCATCAAGGGAACAGAAGTTGAGCGTGTAGAGTCCTACAAGTAATTAGATGTTCTTTTTGACAACGCGCTCAACTGGAAACAAAACACAGAGGCTATTGTGAAAAAAGCGCATACCTGTCTTTAACACTCAGCTTTTACATATGTTTTACTGCTCCAGTATTGTTAGCGTTCTATCTTATGGACTGACGTGCTGGGGTAGAAATTTATGTAAAAGAGATCAAGATCATCTTAACAAAGTAATCAGAAAAGCGGGCGGGGTGATTGGAAGAGCACAAGATACTTTGGACACACTGTACAACGGACGGATTACGAACAAACTGGCTGACATTCTTGATGACAAAACACATCCACTTTATGAATTTGGCAGCAGACGTATCGAACGAAGTGGCAGACTTCGAGTACCTAAAAGTAGTACATCACGTTATGCCAACTCTTTTGTCCCACAGGCTGTTACCCTTTACAACAGTAATATAAGTAGATAGTGTCTGTCAACATTCTTTAGTTCTTTTAGTACTAGCCCATTCAGTATTTCACTGCAACATTGCTGACTTCCGAAGCACAGGGGGGGGGGGGGGGGGGGGGGGGGCATAAACCATAAGTGTTTCTGATGCCAAGAGTGTTACAAAGGTAACAATACGTCTGTTACAGTTCATGATCTATTTAACTGAGGGTTATATGTTATTTAATTAATTCAATGAGTGAATGATGATGCCATGTGTTGTATGGGCAGACAGTGAATTTCCCCATGAGGGATTAATAATGTATTGTATTGTATTGTATTGTATTGTATTGTATTGTATTGTATTGTATTGTATTGTATTGTAAACGAACAGTCAGCCCTGGAAGAAGCTGTGTGCCTTTCGGATGAGTGACGTGAAACATCACTTTCGTCACTGTGTACGCTGGCGTCGTGAGACTAGTGATGCCATGACGTCAAGCTTATAGTGACGTCATTTTCTTTAGGTGAAGCTTGCAACGTGACCATTAGAAAACACAGAATGAGCATACCCACTCTTCGTGTCTTTGGTAACATGACTAACATCAGCTGTTAGTCGTAATACCATAGTTACTTACCTCTAAAAAAAAAAAACAAGCAAGGTTTGTAAATCCAACCGAATTTCTTCTTCTTTTTTGTCTTCTTTTTGTGGGAATATTTTGCCCTGATTGAAGTGGTCCACTTCTTGGCTCATGTGCGATAGCAAAAGTAACTCTATGAAATGGGCCAGTGGTCGTCTGTCCGTCTTAAACTTTAACTATGGTATTTTTCATTCAAGACACAGACTTCAAACTTGGCCCAGGCCAGACCTTTCTAAACGTACCAATTTTAGTGACCTCTCTCAAAGGTCAGGGTCACAGGGGATCAGGAAATACGTCAAAACTAGCAATCTTTTGACAAAAGACCTATTTTTCCCCTCAAATACTATTCACAACCCAAAGCCCAATCTTAGTACAAAGACACCTGATGGTAAGACCTTCCTATGCATACTATTTTGGATGACCCATCGGAAAGGTCAAGGTAAAAGAGATCAAGAAATAGATATGTCAATAGGTAAGTGGATTCATATAAAAATGTTTCCAACAAATATCGAAATAAAGTGGTTTTCAGACTGACTTTCTGTCGTCTCAAATTTCATGCAAATTTGAAAAACAATCATATAGTTCAAGGGGAACCTAAATAGGAATTAGTTACTGTAGGGGTTAGTCAATGAACATCCATAAGTAACATAAGCCATTGTATGCAGCTGACAAGACTTGGGTGTAATGTGTGTTGTGTTCGTTGTTCCCACAAATGTTTGTGTTGATCAGCCTCATAAAATAGTCAAGTTTTCCTTTGTCTCTATCTTACTTCTTTTTCGAGGCATGTATCTTTATTTGACGTTTTAATGGAATTTCAATTAGTTTATCATTGACAGTATTTTACTGTATATTAAAATCAGACAGCTACATAATGAATAAGTGTAACAATTCAACGTAGGCTGGGGGGCAGCGATTTTTGCGCAGTGTAGTCCCACATTCTTCACACCGTAGGCCATCTCGGTGCAACCGCGACCATTCATGCACGTCGTAGTCCCAACATCAGGCACCCTTTTCAGCTCAAGAGACTAAAATTTTCTAATTTAAACACAGAATACCACTTGTACAACCCGCAAGAATGTTGACAAGTGCATTTAGTGTAGTGTGGACGCTGTTTTGCAGCAGAATCTGTCCCAACGAATCGGACACGCTATCGATCAAATCAACTTTCAGTGCACACCAAAAGGTCACCGATTTCTTCAAATTATGACAATTTCCCGTCAGCTTTCGAAATTCTGCAAAGAGCTGCAGGTGTGCCAGTAGCAGATGTTTGAAATAAACAACATTGACTTATAATTATTTTGTCAGACACAAGCATAAATTGCAGTCTAGTGGGTCTTTGGGGACGTAGTCCCGCCTTCCACACCGTAGTCCTGTCTGCAAACCCTGAACAAATCATACCCAGTTCTCAAAGGCCACCAAATCCCGTCTGTGTCCCTTTCCGGCAGACTCCAGGATTGAGGTGGTTATCGTCCTTGACTTCTAACTGGCTGAAACCCACCTCTGTAGTCAGTCAAAAGACGTAGGTTCTTATAAGCTGCTGTAGCCGGCGGCCGACGTGCTTGTAACTTGAATCCAGTTGTGTCTTTTGCAGATAAAACGTTCTCAGTGCGCAAAAGGCCTGGGGCCGACGTCGGCCCGATGGCCTTTTGCGCACTGGGAGCCGCAGGACTGCGCTGTGGCGTTTCCTGACGAAATTCAGTTACCACGACGTCAGTTTGTAACTGATGCCGAATCTCGAAGATTTTATTTTGGATCATTTTATGTTTCCGACGAAGTGACGGCGGCCTGGACCGCCGTCGCGTGAAGTGGAAAGCGGCTTGCCGGCAACTAACAAATCATACCCAGTCCGCAAAGGCCATCTGGCTGACGTCGGCCCCGCGATGGCCTTTTGCGCATTGGGGTAGGAACCGAATCCCGGCCGGCTCTCGTGAGTCGCAACCGTGTCGTCACTGACCTACGTGGTGGGGTAATGACTACAAAGCAGCCCTACGCACTCTCAGCCCGGCTGCCGGGTGACCATGCCCTACTCAGTGAGGAGGGTTCAACCGAGGCCACGCATCCAAAGTGTCCTCCCTAAATGACTACAGACCGGTCGCTCTGACCTCAGTTGTCATGAAGACGCTTGAGCGCCTCGTCCTCCGGTTTCTGAGAACATTTACCGACCCTCTGCTGGATTGTTTTCAATTCGCGTATCGTGAAAAACGTTCCGTGGAGGATGCGGTGTCACTTGGTTTGTTTTATGTTTTACAACACCTTGAAATCCCAAACACCTATGCCAGAATTTTATTTGTTGATTACAGTTCTGCTTTTAACACCATTATTCCATCTAAATTGTACCAGAAGATCCAGCAAATCGGAGTTCCAGAGACATTGTGCCTCTGGACCCTCGATTTCCTGTTGATGAGACCACAGGTCGTTAAAATTGGTGGAAATGTGTCATCCACCCTCACTTTATCCACGGGCACGCCTCAGGGGTGCGTGCTCTCCCCTATGCTCTACTCCCTGTTTACTTATGACTGTGCTTCATGCCATGCCAGTACTAAAGTTCTGAAATTTGCAGATGACACCACAGTGGAAGGGTGCATTACAAACTCAGACGAATCCGCTTACCGTAGTCAGGTTGAGACTCTAATTCAGTAGTTGGTGTAATAACAACAACCTTGAACTGAACTCTGGCAAAACAAAAGAAATGATTGTGGACTTTAGAAAGAAACAGTCCCCTCCCCCTCCCCCTCTTGTGATCAATAGTGAAATCATTGAAACAGTCCAGAACTTTAAGTTTCTTGGCACTACCCTGTCATGTGACCTGAAGTGGGAGGAAAACACTCGCCTTATCGTCCAAAAAGCACAGCAGCGCTTGTTCTTCCTGCGACGTCTGAAAAGTTTCGGTCTCGGTGCCCACATGTTGATGCAATTCTACCGAGCTGTGATTGAGAGCGTGCTCACCTTTTCGATCACGGTTTGGTATGGTTCCATCACGGCCAAAGAGAAAATCAGACTGAGTAGGGTGGTCAAGACCGCTTCAAAAATCATAGGCAGAGATCTTCCTAGCCTGGACTCACTGTACCAGCAGCGTCTCTTACGTAGAGCACGTCTTATCTCCAGTGATTCCACCCACCCCGGCAATGAGCTTTTTCAAATTTTACCATCAGGGCGCAGGTACAGGTCCATCAGTACCAGGACCAGCAGATTCCGCAACAGTTTTTTCCCTCTTGCTGTTCACGCTCTCTCTGATCAACCGGACTAATTGGAGAGAGCGCGAGTGGCGAGTGAGAATGATTGTGTACAGTCAGTTTTTAACTCTCTCTCTCTCTCTCTCTCTCTCTCTCTCTCTCTCTGTGTGTGCGTGTGTGTGTGTGTGTGTGTGTGTGTGTGTGTGTGTGTGTGTGTGTGTGTGTGTTTAGTCTTAGTAACTGACATCAAGACAAATTCCAATGTTTTTATTGTTTTGTACATGGAAACATATGGCAATAAACCATCTTATCTTATCTTATCTTATCAACAGCAACAATGACGAAAACACCGCCAGACAAAAAATCAGTCACGCCGCCACTGAATCAACTGACAATTTGGGGAATATACCACCTCTGTTTGTCCGCAGTGCCGGTGTGCGTGTGATTAACCATGCCACTGGCGCCGTACGAATTTCACAACTGTTGACGTGAAGTCACTGACAGTTTCAGTTTTACTAGCCGGCGGTCGGCGGCATATACTTCAGTTTCATCTCAGTCAAACGGTTTAAGTTATACTGTAAAAACTGAGCGGTCAGCCGCCTGACGCTGCGGCGCCGTCGTCATGTTGTGGTCAACGGTTAGCCGCGGCCGTCAGTGTCGAGTCAGTCCGGCGGCGGCACTTGGGCCGGCCGGGCCGCCCCGGTAGCCGAGGGCAAGCCGCGGTCAGTCAGTCGGTTGGAGTGACTGTTTATCTCTGGGAGAGTGGGATCGCCACCGCGGATCCAACTTTTATTAAAACTGATTAGCTTTAGGCCAATGGCTATTTTCAGAATGACAACGGTTGTTATTCAGTTTTACATGATAATATGCAGAGTGTGGCAGAGTATTTTCTTTGCGGGTTTTGTCACATAACGAATTTTGCGACATATGTACATGTATTACTGTTCGAAAAAGTGCTGAGATTGAACCGTTAGGGAAATAGCCAAATGGAGACAAACGCGGAGCTAAGGACGCCAAGATGGCGGCGAAGAGGCGCGGATTAATTGCATTGCACTTGTGCTCTGCCTGATAAGAGGATTTACAGCTTTATAGGCTAATCCCTCTTTGGGAAAGTGTACTGGCGTTTTTTTCTTCTATCGTGCTCAACCAGAATAGGCGAAAAGAATGTCTTATGGAAATAGTGTAGTGTTTTCTGGTCGCTGAATTGAGGTGTTCCAGTCTGAGATACGCATGATTGTTGTTTTTTTCTAAGATGACGTAAGAGGGTATATGGTCTACGGCCAAGGGCAAGCGGACATCTATTCGACGTTGGAGATATGTGAGTGTGTAATTTTTTCATCTGCTTTACATGAAGTCAGTTTGTGTACTTTGATTAACATGAACACATAAAACAAGCTGATCACCGCAGCTACATCGGCCTTACTAATGGGGCCTTCTGCGCCCAGCTCAGCTGCAGTCACCGGCACAGCCTGCGGCCAGGCTGCAGGATCCCATAAATCTCTGCCCTTCATCATGTAAATAGTTTTAATCTTTTAACTTTAAACTGATCGCACTGCATAACCACCACTTGACACAGCTGTTGCCACGCATCGTAATACTCCATATGGAACCCTACTAAGGAAGAAATAGAAAATGTTTGCGTTTCACACACACACACACACATGGAAAGGTGATATTCTTTTCTGCCCACATTACATGACGTCCAAACAAAATCTCTAGGGATTTTTTTCTTCTATCTCAAAATTTGGTACTGTTGTTACGTTCCTGTGGCTGAACAATCCCAGGGTCACACAGCAGGATGTGAGGATGTTGCATGTATGGCTGATTATTATTACCTCACCATGGAGGTGGCCATACTCCTACTTCAGAAGATTTTAGGTTTTGTGTGTCTGGCCGCTTTTAATTACCCCACCATCTAAACAGCTACACTCCAACTTCAGAGGGTTTTTTTTTCATCTATGGTATGATTCAGAGAATGAAAGATGTTATACTGGCAGCTTATGAAGGCTAAAGATAATCCCCAGATAACATTGCTGTAACAACAGTATTTTTGGTTAAAGTCAGCTGATGACAGCAGCCTTTGCCAGAAGCAAATCACATATTGTATTACTTCGCAGATTGCCTATATATCCAGAAGATTGTGTACTGTGTGTATTACCTTGCAGACTGTGTGTGTACTGACCAACAATGAGGCGCACAAAGACTGCTGTATCTAGTGAGGCCAGCAACAGCCCCAACAACCTGCGGGCATTTTTTGTCGGCGTTCAGGCCGGTGATCACAAGAAAGTGAAGCACCTGCTGAAGGAGAGGCTGGTGAATGTCAACACACAGGATAGTGAGGATCCACATGGCGCAACTGCCATCATCATAGCAAGCGAGCTACAAGATGTGGAGATGGTGCAAGTTCTGATGAAGGCCAAACCCACACACGCTGATGTCAATGCCGAAACAGTCACTGGCAGGAGGGCTATATGGTAAGGGTTTCATCGTATGTTAATGGTGAAAATATGGGGATATTACCAATTTGCAAAAGGCCATCGGGTCGACGTCAGCCGCTATTGGCCCACAAACGGCCATGCGCGGGCCAACTGTGGCTGACATCAGCCCGATGGCCTTTTGAGCATTGGGTTGTGATATTATAATAAGAATAAAAGGATGATATATGGTATGAATAATAAATGGTGTCATTATGATAATAATTTATAATGTGGTGATCTTGTCATAAGATTCAAGGAGAAGGCTTCGATGCACTTTGGTACTGTTGGTATATCTGCAAGACATATTCTGTCCCATATGCATGAGGTATTGTAAGTTATTGGTAGCAGGGGTTTGCTACATGGACCCTTTTAGGCCTGAAGGAGGTCAAAGGAACCATTGCACCCCGAAGGCCTGAGGGGTACAATGGTTCCTTTGACCTCCCTTAGGCCTACAAAGGTCCATACAGCAAGCCCCTGCTACCAATAACGTATTTGTTTTCATTCCTCCAATGTTTTCATGAAAGAAATCAAGAAGAAATCTTCCAAACTGGATCATGCCAGACATGACAGACGACAAAGGACTATACATTTATACATAATAGACATATGACGTAATATAAAAATCTTTCATGACGTTGCCGTCTGCAGTAGTGTGCCTATTGTTTCGAACAACACTAACTTTGTACTTTAGAACGGTTTGGTGATCTTTATAGAACAAAACTTGCATCCAAGACGCATCACAAAGAGGGCTACAAGAAGTTGGCCATTTGTCGCTGGTATTTAACCTTATGTGACGTAGGGATGAAAACAAATTTGTTTATGCCATGTGGGATAAATAGCTTGCAGCATGCCTCATTGTATTCAGTCTGAAGCCAAATATTGTGCTGTTCTTCAGTAAGCAAAGGGTCCTCAGGTGACAGCTGCGGCGGACGTCAGCCAGAGAACCTTTTGCTCACTGGATGTGGTTTGTGCAGGTGGGCAGCCAAGTACGGCAACAAGCAGCTGGCAGAACAGCTGCTGAAAGACAGCAAGTGTGATGTCAGCTACATTGACCGCCAGACAGGTCAGGATGGCAAATAAATATGTATATATCCAGGACGCAACAGGCCATTGGGCCACACACGGCTGTGTGTGGGCCAAAAGCAGCCAGATCAGGTTCACAGTCACTTAACCCACACGGTGCCAGCTGACACGGACTGTGTTTTTGCAATCTTTGCTAATTCAAGACCAAAATTCCCTGGCTGTCCCAGGAACATCAATTCAAAGTAGTGTCAGCAAGAGGCATAGATCCTCATGAGGATCTATACCTCTTGCAGTTGTGTGGTATTCAAGTTTTCTTGACATTGAATGGGCTAAGATCGCTCAGTTGAAAGAGTATGTAACTTGCAGCCTGAGGTCAAATCCTCAAAAGATTAGGAGAGAAACATATAACACTGAGTAAACATATTGATATTTGTCATACTCAATGATTATTACACTCGTCAAAAATACTTTTTTTATTGTATAGTGGTACAGTACTGATTTTAATGCCTAGGTAGTCAGCATTTCTCAGGTTAAACACTGGCTTGCTCTGTTTTCTTTAACCATTTAACCTCAATGTCACAAATTTTGCAGATGTCACTTAAAGACTGTGTACCAGTTGCAGGAGTTGGACTGACTATGAACATTTATGGGTAGTGCCAGATTATCTTGATGGTGCCAAGCTAATCTGGTACTGCACTTGAATTGTCACTGTCGATCCATCTCCTGCTGTAGTGTGGTGGGGCTAAATGGGTTAACCTGTTTACACAGGGTGCAGTCCCCTGTACAGAGCCATCATCAGTAACAAGGCGGATGTGACACGGTTGTTGCTGCACGCTGGGGGTGATGTCAACTTGAGGCGATTGGGCTTTGATCGGGAAGCAGAAACACCACTTATGAAGTGAGTTACGTGTGAATAAATGACTTCTTTTCTTTTCTCCAACTCAGAGTTGTCTGTTTTTGCAAAGGACGATTGCAAACACCGGCACTGTTGTCAGAAAGCAGTAACCCCAATCATGAAACAAGTTAACCTCCTTGTGGCATGCAGCCGTTAGTGTTGTAAACAAATGCAAATGTCATAACTCTTTCGAGACGTGCCGCATCCGGATTCGCGGCTTTACGCCACGAATCCGGATGCGGCACATCTAGAAAGAGTTAATCGTGCATCATGGGTTGAAATCACACCATACAGTCAGTGTGGCACAGTCAATGCAAGCTCTGTGGTGTAATTTCAGCTCATGGTGTACGTACAAGGGACGCAAATTTACAACTTTGTTATTTTACTTATTTTTTTAACAAGAAAGGCAAAGCCCTTATGGCTTGCGTGTATGACCAGTCCACATAAAAATAAGTGTGACCTTCATGTTTTCATGTGTCTAAACGTAAGAAAATGTTTGGCTTTTGTACCAGTGTCCAAGTTTTCTAAAAAATGTATGCATTTTTCACACATTTGTCGCCCTCCATGACCCTTGACCTTTGTGAGGGGGCAACTAAATTAGTATGCATAGAAAGGTGTTATCATCAGCTACCTTTATGCAAAGTTTGATTGAAAAGTTTGGCCTACAGCTTTGATAAAAACTACAATTCTGTCAAAACTGACATTTTTCACACACTTGCTGGCCTCCTGTGACCATTGACCTTTCCAATGGTGTCATCCAAATTAGTATGCATAGGAAGGCCTTATCATCAGGTATTCTAGAAGATGAAAATAGTATTTGAGAAAAAACAGTTTTTGTCAAAATATGGCTATTTTTTACCTATTTCTGGAACCCCCACCCACCCTCCATGACCCTTGACCTTTGCGAGGGGACCACTAAATTAGTATGCATAGAAAGAAGGTATCATCAGCAACCTTTGTGCTAAATCTAACTGAAAAGTTGGCAAAAACTTTGATAAAAACTACTATTCTAACAAAAACTGGCATTTTTCACACATTTTCCGACCTCCTGTTACCCTTGAACTTTTGGAGTGGTCATCCAAATTAATATGCATAGAAAGGTCTTACCATCTCTATACCAAGTTTGGGTTTGAAGTTGAAAATAGTATTAGAGGAGAAACAATTTATGTCAAAATATGGCTATTTTTGACCCCTTTCTGGACACCTTGACCTTTGAGAGAGGTCACTGAAATTGGCATGTTTAGAAAGGTTTTACCACAAAGTACCCTTGGGCCAAGTTTGAAGTCTGAGGCTTAAATAGTCTCCGAGAAGATACCAACGTTAAAGTTTACCAGGGACGACAGGCGCTGGACAGACGACAGATGGCCCAATACATAGACTCACTTTTGCTATCGCACATGAGCCAAAAAGTGCAATTTTTAATACACAGGTATGTACCTGTTGAGATGCTAAAGGCATTCATGCAAGTTAAGTATTTTTTTTTTAAAATGTGCAAATGACAAAGTTACAGGTGAATATAGAAAATATTTCTACCCACATATACCGAGGGTTAATGTTACATTGTCATCTTCCCAGCAGATGTGGAACCATATTTTATTATTAGTGCTCATTTATCAAAAGTCAGAGACAGGCATAGCAAGACTAATGGACTATCTCTAACAGTGTTTATGAATAACTTCCTGATGTTCCACATGCTCGTGTTTGCATACAGAGCTGTGCAAATGAACAATCTGGAAATCTGCCAGATGCTGATCAACTCACTTTGTGACAAACACGCCAAGACCGAGGATGGTTTGACAGCTCTGCATTTTGCAATCGCCTACCGACGCTATGACATTTGTCGCATGTTGCTTCATGAGCACCTGAAGATCCACGCACGCAGTCACAGTGGAGTGACGGCCATGACCTTGGCCATTGAGCATCACAACCCTGCCATGGTGCGCATCCTGATCGAGTATGGATACAAGATCGACCGACCGTACAAGTGAGTCGACTTTCTTGTTCAGAAGGTAAACAAGTGCATGCATTCTTTCTCTTTCCTAATCTTTCATTCACATCTAAATATATCAGTGTACAGAAACACATGAGCAATTTCACACATACTGTTTAGAGATGTGCATAAAATTCCTTTCATTATGTTTTGACGGTCTTGTTCATGTCATAGACATAGTTCAGAAATCAGAAGTAGGTCAAACTTGCGTGTATTTTGACAGAAAGTGGATTAAAAGACAGGACAAAAGTGTGATATCGCATGCTTGTCCAGGCTTTTAACCCATACAAACCCATGGGCACATTTTGGGCGTGTTACCTGATGATTATGTACTAGTTGCACGTGAAAGCTTGACCATGATAATTCAAGGGTAGTGCCAGATGAGCTTGGCGCCTGAAGGCGCCAAACTCATCTGGTACTACCCTTGAATTATCATGGTCGAGCCATTTCCTGCCATAGGGTGTTGGGGCTAAAAGGGTTAATCCACTGTTTTCATGAAAACGTGCACTATTGATCTACTTCCAAATTCCCAAAATTTTCTCCTGATATTTGTACGTGTACTGATGTAGATGGGGCGAGCTGCCGATCCAGCAGGCCATCGCACTACACAGCCAGGAGTGTGCCATGACTCTCGCCCACTGGGGCTGCAGTCTGACCGAGGTGCTGCCCTCCACTCATAGCAAGAAAAAGAAACGTCCGTTCTCCGCGTTTTTCCTGGCAATCAACGAGCGTCTGATGAGCCTGGCCCGCCAGCTGATTGACCTGCGACCTGCATTCTTGCGAGAGGAGTGGCTATGGCAGAAGGAGTGGCCTGTGTCATTGTATCGACGTCCCATGGTCAGAGACTGGCTGTTGGAACAAGCAGCAACACCAAGGTCATTGTCACTTGCACTGAATCTAGTTTGCTTTTCATGTTACAGGAAACATGGTTCAGACTAAAATTCTGCAGCTTGGTGGATAATCTATCACCCACGAGTTGAAGCGCTATCGCTGGGACATTGTAGGACTTGCAGAAGTTCGATGGACAGGCTTCGGAGAAACAACAACAGATGAAGGCCATAAAATCTGGTTCAGCGGAAAAGAAACCAAGCACGAACATGGCGTAGCTTTTATCGTAAGGAAAGAGGTGGCTGGAACTGTCATCAGCTGCACCCCCGTGTCAAGCAGACTAATCTCCATCCGCATCTCCGCCCGACCGCACAACATCACTATCATTCAAGTATACGCTCCAACAGCAGATCATGATGATGAAGAATTAGAAGAATTTTACGAACAACTGGACAACATCATCAAGAAAACACCTAAGAAAGACATTCTGACTGTCCTCGGTGACTGGAATGCAAAGATCGGCCCTGACGCCTACCAACAATGGGCAGGAACAGCTGGCAAGTTTGGCCTTGGAGAAACAAACGACAGAGGCCTGCGACTTTTAGAGTTCGCACAGAGTCACCGTTTCACCGTTGCTAATACCCTCCATCCACACAAGAAGTCAAGAACAGTGACATGGCAATCGCCAGGAGGCCTGGTCCATAA
Source organism: Semisulcospira habei (assembly GCA_036245525.1). Taxonomy (NCBI): domain Eukaryota; kingdom Metazoa; phylum Mollusca; class Gastropoda; family Semisulcospiridae; genus Semisulcospira; species Semisulcospira habei. Next base: position 161,054,882 of record BTPG01000002.1, read on the forward strand.
CCAGATTGACTTCATCTTGCTGCCTCGACGATTCAAATCCAGTGTTAACAAAGCACAAACGAGGTCCTTTCCTGGCGCTGATATTGGCAGCGACCACAACCTCGTCCTTACTAGCCTCAAGTTGAAGCTGGCATTGAAACGAGATAGCAAGAGCCCTCGCATCAGATTCGACCTCCAGAAGCTAAAAGACCCGGAAGTAGAAGAGCTCTTCCAAGCCCAGGTGGGAGGCAGATTTGCAGCCTTGGCTACTTTGGACTGTGACGTAGACACCCTTGCTGGAAATATAAAAGAGGTGTTACTTTCTACAGCAGAAGAAGTGCTGGGGAAGCAGAGGAAGCGCAAACAGCCCTGGGTCACCGATGACATCCTCGATCTCTGTGATGAGAGGAGAGCCTGGAAGAAAAAGAGAGGCCAAGACCTCACATCAGCAAACAAGTACAGACTTGTCAACAAGAAGATCAGGAAGAGGATGAAAGAAGCCAAAGAAGATTGGATTGAAGACCAGTGTTGTAGCGTGGAAGAGGGCATGGCAAACGGCAACAGCAAGAAGGCTTATGAAACGCTAAGGACCCTCACCAAGACTCAACAGCGAACAGCCACAGTCATCGAAGACAGCAGCGGCCAACTCCTTACGGAAAACACTGCTGTACTAAACAGATGGACTGAGTACTGCCGAGACTTGTATAACTACAAGGCTGAGCCAGACACCAGCATCCTCCAAAACAACCAGGCTGGGGCCAGGAAGGCTGAAGACCTGCCAGTGTTAGCTGAAGAGGTGGGAAGCAGCCGTACGCGGCCTGAAGGGAGGAAAGTCTCCAGGTGTAGACAACGTACCTGCTGAACTGTTGAAACATGGAGGAGAAGTAACAACGAAGGTCCTCACTACACTCTGTCAAAAGATCTGGGAGCAAAAGAAATGGCCAGTAGAATGGACACAGTCTCTAGTGATCCCGCTTCCCAAGAAAGGAAACCTGAAACAGTGCCAGAACTACAGAACTATCAGTCTGATAAGTCACCCTAGCAAAGTAATGCTTAGAATCATTCTCAACCGCCTCAAAACTTTCGCCGAGGAACTGCTGGCAGAAGAACAGGCTGGCTTCAGAGTTGGAAGAAGCACTGTAGAGCAGATTTTCAACTGCCGCGTCCTGATCGAGAAACATCTGCAGCATCAGCGCGAACTCTACCACAACTTCATTGATTTCAGGAAAGCATTTGATCGCGTCTGGCACGACGGACTCTGGCAAGTCATGAGATCGTTCAACATAGAGGAGGGACTGATCCAAATGATAGAAGCGCTTTACAAGAACGCCTGCAGCGCGGTTCTACTTAACAATCAGTCAGGCGAGTTCTTCAGGACGACGATCGGTGTCCGTCAAGGATGCCTGCTCTCTCCTGTCCTTTTCAACATATTCCTGGAGAAGATCATGCAGGAAACCCTCCACGACCACCATACTTCAATCTCTATTGGTGGCAGATCCCTGTGCAATCTTCGATTCGCAGACGACATTGACCTCATGGCAGGCAGCAATAGTGAGCTCCAAAACCTGACAGACAAACTTTCAAGTAGCGCAGGGTCTTATGGCATGGAGATCAGTACGGATAAAAGCAAAGTGATGATCAACACCACAAGCGACAGCAGCAGCAACATTCACATGAACGGCCAGAAACTAGAAGAGGTCAATAGCTTCAAGTACTTGGGAGCCACCCTGTCCAAAGACGGTAGTTGCATAGCAGAGATCCGTATCAGGATAGGTACAGCAACATCCGCAATGGGCCAGGCTGGACAGGATATGGCGAAGTAACTCCATCAGCTTCACCATCAAGTACAGGCTTTACAAGTCCCTCGTAGTGTCTATTCTACTCTACGGCTGTGAGACTTGGACACTGCTTGCAGACTCAGAAAAGAAAATCCAGGCCTTTGAGAACAAGTGCCTGAGGAAGTTGCTCCGCATCTCGTACCGCGAGCACAAGACCAACGAATATGTACGGAGCATCGTCACTTCCCTGGTGGGCCCACATGAACCCCTTCTGGCAACCGTGAAACGGCGCAAGATTGCTTGGTTTGGCCACGTGACCCGACACAACAACTTGTCCAAGACTATCCTCCAAGGCACTCTCGAAGGAAGTCATCGGCGAGGTCGTCAGAGAAAGAGTTGGGTCGCAAACATAAAAGAATGGACCGAACTCGAGATGCCAGACTTGCTTGCCACCGCCCAAAATAGAACTCAGTGGAGAGCACTGTCTGTTGCTGCTGCCTTTCAGTCCCCCCAACGCCCAGTTCGGGCAAGGGACTGATGATGATGATGACGATGAGTGTGTAATGCTGAGCTATTGATTTTCCTGCTCACCCAACCCACCCTGTTTTATCATGATGACCATTCACATTTTTCACAGAGATGGAGTAAAACAAAACCGCCAAGATAATGAACAAGATGGGATGAACCATAACCCACAAAGTCCCTTCTATATGAAAGCTGTTCTCACTGTCAGGGGTCTCTACCTTTTGTCTTTGACCTGATTCTGATGTTGAAATACCTCCTATCGATTAAGATGAGGATTTCATCCAAAAGTCTACCGTATTTGGAGTTCACATGTGTTTTTATTTTAGGAACATTCACAGTTGTTCATGCCAGCACACACAAATAAAGACGGACACATGGCGCTTCCGCCATTAGTACGCTCTGTGGGCTGGAGTAGCGACAGGAATTCTGAAGAAAAATAGCACAAGCAGCAAAATGACGTCACTGTAAGCTTGATGTCATGGCATCTCTAGTCTCATGACTCCATGTCATATCATCATCATCATCATATAGCCCATCACCCCCCCTGGGGCATAGGCCGCTGACAAGGTCCTTCCAGCCGTCTCTGTCCTGGGCGAGTCTCTCCAGCTGTCCCCAGGTGTGGCCCATTTTCTTGGCATCTGTCTCCAGGTCACGTCGCCAGGTGTTTCGTGGCCGACCTCTCTTCCTTTTTCCCTGTGGGTTCCATCTTAGGGCTTGCTTTGTGGTGTTGGTTGCTGGCTTGCGTAGTGTGTGACCTATCCATCTCCAGCGGCGTTGTTGAAGCTCCACTTCTGCAGGCTTCTGCTTTGTCCGCTGCCACAATTCCTCGTTGCTGATTTTGTCTGGCCAGCGTATCCCGAGGAGCCTTCTCAGACTGTTGTTGATGAACGTCTGTATTTTCTTGGTAGTCGACACTGTGGTCCTCCAGGTCTCTGCTCCATAGAGGAGTACTGGTTTCACATTGGTGTTGAACAGTCGGATCTTGGTGTCGACTGACAGATCTCTTGAAGTCCAGACGTTCTTTAGCTGGAGAAATGCTGCCCTGGCCTTGCCTATCCTGGTCTTCACGTCAGCATCCGTCCCACCCTTCTTGTCGACTATGCTGCCGAGGTAGGTGAAGCTCTCCACCTCTTCTAGCGCCTCGCCTTCCAGTGTGATGGGCGTTCCACTGGCAGCGTTGACTTTCAGCACCTTGCTCTTTCCACGGTGGATGTTCAGGCCTAGCCTTGCGGAGTTCACTGCCACTGCGTCTGTCTTTTCTTGCATCTGTTGTTGGGTGTGCGAGAGCAGGGCTAGGTCATCTGCAAAGTCCAGGTGGTCCAGTTGGGTCCAAAGTGTCCATTGGATGCCATTTCGCTTCTGTGCTGTGGATGTCGTCATGACCCAGTCGATGGCCAGAAGGAACAGGAACGGTGACAGCAAACACCCCTGTCTCACCCCTGTCCGGACTTGGAAGGCGTGGGTGAGCTGGTTTCCACAGATCACTCTGCAGGTCAGTCCCTCGTAGGAGTTCCTGATGATGTTGGTGAGCTTTTCAGGTACTCCATAGTGTCTCAGCAACTTCCACAAGGTGGCTCTGTTGACGCTGTCGAAGGCCTTCTCGTAATCAAGGAAGTTGATGTAGAGGGACGAGTTCCACTCTAGCGACTGTTCCAGGATGATTCGCAGCGTGGCGATCTGGTCAGTGCATGATCGGTCCTTGCGAAAGCCCGCCTGTTGATCTCGAAGTTGGGGGTCCACTGTGTCCTTCATCCTGTTGAGTAGGATCCTGCTGAAGACTTTGCCTGGGACAGACAGTAGGGTGATTCCTCTATAGTTGGCACAGTTGCTGAGGTCTCCATTTTTTGGCAGCTTGACCAGGTAACCCTCCTTCCACTCTGCTGGTACTTGTTCTCTCTGCCAGATTTTCCTGAAGAGGGGGTGGAGCATCTCGATTATGGTTTCAGTATCCGCCTTTAGAGCTTCTGCCGGTATACTGTCGGGTCCGGCTGCCTTGCCCGACTTGAGCTGTTTGATGGCTTTCCGGATCTCCTCCTTGGTGGGCTCGCTACAGTCTATCGGCAAGTCTCTCTCGGCTACCTGAATGTCTGGTGGGTCTTGTGGAGCTGGTCTATGTAAGAGCTCCTCAAAGTGCTCCTTCCATCTGTTCTTCTGTCCCTCCTCTCCTTGGATGGCTCTTCCCTGTTTATCCTTTACTGGCCTCTCTGGCTTGGCAAACTTCCCTGAAAGCTTTTTTGTGGTGTTGTAGAGCTCTCTCATGTTTCCATGTCGGGCTGCCTCCTCTGCTTCTTGTGCCAGTGACTCTACAAAATTTCTCTTGTCTGCCTTGATGCTATTCTTTACTATTTTGTTGGCTGTTGTGTATGCCTCCTGAGCGCGGGCCTTCTCTGTTCTTGTGCGGCTGTTGTTTACTTCTGCTTTCTTCTTCTTTCTATCTACTACTTTCTCAAGTGTCATTGGTGTTATCCACTCTTTGTGAGTGTGCTTCCTGTATCCCAACACCTCCTTGCATGCTGCAGTTACTGCGTCTCTCACCCCTCTCCACTGCTCGTCAATGGTTCCTTCGTCCAGAAGCTCTTGGAGAACCTGGAACCTGTTGGAGAGGGCGAGTCTGTACTCCTCATGCTTGCCTGAATCTTTCAGCAGCGTAGTGCTGAACCTCTGGCGCTGACAGGTCTCGCCGGTCCAGTTCCTCTTCAGCTTCAGTTTCATTTTGGCAACAACCAGGTGGTGGTCTGAAGCAACGTCAGCTCCTCTCTTCGCTCGGACGTCCTGGAGAGATCTTTGGAACCTTCTCGAGATGCACACGTGGTCGATCTGATTTTCCGTTAAATGGTCCGGTGATACCCATGTCGCCTTGTGGATGCGCTTGTGCGGGAAGACTGTGCCGCCTATGACAAGGTTGCTTATGGCGCATAGGTCTGCAAATCTCTCTCCGTTATCGTTCATTACTCCCAAACCCTGCTGCCCCATAACCTCCTCGAAGCCCCTGTTATCGCTGCCGACCTTGGCGTTGAAATCGCCCATGATGATGTTGAAATCTCTTCTAGAGAGGGTTCCAACGATGGTCTGCAGTCTATTATAAAACTGGTCTTTGGTCTCGTCATCGCTGTCGTTGGTTGGGGCATAGCACTGGATGATGTTCATGCTAATCCTCTTCTGCTGTGTTCTGAACGAGGCTGTGATGATGCGTGGGCCATGGGCTTCCCACCCGATGAGAGCACTCTGCGCAGTTTTGGAGAGCATGAGAGCCACTCCCTCTGTGTGTGGTGCATTGTCCTCCTCATGGCCGGAAAACAGCAGCCTCTCTCCTGTGGTCAGTCTCTTCTGTCCGCTGCCCGTCCATCTGGCCTCACTGATGCCAAGGACGTCGAGACGGTAGTTCCTCATCTCCACTGCCACCTGAGCTGTTTTCCCTGCTTCGTACATGGTCTTCACATTCCATGTTCCGATGTTGATGGTTGCCCTGGTCGAAAGGATGGTAGTCTGCTGAGTGGCTTCCTTTCGGCTTTCACCACCCCGCGTCATAAATCCTCCAGCTGAAGGTCCATCCTCTCCCAGGGCCGAGTCAGTTGTTGGTTTTCTTGTTGGCGTTTCTGTAGCAATGTGTGTTTTTATGGTGTGGGGCAGCTGACCCCACGCCCAACCCTCCTCCTTTCACATCCGGGCTTGGGACCGGCCATGGCGGAGTTGACTCCATGTACACAGTGACAAAATTGATGTTTCACATCACTCGTCAGAAAGGCACCAGCCTCTTCCAGGGCCGATTGTTACACACAGCCTCTTCCAGGGCTGATTGTTTGATGGGAGTATCCAGTGGATCAAAAACTTGCAAAAATGAATTGATTATTATTCAGAAAGTTGAAGAAGTACAAAGCTGGCTAACAAACTCATTCAATGTCTTACTCCGAACTAGCTATATGCAAAATTTCAAGTAAATATGACAACAATTACGGACTCTAATCTGGATCAACCGACTTTCTACAAACGATCTTTTGTCTTCAATGAGACATCCAGTTACAACATGCTCGGAGGCTCTCTTAGCCACCCCTTTAATAAAGTATTTCGGCAAGTTTCAAGCTTCAAGTACAGCAATATCTGAGATTCTCGTGTCTACATACATACATGCACACACACATATATGGCCTTTCCTGCCAAACATACATTCAGCAGTGAGGATTAGCGTAACTAGCCTTGACGTAATTTTTATCTTATTTCAGTTGTCATAGGTTTAGGCCTACGCGCCTTTGACATCATGGATATGCTATTAAATTCGCCCAACCCTGACCCATCCTAAAAAGTCCCTTATATAAATAGAAGGGACTTAAAAACTTGTGAACACTAGGGACATATCACTCGATGTCAAGTCAGCAGATGATGCAGGGAACATCACTCACGTGGACAGCAGTTATTTGCCCTTGCTGCAATTCATTTGTGCTGCTAGTGCCCAAACAAAATTATACCTACCTGATGACCGTTTTTTAAAAGACGTAATCAGTTTTGTTTTGTCCATAGTAATCAATTTAAAGAATTATGTATCTTTCTTTTAGGCATTGCATTGTTTGTTGTTTTTGTTTATAAACGCCACAAAAATGCATTTTCTCTGCCAAAATGTAATGTACATCTCTTTCAGCCAAGTATACATACTGTGATGATAACTTAACGAGTTTGTGTAGCTCTCTTCCCAGCCAGGGGTGGATCCAGGGGTGTCTCGACGGGGGGGCCCAACAGGACAGCCCTCCCTGCCCCCCCCCCCTACCCCCTCCAAACTGTGTCATACTAAAGTAATCCAGACCAAAACAGTGACAATCAGGCGAGCATAAATTCATAACAAAGAAAGTAACGCGCTTAAAAAGAGCAATTACAAATAAGTTGTGTTGAAATTATTCTTTCTTGGTGCTTTTTTTTTTTTTTTTTTTTTTGGGGGGGGGGGGGGGGGGGGGGGGGGGATTTTCTTTAAAATTGTACTAATGTGTTGTAACCGTTCTCTCTACGAGTGTTTCTTTCTTTCTTCTGTTTTTGTGTTTTTGTTTTGTTGGGGTTTTCTGAGACATGTTTAAAGTTTGCAGAGGTTACGATTTTTATTAATTAAAACGTTTCTTCTTTCATCTCAGGACACAGCACCGCTTTTGGCACTTTTTTCAAAGTTTAAAAGTTAGGGCTGATGATATCCACATGTACTTGTCCTCCTCCCTGCCTCCACCCCACCTCCCTAACAAAACAAGATTAATCGGGCACTTCCGATTATTATATGGTGTTAATTTTCTTATTTAAAAGAATGTTCTACCTGGAGTTTCTGCAGGAGCAATCACCTTGTGTTTGACAACAACACAACACTACCAGGTACTCCTCCATCTGAGGAACAACACAGCCATTTGTGAAAATTCTTCTCCATATGAGGAACGCAGGATCAGATCACAGAAATAGTCATTATCACTCATGATGTATACTTCTTACACTGACTGACGATTACGTACGGGTTAGTTCAAGGTTGATCAAGATCAAGACATTTCACACCTCCCCTCTGGGGACACGCATCAATGACCACATTGCTACTCTGATGGGCACTTGTGCATGTCCACGGAAGACAAAGCTATTCAATCTGTGTGAGACTGGAGCCCCGCTGTGCTCAGAGAGTGACTGGATATGTGACAGGATTAAGGGATTATCAATTACCTGTGACCCCCGGGCCAGTCAGCTGCTCCCTCCGGGGAAAGACACTCACAGCACAGTTGATTTCTCGCTTTCTGATCACAGTTGGTGTGTACACAGGCCTAGACTTAAACCTAGATGACTGCCATGTATGAGGATGCAATACCATTTGTATCGCATGAGCCCCTGTGACTGAAGGGGCAAATGAAACTCTATGCATGGCTGAGGGACTGAGTTGGGTCCCAGTTCAGCAATGATCGGACACTTTTCCACCGCTGGGGTCAGCGGCTTATTGCCAGATGGCTGCCTCAGAGGATGCAATGAGGATTGTATCGCACAGCAAGAGGCAGATTTACATGACCCCCTGTGAGTGTGGGGCACATGGCACTCTATGTCTGAGTGAAGTACTGTGACACGTGCAGGTAAGGAGTGCCAAGTGAGGATATTTGACTATAGGCCCATGAACACACTAGGCTTACCCACCGATCCCATGAGAGAATTGTAAAATACACCGTACAAGAAAAGAAGAACCATTGAATAGTAAAACACAACTTCTACAAATAATCATCCAAAAAAAAATAAAAAAATTGTCAGGGCTGACAGGGAGGGGGGGGGGGCCAGAGCCTCCTCCCTCCCCCCCCCCCCCACCCCCCCCCCGGATCCGCCATTGCCAGCGTTTCCCTCCTGCTTCCTTTGGTCACACACTGGTCTTTCAAATTGTTCATGACGTTTATTGTGATCCAACAGCCTTTTGTCCTTGTTGCGCTACTATTGTTTTACTCACTATTATTTCTGTTGTCAGAACGCTGAAATGTCTATGTCGAGCGGCCATCTACAGGTGTCTAGGACTTGATGCACCAACAAAGTTAGACAAACTGCCGCTGCCTCCACCACTCAAACAATACATGGGCTTCCTGGAACACATGAAGGACACTTTCTATGAGGAAAAACCACTGGAGGAGGAGTGTCCATATGACTGTGCAATAACATGTCCACGCAAAGCTGCCTGCCCTCAAATTGACCTTTCATTCTCTGATGATTCTGATCAGGACATTGAGTACTGGTGATGCGTGTCAGGGTTGCAATAAAAGACACTTTTGGCTTTTATATATGCTTTTAGTGTTTTGCATTAGCAATCGCTTTCTTAATAATAATAATAATAATGTAGACTTATATAGTGCTTAACCTCCAAATGAATGGTGCTCTAAGCACTTTACAAATTCAAAAATCACAGAACAAAAAGTACAAGAATGAAAACACTACAATAAATGTTATAAATGTTACAAAAACTAAAGTGACACATATCAAAAGCTCGCACTCACACATACGCACACACCGTTACAAGAACAGTTACTGCCAAAGATTGCTAACGCACTGAAAATGCATCTAACAATATGCGTAAGAAAACAGATAGGTCTTGAGCAGTGATTTGAAAGCAGAGTTGGAGCATGTCTGACATGGGCTGGAAGGTCGTTCCAGGTGACTGGACCGAAATAAGAAAAGGCACGCTGGCCCTGGCTAGACTTCTTTCGCCTAGGAACCCTGAAAATACGCGTGTCTGATGCTGAACGGAGAGATCTTGAAGGCGTGTAAATATGAACCAGGTCGGACAAATATGGGGGAGCAGAACTGGTCATAGCATTGTCGTAAATAACAGAAACCTTGTACACAATTCTTTGAGATACAGGCAGCCAGTACAGGTCAACAAGTAAGGGTGTTACGTGCTCATGTTTTGGTACTCTGTAAATTAGTCGGGCAGAGCAGTTCATAACTCTTTGGAACACCAGCCAAAAGGGAATTACAAAAATCAATGCAGGAAAGAACAAGGGAGGTAACAAGCGTTTTGGTTGCTTCAGTAGTGAGAAGGTGTCGAATTGAACTGATCTTCCTCAATTCAAAGGAACATTGGCAAACCTTGTTGACATGCTCTCTCATGGTCAGCCTATCGTCAAAGACAGCACCAAGATTACGGCCCGACTTGGAAAAGGGGATATTGTTCTGACCAACCCTGATCGAGTCTGGGAGATCAGTGGAGGTTGAACATGAAAATCTTACGGCCTCTGTTTTGTCACTGTTCATTTGCAATTTGTTCTGTGTGGTCCAATTCTGAACATCTGTGACACAGGACTGGAACATCTGACTAACATGTTTTCACTGGGCACTGGCATACAGCTCTGTGTTATCAACATAAAAATGGTGAGAAACAGTGACATTTAATAACACTGGATAAAGGCTGGGTATACAATGTGAAAAGGATTGGCCCCAAAACAGAGCCTTGGAGAACACCATACACAAGCTCAGTGGGATCAGTTGATTGTACATTGCTTAACGTCCCGACAGCAACAAGGCTTTCTCAGGACGTGTCTGCACTGCTTGTGAAAAAAAAAAAAAAATAATAAACAGAACATTGAATGTATGTCGCCAGCCGGTCAAATACGTTAAATAAACCTAACACATGGGGCCTAAATAAAGCTAAGACCATTTAGCAACACACATCCAATATCAAGAGCTACAGGCAGTGCAGACAGTAGGGAGAGTTTTAAAAAGGCAAATACAGGTGAATGGACAAAGGGTAGACAGAAACGCATGCCCCAGAGTAGAGAGAAAAACCCACCCTGTGGGGCTGACCAGGGTGACCCTGGGAACTAAAAAATACCTAACCCCACCCAAGTCCCCCAGGGCAGACCCGGGTGGGGAACAGTGGGATCAGACTCTACTCCCAACACAGACACTACTTGCTTTCTTCCAAAGAGGTAAGACTTAAAAAAGTGTAAAGTGGTACTCTTGATGCCAAAAACAGTGTCTAAAAGTTGAATGAGAATCTAGTGATCTATCGTGTCAAAAGCAGCGCTCAGATCAAGAAGGGCCAGAATAGAAACATTATCGTCATCACTGGCGGTGAACAGGTCGTTCACGATACGAAGCAACGGCGTCTGAAAAACGTGCCTGATGTCATTACTTTTGATATGTTCAAATAACTGTGACAAAACTATTTTCTCTAGTAATTTTTAAAGAAATGTGAGGTTAGATACAGGTCTGTAATTTTTCAGATCATTTGGGTCGAGTGGTCTTCTTTAAGAGAGGTTTTACAATGGCAGTTTTAAAACATGCTGGGACAACACCTGTTTTAAGAGACTGGTTTACAATTTCTGTGACGGCTGGCACAATCTCACCACAACATTCAAGCAGAAGAGGGGACAGGGTCGTGGTCACACGTTTTAGGCAAAATGTTAATCATGGTTTCTTGCACAAATTTCTCCGTTACAGGACAAAAACATGTCAGAGGCAGACCTGAAAAAGAGGTCTCTGCAGATGGACAGTTTTTCATACCAGCATCGGCACATTTATCAATATTGTCACGGCTGCTTTTTACTTTGTCACTAAAGTAATCTGAGAAAAGCTTTGGAAGAACTTGGGGGTGGATGGGTGCTCAAAAGATAAACAGACCTGACCTTTCCATAAGTCTGTTGGCAATGAAAAACAATTTTTTGCATGCACCAGCAGCAGCAACCTTTGAACAATAAAACATTTTTTTCATGGTCTGTCAGACGCATGACTTTGTGCTTCAACCGACTGAAAATCTGTTTATGCACGGTCAGTCCTGACTTAAGCGTCGCTCAGCCCGACGTCTCTCCTGCTTTATGGCATGCAGTTCAGACGCCACAGATGGGAACCAGGGTGTGGAGAGGCGCTGGGTCACCTTGCGACGAGCAGCCGGGGTGTGCTGGTCTAGCAGGGTCCTCAGTCCAGCATTCAGCTTATCCGCCGAGGCGGTTGGGTGGCACTTGTGCGTACACAACTCTTTGAGACAGCCCCTCTGGGCCCTTACAGCACTTTTCCTGATTTTCCTGTCCTGTATGCATTTTTGCTGATATGCGGTTGCTAGTATATTAAACACAGGTGCAGAATAATGATAGGCAGTGCGACTCCTTCATGTGGCCAGTAGAGATGAATTACATCGTGACAGGCAGCGCGACTCTTTCATTTGGCCAGTACAGATGAATTACTTTATGATAGGCAGTATGACTCCTTCATGTGGACTGTAGATGTGAATTATGTGGCGATAGGCAATGTGACCCTTCATGTGGCCAGTTGATGTTATGAAGGTCACGGGAGGTCGGCGCAAGTGTGAAGAATGTATACATTTTGAGAAAACATGGATTTTGTAGACCTGTACAAAATCCAAACCTTCTGGAACACTTGCTCATTCAGTGACCTGTTGGAAAGGTCAAGGCCAAGAAGTTCAGATCAGTTATGTGATTCAGCCATGCACATGAGCCTTAAGGGCCTTAGCATTCTCGTTAGCAATATTATTTTGATGTTTGCTGCGTTTTGCCTTTGTGTTGGAGCCGTCTTGTTTTTACTTTAGTTCATGTGTTTGGGTTAGCATAGTGATGGTTGTATTTCTGTTCTCTTTCATCCTGGGCTACAATTTTCTTTGACCCTGTGCTGATAAGAGCTCACAGTTGTGAAGTGGGTCAGAATATCTATGCAAATCCTGTTTAATATATGCGATGTTAACCCATATCATAAAAGCTTCAAATTTGTACACTGCCATATGCAAGCTACATTATAGTACTTAACGAAAATGATATAGACCAATGGCTTTAGTTCAAGGGTGGTGCCAGAATAGCTTGACGCCTAGAGGGGCCAAGCTATACTGGCAAAACCCTTGAACTATTTTAGTCAAACTTATTTCACACACTGGTGTATTCCGAATGATAAGGGTTAACACCTTCACTGCTGAGAAAAAATAAACACTACTCAACAGCAAGAGGTATAGATCCTCATGAGCCCCCGCAGTTGCGGGGGCTCATGAGGATCTATACCTCTTGCTGAAACCACTTTATATGATGATGATGATGATAAAACTTTATTGCCATATGTAAAAATACATTAGGAAATCATTGCGGTGCTGTGCAACATAAAAAGAAGAACATTAAACACATCAAAATATAATTAAGCTACACACACACACACTGTATGCCTTAGTAACTATTGTGGCATAAAGGCAATAAACACGATTTCACAGTAACACAAATCACATAGGACATATCATAATATAAAATTGAACACGTCACTTGCATCAGACACAGCAGTGCCGCAGATAGCCCTACTCATTAGTTTGGCCAGCCACCTGCTGCTGTGGTATGCAGTCACTCCCCGCTGCGAGCAGGCTATCTAGGTCACTGTCTGGCATCAACTATTCCTTCCATAATCTCCGTTACGGGACTACTGATGTGTGGTGTGTTATTCCTGTGTATAATGTTCTCTATCTCTTCTCCCTCAGTTTTCTACATACCCTACGGGATGTTTGACAGCAGATACACTTAGTAGTAGGATAATGGAAGAGCATTCCCTTCTAGCATCATGAACAGTTCTTCCAGTCTGTATGACTAGGTGCACGCTAATTGTAACGCACGCAGACTTGCCCACAGTCGCACGTACAGACTCTCTCGCAACAGACGCATACACCGCCACTGACTCAGACGGGCGCATTCATGCGGTAAAACTCAACACACGGGCTCCCTTTCTAAAGTGACTTTTATACAAGATAAATATACGAAAAAAAACGCTCACAACTATCAAGCTATATACATCACTCCTTTCCCCACACCCACCATCCACATCACATACACATCACACACTATCTCGGCCAGGCTTTAGTTTCACACCGTCTCCAACCTGTTTGATGTTATTGCCTGGTTACGTTGGTCCTTCTCACGTCTAGGCGTGAAAGTCCTTCGTTGTACGCTTCTTCCTGCCGTCCTGTCTCTTTGGCACGGACGTCCTCGTACTCGTACTGTAGCGCAGTTCTCGCTTTGACTTGGGTGTCTCGGTCCCGGTCACTTCACTCCCTGAGTGACGAGCTGGAGGGGTGATGACCTCAAGTTAGGTCTGGTGACTCGGCGTCCATCGCTCCCTCTTTACAAGCACTCTGAATACGACAACAAAAGTCCCAACGTAACACTTGCTAAACACACAACATATTGGATCAATGAGAAACGTCACGTAACCTGGCTGACACAACTCACACGTTCATTCACACACACACACGTGCTTCATAAACTGTCTACTTCCGTAACACCCCCATATCTCTGTCACTATCTTGAAACAGACTATAGCCTAACACTCTTGCTATACACTACTCTATACACTGGAAAAGACTATGCTTAACCAACCACGTACTACCTTCATAGCGACTTAAGAATACACACCTTACATTCCTTTAGTTATCTATCTCGGTAAACAACTGTATGCAAAAACACCGGTTACTTCACTGAATTCTAAACCAACATAACTAAACCAAACAGGTCAACACTATACAAACAAATTACTCTTAGCAATGCATACTGTCTTTAACTAAGCAACTATCAATACTACATATATAGAAACATACCTGAATTCTAGGCTTCAGAGTCTTGGAATACGGGCTAGGTATCTCAAACACATCCGTCCAAGCTGACGATAAGCCCCGTACTAATATATTCCTGCTCTGACAGACACAGCTTTTGCCTAGAACTCACTAAACAGAACTCACTAAAACTCCGTGCTAACCATGTCTTACAGATTTCACGTGGACAGCAGGCCCCACGGACTATCGGCACAAATAAACCGTTAACAAAAACCGTATCGTACTAACCCTAATGTATGAGCACTATGCACGAGCATAGAGCTTCATCACACTAATGATTAATTGCCTCCTCGCCCGGCTACCGCCACCGATGGCTTATCTTGCACTCAGTAGCACCCTAACTAAAAGTATGTTCTGCACAGCCATGTAGATGAAGTATTATGCTGATAGCTGGACAATACTCTCTCTCTCTCTCTCTCTCTCTCTCTCTCTCTCTCTCTCTCTCTATATATATATATATATATATATATATATATATATATATATATATATATATATATATATATATATATATATATATATATATATATATATATATATATATATATATATACACATTAAGGTAAACAGTGGGACGGATGGGTCAGGTTTGTCGTTTTTTTTATTATTAAAAGTCTGGACAGTGGTTGGTTAAAAACTGTTTTAAAAAGGACTCGTGCATGTTCCGATCACTCTATAACGGCACCCTGATGGCAACATCTCAAACAACTCATGGGCTGGATGGGAATCATCTCGGAGGGATGGATCTAGCTTTTTTTAGCATTCTTTTGTGGAAGAGGGACTCTAACGAGGGCAAATCGATACCTATGATTTTCGATGCAGTTTTTACTACTCTGTTTAATTTGGATCGCTCTTTCTGTGTGGTGCCGCCAAACCAACCGGTCAGGGAGAAGGTCAAAATACTTTCAATAACTGCCCGGTAGAAGTTGGTCAAAATTTATCTGCCGACACCAAACGTTTTAAGACGTCCGAGAAAATACAGTCGCTGTGATTTTTTCACTAAAGAATCAACGTTTTTCTCCCATTTAAGATCGTTTGAGATGTGGCTGCTGAGAAACTTGTTTCGTTTCTTTGACAGCTCGAGACCTTTGATGCTGAATTTACTATTTCATTAATGTACTCTGCATCCACTGGCAGTGGAGGCCACCAGTTCAGATATACGTTAAAACGTGCAACAGGCGGGAAGTTACAAGTACTTTGGTGTATTGAGTAAACCCTGAGAAAGACAAATCAATGTATATAAATTAACACCAGAAAATCCATATTAAACCACACTTAAATATAACTGATGTAAATAAAATATGAAATTAACTTTTCTGTAGAAATCAGGTTTCATACATGCGATCACAGTTACAAGGTAGTTGTACAACAGAATGCGCACTGTAAATCAAATGTTATATACTGCATCATCTGTAATGCACCAGAAGATATACGCGCACAAAGGTAGAGAATTGATAACATTCTAAGTAACTGAGACTGCTCACAGCCAAGATAGTAGCCCATTGACAAAGACGTTTACAAAAATCAAATGATTCAAAATCAAAGATAGACCAATCTGTAGAATATCATGCTGGTTTGACTAATTCAACCTACATAAGCATTTTACTTACTTCGGTTTTCTCATAATAACCCTTAACCCATTTAGCCTCGGGACCCTGCTGCAGGAGATGGCATTGATCATAATTCAAGGGTAGTGCCATATGAGCTAGCCGCCTGAAGGTGCCAAGCTCATCCGGCACTTCCTTTGAATTATCATGATCAATCCATCTTCTACAACTGGTATATAGTCGTTAGACAACGCTTCCAAAAGTTTGGAAATGCAGTTGTGGGGTAAGAGGGTTAGAGGGCCTCCAGTACATGAAGTGCTGCATCTATGTCGTCAACAATTCATCAAGTTCTACTGTGGCATTAACAATGCTTTACTGCATTCAGCCGCAGTGCTGTGCCTGAATTTATGTCCAGGGTGGCCCTGCCCTGAGGCCCAGGGTTCCAGAGGCCATCCCAGAATGGGCATGGTCACGGAACACATTAAAGAACTCTGACATCATCTGACACACAAGTTGGTTGGTTGTACATTGCTTAACGTCCCGACAGCAACAAGACTCTCAGGACGTGCCTGCACTGCTTGTGAAAAAATAAATAAATAAATAAACGGAATATTGAATATATGTCACCAGCCGGTCTAACAGTCTAATACGCTAAATAAACCTAAGACCATTTAGCAACACACATCCAATATCAAAAGCTACTGGCAGCGCAGACAGTAGGGAGAGTTTAAAAAAGGAAAATACAGGTGAATGGACCACGGGTAGATAGAAACACATGCCCCAGAATATTAGGGAAAACCCACCCTGTGGGGCTGACCAGGGTGACCCTGGGAACTAAAAAGTAGTTAACCCCACCCAAGTCCCCCAGGGCAGACCCGGGTGGGGGTCTCTGACACACAAGCGACACAAACTGTACTCAGGTTATTACCATGCAGAACAGATGTGCAAAGACTAAAAAAAAAAACCTCGCCGACAGTGGGATAATACTGCATATATGTACACCAGTGGCTGCAGGTAACAATTTTTTTTTAAAACATACAGAAAACATAACAAACCTTCATTTCTGAATATTTAATTGGTCAGCCTAGAATAAAGAAAACATAGCACAAGCAACTTAGAAAGCATCTAAAAGATGCAGTAGAAATTGCACCAGCTCAAGCACAAAGGAACAAGCAGCAAATATGAAAACAATTTTTCAAAAATCAGAATAATCAATGTTTGAATATCTAATACACTGTTGTGGTATTTCATGACTGTGTGTAAAATGAAATTAACAAAGTGAGAGATGAAATCAACAGCCTTAGCTTGACACTATACACAGCACACAACGATCATGATTTCCCCGCTCACTGTAATCCTAATCTTCACCCTGTCCACAATGCTTTCTAAAGACAGGTTGGTTGGTTGTACATAGCCTAACGTCCCAACAGCAACAAGACTTTCTCCGGACGTGCCTGCACTGCTTGTGGCAAAAAAAACAACTAAACAGAATATTGAATGTACGGCGCCAGCCGGTCTAATGCGCTAAATAAACCTAAGACCATTTAGCAACACACATCCAATATCAAGAGCTACTGGCAGCGCAAACAGTAGGGAGAGTTTAAAAAAGGAAAATATAGGTGAATGGACCAAGGGTAGACAGAAACACATGCCCCAGAATAGAGGGGAAAACCCACCCTGTGGGGCTGACCATGGTGACCCTGGGAACTAAAAAGTGGTTAATTCCACCCGAGTCCCCCAGGGCAGACCCAAGTGGGGGTCTAAAGACAGGAAAACTTGTTAACATTACAGATACCCACAATGTGGATGCCGTTAAGGACAGGAAGACGTGTTAACCCATTTAGCCCTGACACCCTACAGCATGAGATGGACTGACCATGACAATTCAAGGGTAGTGCCAGATCAGCTTTGCGCCTTCAGGCACCAAGCTGATCTGGCACTACCCTTGAATTATCATGGTCAAGCCTTTTCCTGCAACTGGTACATAGTCGTTCAGTAACACTTATAAAATTTGGGAAATGTGGCCATGGGGTTAAATGGACTAACATGACAATGTGGATGCCAGATAGTATTTATCGGCAACTGTAGTGATCACAACATGCAATCGACACTAGCTGTGCTCTATGCTGACCTCACAATTGCTTCAAAATGTGCAAAAGGTCTTTGGCATGATGTCAGCTGCAACAGGCCCACACAAAAGCTGTGCACAGTTGAACAGGCACCAAGGTCAGCACAAGAAAACTGTGCGGGCTGTGTACAGGTGAACTGCGGCCAACATCTGTCAATTAATGGTTTTCTCACAAATCGCATGCAAGCTGTCAAATACATTACTCAAAACCCCTCTCTGCCTGTCACCATTTCTGCATCATCTGCACCTGCTTTGTCTGCGCCCTCTTCTTCTTCTGTCTGTCTGTCAGCTGTTAGAACTAAAAACACAGGAACGCTCCGGGGAACGGTGATATCGCCTTTCATCTTCACTCATTATACCATTGACTGTCAAGCAAAGGGTGCAAAAACAAAGATTCTTAAGTTCTCAGATGATACTGCAGTTTTAGATCTTTCGGACTCGCACACTTTTTTTCAGGAAGAAGTAAACAGTATTGTCAGGTGGTGTTCAGACAACTTCTTGACATTCATGTAGGAAAAACAAAAGAGATGGCGACTGATTTTAAGAGGAACCAAACTATTTTACCCCTGCTTCTCATTCAGGACCTGACTGTGGAGTGAGTGATGGAGTACAAGTACCTGGGTACACTAGTGGACAATCAGCTTAAGTTTCAGAGGCACGTTCAGGTGGTGTATACCAAGTGTCGTCAGAGGATGCACATTCTGTACCAGCTACGCTCCCACATGGTCAGTTCACGAATCTGAGAGAGGTGTTACAGGGCTTTTATTGAATCGATTCTTACTTTTTCTTTTATTTCATGGTATGGGTCATTGTGGGTCACGGAAAAGGCTAAGCTGAATAGGATTGTCAATGTGTGCAGCAAAATTGTGGGCTGGAAACAGAATGTGCTATCCAAGCTGAGGAAGACGAGGGTCATAGACAAAGCTATTAAAATCAGAAATGATCCCTGTCATGCTCTGGCGCAACATTATGAATTACTCCCCTCAAGCAGAAGACTGCGTGTGCCATGGTGCCGCACAAAGCGATTCCAGTCTACTTTTGTCCCTGCATCCCTATCTCTCCTGAACTCGCTGCATTGACGGTAGACTGTATGCAGGCTGCCTGTGGCCCTCATCAGGCACCCACTTGTCAGCCCACAGAAAAATATGTAGCTATAGAACAAGACCATTATATACATTCCTAAAAGGATGCATCAGGTCAAGCCTATAACCCGTGTCTTTTTCTGGAACTTAGGAAGTAGGCAGGACAAACACACATACACAAACAAGAAGAAGGTGCACTACTAAATGTGGTCAGGTAAATATCCTGATTTCCCACAGTAGATGCACAAGACAATATATAACTATGTAACGATACAAATTTTGCCTCGAGTTATAGAATACTCACAAACCAGATAGGTGAGGCTAGCACTGGTAGAACTGTACACTTACCAAGGGGAATTACTCAGAGCTGGACAGACAAACAGTTAAATCCCCTGCCCCTGCCTATCGGGCACCCAATCGCCAACCCACAGAAAAATACACAGCTATAGAACAAGACCATCATATACATCCCTAAAAGGATGCATCAGGTCAAGCCTACAACCCATGTCTTTTTCTGGAACTTAGGAAGGAGGGCAGGAGAAACACACATACATAAACAAGAAGAAGGTGCACTACTAAATGTGGTCGGGTCAATACCCCGATTTCCCACAGCAGATGCACAAAATAATGCACAACAATGTAATGATTCTGAGCAGGTCATCCACAGTTACCTTCAGGTATCTCTGAACAAAGTTCGGGCTTCAAGTTGTGAATGGTATTAGAGAAAAAAAACAATGTTTGTTTAAAAAAAAAAAACAGCTATTTCTTTCAAACCTATTTCCTGATCTCTTTTTACCCTTGACCTTTCCAAAGGTTCATCCAAAAAAGTATGCTTAGTAGCTTCTTGCCACCAGTATCTTTGTACCAAATTTGGGTGTAAAGTTTACATAGTACTGGTATTTGAGAAAAAAACAAATTTTGTCAAAACATGGTTATTTCCTGATCCCCTGTGACCTTGACCTTTGAGAGATGTCACTCAACTTGTGTTTAACAAAGGTAACGAAGCATCCTTGCGCTGAGTGCGAAGACTGAGGCTTGAACAGTCTCAAAAGAAATGCCAACCTCAAAGTTTGCTACGAATTGTGGCAGGAGGACAGTCGGACAGACTAACTTTTGCCATAGCACATGAGCCAAAAAGAGAAAAAAAGTTTCACAGTGATAACAAAGTGTGCATTAAGTTTCAAACAAGAAAGGTATGGCTCACCTTTATGACTGATCGACATGTGTGACCTTTGTGACAATAAGTAAAGGGATGGCTTCTGCACCAGCAAAATCCATGTTTTCTCAAAATTTAATCAGTTTTCACACATTTATCAAACCCCCTTGACCTCTGTGATGAGTCAACCAAATTAGTATACATAGGAAAGTCTTATCATCATCAGTTACCTTTGCGCCAAATTTGATTGAAAAGTTTGCAAAACTGTTGATAATAACTTATACAATTCTATCAAAAATTGGCATTTTACACACACTTGCTGACCTCGTGACCCTTGACCTTCAAAGGGCTCATCCAAATTAGTATGCATAGATAGGTCTTACCATCAGGAATCTCTGTACCAAGTTTGGGTTTGAAGTTGTGAATAGTATTTGACAAAAAACATCTTTTGTCAAAATATGGATATTTGTTACCCATTTCCTGAGCTCTTGTGACCCTTGACCTTTTCGAAGGGTCACCAAATTAGTATGCATGGATAGGTCTTACCATTAGGTATCTCTGTAACAAGTTTGGCTTTGAAGTTGTGCATAGTATTTGAGAAAAAACATCTTTTGTCAAAATATGGATATGTTTTACCCATTTCCTGAGCTCTTGTGACCCTTGACATTTCCAACGGATCAACCACATTATATTAGTATGCATAGAAAGGTCTTACCATCAGGTATCTTTGTACCAAGTTTGGAATTGAAGTTGTGAATAGTATTTGAGAAAAAATAAATTATGTCAAAATATAGCTATTTTTTACCTATTTCCTGATCCCGTGTGACCCTGACCTTTGTGAGAGGACACTCAAATTTGTATGTTTATAAAGGTTTTGTCACAAAGAATCCTTGGGCCAAGTTTGAAGACTGTGGCTTGAATAGTCTCTGAGAAAACACCAGCATTAAAGTTTACCATGGAAGACAGCGGACAGACGACGAACAGACGACCACTGGCCCAGAACATAGATACACTTTTGTATGTGAGCCAAAATGGGTGTCGATACAGTCAGGCAAGAATGGGCAGGTAAACAGGTCCGTCTGACAAAAACACAGCTTCATAAAAACCATTCATAATTTTCAGACATAAACACGCATGACTAACCCTTATCATCCTGATACACCCACTGCTTGAAATGAATTTGACTGATAGTTCAAGGGTGGTGCCAGAATAGCTCGGTGCCTCTGGCGCCAAGCTATTTTGGCACCACCCTTGAACTAAAACAGTTGATCTATCTCCTAATCTTTAATGTAGCCTTCATAGGACAATAAGCACATTTTACAAAATCAGCCTCAGGATGTAATGGGATAATGTAAAATAGCAGCAAAAACAAGAAAGGTGACCCAGCACATAGATGTTGATATTTTTAAGCTTATCCTTTGGATCCATCTCTCTCCAATCTAACCCACCCTACCCTGTGATCCAAACACACTGGCACACACAAACAACTACGGACACACTGTGCTTCGTGCCAGTTGTATGTTCTGTGGGCTGGCACAGGGACAGTCATTCTGAAGAATACTAGCACAAGTAGCTAAATGATGTCACTATAAGCTTCATGTCATGGCATCGTTAGTCCGACTCTGTGTACACAATGATGAAATTGATGTTTTGCGTCACTCATCCTAGTACTAAAATCTTACTTGTGAGAGGTTCAAACTTGGTAATTTCTAGCTGATTTTCATACTTGTCACAATAATCCTGCTGAGACAAACAGAAGGCTTATGTGAATACTGTTTATGAAAAATTATTTGGGCATTAATGAGAAGATTGTTTGTGTTTTTTTCGTAAAAATACTCAAAACTTGTAAACCGTTTCAAAAGTAATCCCAAAAAATATGGTTGCAAAAATTGCAAACACACTATACTTTTCACTCAAAAAGTTAAAGAGATAATATGAAGCTGGCTAATGAACTATGTAACTTAATGCCTTCATCCTATCTATTTGCAAAATATCAATTAAGTAAAATAGCGTACATATTATGGACTGAAATTTCTTGTGAATTAGAACTCTGATTTCAATACCCTTGGAGGCATGCCTGAGGACATTTTGTATGGGTAGAATTAAGACAAATCTGATTTATGGACATCACCGTCATTAATGTTTCTTAATAGTGAATTTTGTTAAAGTATTAATTAATTAAAACGTTTGTTTAATTTATGCAAAATGAATTTTTCCTATAAAATGTATTTTTTCGAAAAATACTTACCGATGACATGACTATATGGAAGTGTCTACTACTTACTCAATTTTAGCCTAAGAACCTGTTGTGTTACAACACAACCCAGGAGGCACTCGGGGAACCCCCAGAGGGGCCGAGAGTTGTCTCCAGTTCCTGCCCATCCGGTTCCGAGTCACGTTGTGACCAACCAGTCGGAATACTTAGCTCACCAGCGGCAAGCTGGGCAGGAGGGAGAGTCCTCCAAGTCATGTCATCCGTAAGTATTTTTCAAAAAAATACATTTTAGAGGAAAAATTCATTTGTTTCCTCAAAATTAATACATTACCGATGACATGACTATATGGAAGAATTGCAAGAAGGAGGAGGGTGCCGTGCCCAAAACACACCGCAGACTGGTTATAGTCAGAGCCGTCCTCCCTGCTGCAAACTCCCGACAATTTTAGCTAAGTGCGTATCTACGGCTCCTGGGGTGCCGGGAAGGAGTGTCACGCTGCGGTGATGTTCCCCCATCAGAGCGAGGTCGTCTCGCTGGCCTGCCAGATCCCGGAGGTAGAAGCGGGCGAAGGTCGATTCTGTCCGCCAGCCCACAGCTGCCACGAAGTCTGTGACAGCACAGTTCCAGTCAAACGCGACGCTCGTGGCCATGGCTCGTACCTCGTGTGCGCGTACCTTCAGGCTCTTTGCTCCCTCCGGGGAGAGGTCCCGTATAGGCGGACCGTATGACCCAGCGTAGCCAGGAAGATATCGTCTGGGCTGTTGTGTCAGTTCTGCCTGGATGCAACAGCAGGAAGAGGCGTGAGAGTCCTCTCAGGACGGTTTTGGATCTGCATAGGTAAAGCGTAGGGCGCGCACAGGATCTTGTTTCCTATTCTCCTGGGGAAGTTCCCATCTCTCAGCGGCCGTAAGGGAATCACCTGTGGCGCAGTCAAGGAGACCTAGTCTTGGCATGGAATGCTGGGTCCGTGAGAAGCTGCACGGAACCATCCATCCGGAACTGCAGGCATGCAGGGCATGCTGACAGCGCGTGTAGCTCGCTTACTCGGGCCACCGTGGTAAGGGCCAGCAGGAAGCATGTCTTACGCGTCACATCCGCAAAGCGGGCCAAGGACAGTGGTTCAAACCTGTCGGAGTTAAGCCACGGTAGTATCCACAGGGAGGTCCCAGCGAGGAATGAGCAAGCGGGACGCTGGGCGCTGCAGGCCGAAGTGAGCCATAAGATCGGCGAGGTCTTGCAGTCGCCAGGGTCCGGGCGGCCGAGGTGCCGGTAGGTGTCAGCAATCATGGACAGGTATCCCCGGATTGTGAAGGGGGCAAACCCCTGGTCCCCAAGAGCCCGAGGAAGAAGTCGGCGAGCTGGGGAGTAGTCAGTTCGATGGGGGAGAGTTGCTGGTTAGCGCACCAGGACCACAGTACTCACCATATTCCCTCGTAGATGTGCCTGGACGAGGGTCTGCGGGCTGTAGCGATCGCTTCCACTGCTGCACTCGAGGAGCCTCTAGCGGTGTGGGCTTGCCGCACAATCTCCAGGCATGAAGGAGGAGATGCTCCGGGCCCGGGTGGAACAGCAACTGGTGGGGTTGCCTGAGCATCGAGCTCGGCGCAGGCAGCAGCAGGGGGGGGGGGGGGGGGGGGGGGGGGGGGCCGTGGCGAGACTGAGAAGGTCGGTGGTCCAAGACCGGTTCCAGGAGAACGAGGCTACCAGCAAGACGACTGCATTGCAACCTCGAAGCTAGAGGAGGACTTTGGGAACGAAGGCCGTCGGGGGGTACGCATACGCGAAGAGGCCATCCCACGGGATGGAGAGTGCATCAACTGTCCAGGCAAGGGGGTCTGGAATCGGGGAGACAAAGAGGAGAAGCTGGTGATTCCACCTCGTGGCGAACAGGTCGATCATAGGTGTCTCCCAGTGAGCGCAGATCATCTGAAAGATGTCCTTGCATAGCGTCCACTCCGTGTGTAGCAGCTGGACCGCGCCAGGAGAGCGAGTCGGCCAAGACGTTCAGGTGGCCTGGAATGTGTCGAGCTCGGAGGGAAAGCTGCGGTTTTCACACCAGTGCATCCGACGGTAAGGTGAGCATGCACAGGTCGGGTGGGCGTGAACCGCCCTGCTTCTGAATGTAGGAAACCACTGTCGCGTTGTCCGAGAGCGCCAGGTGACGGAGGTGTGCTTACCTCGCGAAGAGGGCGTGCCAGACAGCTTGCAGCTCCAAGCAGTTGATGTGTCTGTCCGCCAGCTCTGGAGGCCAGGGGCCGGATGCCATGAGGAACCACGGTAGCAGGTGGGCACCCCATCCAGAGAGACTTGCATCGACACACAGGGAGAGCTGGGGTTGGAGAGGCCATGGGGACTCCCTACGCGAGCCACGATGTGTCCGTCCAACGCCACAGATGGGGACGAAGCCTTTGAGTCACAGGCACTAGGGCAGCTATGTCGCTGGAGGACGAATGCCAATGGAGCCGGAGGTGCAGCTGTAGCGGCCGGGAGCCGGGATGACCGAGGGGGAGGAGACCCGCCGCCGCATTCATCCCGCCGAGGAGCTGAAGCCAACTCTGGTGGGGGCCAAACGCACCCTGTTGAGGTCGGTAGCAGATACCATGCCGAGGCGGTCGAAGCAGTGAGAGGGACGATGTCCGACTTGTACACGATGACCAGGAAGCCCAAACGCGATTACAGGTGTATCAGCGCATCCCTGTCCAACGTCAGGTCAGCCTCCAATCGGATGTGTAGGAGGAGGTCATCCAGGTAGATTGACGTCGGACTGGAAGAAGACTGCCGGGCCTAGGCAACTACGGTGTCCACGAAGCGGGTGAACACCCAAGGGCTGAGGTTGAGACCGAACGGGAGGGCCCGAAACGGGAAGATCACGCCGCTGAAGGCAAAGCCGAGATACCTCCTGGAGGCGGGGTGCAAGGGGACATGGAACAATGCGTCGGAAGAACCAGATGACAGTGAAGTCCACGGGCTGTACGGTGGCCCAGAGGGCCCTGGAGGTCTCCATGCAAAAATGAATTTTTCCTCTAAAATGTATTTTTTCGAAAAATACTTACTGATGACATGACTATATGGAAGTGTCTAATACTTACTCAATTTTAGCCTAAGAACCTGTTGTGCTACAACACAACCCGGGAGGCACTCGGGGAACCCCTAGAGGGGCCGAGAGTTGTGGCCCGTTACTGCCCATCCGGTTCCGAGTCACGAGGTGACCAACCAGTCGGAATACTTAGCTCACCAGCGGCAAGCGGGGCAGGTGGTAGGGTCATCCGAGTCAAGTCATCTGTAAGTATTTTTTTTTAAAAATACATTTTAGAGGAAAAATTCATTTGTTTCCTCAAAATACATTACCGATGACATGATTATATGGAAGAGTTACGATAAGGAGGAGGGTGCCGCACCCAAACACCGCCGCAGACAGGTTAAGTTAGAGCCATCCTGCCCGCCGCAAACTCCCGACAATTTTAGCTAAGTGTGTACCTACGGCGCCTGTGGCGCCGGGAGGGAGTGTTGCGCTGCGGTGATGTGTCCCACCAGTGCGAGATCGTCTCGCTGGCCTGCCCGATCCCGGAGGTATAAGCGGCTGAAGGCCGATCCTACCTGCCAGCCTACAGCCACCCCGATGTCCTTGACAGCGCCACTCCGGTCAAAAGCGACGCTCGTGGCCGTGGCTCATACCTCATGTGCGCGTATCTTCAGCCTCTTTGCTCCCTCCAGGGAGAGGTCCCTTTAGGCGGACCGTAAGACCCAGCGTTGCCAGGAAGATAACGTCTGGGCTGTACGCAGTAGTGCCAGGGTTCAACGGCAGAAAGAGGAGTGAGCGTCCCCTCCGGACGGCTTTAAGTCAGCGTCGGCAAACGCGTAAGGTGCGCACAGGAACTTGTTGCCTGGTCTCCCGGGGGAAGGTCATATCTCTCAGCAGTCGGAAGGTGAACACCTGTGGCGTGGCCAGAAGAGACCTAGTCTGGGCAAGGCAGGCAGGGTCCGTGAGTAGCTGCACGGAACCATCCGTTCTGAACTGCAGGCAGGCAGGGCGCGCTAACAGTGCGTGTAGCTTGCTTACTCGGGCCGCCGTGGCAAGGGCCAACAGGAAGCATGTCTTACGAGTCCCCACCGCGAAGCGGGCCAAGGACAGCAGTTTGCATGTGGCAGTGTGAAGCCACCTCAGTCCCCAGGCAAGGTCCCAGCGAGGAAGAGCGAGTGGGGCACTGTATGCTACAGTCCGAAGCGAGCCCCAAGGTCGGCGATGTCTTTGTGGGTGCCGGGGTCCGGGTGGCCGAGCTGCCGGTAGGTGTCGGCAAACAAGGACGGGTACACCCTGATGGTGATAGGGGCTAACCCTTGGTCTCTGAAGAGCCAGAGGAAGAAGTCCGCGAGCTGGGGATTCGTCAGTTCGGTGGGGAGAGTACTTGCCATCCTCCCTCATAGACGCATCTGGTCGAGGGTCTGCGGGCTGAAGCGAACACCTCCACTGCTGCACTCGAGAAGCCTCTGGCGGCGAGGGCATACCGCACAAACTCCAGGCGTGAAGGAGGAGATGTTCCAGGCATGGGTGGAACAGCGGCTGGGTGGGCTGCTGAGCAACGTGCTCAGCGTGTGTAGCAGCAGGGGGGGGGGGGGGGGGGGGGGGCCATGGCGAGGATGGAAGGAGAGCGTGTCGACTGCCCAGGCAAGGGGGTCTGGAATGGGGGGGGGGGGGACGAAGAGGTTAGTTTAGTTTAGTTATTTGGGTTTAATGCCGAGCAGGCGACTAAGGCCATCTCACGGCGGGATGGGTAAAAATCTGGTCAGCCAGACTAAAAGCAAGGTCTTAAGACAAGATGTAAATATAGATTAAAAATCTCAGGCTAAAATGTCGCACATGTCTTTAAAAGAAACGTCTACAGACTCTCAAAAAGGGCAAATAAAAAATTCACATAGTCAATGAATGCTCAGATCTTGTTAAAAATATTGCATTCTCTCAAAAAATTGAAGATTTTGTCCGGAGGAACATCCCGGAACAAAACCTTCAAGGAGTCTGCTGTGAAGTGTTTATATCTGGTGTCAATGAGGTCAGCACAATACAGCAAAAAGTGTCGAACAGAAAACTGCTCATCACAGGCAAAACACCATGGACGCTCATCCTGTTTAAGTAAGTAAGAGTGCGTAACATACGTGTGCCCGATGTGAAGCCGAGCAAGGACAGTCTCCTCACGGCGGCTGCCGCAGCGGAAAGGTAGACTGTCAGACAACTTAGGAAGAGCTTCATGAAGCTTGTTCCCTTCCTCTTTGTCCCACTCGGACTGCCACTCGCGGGCTATGTACGCACTAATAACAGGTTTAAAATCACTATAGACAGTCTGTGTGTCAGGGACAGGGTCACTGCGGGCACTGTTGGCAGCAGAATCTGCGATTCTGTTGCCTTCGATGCCCACATGGCCCGGGACCCAAATAAAAATGATGTCATAATATTCCTTCATCAAGTCCGCGTAGAGCTCTCTAATCTGCACCAGCAGTGGATGGTCTGTTCCCGCGCCCTGAAGGGCCTGCAGGGCAGAAAGAGAGTCAGACAGAATCAGGAAGTTCCTTTCCCGAGACTGATAGGCATGCTTGAGTGCTAGCAGAATTGCCTGCAGTTCTGCACTAAATACAGAGGAATGGTCAGGGAGACGGAGCTTAAATGGGCGTCTAGGATGGCGAGAGGACACTGCAGCCGCAGCCACTCTTCCATCCTCAGATTTGGACCCATCCGTATAAAGACGACAATAGCCAGGAAAAATTGAAAGGAGTTCATTGAGGCTCTGTTGGTATATGGCTGGTGGAGTACAATCCTTCTTGTGGGCAGTCAAGTCCAGCAAGATGTCAGGAACTGGTAGTAGCCAGGGTGGAGTGACGTGTTGCAGAGATTCCGAAACTTTGTCCAGGTCCACTCCGGCCGCCTGCAGATGAGGTCGGACACGGAAGGAAAGTGGACGGACAGCTCCTGGATGGGCATCGTAAATCTCTGCAAACGACGGGGTAAAAACACAATCATAGGCAGGATTTTCTGGATGGGCCTTCAGCTTCAGAACGTAGCTGAGCATGAGGCGGATGCGGCGGAGCCTGAGAGAAGGCTCCCCTGCCTCTGCATACAGACTAGGAACTGGAGATGTCCTGAAGGCTCCCAGACATGTGCGCAGACCTTGATGGTGAATTGTGTTCAGACGCTGTAGAACAGACTTGGAAGCCGAGCCATATACCACAGAGCCGTAATCCAGTTTGGACCGAACAAGGGCCCGGTACAGTCGAAGTAAGACGATACGGTCTGCACCCCAGTCAGTACGACCAACGACACGAAGAATGTCGAGGGCCTTCCGACAAGAGGTTCTAAGGTAGTTAACATGGTTGCGGAAGGTCAATCTTTTGTCAAAGATGACCCCCAGAAACTTTGCCTCTTCGGCCACCTGAATTGGCACTCCAGCAATGCTCAGGGTAGGTTTTGGAAAAAATTTCATTTGGTTAGTAAAATGCACACAGACTGTCTTGGAGGGCGAGAACCTGAATCCGTTGAGAGACACCCACCCCTGGATGCGATCAACGCACAGCTGCAAGCGCCTCTCAAGGGACGCAAGTCCTCGACCTCGTGCACACAAAGCAAAGTCGTCCACAAACAAAGAGCATTCAGAATCATCCTTGACGGCCTTTACAATGTTATTTATTTTAATGCTAAATAAAACAGGAGATAGAATGCTGCCCTGCGGGACACCCATCTCCTGTTCAAAGGAGTCGGAGAGGGTGGAGCCCACACGGACATGGAACGACCTGTTAGACAAAAAATTGTGAATAAAAACAGGCAGGTGCCCTTTAAAACCCATGTCCGACAAATCAGACATTATACCATACTTCCAGGTAGTGTCATATGCCTTTTCAAGATCAAAGAAAATTGCATAGACATGCTGCTTGTTGACAAAAGCATCTCGGATAAAAGACTCAAAGCGGACTAGATGGTCAGTTGTACTACGGAAGCGCCGGAAACCGCACTGGAGGTCTGTGATGAGACCACGTGACTCAAGATGCCACACCAGTCGGGCGTTGACCAAGCGTTCCATAGTCTTACATAAACATGATGTCAAAGCTATTGGCCGGTAGTTGCCCGGGTCGGAAGGATCCTTACCCGGCTTGGGGATTGGCACAACCACAGCCTGGCGCCAAGATGGCGGAAAACGACCGGTTATCCAGATATGGTTAAAGGCCTTGAGAAGTACAAGGAGTGAATCCTCAGGCAGATGAGTTAGGAGCTGATAATGGATGGTATCCAATCCAGCAGCAGAGTCAGTACATTTCAGCATGGCTTGCTGCAATTCTGAAAATGTAAAGGGGGCATTATAGTCTTCCGAGTTATCTGATATAAAATCACAAGCACAAGATTCTCGCTTCTCCTTCTCTCTCTGGAAGAAAGGTGAATAATGCTCTGTTGAAGAATTATGGGCAATGGTGGAGGCAAGCAAATTGGCCACAGCCTTTTTATCTGTGACCAAACTGGCACCATCTCTAAGATGGCCAACAGAAGCCGAGCCACCCCTGCCCCTAATTCTTCGAACAGCCTTCCAGACTTTTTGGGACGGAGTCCTAGAAGATAAAGATGAGACAAAGCGTCTCCAGGAAGCACGGCGTTCGCGTTTAAAAATGTAACGGGCTTTCGCCCGCTGTCTTTTAAATGTTAAAATATTTGCTTGCGACGGATTACGAAAAGCACGTCGCTGAGCAGATTTGCGTATTTTTTGGGCCTTGCGGCACTCTTCATTGAACCATGGTACTCTTGGCCTCCGAGGGACTGATGTGGAAGTTCTAGGGATGGTTTCACCTGCTACGTCCAACAAAATCAAAGTAAAACAAGAAACAGGTTCTTCAGCTGACATGACCACCTCCTCTGTAAGACGAGACTGACAGAGGGAGGCAAACAGAGGCCAGTTAGCTTTCTTGAGATTCCAGCGCCCCACCGGCGAATCCTCCACACAGCTGACCGATGACAGGACTACTGGGAAGTGGTCACTACCACACAGGTCATCGTGAACCTTCCAGTCAAAGTCCAGCATGAGAGAAGGATCACACACAGTGAGGTCTAGAACAGAACTAGATCCGGAACCTGAGTTAGAGTATGTAGGTGAGCCATCGTTAAAGACACACAGGTTAAGTTGAGAAAAAACATCTTCTAACATCTGACCTCTGCCATCATAGTGGTCACTGCCCCAAAGGTGAGCGTGACCGTTAAAATCCCCCATGAGAATAAAGGGAGGGGGCAGTTGATCTACTAAGTTAAAAATATCATTGCTACAGACCCGCAGTGATGGTGGCAGGTAAATACTGCATATGGTTATGGTCTTCTTTAAGGTAACCCGAGCTGCGACAGCCTGAAGACAGGTGTCGATGCTAACGGGGCTACATAAAATTTGGCTACTAATGAGAAGAGCCGCTCCACCCGAGCGCCTCTCCGAATCAGAGCCTTTATGTATAACATTAAAACCATTAAAGGACACAGGGTCAGAAGTCTTCAGGTAAGTCTCCTGAAGAGATATTACTGAGGGGTTATAGAACTTGACTAAAAGACGCAATTCCTCAAAGTTAGCTTGAAAACCACGACAATTCCACTGAAGCAAAGAGTCCATGATTAAGTCTTATCTGGGGGTAAGGAGTTTTTCCCCCCTTTTTCCTTTACCTTGGAAGGAGTTGAAGAAACAGAGGGGGGCCGGCTCCCGGGCCTCCTCTGGTTCTTCGGAGAGGAAGGGGGTGGAGCTGCCGCAGCATCAGCAACAACAACTTCCACTCCCTCCATCCGCTCCTCCAGTGCAGCATATTTGTTTTGAAGGGGGACATCTGTGTTCCCCTTCTGGGCCCGTGCGCACAGCGGTCCCATAGATTTCTTAGACTTCTGGTCCTGGGCAGCGTTCCTGCCGCTAGAGTTAGCGGCCTTAGAAGGCTGACCAGAGCCAGAAGCCTTTGGAGTTGACTGACTAACAGGTTTGGGTGGGGGCTGAGGCTTAGGGGCAACAGAAGGCGGCACAACCGGACCGGCCGTGTCCGCCTTCTGCGTTCCCTGGCTCCTTGTCACCACCGGAGGAGGGTTACTCTCCAGGGGCGAGATGAGCCGAGGCTCCGCCCCCAACCAAGAAGTTGGGGTCTGACATGAAAAGTCTTTGGTGGGGCGCTTGCCTGCCACCGCTGCACTAAAAGTATACACAGAGGTGTTAGAGGTTGGGGCAGCCGCAGCTGCACCAGGGCCTTCAACCAGTTTTTTGGCATCCAGAAAGGACAACCCCTTCTCCACACGCACCTGCTGAATCTTGCACTCGGATATCCAACGAGGGCATTTCTTATCCGAAGCCATATGCGCCCCCTGGCAATTCACACACAGGGGGGTGGCTGTGCAGGACTCAGCAGAGTGTCCGGGCCTAGTGCAACGGGCGCATGAAGCCTCTGCCTGACGGCATGTCTTCTGCCCATGGCCATACTTTTGGCACTTAAAGCACCGGAGGGGAAGAGGGACGTACTTTTTCACTCTCAGGGAGTAGTAACCTCCCCAGATGGTAGTAGGAGGGGTGGGGGTGCCAAACGTCAGGATGATGGTAGGGAGACGGATCTCCCCACCACCTCGCTTGGAAGCGAAGCGCCTGACGCAAGTCACCCCCTGAGACTTAAGGTTCCTTACAAGTTCATCTTCTGACAGTTCTGCCAAAGCTTGATCTTTGATTACGCCTCTTGACGAATTCATAGTTTTGTGGGGTGTGACTTCCACAGGAGTGTCTCCGATGGAAGAGAGCCCCAGTAGCCCGCTGGAGTGTGCCCGAGTACGGCACTCCACCAGCAAGTCACCAGACCTGAGGCGCTGGGCGTCAGGCCTGCCAACACGGCTCCTGAGGGTCTCCCCCACCAGAAAAGGATGCAGCTTGGTAACTGGTTTCTCCTTCATCTTGCTATGGACAATGAGGAAGCGAGGCCATACGGCCGACGCCTGAGGCGTCGCTTCCTCACAGTCTGAATCACTGTCATGTTCAAATTCGGTGTCTATATGCCGTTTCTGTGCTAGTTTTGGTTTTTTTGTTTTATCCATATTATATTAGTAGAGATATTCATCCCCCGGGGGTCCCCGCCCGCCACCGAGCCCAACAAGGGAAAGTGCAACTGTCGGCGGGTCTCCAGCCGACGCACAATGGAGACTGCCCGAAAGATATACTCAAGGGGGTAAGCCCGATTGAACCGTTTGAGCCACCGCCTTCTATCACACCGTTGAATGCAGGGGAATACTGGCGTAAAGCACCTAATCAGCAGCAAAGGCTATAGCATGGTGCTCCGTATAGCAACCCGCATGTCAACAGTGGGATAGGGCTCAACGTGACAAGAGCCGATTGACTAGGCCGGTACGACTAGCCTCCCGTTTAGGCAGAAGTCAAGGCCAAAGTGGAGTGTTTCAGCCACCAGGATCCTCTTCTCCCCCGACACGGGTCTCCAAGCACGGCAAACACTTGGGATCCAAAGGACCAAAAAGTCACGAGTATTTTTAAGGACCAATCCAACATGGTACAACCTGGGTTAGCACAGCTCCTTAAAAACCGGACCAGTGAAAAGGCTGAACAACATATCTGTTGACATCAAGTCCTAATCCTGGACAAAGATGGCACCCGTCTGCTAGCCCACTCAGTCAGGGACTGAGCGGACTACCCACCTACACCACGTGGAGGCCGGTGCCGGGTAGGCGGGACGAAGAGGGGAAGCTGGTGAATCCACCTCGTGGCGAATAGGTCGATCCTAGGCGTCTCCCAGTGAGCGCAGATCATCTGATGTCCCGGAGTAGCGTCCACTCCATGCGTAGCAGCGGCCACGCCGGGAGAGAGCGTCGGCCAAGACGGTCAGGAGGCAGGGGATGTGTCGAGCTCGGGGGGAAGCTGCGGTTCTCGCACCAGCGCATCAGACGGTAGCGGAGCATGCACCGGTCGGATGAGCGCGTACCGCCCTGCTTCCGAATGTAGGAACCACCGTCGTGTTGTCCGAGAGGACACGCCGCTCCTGGCGCCGGAGGTGTGCTTCCCACGCGATGAGGGCATGCCAGGCGGCTTGCAGCTCCAACCAGTTGACATGTCTGTCCGCCAGCTCTGGAGGACAGGGCCAGGCGTCGTGAAGAACCGTGGTAGCAGGTGAGGCCCCCACCTGGAGAGACTAGCATCGACGCAAGGGAAAGCTGAGGGGGAGGAGAGGCAAAGAGGAATCCCGAACAGGGCCACGAATATGAAGCATCCAAGTCACGGGCGCCGGGACAGCCAAGTCTCCGGAGGACGGACGCCAATGGCGCCAGAGATGTTGCTGTAGCGGGAGGGTCTGAAGACAATCAAGTGGGAGTAGATCCGCTGCTTCGCTCCGCGTAAGGGCGGTCCCCGTCCGTCCGTCCGGCGATCTGCTGTGTTTCACCCATGCGGTCGCGTCAGTGTCCTTGTCAGACTGCACGTCTCCGCATCATTCGCCGTGTGCTGAGATGTGGTCATCTCGGTGTCCACGGGATGCGGTCTCCATCCATCGCTCGCCATAGAGTGGTCCCTGCCGCTGAAGTCGAAGCTGCGTCTCCACACAAGTGCTGTTCCTGCCAACGACTCAACGATCTGGTGCGGTTCGCCAGTGGCTGCGTCGGTGTCCCCGTGAAGGCGCCTCCGTCTGAGGATGTCTGAGAGCCCGGTGCTGACGTTGTCCGCGCCTGCGACCACGCGATCCCTGCCAGGCTGGTCCCAAGGTCTGATGCTCCTAGCTGGAGTCCCCGAAGCCCGGTGTCTAGACGAGGTCCGTGCCGCGCCACGCTCGAACTTGTCCGCCCGCTGGTGAAGAGGAGAGGGAAGATGAGACCATCAACATGAGAACGGTAACTGCCATGCGCCGTCCCGCTGTCATCGAACCTGCGTCTCCAGAGTAGAGCGACAGCTGCCCAACCGGTCCAAGGAACTGCTGCACCTAACTGGAAACCCTGAAGTCCGTTGCCGCGGCGAAGTCCGTTGGCGTGAGACGCTTGGACTAGTCCTCCGATCCGACGGTGAAGAGCGAGGAGACGAGACGTCAACATGATCACGGTCCCTGCCACGTGTAGACTCCACACGCTGTGACCGTTCCTACGATCGCGAAGCTTGAACCCTTGGCAAGTCTGTGCTTTGGGGTTCTGCCGACTAATAGACCTCTCCATCGATGGCTCCTCGAACTGACTACACTGGCCCTCTCCCGAAGGAGGCTATCATCGCCGGTAGATCGCCTGAGGCGCCCCTCTCTATCTCGGGACCCCAAAAACTTACCATGTGGCTTATCACGTTGGCGTCTTGAAATCCTATCCCCACTTCTGCTGCCTGGGTCCTGTTATTGCCAGGAGGGCTCCCGTGCGACCCAACGCAATCCCTGCACGGGGGCTGAGCTCTCCGAGGCCTTACTAAACATAGGGTGGCGAACCCCTGCCTGGCCTAATTCCCTTCTGACAAGCGAAGGGTAATCTTGAGCTCTTGGTGCTGTGCGGGATGGTGAATCCCGTCGGCTGCTATAGGGCTCAATCGTCCACGCATAACGAGGCAGCTCTGCACGAAGCACCAGTGGGGGCAGCAGGACCATCTTGTTTCTTTTGAGAGCTCCTCCTCAAGCGCCGAAGCGGCAAAGGCGCCAGGCGACACGGCGGGCGAGGTGAGCAGATCAAGACGAACGTGGAGACGGCTGCGGAACCGAAGCACGAGACCTGGTCGAGGGCTGTGTCCGCTGGAGTGACGCGCACCGCGGTCCATCCTGAGCTCGTCCAGGGGTGAGCGCGAGCGTGTAGAGCTGCTGGAGGAGTGGGAGGGCTCCGAACTGCCCAAAGTCCTCGGACGAGCAGACACTGGTCTCTGCGAGCCGGGCTCACTGCGGCTAACGACTCCCTGTAAGTAAGCTTTCCGAGTAGAGACAACAAGGACTGACAGTGGACACAAGACAGCGCATGGCACGTCCCAGGAGGCCAGGCTCACAGAGGCGGGCGCTCTGCCGGCTATATAGCTCCCCGTAAAAACCAGCGGGCTTTGTCCGGGCGGGCTCCCTCTGGGGAGCAGTCGCGTTGAATGCAGTCCTGCTAGGAGCGCTGGGCTCCCGTGTCTGGCACGGTGTGCATCCCCAAGGGCAGTGTGGTCGCGCTCTTCTCTCTTGGCACTGGTCTCTGCAAGCCAGGCTCAGTGAGGCGGGGTCTCTGCCGGCTAACGACTCCCCGTAAGCGTCAGCAAGCGTACCAAGTAGAGACGAGTAGGTTAGTTAGTTATTTGGGTTTAACTTAACGCCGAGCAGGCAACTAGCAACGAGTAGGACTGACAGAGGACAGCGCAATGTGGTCCTTCCTGCAATGGGTGCGCGCGAGGGTCTGGAGGAGCTGGAGAAGCGGGAGGGCTCTGAACTGCCCGAAGTCCTCGGACGTGTGGACATTGGTTTCTGAGAGCCGGGCTCAGTGAGGCGGGCTCTCCGCCGGCTAAACGACTCCCCGTAAGAGTCAGCAAGCTTTCCGATAGCGATGAGCGAGGACTGACAGTGGACACGGGATGGCGCGTGGAGCGTCCCATGAGGCCGGGCTCAGTGAGGCAGGTGCTCTGCTGGCTATATGGTTCCCCGTAAGAACCAGCGGGCTTTGTCTGGGTGGTGTCCCTCCGTAGAGGGGTCACGTTGAGAGCAGTCCTGCTAGGAGCGCTGGACTCACGTGTCCGGCGTGGCGTCCGTTCCACAAGGTCGGTGCGTCGGTGCGGTCGCGTGCGGTCACCGCTCTGGGCACAGAGGGGGGCGCCTGGACGGGAGAAGGATCACTCACCGGCGCCAGGCGCTCACGCCTGTGACCAATGCTGCTCGGGCCAGGTGGAGCAGATATCGCAAGTGCGGTTGGAGGCGCATAATGATACAACAAAGGCACAAGCATGCAGGCAAGCGCCTGGTACTTCAACACCTAACAACATGAAGGTGAGTTGGCGCGGGCACGTGGGTCCCGCCAAGCTAAGGCGAGCATTCGTCACACAATGGTACAACAAGTTACAAGCATGCAGGTAAGCGCCTGGTACTGTAACACCTATCAACATGAAAGGCAAGTGGGCGCGGGCCTGTGGGCCCCGCCAAGCTAAGGCAAGCATTCAAAGCATAATGGTACAACCAAGGTACAAGCATGCAGGTAAGCGCCAGGTACTGCAACACAAGACAAGAGGCGAGTGGGCACGAGCACATGGGGCCCCACCAAGCTAAGGCGAGCATTCGATGCATAAAGGTACAACATATGTCCAAGCATGCCGGTAAGCGCCTGTTCCTGCAACACCTATCAGCCTGAAAGGCGAGCGGGCGCGGGCACGTGGGGCCCCACCAAGCTAAGTCAAGTGTTCGGCGCGAAAAAGTATAATGAAGGTACGAAGAAAGGAAGTGCCTCTGCTCGAAACCGGTGCCCAGCCTGGGGGCCGGCCGAAGGCTAGTACATCTACCTTACCTCTCAGTAGAAACGAGGACGGGGGGAGGAACCTCCATACCACACTCAGCGCACGAAGGCGGGCGGCGTCCCAGCAAGTCAGCGCCGTGGAGTCCATGCAACTCAAGAAGGTGCAGAAGAGGGAAGCAGCAGAACGCTCAGGCAACGAAGCAGACCCACAAGGGCACAGGCAGGGCCGGCGCAAGCAGATAGTCCAAAAACAAGAAGTCCAGAAGACCGGCGAACGAACTGGTCGCATCAAGCACAGTCAAAGTCTGTAGGCTAGCAAACACATCTGCACAGCATGAGCTAAGTAGCATGACTGGTTGGTCACCTCATGACTCAGAACCGGATGGGCAGTAACGGGAGACAACTCTCGGCCCCTCTAGGGGTTCCCCGAGTGCCTCCCGGGTTGTCGTAGCACAACAGGTTCTTAGGCTAAAATTGAGTAAGTAGTAGACACTTCCATATAGTCATGTCATCGGTAATGTATTTTTGAGGAAACAAACCCGTGCAGGGCAGAGTGAATGAAGACCGGCTTGGGTACTACGAAGAGGCGGCTGTAGAAGGCTGGGGAGTCGTGGTGCAATCCGACCTCCGAGGCGGCCCACTGTAGAAGCGCGGCGACCTCTCCCCGTAGGGCGTCGGCTTGAGCTCGTTGGGCGGAATCTCAGACCACAGCCGGAGCGACGCAGCGGCGGCGAGCGCAAGGTGATCCAAAGGACCTCTGCGACAGTATCGAGGATGCAGGGGTCGCCGGAATCTCAGGGCAGGGGGCAGTCCACGGCA
This sequence comes from Semisulcospira habei, assembly GCA_036245525.1. Taxonomy (NCBI): domain Eukaryota; kingdom Metazoa; phylum Mollusca; class Gastropoda; family Semisulcospiridae; genus Semisulcospira; species Semisulcospira habei. The sequence goes on from BTPG01000002.1 coordinate 161,092,577, forward strand.
GGTCAGAAGCACGGCATCCCGACGCAACAGGTCGCATGGCGACGGCAGTCAAGGCGCTAACCGACGAAGAAACGCTGCCCAGTTGGCCACTTCCACGAGGGTGAGGAGATCTCCAAGCAGGGCAACCACGACGGGCGCCAGGCATCCTCGATGCTGCAGACGAAAGCTAGGGTGAGCAGCTCCAGGAAACCTGAGCAAACCAAGGAGTTCCGGGCGAGTGACGCAGTCTTGTCCACGGCGCGGGGGAGGGCGTGTTGACTAGAGCGGCGTCACAATCGAGCACTAGTGCCAGAGGGTCCAAGGCAGAAAGGGAGTAGGAGACGACTGGAGAGGGCCGCCTACCAGTCCTGTCGAAGGCAAAGTCGAGTCCAGCGGGCCAGCGACGGTTGGAGACAAAGTCGTAGTCCCGGAAGCCGGACTGTAGGAGCTGGGCGGAAGGTGTCCCGAAGGTCCCGAAAGCCAGAGGGCTGTGGAAGCGACTTGACACTTTTTACCTGCTGCCCTGCGTCAACGAAGTGGAACCTACCTCTTGAGCGGGGGAGGGGGGGGGCAGAGGGCCTCAGCGGGGAGCGCAGCTGCAAACAGTAGAGACGCCGCATCCAGGGCGAGAAGAGTCCCAACACGCGAAGACGGGCGCTCCGACGTCGCGTAACATTGGCGATCAGATGAGACCTGGTGTATTCAACATGGTAGGGCCGAAGGCCGAGGGCCACATCTGCTGGAGTGTCGCGCGACGCGGTCCTTCCCACACTAGTTCCCGGATGAGCAAGAGGGTCTAGAGCTTCTGGCGGGTACAGGTCTGCCAGTAGTCTGCAGACGAAGGGACACAGGCCTCTGCTGGCTGGCCTCAGAGAGGCGTGCTCTCAACTGGTTATATGACTCACTCCCCAAAAGAGTCAGCGAGCTTCCCCGAGGCGAGACAAGGCAGGACAGCCAGAGGACAAATGACGGTGCGAAGGGCGTCTCTGCAGGTCGGTCTCCTTGACCGTGCCGGCGTCAGGGTGGCTTCAGTCCTGCTAGAAGAGCTGGGCTCACACGTGTCCGGCGTGTCGTCCGATCCACAAGGTCGGTGAGGGCGTGTGCTGTCGCTGCTCCAGGCGAAGGGGGGCACCATGATGGACAATGGGGCACAAGTCTCTACTGGCCGGGCTCAATGAGGCGAGAACTCTGCCGGCTATATGACCCCTCGTTAGAGTCAGCGGGCTTGTCGAGGAGAGACATACCAGGACTGCCAGTGTACAGCGTAAGGCGCGAAGTGCGTCTCTGCAGGCCGGGCTCCATGAGGCAGACACTCTGCCGGCTATACGACCCCTTGTAAGAGTCAGCGGGCTTGGCAGTCCTGTGGTAAGTGCTGGGCGTAAGTGGAGCTGATGGCGTAGCGGGAGGTCTCCGGGCCAAGACCGGTCGTCAGACGATTGGCACAAGTGTCTACTGGCCGGGCTCAATGAGGCGGGCGCTCTGCCGGCTATATGATCCCTCGTAAGAGTCAGCAGGCTTGTCGAGGAGAGACATACCAGGACTGCCAGTGTACAATGTAATGCGCGAAGCACGTCTCTGCAGGCCGGGCTCAGTGAGGCGGGCACTCTGCCGGCTATACGACCCCCCATAGGAATCAGCAGGCTTGGCAGTGAATGCAGTCCTGTGGTACGTGCTGGGCATAGGTGTACGAGGTGTCATCCGTTCCACAAGGTCGGGGCGGGCGCGTGTAATCCCACCTCTGGAACGGAGGGGGCGCGGCAAAGGGCCGACCGGTCGCTAGATGGTGACGGAGCTTGCGCCGGCAAGATACACAGGCGCCTCCTCCTTTAGGCTGCCGTATCTCGTGCCAGGTCGAGCAGACATCCCAGGCGCGGAGAGACGAGCCCCAGTCCCGCGGAGACCGATGTTGTGGTTATCCCGTGGCCATCATCAGTCGCCGCACTGTGAGCAGACGAGCCCATGGGAACTGCAACACATAACAGATACAATAGGCGACCGAGCGTGGGCACCAAGAGGTCCCGCCAATGATGTCGAGCGATCGCCGCGAAGCACCACCCGAGCGCAAGAAGTGCCTCTGGTCGACGCAGCTGCCCCACATGTCGGACACAACATGCTAACGGCAAGGGCACGAGGGGCCCCGCCAAGCTAAGACGAGTGTTGGGTGCACAATGGTACCACGAAGTACAAGCAAAACGAAGCGCCTCTGAACGAAGTTGGCGCTAACAACATGCTAACGGCGAGGGCACGAGGGGTCCCGCCAAGCTAAGACGAGCATCGGGCGCACAATGGTACAACGAAGTACAAGTGAAACGAAGCGCCTCTGAACGAAGCTGGCGCTAACAACACGCCAACGGCGAGGGCACGAGGGGCCCCGCCAAGCTAAGACGAGCATCGGGCGCACAATGGTACAACAAGTACAAGCGAACGAAGTACCTCTGAATGAAGCTGGCACTAACAACACAATAACGGCGAGGGCACGAGGGGCCCCGCCAAGCTAAGACTAGCGTCGGGCGCACAATGGTACAACGAAGTACATGCGAAACGAAACGCCTCTGAACGAAGCTGGTGCCCGGCCCGGGGGCCAGCTGAGGGCAAATACCGCGCTACCTTACCTCTCAGTCGAAGCGGGGACAGGGGGAAGGAACCTCCAAAGCACCCTCAACGCGCGACAGCAGGGGGGAGTCCCAACAGAGTCAGGGCCGCGAAGACCGGGCGATTCCAGGAAGGGACAGGCCGGTAGCATAGGCAACGAAGCCCTCCCAGAAGGCAGAACAGGCAGCGACGCAGGTGAAGCAACAAAGTCCGAAGCCAGAACAAGTCAAGACAACCGGGCGAAACCGGTCACACCATACACACTCAGGGTCCGAAGGCTAACGCTGAAACACGTCTGCACAGCATGAGCTAAGTATTCCGACTGGTTGGTCACCACGTGACCCAGAACCGGATGGGCAGGAACGGGAGACAACTCTCAGCCCCTCTGGGGGTTCCCCGAGTGCCTCCCGGGTTGTGTTGTAACACAACAGGTTCTTAGGCTAAAATTGAGGAAGTAGTAGACACTTCCATATAGTCATGTCATCAGTAATGTATTTTGCGGAAACAAATGTATAAACAACAACAATTACAGACTTAGATGCGGATCAGCCAGTTTTCATGAAACAGTAATTTTCTCTTCAATATGTACTTCAATAACAATACCTTTTGACTTCTCACACTCTGTAAGCTTGCACGATTTCAAACACCAGCACTATTCAGAGTCACACACACGGCACTCACCGTGCCAAATGTACGTTCTATAGGTTGGTGTACTGAGAGATGGCGTCATTTCTAACTAAGCTACGTCTCCCCCCGACATCATTGGTATTAGGTACACTTGGTATTATATTGTACACACTCTGCCGCGTCCCGTTTCACAGTTGTTCATATTTTATAATAGGAATGACAAGAAAATGCACATCATTTCGCTAGACATTTGAGCAGACAAATAGGAAGCCATAGTATACAATAACTGAATCACACCTGCTTAATTCTACACATAATCCTCCCCCCCCCCCCCCCCCCCACTCATCCTCCATACATAGCTCGACCATCTGCTTCAATCGGACATCCACACATGACTTGAAAAATGAATTCCGTGGGTCATAAACCCATCAAACCAGGTGACATTTTTTTTACATTTTTTTTCAAAAAAGGACATCTATGGCCCTTCAATTAACAGAACAGTTTTACTCAAATCCTCCATCATGTAACTTAAAGTGACATCCTCTGTCATGTAACCTGAAGTGACTGAGTGAGTCAGCGGTCATAAAATGTGTACTGAGCAGGGCAGTCAGGCACGTTTAGCGTGATGAACTTTAGTCCCATGGGTTTGTGCGTCCAGTGCAGGCGGAAATTCTGCAATAGTCGCACTAACAGCACTGCCATGTCTTGTTCTGCAAACCTCCGACCTGTGCAAAATAAAAGTTAAAATATCATTAGTTATATAGATCTACAACAAATGATGGCTTTTGGTCACATCAAGAGATCATCTAAGTATGCAAGAGGTATAGCTCAGGATGTGACCAACAGCCATCATTTTGTTGTAGACATAAACAACAAATTTGTCTCAGTTCATTTCTTTGTTCAACAATAAAGATTAGGGATAATTTAGAAACTGTTCAGTAGTATTTAGTTGCCACATCCATGTTTTTCTGCAGACATCTTTTCACAGTGACAAAGTTCCAAACATAAAACAAGACGAGGATTTCATCCCAAAGTCTACCGTATTGTTTGGAGCTCAGATGCATTTATCTTTTAGGAACATTCAGAGTTGTTCATATTTTTAGACTTAATATGCTGATCCATTTCCCTCCTCTATAAGCCAGCCTCTGATCAACACAATCGGCGCACATAAAATAAAGACGGACACACAGCTCTTCTCGCAATTAGTATGCTCTGTGGGCTCGTGCCCTCGCGCTGGGACCATATGGCGTTGAGGCGCGTCCCCTGGGTGGTGGATAGGGGGTCCCTCGTGAGAGGGGTGCACCGAATGAAATAAGGTGCCATGAACCAACATGGTCTGAGGGAAGGTGATCCCGACAGAAAACCCCTGGTCCTCCTAGTAAGGGGGTTGGGCGTGGAGGTAGCTTCCCCACCCTGCAAAAAAGGAAATAGCTACAAAAACGCTGACGAAAAGACAAACAGTAATTCCTTTCCTGGAGGAGGAAGGTTCTTCTACCAGAAGATTTATGATGTCCTGTGGTGAAAGCCGGAAGTCTTTGGTCAGGGCAGACAAGAGGGCCTACACAGACAGCCTGGCAGCAGAGGCAGAAAAGGCAGCGGCAACATGAAACAGCTCTACGACATTACCAGAAGATTGTCGGGCAAGTATGGCCATACAGAAAGATCAGTAAAAGACAAAGAAGGCAAGCCTATTGCAGACAGAGCAGACCAACTCGACAGATGGGCCGAGTATTGAAGAGTTACTGAACAGACCCAGCCCACCCGACCCCCCAGACATCCAGCCAGCAGAGACCGACCTACCCATCAGCTGTGATAGACCCAGCCGGGAAGAGATCAGAAGAGCAGTGGCATTTTTGAAGAACGGCAAAGCAGCAGGGCCAGATGGCATCCCAGCGGAGTCTCTGAAAGCAGACCTAGAGACAACAGTGGAGATGCTGTACCCACTGTTTTGAAAGATCTGGGAAGAGGAGGTGATGCCGGCTGACTGGAAGGAGGGGTACCTAATCAAGCTTCCCAAGAAAGGCGACCTCAGCAAGTGTTCCAACTACAGAGGAATCACCTTGCTGTCAGTACCAGGAAAGGTCTTCAACAGGATCATCCTGGAGAGAATGAAGAGCTCCGTTGACCCCCAGCTGAGAGACCAGCAAGCAGGATTCAGAAAAAAACGATCATGTACAGACCAGATCGCCACTCTCCGCATCATCGTGGAACAGTCTCTGGAGTGGAGCTCCCCGCTGTACGTCAACTTTGTGGATTACGAGAAAGCATTTGACAGCGTGGACGAGAGACTCTGTGGAAACTCCTATGACACTACGGTGTACCCACAAAGCTCGTCTGCCTGATCAAGAGCAGCTACGATGGCATGACATGTCATGTGATCCACGAAGGGCAGTTCACCAGGGAGCTCCAGGTCAGAACCGGTGTCAGGCAAGGGTGTCTGCTGTCTCCGTTCCTCTTCCTACTGGCCATAGACTGGGTCATGAAGATGACCACAGAGCACAGACGAAGTGGAATACAGTGGACACTGTGAACACAACTTGACGACCTCGATTTTGCAGACGACTTGGCATTACTGTCCCACACTCATCAAGAAATGCAGGACAAGACCACGAGGCTTGCCGACATCTCGTCCCAGGTGGGCCTCACCATTCACAAACAGAAAACAAAGACAATGAGGCTGAACGCAACCAGGGAAGAACCAGTCTTGCTTGCTGGCACCCCGATCGAGGAGGTGGAGTCCTTCGCCTATCTCGGGAGCATCATAGACAAAAAAGGCGGCACTGATGCAGATGTCAGAGCACGAATCGGTAAAGCCAGAGCAGCCTTTCTCCAGTTGAAAAAAGTGTGGAGTTCCAGAAAGCTGTCACAACACACCAAAGTCCGGATTTTCAACTCCAATGTAAAAGCAGTTCTCCTATATGGAGCAGAGACTTGGAGATTGACAAAAACCACAGTCAACAGAGTACAGATCTTCATAAACAGTTGCCTTAGAAGAATTTTGAAAATGCACTGGCCAGAGAATATCAGCAACGTCAGACTCTGGGAGAGAACAGAGCAAATAACAGCAGAGAATGAAATTGGGCGAAGAAGATGGGGATGGATTGGTCAGTCTGAGAAAGCCAGCTTCCAGTATCACTAGGCAGGTATTGTCATGGAACCCCCCCGGAAAGAGGAAAAGAGGTAGGCCGAGAAACTCCTGGCGTCGAGACCTCCAAGCAGACATCAAGAGACTGGGAACCACCTGGAGTAAAATCGAAGGAGAAGCACAGGACAGGAGTTGCTGGAGGTCTCTCGTCGATGGCCTATACCTGGGTAGGGGTGACAGGCCTAAGTAAGTAAGTGGGCTCATGTAGCGACAGAATTCATCTCCTTCTATTCTAACCCACTCTCTGATCCACACACACTGGCACACAGAAATAAAGACGGACACATGGCAATTCCCGCCATTCATAAGCTCTGTGGTCTGGCGTAACATAGCTATTCTGAAGAAAAATAATAGCACGAGCAGCGAAATGATGTCACTTCAAGCTTCACATCATGGCATCATTAGACCCACAACGCCATGTTCATAGTGACGACTCATCACAGAAATAACATTTGACGTATCAGAGGATCAACTTTGTAATTTTCTTGCTGATTTTCACCCCTAGGGCTTAAAGGTCACAATTTGACCTAATCCTACCCCAGGGCCGTGACAAACAGCAGGCTTATGCAAACACTGTCTATAAAAAATCATGCACATTTTTATAATGAGAAGATAGATTTTTTTGTAAAATAAAAATTAAAGTTATGTTAGCGTTTTACAAATGACTGAAAAAGTGGTGCAGAAAATTGTCTAATTTTCACACCTAGGGCATACAGGTCACAATTGACCTAATCGTACCCGACAGCCGAGACAAACTGTAGGCTTATGTAAATACTGTATATGAAAAATCATGCAACAATTAATGAGAAGATTGTGGGGTTTTTTTTAAAAAAAGATTCAATTGTTTTAAGATTAACCCATATAGTTTGTGAAATTAATCTCCAAGAAGTAAAAATATATATTTTCAACAAATATTTAATTATCACTCAAAATGTTGTAGAGGTACAATGCTGGTTAATGAAATCATTCAATATCTCCCTTTTATCTAGCTATATGCAAAATATCTAGTAACAAGAAAGGCAAAGCCATTATGGCTCACATGTATGACTGATTTACATATGTGCGACCTTTGTGACAAGGGCTGCCTTCTGCAGCAGCAAAATCCATGTTTTCTGAAAATTTAAGCATTTTCACACATCTGTCAACCCCCGTGACCCTTGACCTTTGTGACGAGTCGACTAAATTAGTATGCATAGGAAGGTTTTATCATCAGCTATCTTTGAACCAAATTTTGTTGAAAACTTTGCAAAAATTTGGGAATACCTACAATTTTATCAAAAATCAGCATTTTACACACATTTGCCAGCCTCTTGTGACCCTTGACCTTTCCAAGGGGTCATCCAAATTAGTATGCATAGATAGGTCTTACCATCAGGTATCTCTGTACCAAATTTGGGTTTTAAGTTGTGAATAGTATTTGAGAAAAAACATCTTTTGTCAAAATATGGCTATTTTAGAACCATTTCCTCAGCTCTCGTGACCCTTGACCTTTCCGAGGGATCAACCAAATTAGTGTGATTAGAAAGGTCTTCCCATCAGGAATCTCTGTAGCTAGTCTGGGTTTCAAGTTGTGAGTAGTATTTGAGAAAAAAACATCTTTTGTCAAAATATGGCTATTTTGGACCTATTTCCTGAGCAGTTGTGACCTTGACCTTTCTGAGGGGTAATCTAAATTAGTATGCATAGATAGGTCTTACCATCAGGTATCTCTGTACCAAGTTTGGGTTTGAAGTTGTGAAAAGTATTTGAGAAAAAATAAATTATGTCAAAATATGGCAATTTTTCACCTATTTCCTGAGCTCTTGTGACCTTTGACCTTTCCGATGGATCAACCAATTTAGTACGCATAGAAAGGTCTTACCATCAGGTATCTTTGTGCCAAGTTTGGGTTTGAAATTATGAACAGTATTTGAGAAAAAATAAATTATGTCAAAATATAGCTATTTTTGACCTATTTCCTGATCCCCTGTGACCTTGACCTTTGTGACAGGTCGCTCAAATTGGTATGCTTAGAAAGGTCTTACCACAAAGTGTCCTTGGGCCAAGTTTGAAGAATGTGGCTTGAATAGTCTCCGAGAAAATGCCAACTTTTAAGTTTACCACGGATGACGGATGGATGACTGCTGACCCAAAACATACTCACTTTTGCTTTTGCACGTGAGCCAAAAATAAGAAAAATTATGGACTCCAGTGTGGATCAACCCTCTTCCTACTGGCCATAGACTGGGTCATGAAGATGACCACAGAGCACAGACGAAGTGGAATACAGTGGACACTGTGGACACAGCTTGACGACCTCGATTTTGCAGACGACTTGGCATTACTGTCCCACACTCATCAACAAATGCAGGACAAGACCACGAGGCTTGCTGACATCTCGTCCCAAGTGGGCCTCACCATTCACAAACAGAAAACAAAGACAATGAGGCTGAACGCAACCAGGGAGGAACCAGTCTTGCTTGCTGGCACCCCGTTGGAGGAGGTGGAGTCCTTCACCTATCTCGGGAGCATCATAGACAAAAAAGGCGGCACTGATGCAGATGTCAGAGCACGAATCGGTAAAGCCAGAGCAGCCTTTCTCCAGTTGAAAAAAGTGTGGAGTTCCAGAGAGCTGTCACAACACACCAAAGTCCGGATTTTCAACTCCAATGTAAAAGCAGTTCTCCTATATGGAGCAGAGACATGGAGATTGACAAAAACCACAGTCAACAGAGTACAGACCTTCATGAACAGTTGCCTTAGAAGAATTTTGAAAATCCACTGGCCAGAGAAGATCAGCAACGTCAGACTCTGGGAGAGCAGAGAATGAAATTGGGCGAAGAAGATGGGGATGGATCGGTCACAGTCTGAGAAAGCCAGCTTCCAGTATCACTAGGCAGGCATTGTCATGGAACCCCCAGGGAAAGAGGAAAAGAGGTAGGCCGAGAAACTCCTGGCGTCGAGACCTCCAAGCAGACATCAAGAGACTGGGAACCACCTGGAGTAGAATCGAAGGAGAAGCACAGGACAGGAGTTGCTGGAGGTCTCTCGTCGACGGCCTATACCCGGGTAGGGGTGACAGGCGTAAGTAAGTAAGTAAGTGTGGATCAACCGGTTTTTGTGAAACGGCAATTTTCTCGCCAATGAGCATCTTAATCAAAACATCGGAAAAAAGGTCTCGAGATAATATTCTTTCAGGGACAATATCCTAAAATTTCAAGTTTGTCCGTCCTCAAACGCGGGCTCTAGTCGCCGTCTCTCACACACACACACACACGCTTTGGTGCCAAAAAGACGTTCTCTAGCAAGATTTACATAGCTAGATGCGATATCATTTGTTTTCTCAAAACACATTACCGATGGTATTACACTTAGGAAATGGCTCTTAGCTGGCCTAATTTTAGCCAAATTTTGGTTGTGTCCGTATAAGGGGGTGTTGGCAGGAGTGGGGCGCCATAGACCATGCCAAACCCGAATAGCCTCCCCTTACTCACATCCGGTACAAGGTTACCCAGCATACCCCAGTTTTAGTTCTTAGCTGGCAGAAGTAGGTTGTGTCTGTTCGAGCTCCGCTTTCGTTCTTGGCCGGTCGTTCGACCTTGACTGTTCGTTGGGACTTGAACTGTGAAGATGGTGGCGTGACTGGGGGTGGTAGTGCTCACGCTGTGCCGCCTCGTCGACCTGTGTGTTCTACGGACCTACGGCTTGTGCCATGGAGACTGTGACTGGCGGCTTCCGGACGCTGCTTCGGCCTGCGCTCCGAACCGGTCGCGCGGTGAGGCGTGCTGTTACGTTTTGGTGATACGTGGGTTTGCTCCTTTTTTCCGCCATGGCCAGGTAATATCTCGGTGAATGCCCTCGACCGGCGCCCTTGGGTGGGAAGGAGCGCCGAGCGTCGGCACGCGCTGTACACTCGTTTGATTCGACTACATATTCAATTATGTCCGATTCGCCAGCGCGCGCGCGTCGTTATTGCGTGACCTTAGAGGCCACGCTCGCTCTTTCATCTTGTACCCTCTTGTTGCAGTAACTAAGTTCGGATCTGCACGATGTGTGGCGACTTTCAGGGCCCCTCGGACGAGCATGCGGAGGGCCTTACCTGAGCAAGAGGCGAGTCGACCCGCACTGGTGAGGTGTCCGCCTCATGACTGGAAGAGCGATGGTTAACGCTTACCTCCGTTGGCGTCCTACTCTATCAGAGGTCGGCCGACAGTGATGTCCAAGCTAACAAGGAGGGACCCACGTCAGGAACAGAGACTTTGTTGTCCCGCACAGAGATAGGGACTTCGTTGTCCCGCAGAGAACGTACGCCGCCTCAAGGCAGGAACAGGGACTTCGTTGTCCCGCAGAGAACGTACGCCGCCTCAAGGCAGGAACAGGGACTTCGTTGTCCCGCAGAGAACGTACGCCGCCTCAAGGCAGAAACAGGGACTTCGTTGTCCCGCAGATAACGTACGCCGCCTCAAGGCAGGAACAGGGACTTCGTTGTCCCGCAGATAACGTACGCCGCCTCAAGGCAGGAACAGGGACTTCGTTGTCCCGCAGAGAACGTACGCCGCCTCAAGGCAGGAACAGGGACTTCGTTGTCCCGCAGAGAACGTACGACGCCTCAAGTCAGAAACAGGGACTTCGTTGACCCGCTCAGAGATAGGGACTTCGTTGTCCCGCAGAGAGCGCACGCCGCCTCAAGGCAGGAACAGGGACTTCGTGGTCACGCACAGAGATAGGGACTTCGTTGTCCCGCAGAGAGCGTACGACGCCTATCAGAGACCGCCGGGCATTAATGTCCGAGATTAACAAGGTGGGTCCCAAGTCAGAGGCAGGGACTTCGTTGTCCCGCAGAGAGCGTACGTTGCCTATCAGAGATCGCCGGACACTGATATCAGAGTGTAACAAGGCGAAACCCAAGTCCGATGCAGGGACTGCGTGGTCCCACAGAGAGCGTACCACGCCTATCAGACCGCCGGGCAGTGACACCTGGCAGGGACAAGCGGGGACCCAAGTCAGAGCAGTGGCTTTGTTTCCCCACAGAGAGCGTACCTCGCCTATCAGATACCGGGCAGAGACGCCTGACAGCCACAAGGTCGGACCCAGGGCACAAGCAGTGGCCTTGCTGTCCCACAGAGAGCGTGCTACGCCTATCGGAGATCGTGGCCACGGAAGCAGTGGCTTGGTTGCCTCTTCCCTCATACAAGAGTTATAAGTCGTGGCTGATTCTCTGTTTGTCTATTGACAAGGGGTAATTACCTAAACATTACTAAATTGCGTTGATACCTTAGTGGCTTGGTTGCCCAGACCGGTTTACCATACACATTCGGCGTATTAAACTACACTATTTTGCTTGGGGTACACATACATGTGCACGTTTTACACAATACACATTTTGGAGAAACTGACAACTCACTGGCTTGTGAATAATACACATGTGAGTCCAAAGTACACTTTTAGTCAGTTGGAAGTACACTGACTGCACCCAGGGGGTCACCAGGTCGGCAAGTGGTTACTCAGAGAGCGGTCGGCGTCTTTCAGAGCTCGCCTGTCAGAGACGCCCAAGAGTACAAAGGGGACCCCAATCAGAAGCAGTGCCTTGCTGTCCCACAGAGAGAGGATGTCGTCTGTCAGAGATCGCCGGACAGAGACGCCCAAGTGTTTTAGGGTGGGACCCAAGGTGGTCCCGGACCTGTAAAGCACAAGATACCTTGTTCTGGGCTCTGGTCAGCAGGAGAGGTAGCTGACAACCTCTACTTGCATGGCTAAACCAATGTTTCTTCCACCGGCCCGGGACCCGGCCTCAAGAGTGACCCGCTCCACTGTCCGTCCGCAGGCCAGAGTGGACAAACAGCAGGTGGACTGAGCATCCAGGTGGGGCCCATGTCAACGGCGGTGACCTAGGCGCCCCGGCCCAGTAAGCTGGTAGTCACTGACTGCGGAGGGCTGGCGTCGGCTACCGTACCGACGATGCTTCCAGTCCCGGGCCAGACGACAAGTCATAAACGGACATGCAGAAGCGACTGCTCGGCTTCTCAGGCGCTGGACAGTGTCTAGTGTCTGTGAGAGCATGTGGGCACGGTAGCAAACACGTATGAGTATGTACGGTTATCGTGGTGCGCGACACAAGGGTTAAAAGGTTGCTTCCCAGCGGCTCAGCGGTTCGCCAGGCCGCTGGGGCGCGACACCTATTATCCTTCCACGGTTAGGTTCCTGGAACCTCTAATCCGCTTTCTTTGCTTTGGGCAATAGAGATGAGAAAACAGAGGGGGATTCTGTCTCCCATATTTTAATCTAATTCAATAACTTGATTATCCCTTAAGGGTTATTACAATCAAATTGTGCTCATGCATTAAGCATTGATTAATTTAATTTTTCTTATTATTAGGTTGGGCGCCCTCGCCCGGGCTGCGCACCAGTTTTTTATGGCTTGTGGCGACCGCAAGGGCTACAGGACCACTGCACTTCGCACTGCAGGATCCCGGCTCGGTGATGTTGGGCCACGCCTCGCGCCGACCATGCAGACGAGAGCCGCTCTAGAGGCAGTGCAGAAGAGACGACCTCACGATGGGATCCGGGTCCCGGCGTTCGCTCATGATCTTCAGTTCCCCTTCGAAAGCAGGGACTCGCCTCACACAAGCCAGGGGTACGAGAGGAACAGGAGACGCCGTCCCAGTTCCATGGCTCGCTACGCAAGGAAAAGACGGGCTCTCCGAGTTTTCGCCACCGTTCGGGGGAGCGGCCCCCTGAGACTACGTTGTTCCTTCCAAGTGCGGGGTCCGCCTTCGTTGGATCGCCGCCGGCCGGAGTTCCCCGGACTTCGGAGGGGTTGGACATCCCTTCGCCTGCGGGCGGAGCATACGGTTCCCGCTGGACGCCAGAGGACGTCATTCGCCGTGGCTGGACGAGGTTAGCTTCTCTACGTCGCTACGCTCGCGGTTCCGAGAGGTCTTGCGTTTGCCGTCTACTGCGAAGATTTACAGGAGAGTCTACTCGAGCCGGGGACTACGCAGGTCCCCTCATCGCGTCCAAGCATTCAAGTCCCTGCCCCTGCTGGTCGGCCTTCTGTCTCCGCTTCAGGGCGCCGGGGGAGGCGCTGGTGGCTTCAGCTGGATCCTACTTCTTCCGCTGCCAACGGTTGCTGCGTCCGTCCTGATCGATTATGCGCGGCTGAGTGGAGAGTCGGCCACGCAGGGCACCGCGCAGTCGAGAACTTCTTGGCCCCCTGGGCAGACCGACAAGGAGGCTTGCAAGGCCTGTCACTCAGCTGAGTCACGCTGCGGGCGCCGCCGGATGTAGCAGCCTTCTTCAAACACTGTGGACCGTCAGACAGGTTTGGCAGGGACCACTCTTCCGCGGAGGCGCGGTTCGTCCGATGCACCGGATTGGGCGACTTACATCCGAGAGACGGAGGCGGCGACGGGACGCCAACGGCACTCTCCTGTGAACGTCAGGGACAGCATGCTCCTGGCGCGCGAGGGATAGAGGTCAGCGCGGGTGGCGGACTGGTCCGACAGACTTCACTGCGGACGACGTCTTCTTCGGGGGTATGCACACAGTTCAGATTAGCTCCGCCTGAGTTGACTTGCGGCTAGTCGCTTCATTTCCCCGACGGGGTGCTACTCTTCGCTTGGGCCTGGCCGTAGTCAGCGGTGACCAGGCACGCTTGTCGCCTCCTTAGACGACAGCGTCGGGACCTAGCGGAAGCGGTCGCGTTCCTGGGTGGCGGCAACTTAGAGTTTCGGCAGGCTGCAGCGCCGGACCGGAGCGGATGGACTCACCCTCGGTAGCGCCTTCAGGGAGTTACCCATTCGGCGCTGTGGATCCTGCGACCGGGGGCGCAAGTACAGGGAGTTAGACGGGACAACTTGGCAGGAATTAGTTCCTGAGAGGTCGTTGCGCTCGAGCCTGTGGCAGTAGGGTCGACGCAGCTCTTCCACTAGACGGTAGATTGGAGCACGATCTTCGTCCTTCGACTCGACACAAGTGCCTCGTCACCTCGGCAGATACCAGACAAAGACCTGAGAGCAGCGGTGCGTCTCCAGGACCTGGGACAACTCGAGTTTCGAAGTCGTCACCAGTTGGCAAGCCGGGCAGTAGGCTGGGATCATACCCACTTCGCCGTCGACTAGGGGCCGACGCTACGGGACAGGTACTACGTGTTTTCTTCGCCGGGATTCCGTCGAGGATGGAGTGCGTGGTCGTCCTGTTCGAGTGGGACTCCCAGTAGACGGGAGCAGGGCAGTGTAGGAGGGACTCTCAGTCCCTTCTTCAGCTCTCTTAGGACGGATGACTCACTAGGGGATCACCGCTCAACCTGACACCTCCTCTGCTTGGAGAAGGAGGGCGTAATTGGGAGTGGCTAGTGCGCTGGAGGCCTGCCGCGCGGGGAGGCGTCGCTGTGGCCAGATCTTCCAGCTCCACGGCTCGCCATCGAGCTTGCATGCCGAAGTGTACGCGTGGTTGTCCGCCTTTACTTGTGTTGCAGCTTGGTGGATGTAGGTGCGCACCCGCAGATTGGGCAGCAAGCCCTCTTCCACAGAGGCTTCCTACGGCGGCCATAGGTGCTACCGAGACAACCCGCAGACCATCAACCAGTCGAGTTGCGAGGGTAGATGACGAGCGCTGTGTGACGGGAATGACGACCTTCTTCCTTCCGAACTGGACGAAGCCCCAGCTGGCAGGGTGCTTCCTCGGGGGTTTTTTCATCTCCTAAGGACGGCCCCTTTCACCGTTCAGGACTATCTCACCATGATCGCCGACTCCTACAGGCGATTTCGCTCATCAGACCCGGGTAGCGGCAAAACCTCACTTCAGAGGCTCCCTTCGCTTGGAATGCCCCGCTGTGCTGCGCAGGGACCAAGTTCTACCTTGGGGGCTTACGGGATCTCAACCTCGTCTGTTGGAACCCGGCACATGACGCGCCTGACGGATGTTTCAAGGAGGAGAGCTTCAGGGCAGTCCTTGACTCAACCTCCAGGCTCAGTACTATGCACGCTGTCCACACACCCGGGTGGCTGGCAGTGCCAGTCGACCGGTTCATGCTACAGCTACCTGACACATCTGCCTGGACGAGACGCGGCCTACATGACGGCGACAGTTGTTTCGCCCTGCGCGTGTTGGGTGCCACCCGGGAGAACAGACTTCAAAACCCGGTGACAGCCTTACATCTTCCAGGGTCAGTATCCTTACGCGCTGTCGTCACACACACACAGATGGCTGGCTGGTACGGACGGACGGCGCCGTGCAACTACTACGGTACCAGCCTTCAGGGCCAAGTCGTGGTCGCCTTGGCTGCCCTACAGTCTATGTCTGTCTGCCCGTACGAGTGTCAGATTCCACTCAGTAGCCCAGACAATAGGAACCGGTGAGAGTCTTCCGTGTGTACCTGCGCCGGACCAAGCTGGCGCAGGGGGACGCACACACCTGTTTTCTCCCTCTGTCCACAGGTAGACGTGGTATCTCAGCCAGACCTGCTCCTCCTGGTTCCGGGGAGTTATCCGCCCGGCCGGCCAGGACGTTGACCTGTTGAGGCCACATGTTGCACAACGCGGCGCACGAGGTCAGAACCAGGGCCGCAAGTTCCGCTGCGACAGCACCGGTGCAGTCAAAGTCTTGTGGCGGCTATGAGATGGCGAGCGGAGTCCACCTTCGCCCGCTGCTACCTGAGGGACTTCTCCTCCTAGCGACAGATCCTCTCGCTGGTGGGAGACACCGCAGCAGCGCAACACTCCCTCCCGGCGCCCTAGGCGCCGCAGGTATCTTAGCTAAAATTATCGGGAGTGTGCTGCAGGAGGGCGAGTTTGTGGGCAATGTGGTTGGCAGTAGGGGCGCTATAGCGGCACCCACCTCCTCTTTGTGATTCTTCCTAAGTGTAATACCATCGGTAATGTGTTTTGAGAAAACAAATGAATTTTTCAATTAAAATGCATTTTTTTGAAAAATACTTACCGATGGTATTACTCGAAGGTCCCTCCCTCCGGCCCCGCTTGCCGCAGTTCGCTAAGAACTAAACTGGGGTATGCTGGGTAACCTTGTACCGGATGTGAGTAAGGGGAGGCTATTCGGGTTTGGCATGGTCTATGGCGCCCCACTCCTGCCAACACCCCCTTATACGGACACAACCAAAATTTGGCTAAAATTAGGCCAGCTAAGAGCCATTTCCTAAGTGTAATACCATCGGTAAGTATTTTTCAAAAAAATGCATTTTAATTGAAAAATTCATTTTTATCTTTGCCAGAATTTCAGCCCCGCACGCCAAAACGTCATGTGCATGCTCCAGAATGTGCTCCGATCAGCCATATTTCAAAGTCTACCATATTTTCAATACAGTAGACAAAAACTTGGAGAATACATAATTCCGATGCCTGATCTCTTGTCAAACCACTCCTAAAGTTTTACTGATCCGACGCATTCCCCAAAAGAGACAAGTCTGTCTGGTGATGTTCTCATAACTCTGACTTTGCTGTGTCAAATGTCAATCTGGTCAAAGGTCAATCTGGTTTTCATGAAATGCGAGTTTCTTTGTTTCCTTTCTTCTTCCTTCTTTGCTTTTAAGTTACATCATGAATGAATTAAGACTAAAAGGTTTGAGGTAATGTTTGATAACACCTTAATCTCTCCCATTGTTGAGATGCACACTAAGCAAGTCAAGTCAATTCTTACAAATCAATTCACATTGCGAAAGGTGTTTTCGTTATCAAATTGTGTTTACTAAGACAAGCTATACTGGATATTTGAATCCAATCACTGAAGGTCATAACCATAAGAGAACAACGTTACTGCACGATCAGCAATATGCTGGCAGTCGGCACTACCTTTGTGCTAGCATGTAATGAATGTACTGATGCTAGTGAAAAAAAAATGCCCTGCACCTGCACACATGCGCGGTCCGTGTCCAAAAGGCAGCACAATGAATGGATGGATTTTCTGCACCCCTTCCTCATCACGCATCCAGCGTTCTGGGTTGTACCGATCTGGATCCTCAAAGTAGGCCAGGTTGCGGTACACTATGGTGTTGTCTAGGTGAAGAGATGTCTGTAAAGCACCATAAACAATGGGGTTAAACACTGTTAACTGCCTCACTTTCACCAACTAGAAGAGCAGACAATTTATGTCTGTTGCAGATGAAAGAGGCTGCATGCTGGACAGTATAATTGTCCTCAAAACACATTACTAAATGTCCACTGTGCAATGACTGAAGTCTGTTCAGTGACCAGAAACTCTGTCAAAAAAACGAAAGAGAACAAATCACCCACAAACCATGATTTGTGAGTGATTTGTTCTCTTCTGTTTTGGACAGAGTTTCTGGTCACTGAACAGATAAAACTGATAACCATCTATGAGATACCCACAACCCATACACCAACCAGGGTTTTCTTTCACACTATCTTACTTGTATCATTGTGTCTATCACAATCTTCACAGATTTACCACTACATGCTGATGGCAACAGAGTTCTAATGAGACAATGACTGATAAAATGGTGCAAACAATTGGCACCAAAAAAAAACTGCCTGATGATTACAGAGCAGGACAGTAAATGATCTTACACCGGCAGGAATGTGATATCCACCGATAACCATGTCCTTCTTGCTGATTCTGCTGATCTCATTAGTGATTGGAAACATCCTGAAATATTCAATTCAATTCAATCAACTTTATTTATCCCGCTAGGGGCAATTGAAGTGGTCCAACAGGCTCAGTGAATTAGATATACACAAAACTTACATTAAAATATGCACACAATAACGATACAAACAATCAATTCAATTAAAATCTAATGTATTTAAAAACAGCACAACATACGTGCATCACGGCTGTTTGGCCCAGCGCTAGAAGTGGCCCTTTAGTTTGTTCCAGGCAAGCTGAGAAATTGGGTCACAAGTGGTGCTCGCGCGGTGAGGCAGCGAGTCTCTCAGCTGTCAGGCTAGCTGATAAGCGGGCTTCCTGTAAGCGCAGTACAGCAGGGAAAATGACTACCTTTTGTTTTTCATGACTTTCTTATTTACCGTTCAAGTGTGTGATGCAAAACTTTGTTTAAAAGCGGACATTATGCCCAACACACAGACACCAAACACACTATAGTTGTGACAAACCAGTAGCCAGCAGGATAAGGTGGAAATAAAGAGAAAAGAACAGATTTCACTGTGTTGAGTTTTTTCACAAAATGGATGAAGTTCCAACATCAATAACACAAATACGATGCAAACTACATCAAAACGGACTTGCATGTGCTAGAAGTAACATGCCTAGAGTAAGTATGACTTACCAGATCAGAGATACCGTCAGATCAGATTCGTGAACTGACCATGTGGGAGCGTAGCTGGTACAGAATGTGCATCCTCTGACAACATCTCTGATCTGGTAAGTCATACTTACTCTAGGCATGTTACTTCTAGCACATGCAAGTATGTTTTGATGTAGTTTGTATCGTATTTGTGTTATTTATGTTGGAACTTCATCCATTTTGTGAAAAAACTCAACACAGACAGTGAAATCTGTTTTTTTCTCTTTATTTCCACCTTATCCTGCTGGGTACTGGTTTGTCACAACTATAGTGTGTTTGGTGTCAGTGTGTTGGGCAGAATGTCCGCTTTTAAACAAACAAAGTTTTGCATCACACACTTGAACAGTAAATAAGAAAGTCATGAAAAAAACAAAAGGTAGTCATTTTCCCTGCTGTACTGCACTTACAGGAAGCTCGCTTATCAGCTAGCCCGACAGCTGAGAGACTCGCTGCCTCACCGCGCGAGCACCACTTGTGACCCAGTTTCTCGGCTCACCTGAAACAAACTAAGTGGCCGATCTGAAACAGCCGTGGCATATATCAGCTCATATCACCACACAATGCACAACCGTAAAAACGGTTTTTAAAAAGTAATTAAAGACCATTATTTAAAATGAAATTACAGAAAACAATAATAAAATGAAATAAAAATATTATATAAAATAATTAAAAAGTCAGAATTTGATAACTAGAAATTTAAGGGGAAAAAAACAAAACAAACGCTGACAGAAAAGCGCACAATTTGCTGCTAAATAATACACGCGCGCACGCAAACACACACACACTCACACTTGAGCGTCATTAATGAGATGAATTGCAGTAGGGACAAATGAAAATTTTCGTCTGTTCATCCTACACGCTGGATAGCGGAACCGACGTCCCAAACCATACTGATGAACAAAAGAAATGCAACATTTTTGGCATCATCGGAAACTCTCCAAAATACAAAAAATGTCATTTCTTTTGCTCATAAGTATACATGCCCACAGCCCTCAAATGGAAAACACACAGGATAAGGACTTAAGATGCCTGCACACAAACATGCACACAAACATGCACACAGACTTTCTGAAATAATATACATGCACATACAGACCCTTTCAAGATTACGTTTACATAGTAGGTACAGGTATACTATATTTCCTATTTACTGGAATAACGTGTAGTGCACTTTGGGATCCTATTGTAACCTCAAAGTGCACTGTGGAATCAAAGACAACTGCACATGACAAACCGGCTGCCTTGATAATGATAAACTTTTTTTTCAGCCTTCTTACATTCTGCCAGTCACACTGCTAAACAAGGTGAACCAGCGGTCCAAAGAAGTGAATCAACGCGCATCCATTGTTAACCCATTTAGCCCCACCACCCTACAGCAGGAGATGGACAGACCACGATAGTTCAAGGGTAGTGCCTGATGAGCCTGGCGCCAGGCACATCGGGCACTACCCTTGAACTATCATGATCCATCCATCTCCTGCAGCTGGCACATAGTCGTTAGGTAACACCTCCCAAATTTGGGAACCGAAACCTTGGGGCTAAAAGGGTTAATCCTTACCTGACACTTTCCTTGATGCAGGCTCTCAAATAGGCAAGGCGGCTGACCATCTCCCCTGTCAGCGGGGTAATGGGAGGGACCACAGACATGACCTCAGCCAAGGCCTTGTCTTGCACAGCAGGGTTGGTAGCCAGCTGGTACAGTGTGAACAGCAGGGTCGGTGTCGTCTGACACACAGTACAAACATGTCACTCTCATTACTTTGCCTCAAACTCCATCATGTAAAAGGTCCGGCAGACACATAACAAACATGTCACATCACCGCCATCCCTCACATTTGACAGTAAAATGTATCAAAAGCTATGCACAAGTTGCTGGCAATGGAACGACTACAAAATGTCCACTTTGTCTGGGAGCTCTGTTCCCTGGGATTTGGCATAAGACTAGATGTTTGTGTGAAAAGTGAGATTTTCATTGTCATATAATGAAAATCCTGCCTTTAATTTAACAAAATTTGACTTCTTGTCTTTTGCCAAATGAGGGCAAATCTCCATATGTCCAGTTTATTCAAGTGCAAACACTATAAATGTTTATTTTTCTTGTTGTTTTTTTTATGCTGTGCAAGCAGTGCAGTTCAAGTCACTTGTCTTTCAACAACAAACCAACTATCCTTCGCAGATGCAGAGAGACTGTGCATCAAAACAAAGACCAACAGAACCATGATCCACTGTACTGAGACCATCAAAGCAATGACCCATTGTACCGAGACCAACAAGATCAGGACTCAACAGAACCATTCAAGACCCCTTTTATAGGGAAATCACCATACACTACATTTGCTAGTATACAGTGCAGTACACTTTGGATCCCATTGTAATCTTGCGGTATACACTTTGGAATTTAAGACAGTGCAGACAGCATCTGGACTGGACAGCCCTTTCAAAATAAACCCACAGAAATTTCCCCATGCTGCACCACGCATGTCGCTTTGACCTACTGGTAATGTAAAACACGTTTTCAGTCTTAACCTATTTCATACTGAGGCTAAAAGCTTCAAATTTGTATACTGCCATATGCAAGCTACATCATAGTACTAACAGATACGGATATAGACCAATGGCTTTAGTTCAAGGGTGGTGCCAGAATAGCTTGGCGCCTAGAGGCGCCAAGCTATTCTGGCACTACCCTTGAACTATTTTAGTCAAACTTATTTCACACACTGGTGATTCTGCAAGATAAGGGTTAACTTCTTGAATTTGCCTGATGCATGCCTAAACAAAGCGAACCAGGGTTCCAAAGAGCTGAATCTATGCACATTATGTACATTTGCAAGCATGCTGCACACAGTGAGGTCACTTGGCTTGGTTAAATCAGATTCCAGTTGTGAACGGTTCTATAAACAAGAAGAGTATTCATATATACATTAATTTCTAGACAGACCTTGCCTTCGACACTTCTGCAAATGTTTGATTTACAGACACTCACGCTCTGTGCTCGATGACCACAGTTGCAGACGCGTCAACTGCTCAGTGTGTCTAGAAATGATAGTACTGTACATGAATACGCCACTTCTATGCTTTGGTATACAGTATTGAGACCATCAAACCATGACTCGCTGTAGTCAACAACAATGCCATCAGATTAGTACTGAAAAAGTCAGAGACAGCAAGTAACATCCCTTCTACAACAACTGCATTAGCTGCCAGTGAAAGCCAGAGTTGATTTCAAGAGCAACTCTGGCATTCAGGTGTTTTAAATGGCACGCTATCTACTTGTCTTGCCTACTCACTTCTTACAGAAAAGCACAGCAAAATCCGCTTCAGTGCGGATGATCGCATTCTTGCTGTCCCAAAAATAAAACACAAAAACTTGGTAACAAATCATTTTGTTTTCAAGCCCAAACAGTCTGGAAAGCCTCCCACATCAGCTGCGCCATTGTCAATCTTCTTTTAAGGCAGAACATAACCCATTCAACCCTGACGCACTACAGCAGGAGATGGATCGACCATGATTCAAGGTAGTGCCAGATTAGCTTGGCGCCTGTCAGTGCCAAGCTAATCTGGCACTACCCTTGAATTATCATGGTCAATCCATCTCCTGCAACAGGTGCATAGTCGTTAAATGACTCCTCCAAAATTTGGGAAATACGTGCGTCAAGCTAAATGAGTTAAAGTGAGTCAAACATACTATGAATTTTACCTGGGAAAACTGACCTCTAAATGATACTAACTCTCCATTTTCTGAGGGGATAAAACTCAATTTTCTGAATGTATAAATTATTTAGCTGTCGTAGCAACTCTTGCTTATCTGTGGCGGGAGAGGGAGAGTTGAGTTCATTAAAAGTTCATCTTTCCGAGGTCAAATTCACAACATATCTAGCATGCTTTAAGACACACCTGTTCAGAATGGCTCTTGAACTGTGAAGTACCAGTACTATTGACACTGCATCTGCCCAAGATTAGCTTGGTATCTTTTTGTTATTTTTTTAAACCATTTCATTGTTTTTGTAATTTGTTTGCCGTGTTGTGAATGTCTTTTGTTTGCATTTTGTCTTTTAAAGAACATTTAATTATTTATTGTTATGACTGTTTTGTGGTGCGCTCTTTCTTTTTGCTTGCTGTGCTGTTTGTGTAGTGTCCACTGATTGTACATGTACAGTTTGCAGACACTGCCTGGGGAGGTGGTGCTGTAGGTTGTAAGATGCGCTTTGAGCCTGGCAATGTGTGTCAAAATGGTTGTTGTGATGCATCTAGTGTGGTAGCGCAGTGGTAGTGCTTGTCACTTCTCGCTTTCAGCTTCCACCGCTGGCTAGCGAAAAGGAGGGCAGAATGCATCAGTCTCTCTCTGCCAGTACATAGCCTCTCCAACAACAAGCCTCATGTAGTGCCTCCTCACGGCGACACACGGTAACTGAGCACCTCACGGACTCAGGCTGAACTACAGGGGACTCGGAGGAGGTCTGGCCCCCAGACATGCGGCATGCAGGCCCACCGGTGTGTGGATAGGCCCTGATGCCTCTGAACCTAACTCCCAACTATGGGTAAATAGCCCCACTGCCTTGTGGGTGCCTCAGGAGAGGCAAAGGCTAGGGGAGTAAACCCCGACAGAAAACTAACCAATGACCAACGAAGTCGGAGTGTCGCTGACTATGCCATCTGGTATAGTGTGGAAACCCGTCGGAGAAACGAGCACACATACAACCCTCATGGATTATGCCTCAGGTGGATATTAATCTTGACATCTGAAGCAGAACCTTGGGAACGCTGAAGAAGAAGAAGAAGAAGAGCCTGGCAATGGGTATAGTGCTATATAAAAAGCCTTGATTATTATTATTTATTGACAGCATTAGGGTGAGCTAGGACGCCTCAGCGCAATTCTTTGGGTTTAAAGACATATGTTTTATTGTATATCATTAGAATCAGTATTTGTCTGTCCTGAACGCTCCGACATGCTCATTTAGTCAGGTATGCTCACCGTTGTCATGGCAACGAACACTAAGTGACCATTACACCTGGTTGCTAAGGAAACAAAGTTCAGCTACTGTTGATGCTTCCGAAAAGCCAAATTTGGTCAAAATATCAACTGATATCATCATTATGGAATGTCAGAGGCGATTTTAAATATCTTACCTGGTTTTAAAAAAAAAATTATATGAATGTTCTGGTTTTGGTCATTTTTGGAGTATGTTAGCCAAGGGAAGCTATTCATAGCTTCATAGCTCCAAAACTAAGCTGAAAGTAAACAATCGGCACTGACATTCCATAATAAATCCATTTGTGAACTTGCGTGTAAAATTTTACTATCATCTGACAAGTACATTTTCAGATATTTGTTTCCTTAGTATGTACCACCCCCCCCCCCCCCCCCCAAATTACTATTTTGAGAAAACAGAAAAAACAAGTTTCAGGAATGTGCCATTTTTTCCCCATCATACACAGCTCTAACATGTCACCTGAAATCATTGGCTTATGATGTTTTTCACACGATAAAACCTTTATGCAGTGCAGACATCCAAACTTTCCAGAAATCCTGTGTGTATTATGACCTACACTGAACAGACCCAGCCCACCCGACCCGCCAGACATCCAGCCAGCAGAGACTGACCTACCCATCAGCTGTGATAGACCCAGCCGGGAAGAGATCAGAAGAGCAGTGGCATTTTTGAAGAACGGCAAAGCAGCAGGGCCAGATGGCATCCCAGCGGAGTCTCTGAAAGCAGACCTAGAGACAACAGTAGAGATGCTGTAGCCACTGTTTGGAAAGATCTGGGAAGAGGAGGTGATCCCGGCTGACTGGAAGGATAGGTACTTAATCAAGCTTCCCAAGAAAGGCGACCTCAGCAAGTGTTCCAACTACAGAGGAATCACCTTGCTGTCAGTACCAGGAAAGGTCTTCAACAGGATCATCCTGGAGAGAATGAAGAGCTCCGTTGACCCCCAGCTGAGAGACCAGCAAACAGGATTAAGGAAAAACCAATCATGTACAGACCAGATCGCCACTCTCCGCATCATCGTGGAACAGTCTCTGGAGTGGAGCTCCCCACTGTACGTCAACTTTGTGGATTACGAGAAAGCATTTGACCGCGTGGACCGAGAGACTCTGTGGAAACTCCTACGACACTATGGTGTACCCACAAAGCTCGTCCGCCTGATCAAGAGCTGCTACAATGGCATGACATGTCATGTGATCTACGAAGGGCAGTTCACCAGGGAGCTCCAGGTCAGAACTGGTGTCAGGCAGGGGTGTCTGCTGTCTCCGTTCCTCTTCCTACTGGCCATAGACTGGGTCATGAAGAGGATCACAGAGCACAGACGAAGTGGAATACAGTAGACACTGTGGACACAGCTTGACAACCTCGATTTTGCAGACGACTTGGCATTACTGTCCCACACTCATCAACAAATGCAGGACAAGACCACGAGGCTTGCTGACATCTCGTCCCAAGTGGGCCTCACCATCCACAAACAGAAAACAAAGACAATGAGGCTGAACGCAACCAGGGAAGAACCAGTCTTGCTTGCTAGAACCCCGTTGGAGGTGGAGCCCTTCACCTATCTCGGGAGCATCATAGACAAAAAAGGCGGCACTGATGCAGATGTCAGAGCACGAATCAGTAAAGCCAGAGCTGCCTTTCTCCAGTTGAAAAATGTGTGGAGAGTTGTCACAACACACCAAAGTCCGGATTTTCAACTCCAACGTAAAAGCAGTTCTCCTATATGGAGCAGAGACATGGAGATTGACAAAAACCACAATCAACAGAGTACAGATCTTCATAAACCTTAGAAGAATTTTGAAAATCCACTGGCCAGAGAAGATCAGCAACGTTAGACTCTGGGAGAGAACAGAGCAGATAACAGCAGAGAATGAAATTGGGCGAAGAAGATGGGGATGGATTGGTCACAGTCTGAGAAAGCCAGCTTCCAGTATCACTAGGCAGGCATTGTCATGGAACCCTCAGGGAAAGAGGAAAAGAGGTAGGCCGAGAAACTCCTGGCGTCAAGACCTCCAAGCAGACATCAAGAGACTGGGAACCACCTGGAATAAAATCGAAGGAGAAGCACAGGACAGGAGTCACTGGAGGTCTCTCGTCGACGGCCTATACCCAGGTAGGGGTGACAGGCACAAGTAAGTAACTAAGTAATTATGACCTACACCCCGATGCTTTAGTTTTGCATGCTTAGTGAGTATTACTTGTTGTACTCAGCCTGCACACTTATTGCGTCCAGTTTGTTAATAAGCACTAATGTCACAACTGCTTGGTGACAGTAAACCATTTTAACAACATTCTAAATTGCTAGGATCACCAAGCAAACTCAGGTGGATTAGGTATTGTGAATCAATGTTATCTCGAGTAGACACAATGATGCACTATTGAAGCACCCCAGTGCCTGTTTGTTTTCCACTGTATATGCTTCACGCAGAAAACTGGTATTCAGATAAAATGTACAGTAGATGTAAGCAGAAGGTTGGTACAGTAATTGGCAATATTTATCAGGATTCATACTCACAACCATAGCTTCCTAACTTAGATGTAGTTGCACTTGTCAAAGTGTGACTCACTGGTGAAAACCAAAATCTGTCCGGGCTGTTTTGTCATTGTAAGAGTATTTTTTTGTGTTTACTGTGACAGCAGATGACACTGGGCTTTCTCAACATATGAAAAGAAAATCCATTTCTATCATTGTTCAACATTCCTAAAAGTCAGAAGGGTAAGCCAAGGGTAAATATACATGAACACTTGTCTCACACGAGTTTACATTTATGGCTTTCTTGTGTTTCAGCATATACACATTATGCTTGTACATCCGTGCAGTTTACACACTGTTAAATTATTGAAGACGGAAAAATGGTTTAGAGATCTGTCAGCTTTGAGGAGTAGTGCTGTTCCTAAAGCATCAGAAGCTGCAATCTAGTTTGTTATATGCGCCTGCACTGTGTTCATTGTATGCACAGGCCATAGCCAGTTGTTACATTACTTGAAAAAGGAGAGACTGAATTCATAATGAAAACATAATGATTTACTACAAGTAAATAAAGTATTTAAACATCTTGTATGTCTGACAATATATAAATCATTTAGTTCATGAAATGCGCATACAGCTTTTTAAAAATAAAGCAGCCTGTTCACATCACACCTCATACACACCCATTTTGCATGCTCATGGTGATTGCTGTGGAAGATGTAAAACACGTACCATACTAATAAGGCTGCATGTTATAATTTGGACCATAGTGGTTTACTGCAGAATCACTCCCACTTCCTACACCATCACAATGACAGCTGCATCTTGCCTGAGTTCAGAACTTTCACAGTGCACTTTGTAGCCTCGTTAAACAAGGGAAAGAAATACGTGTATGATGTACATCGATCTTTTTACAATGGAAAATCATACAATTAAGTGTTTGCTTGTGCATATGATGCTGGATTATCATTCCTGCAAACACGAGTTTTGCATGACATTTATGCGGGACATGGTACTGCCTAAATCCTAACACTTTCTCGCTACGAACCGACCTGTGCACAATGTTCATTATCGTTATCAAGCACATCTGTGTTTCCTTGAGCTGGCAAATTCCTTTCACGTATGCATATGTTTTAGTGAGGGGCCCAAGGCTCATAAAACAGCTCGAATGTTCACTTCATAGTAGAGACATGCCACTTGGTATATAAGTAAACAGTACCTCTCCGAACAATATTAGCGTCAGAAACACATTGACAGCGCTCTCAGATGGGCACGGCCATCGATTAATTAGGTCAACCTGACCCATAAACTCTTTTGTTCTTGTTCTTAACCATAACTATTGTACATACAACTGGTTTGAACTAAAAGCAGCATGGTACTTCAATATGCATGCAAAGGAACCTTCATGATATATCATGCAGTCCGAATTTTGCCGGATGTGATATCTGATGGGTCACAGTTAATTAGGTCATGATCATCTGCCCATTTTATCGCGACTACAGATTGATCATTTTAGCAGTAGCTGAGAAAACTGATCAAGCACAATGTGAATGTGGCGCTTTGGACCGTTGAAATACGTTTCCTTTCTTATCAGTATTAACAGCATTTCACAATATTTTCTTTAGCAGTAATTAATTAGGTCAACATGACCCCTTTCAGGTTTATTGCTTGCTTGTTGTCTCTGCCTTACGGTGTGGTCTGGTTAGTTTTTTTCACACATGTACAAACGTAAACTGGACTTTAAAACCTCTGAGATAATCAAAAATTGACATTAATTTCCTAATAACTCTTTCTCACATTTTGCATTGATTACGCCTTAAGTGCCATCTGCAACTGTGTCCCTTCAGCGCCCCTTCCATGTACACATGTACAACCGCAGTGTGCCAGTCAGTCACAAACATTGAAACATAAGTCAGTGTGTTCTTGTTTGAGTTCAGACGCACAAGATGTTTTCCTTTTTGCACGAGCATTTTAGAAGCGTTTCGAGTGTCTGCTATGATCACCCGACAGATGCCTGTAATAATCATGAGGTCACCACTGTTTATTTCAAACATCCTGTGAACAGTCTCCCATGATGATCACAAACTTTTGTTCACCGTAGGTGTCTGGCCAAAACCACTGTATTCCCTTTGCAAGGGCATACGGAGGCTGGTCCATTGCGAGAACAGATGTTTGTCAAGGATTCAAATGTTATGTGGCTTCTTTAATCAAGTTCATGGCATGCTTGATCAGTGCTGTCAAATGGGCATTTTCTAGAAGCAGCGGCAAAAGTCTGATGATGGCAGGTGGATCTCCAGCAGATGATCGTTGCGAGGCATGGTAGAATGCCCAAGATAGTACTTCCTGGTCGTGGACCGAAGCATTTTCTAAGCATGTGTGAACATTTTGCTTATGAGGACCAGGTGACTGGGGTACAAACTGCTCTGTAGCTGGAATTGCTACAGGTAGGACATTGGTGTACTTCAGTTTCTGGGAGCTGTGGGATGCCCTGGTTGTCCTGTTCTCCGTCAAAGAGTGGCACAGACTGTTCTTGGCCCTCAGTTACTGTGTGTTGAATCAAGGATATACCAGTGCCATAAAAAGAGTCGGACGCTGTTGTTGAGCTAGGATTATGGTCAATGTTGTCCACAACACCTGCTGTAAAGACACCCTTCATCATATTTATAGGGACAACAACACCGTCCACTTCGAATCGTTTGATGACAGAGTTTGCAATCTGTGATGAGATGGACATCACGCATTTGTGTGAAATTCCTAGCCCTAGAAAAGACAGTGTATCGACCAGATCTTTCTTTCTTGTCTATGCATGGACTTTGAGACTTAGATACAGAGGCAGTGGTGTTTCTCTCTCCTTGTTGTGACGTTGGAAGGAAGGTTGTTTCCTCGAGAATCTCTGGCAGTTGAAGGCAATAAGCTGTGATATCGTGAGAACAGCTTGTCTCTGAGAATAATCAACAGGTTCAGACTGCTCAACTGCCGCTGGTCCACCCAGAATAAAACAGACCAAAGCTGTTAAGGATGCTGGCACAGATCTCTCTTGGCACTGTTTCTCAAATCTTCCATTGAATGCAGCTTTATATCTGAATATTTCCTTTCTCACCAATTCAGCTGCTCTGGCTAACTCAAGGGCTTCAGAGTCACGGGGTACAAGCCTTCTTTACGGCATCACCCAGGTCTCTGTTAAACACAAGAACAACCTCTCTGCCTTGTTAAGATGAAAGATCTGGTAAAGCTACCAGAAGCTTTTCTCTTAAACGTTTAGAATGTACCCTGTGAGCAACTTTCAGGCCAAGGCCATACAAGTGAGAAGCATACAGACGACAAAGGTTGGGTATTGTGAAGACTGGTGCATTATCGGGATCCTCTCTGAAGCTCTCCACGTATGCCACAAGTTCTGCAAAAGCGATCGCATGCAAAGTTGAGGCATCGTCCTCATCAGGTTCCTCCTGTGAAGTCGTAGGAGAATGTCTGTAGAAGGCTGTAATACACTTCAAGTGATATTTGGATTCAGAGGGCACCATCTCGTTGTCAGCAAGTTTTCAAAGCAGATGCCGGTCATTGAGTAGATGGGCACGACTGTGGACCTTGAAATCCAATGTTAATGTCCATGTTTCATGTAATCCGGCTGAGCCTGGGGGACCATCACAAAACAAGTACACAGCCTGTATCGCGTTACCCTTCCCGAGTGTTTCTTCTCTTCTGCATTGCCATGTGTTGATAGTGCTGAGGATGTGCTGACTGCTTTCCTAGTTTTCACTGGACTTACAGAAGGTTCTGTTGTCTTTCTTTTCCGCTGCAAAATTGTGCTGCTGACCTTTGTTCGGCATGATGTGTGCCAAGATGCAGAATGTTTTTGGAATGTTTCTTCAAACCCATTGCCGTAATTAAGAGGGTTCAGGCTGACTGACAGGACAGCATCCAAGTTCTTCAAATCCTTCAAGATTCTCAGCAACTTATTTGTAGCCAGCACCGTCTTTTCTTGCTGGACAGACACTGAAGTGCCTTCGCGGCGCTAGTTGTCTCTTGGCACAAGGCACACAATGACCAGTCAATAACTTCCACAGATGAAGCTGGTTGACTGCTTAAATTAGGAGCTTGGACACGTCGATATTTTCTTGGTTTTATCTTTCATAGAGTGTCGACCAAACACTGCAATAGAAACCAACTGGTCTATTTAGATAAGATTATGATCAGTGTGGGTTTCCATACTTTTTCACTTATTCAGGCGTGCGTGTACTCCTTACAGAAACCTGTCTAATTCGACCAATTTTAATTCAAAAAAAGTGAGCGAAAACTAGCATAACATCGTTGGAAATTTCTTGTTATTGTCATTCAAGTTCAAACTGAATCAGACGTACAAACAGAAAGCATTTTGACACGGTTTCTTTGTGTTGTTTGAAGTATTCTAGCGGACAAGTTTCTTTGTATTTGTGATCAGCATTTTAGACAGTTAACATGTGCCGTAGTTATAACAACACCATGACACGAGATATCACTTTTGCAGGGGAAAAAAGAAATACAAAGAAAAGGTACTTATAATACAGACGCTGAGTATGAGGACTATTCCGCTGGCTCGACACATGTACACGTACATCGAAACTGATGAGTCTAGCCTAGCGTATGCTATCATCCGGTGCTGTTTTAGATATGATGGCCTGGACTAAAATAATCATCTGATGTTCGTAAGATCAGCAGCAAACACAACTAAAAACTAATACGTGTGTATTGACATTTACATTATGGGTGTCCCATTTGCCCTATGTTGAAAAACCATTGTATTCAACGTTTCTTGCAAGAAAGACTCATACCTCGAGCCCTCAAAACACGGATTTTTATATGGGAGGGATGCAGCATAGGGATACACCGCCGGCGGGTTAAGAGGTGATGACAGAAACAAAACAGGAACATCGGCGCGTGGGCTGGCACTATTTAACGCGTAGGTATGGGAGCCCAGTGCTGCCACTCTTATAGTTATTGGCAATTTTAATCGACCACTGACCTTCTCATAAACATCTAACAACGTGTTTCTGACGCGCAGGGTGATCATCTAAATTATCTTTATTAGTGGACAAAGTGGCAAGTCTCTACCCTCCAGCGAACAATCATGTTCCTTGGGCCCATCACTATTTCATCAGTAGTGATCAGAGCGTCTCACAATGAATGTACAGATAGTTTCTGACCAGACCAAAATATTCAGACGTTACAACAGATGAAACCTCGCGCTGGGACCATACGGCGTTGAGGCGCGTCCCCTGGGTGGTGGATAGGGGGTCCCTCGTGAGAGGGGTGCACCGAATGAAATAAGGTGCCGTGAACCAACATGGTCTAAGGGAAGGTGACCCCGACAGAAAACCCCTGGTCCTCCTAGTAAGGGGGTTGGGCGTGGGGGTAGCTTCCCCACCCTGCAAAAAAGGAAATAGCTACAAAAACGCCGACGAAAAGATTAACAGTAATTCCTTTCCTGGAGGAGGAAGGTTCTTCTACTAGAAGACTTATGACGTCCTGTGGTGAAAGCCGGAAGTCTTCGGAAGCCACAGGACCGAGCCGCCTCTCTCTATCCAGGGATACAACCATGGGCACATGGAACGTCAAGACCATGTACCAGAGCGGCAAGGCCGCCCAGATAGCAGCGGAAATGCAAAAGTACAACCTTTCCCTGCTAGGCATCAGTGAAGCCAGATGGACGCAGTCTGGCCAGAAAAGGCTGTTAAGTGGGGAGATGATTCTGTATTCAGGTCATGAAGAGGAGAATGCCCCCCATACAGAAGGAGTAGCACTCATGCTGTCACCAGTGGCACAGAGAGCGCTGATGGGCTGGGAACCTCTTGGGCCAAGAATTATAACAGCAGCCTTTAGAACTAAGAAAAAGCTCAAGCTGAACGTCATCCAGTGTTATGCGCCCACCAATGACAGTGACGAGGAAGAGAAACAAGAGTTCTACGACCGACTCCAGAGTGCCGTGGACAAATGTGCGGAGCGAGACATCACCATCGTCATGGGCGATTTTAATGCCAAAATAGGGGAGGACAACACCGGATACGAAGAGGTGATGGGGAGACAGGGACTAGGCTCGGAGATGAGTGAGAACGGGGAGAGGTTTGTAGACTTTTGTGCTCTAAACCGACTTGTCATTGGAGGCAGCATCTTCCCACACAGAAGAATACACAAAGCAACTTGGGTCTCACCTGACCATACAACAGAGAACCAAATAGACCATATCTGCATTAGCAAGAAATTTAGAAGATCCCTTCAAGATGTTCGAGTGAGGAGGGGAGCAGATGTCGCCTCAGACCACCATCTGCTTACCTTAAGAATGAAGCTCAAGCTAAAGAAAAGCCGCACAGAGACAACAAGAAGACAGCGCTATAATGTAGGCCTCCTGAGAGAAACTGGAGTTAGAGAAGAGTTCATACTGGTGCTGTCCAACCGGTTTCAAGCGCTACAGGAGCTAGTAAATGAAGAGGAGGCGGTCACCACAGAGCAGCAGTGGAAGGCAGTTAGAGAGGCGCTGAACTCAACCTGCAAAGACACTGTAGGGTTCAGGAAACACCACCACAAGGACTGGCTGTCGGCACAGACCTTGAAGAAGATAGAAGCAAGGAAGCAGAAGAAAGCAGCGGTCAACAACAGTCGCACGAGAGCAGCCAAAGTAAGGGCACAGGGGGAATACTCGGAAGCCAACCGCGAGGTGAAGAGGAGTATCAGGGCAGACAAGAGGGCCTACACAGACAGCCTGGCAGCAGAGGCAGAAAAGGCAGCAGGCAGCGGCAACATGAAACAGCTCTACGACATTACCAGAAGATTGTCGGGTAAGTATGGCCATACAGAAAGACCAGTAAAAGACAAAGAAGGCAAACCTATTGCAGACAGAGCAGACCAACTCGACAGATGGGCCGAGTATTTTGAAGAGTTACTGAACAGACCTAGCCCACCCGACCCCCCCGACATCCAGCCGGCAGAGACCGACCTACCCATCAGCTGTGACAGACCCAGCCGGGAAGAGATCAGAAAAGCAGTGGCATTTTTGAAGAATGGCAAAGCAGCAGGGCCAGATGGCATCCCAGCGGAGTCTCTGAAAGCAGACCTAGAGACAACAGTTGAGATGCTGTACCCACTGTTTGGAAAGATCTGGGAAGAGGAGGTGATGCCAGCTGACTGGAAGGAGGGGTACCTAATCAAGCTTCCCAAGAAAGGCGACCTCAGCAAGTGTTCCAACTACAGAGGAATCACCTTGCTGTCAGTACCAGGAAAGGTCTTCAACAGGATCATCCTAGAGAGAATGAAGAGCTCCGTTGACCCCCAGCTGAGAGACCAGCAAGCAGGATTTAGGAAGAACCGATCATGTACAGACCAGATCGCCACTCTCCGCATCATCGTGGAACAGTCTCTGGAGTGGAGCTCCCCGCTGTACATCAACTTTGTGGATTATGAGAAAGCATTTGACAGCGTGGACCGAGAGACTCTGTGGAAACTCCTACGACACTACGGTGTACCCACAAAGCTCGTCCGCCTGATCAAGAGCAGCTATGATGGCATGACATGTCGCGTGATCCACGAAGGGCAGTTCACCAGAGAGCTCCAGGTCAGAACTGGTGTCAGGCAAGGGTGTCTGCTGTCTCCGTTCCTCTTCCTACTGACCATAGACTGGGTCATGAAGATGACCACAGAGCACAGACGAAGTGGAATACAGTGGACACTGTGGACACAGCTTGACGACCTTGATTTTGCAGACGACTTGGCATTACTGTCCCACACTCATCAACAAATGCAGGACAAGACCACGAGGCTTGCTGACATCTCGTCCCAAGTGGGCCTCACCATTCACAAACAGAAAACAAAGACAATGAGGCTGAACGCAACCAGGGAAGAACCAGTCTTGCTTGCTGGCACCCCGTTGGAGGAGGTGGAGTCCTTCACCTATCTCGGGAGCATCATAGACAAAAAAGGCGGCACTGATGCAGATGTCAGAGCACGAATCGGTAAAGCCAGAGCAGCCTTTCTCCAGTTGAAAAAAGTGTGGAGTTCCAGAGAGCTGTCACAACACACCAAAGTCCGGATTTTCAACTCCAATGTAAAAGCAGTTCTCCTATATGGAGCAGAGACATGGAGATTGACAAAAACCACAGTCAACAGAGTACAGACCTTCATGAACAGTTGCCTTAGAAGAATTTTGAAAATCCACTGGCCAGAGAAGATCAGCAACGTCAGACTCTGGGAGAGAACAGAGCAGATAACAGCAGAGAATGAAATTGGGCGAAGAAGATGGGGATGGATCGGTCACAGTCTGAGAAAGCCAGCTTCCAGTATCACTAGGCAGGCATTGTCATGGAACCCCCAGGGAAAGAGGAAAAGAGGTAGGCCGAGAAACTCCTGGCGTCGAGACCTCCAAGCAGACATCAAGAGACTGGGAACCACCTGGAGTAGAATCGAAGGAGAAGCACAGGACAGGAGTTGCTGGAGGTCTCTCGTCGACGGCCTCTACCCGGGTAGGGGTGACAGGCGTAAGTAAGTAAGTACAACAGATGAAAGACGTGAGATTCCTGAATCTAAATCGTTCAGATCTACAGTGCTCTATTGAGCGCTGAATGCAGAATTTCGGATTTCTATGAATGCACACTTCTGCTCCAAGGTCAAGCAGCTCACAAACAAATCATAAAAATCTTCATCTCGCCCTTTGTATCTTTGATTTTTGCACGTCATGCTTTGCCAAATCGTTAGAGCACCTGCCTGCAAAAATCCGCAGGTCCTTTCGAAACGACTCGCAGCTGCAGATGATGTTTGTGCCTATTCTGGACATGGGCAGTTATGTTTTCCTGTATATTACGATTATACACGTTCTTCAGTCTCACTCTGTATGTCATGTTGACTAAATTCCTCTGCGGATTTATCTAAACAACACGTTTTAGCTTGTAATCCGCCCAAAAAACATACTTGAAAGGTGCAAGTTGTATCCGACACGAAGTTAGCCAATCAGACTCAGAAATACATTTGAACCAATCAGAGATGCACATTTATGTGGTGCTCCTGATCGAAATCATCATAAGACCAAAATTTGGAAGTTATCGACAAATTCCTAGGTTTGCCTCAGGCAGTTTTTTGCCATTGTTTGTTTAGACTAGGGTGAAGGACAATGGAGAGAAGTGGCTTTCAAACAACATAACTTGTTTCAATGCGGTAAGAAGAATGTGCGCTTTGACCAGGTCTGAAAGTAGGCAAAATGCACATATTTTGAGGGGGGAAAATGTAAACAAACTCCGGGTACTTTGTTTATTTAACATTTATGGGTGTTCAATAAAAGCTCTGAGTAAAAAAGGAGTATGTTTTCACATAGAGGACACTCAGAACTTGCAGAATATCCGGAAAACCCCAAACAGCCAACGTGACAGATTTTTTCACATTGGAGGTGTCCTAACTCGCCTTTACACATTCTACACCCGAACTGAAATCCAAAATTGTGAAGTTGCCCTGTGAAGGACTGTATTGCAATGGGCACCAAGCTATTCTGGCACCACCCTTGAACTATCATGTTCGATCCATATCTTGCTGTGGTGTGTCAGGGCTGAATGAGTTAACACCATGACTCTCTGTATCAAGACCATCAATGCAAGGGAGAGAAGTGGCTTTCAAACAACTTGTTTCAATGCGGTAAGAAGAATGTGCGCTTTGACCAGGTTTGAAAGTAGGCAAACTGCACATATTTTGAAGGGGAAAATGTAAACAAACTCCGGGTACTTTGTTTATTTAACATTTATGGGTGTTCGATAAAAGCTCTGAGGAAAAAGGAGTGTTATCACATAGAGGACACTCAGAACTTGCAGAATATCTGGAAAACCCAAAACAGCCAAAGTGACACATTCTACACCCAAACCGAAATCCAACAATTTTGAAGTTCCTGTGAAGGACTGTATTGCAATGGGCACCAAGCTATTCTGGCATCACCCTTGAACTATCATGTTCGATCCATATCTTGCTGTGGTGTGTCAGGGCTGAATGAGTTAACACCATGACTCACTGTATTGAGACCATCAATGAAGAAGGAAAGCATGAGTGTGCCGACGTCGTTCTGCGTGAGTTCCGCTCTGGACATCAGATACTGCAGGAATCGAAACTCTCCTTCCTTCAGCTCACCATGCTCCATCTTTGTACGCAATCTTTGCAGCGCTCGGTCCAAGTTACATTGTGTCCCCCTGGTGGCCAGACAAAAGCATGATGCTTCACATGCAAATTTACAGTTCATATTGCTCACTCTCTTCAGCTGCCAAGAAAGTGTATGTGTGCATTAAAACCTCCTATATAAAGTCACCCTTTTTTACAGACACCTGCTGTTTACGTTCACATTCATGTAGCACGGACGATGTTTACTATATAAAGTGCATGTACCTCAATTTTATGTTGCCCGGCTGAATGCAGCCAAAAGTAACTGTATCGGAGTCAAAAATGGCAAAAATACCTGAAATTAATGGCCATGGCCAGACTGCCACAGTAAAGCCGTAACGCACGATGGGTCAATAATGACTTTCTTGACACCTAGCCAGTCACCACACACTGTGAAAAAGCCCAGATGTTGGGTTATTATGCAATAACTGATGTGCCATTGGCTCGCCAGCTGTGTCAGTGGCCAGTAACAAAAAAAACTAAATATTTCACGGTGTCCACATCTCTTTTTCAAGTTGCTGTGCGGTCTGTGCAGTCACATAATCTTCCACCGAGTCAACAAAACATTGGCTGCTCTTTTGCCTCGGATGCCGACTTGACAGAAACTCTCATGCATCCCTGCAGATGGTAGGGGCTCATGAGAACTGCGTACTTACGTGCACCACTGTGCATGTCATTGTGTGTACCAGCCCGAATGACATTCCGACTTATGCACCCCTTTGACTGCAGGGGCTAATGAGAATCTAGTGTGTACATGCGCCAACATGCCAGGAAAGGTCTACAACAGGATCATCTTGGAGAGAATGAAGAGCTCCGTTGACCCCCAGCTGAGAGACCAGCAAACAGGATTAAGGAAAAACCGATCATGTACAGACCAGATCGCCACTCTCCGCATCATCGTGGAACAGTCTCTGGAGTGGAGCTCCCCGCTGTACGTCAACTTTGTGGATTACGAGAAAGAATTTGACAGCGTGGACCGAGAGACTCTGTGGAAACTCCTATGACACTACGGTGTACCCACAAAGCTTGTCCACCTGATCAAGAGCAGCTACGATGGCATGACATGTTGCGTGATCCACGAAGGGCAGTTCACCAGGGAGTTCCAGGTCAGAACTGGCGTCAGGCAGGGGTGTTTGCTGTCTCCGTTCCTCTTCCTACTGGCCATAGACTGGGTCATAAAGAGGACCACCAAGCAGAGAAGAAGCGGAATACAGTGGACACCATGGACACAGCTTGATGACCTCGATTTTGCAGACGACTTGGCTTTACTGTCCCACACTCATCAACAAATGCAGGACAAGACCACGCGGACCTCACCATCCACAAGCAGAAAACGAAGACTATGAGGCTGAACGCAACCAGGGAAGAACCAATCTTGCTTGCTGGCATCCTGTTGGAGGAGGTGGAGTCCTTCACCTATCTCGGGAGCATCATCCAAAAAAAAGGGCGGCACTGATGGAGATGTCAGAGCACGAATCTGAAAAGCAAGAGCAGTCTTTCTCCAGTTGAAAAAAGTATGGAGTTCCAGAGAGCTGTCACAACACACCAAAGTCCGGATTTTCAACTCAAACGTAAAAGCAGTTCTCTTATATGGAGCAGAGACTTGGAAATGGACAAAAACCACAGTCAACAGAGTATAGACCTTTATAAACAGTTGTCTTAGAAGAATCTTGAAAATCCACTGGCCAGAGAAGATCAGCAACATCTTACTCTGAGAGAGAACACAGCAGATAACAGCAGAGAATGAAATTGGGCAAAGAAGATGGGGATGGATTGGTCACAGTCTGAGAAAGCCAATTTCCAGTATCACTAGGCATGTCATGGCATGTCATGGAACCCCCAGGGAAAGAGGAAAAGAGGCAGGCCAAGAAACAGCTGGCGTCGAGACCTCCAAGCAGACATCAAGAGACTGGGAACCACCTGGAGTAAAATCGAAGGAGAAGCACAGGACAGGAGTCGCTGGAGGTCTCTCGTTGATGGCCTATACCATGGGAGGGGTGATACATAGGCGTAAATAAATAAAGTAATTATTGGAACAATAAGGTGACTGGACATTGACCCCTTCTCCTGTAGGTGCCACCCCCTCCCTTGAACACAGCAGCGACATGTAGTGACACTCGCCAGTCATTCTTCCTCTCTTACTAATACACACAAACACAAGTTGTTGTTTTTTTATCGCTGAAGACAATGAAACATCACCAGTAGGCAGTACATGCATCACACTTCATAGAGGCATGAAGAGGTCAACAGAGGCCATCTGAATTTGATGTAAAAACTGCTGACACATCCATGTGCTCCTGAGTGTCACAAGCATGCCTAGATCCATTTCCAAACTTATCGAGAACGGCCACCTGCGGTTTACAGACACTTTTGTTGTGCAAGTGGGATGACCACAAATAGGAGGTTCTAACATATCTGTATATTTAAAATTACTATAAAAAAAAACAGTAAGAACAAATTCTAATTCTGTTAAATGTGACTCTACAAGCTCTGCTCTGCCATCAAATTACGTGTTTAACCTTGGCCAAATTTGGGAAGTGTCATTTAACGAATATGTACCATTTGCAGGAGATGGTTCGACCATGATAATTCAAGGATATGACAGATTAGCTTCGCATCAATCTTATCTGGCACTACCCTTAACTCATTGTACCCCAAGATCGAAATCCCCAAATTTTGCTGTTGTCCTCTGAAGACTGCAGTGCAGTGCAGGACACAGATCGAGCATGATAGTTCAAGGGTGATGCCAGAATGGCTTGGCGCCCATATGCGCCAAGCTATTCTGGCATCACCCTTGAACTATGATGCTCGATCCATATCTTGCTGTGGTGTGTCTGGGGTAGAATGAGTTAAATTATCATGTTCAATCCTTCTGCTGTACTGCATGTGGGCTAAATGGGTTATATGGGTGAGTTAGTGGTTCTAATAACTCATGCACTATAAACATGTCATGTCTCCAGACAAGTACAACACGCTAGGTATGATAAACATTTCTCTCTCTGGGTTTAAAAAAACATGCAATGTCTCCAGCAAACAACATGTTTCAATCGTAATTTGACACCCTACAGCAGAAGACAGGTGGACTATGACAGTTCAAGACTAGTGCCTGATACAAAGCTAATCTACCCCAGATGTATCATAGTTGATGTTTCTTCAACAACTGGTTCAGTTATCGGACGATGCCTTTGTGCACCAACAACTATGAGCCAGTTGCAGGAGATGTATCGACCATGAAAATGCAAGGGTAGTGCCAGATTAGCTTGGCGCCATCAGGCCAAGCTAATCTGGCACCACCCTTGAATTACCATGGTCAATCTATGTATCTCCTTCTGTAGTGCATCAGGGCTAAATGGGTTAGGGTAACAAAATCTGGTTCACTAAAAGCACTAGTACACACTGGAGGCTGGACATCTCACCTGTACAGTACGTCCTCTGCTGCACACAACCTTTTCCAGGTGGGTGTGGGTATGTACTTGTACAGCGGTAAAGAGAACTTGAGCTTGGTGGTCAGTTCGAACAAGGTGGTACTGGCATTAACAAGCTCTATGGCCTCAGTCCTACCTTTGGGCGTCAGGTACCCCAGTCTCGTGTCAAAACATTTTAAACCAGCAGCTGAAAATAATGTGACAAATGTGAGTTCAAACAGTCGGCTGTGAATGTGACAGGAGCGAGACTGGAACTCTCTGTGAGTCTGCTATGCCAAGCCCCATGGTCAAAATTGCAAAATAAAGGAGTTGTACTCCGAGATAGATCAACCATGATAGTTCAAGGGTGGTGATAGAATAGCTTGGTGCCTACAGGCACCAAGCTATTCTGTCACCACACTTGAACTATCATAATAAATCCATACATGTATCTAGTTGTAGTGGCAAAGAGTATAATGTGTTAAAAACACCAAAGCATTACAACTGATTCATATATCACTGGTGGATGCAGCTAAATCTGGGATCAGGCTTTTCAGTACTGTCAAACACTGTTTGCAACAGATATTCCGCTGCTGACGTTGTGTGTACGGTGCCTTTTGCATCCTACCTAACCTTACAGATCCGCATAGCCAATACACTGCCAAACATCAACAATAATTGTGTAAAGGCTTGTGTAGTTGTGTATCTGCATCAATGGTTACTATCTGCTCTGACCTCTGAGTTACAACTCATGCATATTTATGAGCCTACAGTACAAGTCACTCATAACTGGAAACCAACATTCTACTGTCGTCCTCGTCTGTGTGTCTCTGAACCTTAGAATCAGCACTAGCAAGCTGCTCATCAATAAATCGCATCCATTTGCATATATACATACATGTACAGGCTTGAAAAAACATCTGATTGCACGATTCTTTCACACCTTGCTGTCTACTCAGAATTTTTATTTCGGTCCAGCACTGTCTGTCAGATTGTTTGCTTCAGTTCAATGGTAAGGTCCCAAAGTGTACTGTTCTGAAATGAAGTGGGCAAATGCCCAACTATATCTTGCACAGTATCAGTGTACAAATATTCTTGGGTGAATGTAGCACGCCGTACACTGTTCTCAGATATTTTGAGCAAATTTTCAAATTGAGTTGATCTTCAGTCAACACAACACGTAAATTGTATGCATGTACACACCACAGACTTGTGGTCACATCATATCAATCTTAAACTTACCGCACCCATCAGAGTGCATTTTTGATGTCTCACTGTTTCTGATTGGATTTCCAGTTCCAGCTGAGACATAAGACTGGAGACCATAGGCTTAGCGGATAACACCGACATGCAACACTCTCTGTTTATATGTATAATGTATAGAGAGAGAATGAATGAATGAATGATACTTGATTTCTCAAGGATGGAAACAATAGGCGCAAAGGCCTCTTTTCATGTTTGTCCTTGCTAAACTACAACATTAAAAGCAACATTAAAACAATATGTTAACAGCACAAAACAAGCGGCTACACCCACAGGTCACTTGTGTTACATTCCAATACAAGTTCCAAAGTTGCTGAAGATTACACACACACACACAGCAAAAATGACAGGGTCTTGGGGGGGGGGGAGGGTGCGATGTAAAGTGTGTTTATAGAAAGCGACTGCACACTTATGATACAGCTACTCATGTGTAGGAATTTAGTGAGCAGGCAAAACACCACGATAAGGAGAGATATTATGTAAAAGCTAACAAGTGCAAAACGGAGGACCACAGGAAATCATTGACATGACTCTTTTGGACATATTATCTACGTTTCTTTCAAGTTTGCTCAGAGATGTATTTAAAAGCTTTCATCCTAAACAATGGAAGATGTCTCGTTTGCTGTATATGTGGAGGAAGCGAGTTCCATAAATAGGCACCCGCGTAAGAAAGGCTGGATTTAAACAAGTCAATTCGGGGCCGTTCAATGACGAGACTGTTCCTCAAAGTGCTGTAAACCCTTTCGCTCTCAGTGAAAAGCTTAGCCAGGAAGAGGGGGGGCTTTCCCATTCAGTGCTTTGTGCATAAGTACGCACTTATTAAACGTAAGGTGTTGATGTAAAGGAAGGAGCCCTGTTGCCTGAAGCTTTTCCTCCAAAGTTAGA
Organism: Semisulcospira habei; assembly: GCA_036245525.1. NCBI lineage: Eukaryota > Metazoa > Mollusca > Gastropoda > Semisulcospiridae > Semisulcospira > Semisulcospira habei. The sequence continues at coordinate 161,134,344 of BTPG01000002.1, forward strand.
GAGGGGATTGGGAGGATCAGTTTAACTGCGCGATTGTATAGAGAATTAATCCGCTTAAGGTTAGCCTTACTACAGCAGTCCCAAATAGTAGATGCGTAGTCAATGTGAGGTTTAATGTAGGAGTTGAAAAATAGCTTTCGTGTCTCAGTATCAATGATAGATTTTAATCTTGACAGTAAAAATAGCTTCTTTGATAATGTTTTCCTTAGTTGTGTTAGATGGGGCAACCAGCACAGTTGGTCATCAACAATTACCCCGAGAAGGCGATATTCCTTGACTTGCTCAATGGGAACTGAATCAAAAGAGAGGAGAGATAGATAATAGGAGAATCCCAAACCACCCCCCATCCATTTTGTAGTTTATTATAATCAACTAGCTATTTAGACTAACCAACTTCAACAACATTTTTTACATTTTCAAATTTCAATCATTAAGATATAAAAGATTTTTTTTTATAATCAACTAGCTATTTAGACAAACCATCTTCAATAATATACACAATATCTTTATTTTCTAACTATTATAATTCCATTTCAGAAATTATTTAATATAAGAGATTTTTAAACCACCCATCTATTTTATAGTTTTATTATAATAAACTAGCTATTTAGACTAACCAACTCAACCAATACCTTTATTACCTAGCCATTTTAGTTCCACTCCAGAAATCATTCAAGCTACGTTTTTTGATCAGCCGCCAACCCGCGATTATTAAGGCAGATCCCCCCACCCTTTAGTCTAAACAGATTATTTTTTTAGTGCACAAGTCATGGATACAATTATCAAGTTACTGTCTATGTTACTTTTGAGATGTTTTTAAGTAAATTACAAGTACTTAATAAGGTACATTATAAACCTTTAAGTAACTTTGTAAGTAACTTTGAAGTTAGTTACCATAAGTTCTTATAAGTGTCTTAAGATAAGTTTTTATAAGTTCTTATAAGTTCTTAACCCAAGTCAATAAGACACTCGGACAGATTTCTCAAGTTACAAGGACAATGAAAAAACTTTTTTTTCTCAGTAGTACTCTGGTGGTGGAGCTGATGGCGTCAAATGAGCAGGCATTACATCTCTTTGTAAAGAGTATGACAAAAATAATTGATTACCAAAACCTATTGTCAATTGTTTATAAGTCTTTTTACTTTTTTCATAGTTTCTTCTATACCCATTTTTTTTCCTTGTTCTAAAAAAGATTTCTTTATATCTTCAACATTTACATCCTGATTACGCATCTTATTCTGTATTTCAGATTTTTGTTGTTTATAGTTGACCAAATCATCCTGGACTCTCTTAAATTCATTATCATCAATACAATTATCGTCTAATGCCTTACTGATAATAAGTTTCATGCTACTCAGTTTTGCACTTGCCAGTGTACTCAATGCTTCATGTTTTTCTAACTTTGTGTGAAACCTCTTGTTTATAAAATCCAAACCAAAACAAGCCAGTCCTGTGGCAATGCTAGCTCCTTCCAGTCCGATTCCAACCAAACTTCCAATTCCAGTTGAAATCAATACAACACCCCCTACAGAACAACCAACTGAAAAAGCGCCAACAGCCATAGATGTATTTTGAACAGAATTGAAAACAGTCTTATATCATCTTTTACACCTCGAGTATTTTGCTTGTTCTTCTTCCAAATACTTCAACGCTTCTGTAATATTCATTAAACGGAATGAATCTGCCTGTAATGTTTTATCAGATTGTATTTGAGGATACAGTGACGGCATTTTAAGAACAAATATCTTTTTAATCTTCTATTTTATTTTGCAACTCTTCAAATGTATACAATTTGCTAGCATAATAAAATGAAACAAGATCTATGTGTTCCAGGTTTATAAAACTTAGACGAACAAAAATTTGTTTATCAATCACTACCTTAACAGCAGGGACAATACTAGAAACTTCTAATTCTGTATTGATTTTTCTAATAGCAATAACAACCCTTGTTGACTCTGCTACTGTGCTATCCCATGCAAGTTTGATTCCCTGTGCTATATCTGCTTCTTTTTCAGTTTCCACAGATCTCATGACAATTTCAAAAACTATTGTCGCTTCTCTATCCATGGTAAAATTTGCTGGTACGAATGAAATAGAAGTATCTGTTCTACCCTTTCTATTTGTAAGAAAATACCTTTGATTTCCATACTCTTGAAGTTTTAGTTTTTCTCTGCTATTGGTTTCTGCGGAATAGCTTGGTACAAGACTTACAAGCATTGGCTCAGAGTTAACAACTTTTTTAAATACTAGGGCACTTTCATCAGTAAAATAAACATAAGGACTAATAAATACAAACTTTATGTCCCATTTAAGCGGCATAGGTAAAAGAGGAGCAGGATTAGGAATAATTACCCATTTATTACCAACATATTTTAAACTGTATATTACATTACTTACAGGAGTAGGAACAGTAACATCACGAAGTTGACTAAGTTTAGGAAACGCACCATCTTCAATTGCCTTTCGTTTGTACAACCCAACGGACACAAGTTCAAGGCCATATACTTCTCCTACCTCACCTTCTTTTTCAAAATCTTGCACGTCAGCCAAATCTTTCAACTCTATTGATGGACATGCAACTGGAATAATTTTTGACTTTGGTCCAACACTCATTTTTTAATCAAAAATAAAACTATTTAACTTCCAAAACAACAGTAAAATCATGCATTACAACTGGTTTTTCATCTTGATTAGTTACATATAAGCTTAGTGATTCAAAGAAACTGGAGCATAATTTTTTAAACTGTAAATTAGAAAATCTAATAACTTCACTTTCACAATATGTAGCATTTCCAGTTGGTAAGCATCTCAACAAATCTGAAGGCTTTCCATTATATATATTTTCAGTTGTGTTAAGTTCTTTTAAATAAACATTTAGAAATGTGTTTACTGACAAATGAACTGGATATGTTCCAGTTATTTTAGTTACAACTGCTGTATAATACCATCCATTAGTACCATTATCAGCAAAACCAGTTGCCCAATTTACAGGTGTTATATTTCTATCTATTAAACCAAGTAAATAAGCAAGTTCACTTGAAAATACTGGTATACTACCTGCAGGAATTTCTAATTCAACAAGTAAGTTAGCCTGATTTAAAGTTGCTTTAATTTTTAAATTATTTTGAAACCATGTAGCTAAAGTACAAAAGTCATAATACCCAGATGGTATAAAGTGTGTATTTTTGTCTAAACCACTATTACTAGTATCTGCATAAATCGCATAAAAACTTGTATCATCAGTTACATTAAACCACTTTACTGTATAAAACATTTCATGTATAGCTACAGTCTTGCAACCATCTCGATTATCAATCCCATTATTTAACCACACTGGTTTGCTTGTGTCAATATTTGTTAAGGTTATAAACATTTTTTATTATCACATAAAAAAAGCATAATGGAATTTAAATCACCAACAATTGCTACTGTAAATGCATACCAATTTAATGTGGATGCTAAATACAATGTCGCACCAACATATGAACAAAAAATATTGATTGTATTGATTGATTGTACATTGCTTAACGTCCCGACAGCAACAAGGCTTTCTCAGGACGTGCCTGCACTGCTTGTGAAAAAAAAACAACTAAACAGAACATTGAATGTATGTCGCCAGCCGGTCAAATACATTAAATAAACCTAACACATGGGGCCTAAATAAAGCTAAGACCATTTAGCAACACACATCCAATATCAAGAGCTACAGGCAGTGCAGACAGTAGGGAGAGTTTTAAAAAGACAAATACAGGTGAATGGACCTCGGGTAGACAGAAACACATGCCCCAGAATAGAGAGAAAACTCACCCTGTGGGGCTGACCAGGGTGACCCTGGGAACTAAAAAGTACCTAACCCCACCCAAGTCCCCCAGGGCAGACCCGGGTGGGGTGAACAAAAAAAAATAAATAAATAAATAAAAATAATTCAACTAAATCAGCTTGATATAGCTTTGTCTGAACAAGATTTATTTCAAGTAAAAGTACCAAACCCTTATAATCATTACCTAAACCCCCCAATAACAGATGATGCAACTGCAAGAAGGTGGTCATCAAGCCCACTACAAATGTTCCAAAACCAACTTAACTTTGCTATACTATGTTCTACTACAGGCTGTGGTGTTTCTTTTACAGAACATTTGAATCACCCAAACAAACTGATTAAGTCTGTCTATCGTTTTCACATGTATTACCAGCTTAGAAGAATACTGTCAGAACTTCATACTCCACTGCCTACTGAATCCAGTTTTAACCAGTTTAACAATCCAATGGATTTGAAAGCATTTGAACGGATCTGTAATGAATTTAACATCAGTACAAAGTATGACTTTACACAAAAACTTGATGATCACAAAGGTATGGGAACATTATATTATGCTATGAGTCACAGACAATATCAGAAAGATTACTGGCCTCCCTACTCTTCATTTTCATCAAAATCAGAAGTCTGGTTAGGCTCAATTGAACAGAAACAATCTAATGCCTGGACCACATTTATTTTAGACAAGAGTGATGGGTTTACTCAAGCAGGAGTCGAACGCATTAATGAGTCTATCAGAACGTATGTGTGGTGTATTTTAGGATCACAAGCTCAAACAAAATCAAACATTTTAAACGGTAGTGGAAAGTTTGAAGCACAAAAACAGTTTCTTGCAAACATGGAAGACTCGATTAATTCAGTTGTAGATTTACCATCAAGCATACAACGCTATCAAGACGTTCTCAGATATGCCAGATCAAAAGTTGATTTTGTGGTTGGAATTGGGTTATACATGTTGCCATCAGACCTTCAACTCCAAATTGGATCAATAACAAATTATAATAATGAAATAGTTGTTGCAGGGAGTGATCAGAAATTAGGACTTAATCAATCTGTAAACTTGAGTCCAACAACCTCACACATACAGCCAGTAACACCACCAGTAACATCAGTAACACAAATATCAACACCACCACCTGAACAGATAGTAACACCAGTAATGTCAATAACAGCCCAAGCATCGGCACCGACACCTGAACCGGCACCAGTACAGACAGTAACAGGCCAAGAAAACACACATGAGTCAGAGAGAACTGCATTGGTAATAGGTTGATTGATTGATTGTACATTGCTTAACGTCCCGACAGCAACAAGGCTTTCTCAGGACGTGCCTGCACTGCTTGTGAAAAAAAACAACCAACTAAACAGAACATTGAATGTATGTCGCCAGCCGGTCAAACACATTAAATAAACCTAACACATGGGGCCTAAATAAAGCTAAGACCATTTAGCAACACACATCCAATATCAAGAGCTACAGGCAGTGCAGACAGTAGGGAGAGTTTAAAAAAGGCAAATACAGGTGAATGGATTGATTGATTGATTGTACATTGCTTAACGTCCCGACAGCAACAAGGCTTTCTCAGGACGTGCCTGCACTGCTTGTGAAAAAAAACTAAACAGAAAATTGAATGTATGTCGCCAGCCGGTCAAATACATTAAATAAACCTACAACATGGGGCATAAATAAAGCTAAGACCATTTAGCAACACACATCCAATATCAAGAGCTACAGGCAGTGCAGACAGTAGGGAGAGTTTTAAAAAGGCAAATACAGGTGAATGGACAAAGGGTAGACAGAAACACATGCCCCAGAATAGAGAGAAAAACCCACCCTGTGGGGATGACCAGGGTGACCCTGGGAACTAAAAAATACCTAACCCCACCCAAGTCCCCCAGGGCAGACCCGGGTGGGACACAGGTGAATGGACCTCGGGTAGACAGAAACACATGCCCCAGAATAGAGAGAAAACCCCACCCTGTGGGGCTGACCAGGGTGACCCTGGGAACTAAAAAAATACCTAACCCCACCCAAGTCCCCCAGGGCAGACCCGGGTGGGGTATTGGTAATAGGCCTTACTGGATTAGGAATATTACTTCTTTACCTGTTTCATTAAATAACCTACTATTAACCCTCCTACTGTTACCAAAAATATCCACACGTGCTCTGCCATAAACCCTACTACCTTTGCCGTAGTACTAATAAGCCAACTGACAACACTGCCTATAATACCTGGCAAAGCATCTGCTGCTTTTACAGCTAATTTTTTAAGCAAGTCTGATATATGAGACAACTGTTTTTTTACCCAAGTCTGTAAATCTTTTGGGTCTGATGGAGTTGGAGGAGCTGGAGGTGCTGGACTACTACCACCACCTGTTACAGCTAACACTAAAGTACTAATAATAAATCCAAGAGCAGTAATTAAACTTGCAATAGTGATACCCTGCTCTCTAAAAAGTGTTTTTAATCTCTCAGTCAAAGTTGTATCCTCATGAAGTACTTTTTGTATAGTTTCTCTAATTCTGTTGACCTGTGTTTTTAGTTTTTCTTTTCCAATTTCAATCACTTCTAATCGAGCTGATCTTTCTGTATACAAATCTTTTAATCTGTGTTGTATTCTTTCTTTCATTTCTGTGTCAAGATTTCCATTGTCTGCTGTAGCCAGTTTTTCTTTTTCTCTTTCAATATGATTATCAAGTTCACCTAGTTTAGCTAAATTATTTACAAGCTCACCCCTTATTGACTGAAGTGCTTTATCCAACCCAGCTAACTCCCGCATTGTCAAAGGAGAGTCAGCCATTGTTTTCATAACCTCATTTATTTGTCCTTCTGTAAATGAAGTTTCTTGTATTACTGTGTTCGCTATTTCAGGCAGTTTTGTTACTTCAGTCATATCAATTTCTTGACCAGTCGGCAATTTTGTTTGTACGTCATGGAGAGCACTAACAACTCGAGGTGGCAACCTTTTATCACCAACACCAAGTTGGCGCAAGGTATCAACACCACCTTCATTTCTGATTGTACCTAAAGCTCTAAACTTAGTAGGGTCTTTTTTGTTAGTCAATTGTATTTTTCCTTTGTCAACAGTTTTTAAATATAAATGTCCTTTTTCATATTCAAACTGATTAGGATCTATTTGATATGGACGCTCACCAACACTATCATAAAACGAGTTAACTTTACTTTGTAAAAGTTCCTGTTGTAAAAAAGAAGTATTACTTGTACCAGACATATCTGTTACACTATTATCAGAGACATTTATGTCATCCATTTCAATATTATCATGACCAAATCCTCCTGCTGCCATTGTTTTTATTAATTTAATTTTTTTGTGCATAATAAAAATGACACAATCCTATGGATCAAAGTTAGACCCATACAGAAAACTACGTGAACCTCTTGGTGTTAAGGGTATTAGGCAATCAATTGTCATCACTAACAACCCTAGTACTATAGATCAGAACCAAACCCTTATTGTTAAGTTTCCTAACCTGGGTCCCAATGATGTTATTGTTCCTGATACTTCTTACATTACATTTAATAGTTAGTTATTTGGGTTTAACGCCGAGCAGGCGACTAAGGCCATCTCACGGCGGATTACATTTAATATTGAACTTACTTCAACAACAGATGTAAACATTGATTGATTGATTGTACATTGCTTAACGTCCCGACAGCAACAAGGCTTTCTCAGGACGTGCCAGCACTGCTTGTGAAAAAAAATAAACAGAACATTGAATGTATGTCGCCAGCCGGTCAAATACGTTAAATAAACCTACATGGGGCCTAAATAAAGCTAAGACCATTTAGCAACACACATCCAATATCAAGAGCTACAGGCAGTGCAGACAGTTGGGAGAGTTTTAAAAAGACAAATACAGGTAAATGGACCAAGGGTAGACAGAAACACATGCCCCAGAATAGAAAGGAAACCCACCCTGTGGGGCTGACCAGGGTGACCCTGGGAACTAAAAAGTACCTAACCCCACCCAAGTCCCCCAGGGCAGACCCGGGTGGGGGAGATGTAAACAGAACACTAGTTCGAAACATAGGTAGAGCAATTATTAAAACTATTAAAGTTAAACTTGAAGGTCAGGAAGTGTTTAGTCTTGACGATGCTGATGTATTTTACTGTTACAAAGACCTTTGGCTTACAAGTCAAGAAAGAGAAGACCGTATTTATCAAGGTATAGAGGCTGATAATATTACTAAACTCAGAATCAATGCAGGAGACAAATCAACAACATCTGCTGCTGATGTTATTGTGGCAGATACATATGGTAATAGATTTTGCATTCCACTCGAATTTGAAATCCTAACATCGCATTTACCTTATTACCAAGGAGCACTGAATGATCGTCTGAGTTTCGAGCTAATGTTTAATGACTACTCCAAAGTTATCAAATCAACTGATATCCATGCATCATACAAGATCACTAACATTTCCTTAGAATATGAAATTGTAACACATGCTCATCTAGCTACCCTCATTCGAAATCAATACCAGTCAAGACTTCCAATTTATTATGACCGTGTGATAAGGCACAGTTTAATTAATAAAAACAAAAGTGATCAGATTTGGAACATCAACCTAAACACTCCTGCTAGATCACTAAAAGGCATTCTTATGTTGTTTGTTCAACCAGCAAATGCATACGCTCCTACTCCAGAAACATTCTATAATCCGAAGATTACTAATTTGTCTTGTACTATCGAAGGCCGTCCTAATCAAGTGTATGCTTCAGGAATGTTACCATACCAACACTACGATGAGATCACAAAGTATTTTGCGGGTGGAAGGATTAGAGAAAAATCAGCAAACATAGCATCTAAAGATCTACATCTGTATGACGTAAGAATAGCACAATATCTGGTAGACAAGTATGCACTTTGGCTAGACCTTCGTAGTACAGATGATGACTATCTACATGGATCGGGTCGTACTGTTGAAAATGGTAGTGATGGAATCACAATTCAGATACAAAAAAAGGTTGAAACAGCTGGAGCAGTAAATATATATTTGTATCTAATTTTTGATGCCCAACTAAATATTTCAGAAAGCAGACTAAGTGGACACATATATTAATTATATTGTGTATTAAAATGAACTTGATGACATTAGACCCACACTGTGGTTTATTTTGTGGTGCTACAGGGTGTGGTAAAACTGAATTTGTTCTTAATCTCTTACAAACAAGATACATCCACCACTTTGAAAAAATTGTAATATTTTGTCCTACAATCAAACATAACAAAGCTTATCAAAACAGTTCATTCATTTGGAATGACAGCAACATTTACTTAGTCGACCCTGAGAAAAAACTGAATGACTACCTACAGTATTTTTACAAAAAATTTGAAGGACAGTCAACTTTGTTTATTGTTGATGATTGCTCAGTAGAAAAGGATATTGTTAAGAAGAGAAACATATTAGCAGAACTTGCCTTCAGTGGCAGACATGCAAACATCAGTGTTTGGATTCTCACTCAGAAATATAATGCTGTACTGAAAGATTTTCGAGAACAGTTAAAGTTTATCTGTTTGTTTTACTGTAAAGATCGTGACAGCTTTGAAGACTGTCTCAGAGAGAATGATGTTATACCAAATAAACATGAACGAGACGATGTAAAAAATAAACTGAAATTGACTAAGCACCTAAAGCTCATTTTAAAGACAGATCAGCCCACAGGGTATGGGTTAGTAAATTAATTTATCTTTTTGGTTTGTCTATAAAAAATGATGGACGGACAAGATTGATTGATTGATTGTACATTGCTTAACGTCCCGACAGCAACAAGGCTTTCTCAGGACGTGCCTGCACTGCTTGTGAAAAAAAAAAAAAAAAAAAAAAAAAAAAAAAACTAAACAGAAAATTGAATGTATGTCGCCAGCCGGTCAAATACGTTAAATAAACCTACAACATGGGGCCTAAATAAAGCTAAGACCATTTAGCAACACACATCCAATATCAAGAGCTACAGGCAGTGCAGACAGTAGGGAGAGTTTTAAAAAGGCAAATACAGGTGAATGGACAAAGGGTAGACAGAAACGCATGCCCCAGAATAGAGAGAAAAACCCACCCTGTGGGGCTGACCAGGGTGGACGGACAAGAGGATCAAAATTGGCCTATTGGTAAATTCATGGATATTACATCGAGTTTCAGGGGTTTTATGCTTATTAGTGACTTAAAAACACAAGTTAGACACCCTTTTTCAAAACTCCCAACACCGATGAAGATATACATGACATATAGTTTTTATCTTGGATATTCTAATACTTTTCCATGTTATAATAATAGGACAAATGATTTTTTAGTTTATGATGCTGAATCTGACTGGTTTAAGATTATGTGTTTACAAATATACCATCAAATAAAAAAAGAAAATAAAAATATTAAATTTATTACTGTTAATAAAACGATATTACACATGCAAAAGCTTGAACATGATACCACAAAAGACATATCAATGAAGTGGCTTATTAGTTGGTGATTAATTTTGTCTATTATATAGATTTTAGTCAATAAAGTGCCATTTTACACTATATAATTTTCTATTTATTTTTTTGTCGGACAAATAAAAATGACGGACAATTATCAAAGATTAAGAAACGTGTTTCACACAATTGACTTACCTATATCTAATTATTTTAATGTATATGAATCAATAGAAAGCTCTTTTACCGTAATACAAGAAAATCTTCTTTCTGGTAGTATAAAAATTCAGATTGTTGCAAAAATAGAATTTAGATTGATTGATTGATTGTACATTGCTTAACGTCCCGACAGCAACAAGGCTTTCTCAGGACGTGCCTGCACTGCTTGTGAAGAAAAAAAATAAACAGAACATTGAATGTATGTCGCCAGCCGGTCAAATACATTAAATAAACCTAACACATGGGGCCTAAATAAAGCTAAGACCATTTAGCAACACACATCCAATATCAAGAGCTACAGGCAGTGCAGACAGTAGGGAGAGTTTTAAAAAGGCAAATACAGGTGAACGGACCAAGGGTAGACAGAAACACATGCCCCAGAATAGAGAGAAAAACTCACCCTGTGGGGCTGACCAGGGTGACCCTGGGAACTAAAAAGTACCTAACCCCACCCAAGTCCCCCAGGGCAGACCCGGGTGGGGACAAAAATAGAATTTAGAAGGGAATCTGGACAAGTTATTATTTCATATATTTCAACGAGACAACACACAGTTAATTCTAGAAGAGGATTGGAAAGAGTGTTTAGAGAAAGACTGGTGCCAGACTTCCTTGAAGCAATTGAAGCAATTGATAGGGCAAAAATAAGTGGATCTGGTTGGCATGAAGGTCGTGTACTTGAACTTCAACTAAAGCAGTCAAGATATCATCCTATTTTAGGCAAATCATGGATACCACTGCCGGCAGAGGTTTCAAACAAAAGGGCTGTAGTCAATATTCAAAACAATGATAATTTATGTTTTATGTGGTGTGTGCTTGCTAAACTTCATTTTGTAAAAGCAAAACCTGATCGTGTATCTAACTATACCAAATTTGTAAACGAACTCAACTTCAGTGGCATTGAGTTCCCTGTTAAGGTTGAGGACATAGACTTGTTTGAAAAACTAAATCCTGGTATATCTGTAAACGTGTATATATGGGATAATGAGTCTGAAAACAAGTTACAACCAATTAGAGTGTCACCAATTGCCCCAACCTATGGTCAGTCAGAAGATAGACATGTTGACATGTTACTAATAAGCTCAGGTGATAACTTTCACTACACAATTATTAGGAGTATGTCACGACTAATTCATGATCATATATCAAAACATAATGGTAAACAGGAAGTTTGTAAAAAATGTTTACAAAGGTTTTCTTCTATTTCAGTAGCAAATAAACATGTTTTAAATTGTAGGTCTGTTGATGACGTACAAACAGTACTTAAGTACCCAGAGCCTGGTACTAAAGTACATTTTTGTAACTATAAAAATCAGCAAAAGCTACCGTTTGTAGTGTATGCTGATTTCGAATCACTGGTTGTTCCTTATGATGGCCCTATTCCAGATTCATTACCAAAGACAATAAAGTTGAGTGACCAAGTAGTGTGTTCTTTCGGGTATATTTTTGTTATGTCAGACGGTCAGCATTCAGAACCTGTTATTTACAGGGGAAAAAATGCATCAGCTATGTTTTTGTCAGAAATGAGACAACTGTATAACAAGGTATTTGATTATTTGAAAAATTGTCAAAAGCCTTTGGTTATGACAGAAGAAGACAAACATAATTTTGATACAGCTGATATGTGTTGGGTTTGTGAACAACCTTTAGGGGGTGATAAAGTTCGTGATCATGATCACATAACAGGGTGTTACAGAGGTGCTGCACATAACAATTGTAACTTGTTATTAAAAATAGATCCTAAGACATACAAACTGCCTATCTTTTTCCATAATCTCAAAGGATATGATTCACATATTATCATGCAGGCTGTGGATGAGTCTTACAAAAACATTAATTGTATTGCACAGACAACTGAAAAATACTTGACCTTTAGTTTAGATAAATTAGCATTTTATGACTCTATGCAACATTTATCTTTAGGATTGGCTAGTCTGGCAGAAGGACTGACTGAGTATCCAATAACAAGTAAATATTTTGAGCCGGACTTGATTAAAAAAGGTGTTTATCCATATGAGTACATCAGTGACTGGGTAGTTTTTGAAGAAAGGAGTCTTCCACCAAAAGAAAATTTTTATTCCACACTAATTGGTAAAGGTATTTCTGACTCTGAATACCAACACGCACTTAAAGCATGGGAAAAACTAGGGTGTGAAACTATTGGTGACTACCATGACCAATACTTAAAGGCTGATGTCTGTTTGCTAGCAGACGTATTTGAAAGTTACCGTGAAAAGGGTTTGTTACACTACAAGCTTGACCCTGCTTGTTACATAACTAGTCCTGGCATGACGTGGGATGCATTTTTGAAATCCAGTAAGATATTTATAGACCTGTTGTCTGATCGTACGATGGGTGAAATGGTGGAACGTGGATTGAGGGGGGGCATTAGTTTAGCAGCAAACAATTATGGCAAGGCCAACAACAAATATCTTGATGACTTTGACCCCTCAAAGCCAATGTCATTTATTACATACTTGGATGCTAATAATTTGTATGGATTTGCAATGTGCGAAATGTTGCCATTAAAAAACTTTTGTTTGTATGATTTGTCACAGTATGGCATAAAAAAATTAACAAAATATATTATGGATTGAGGTCAAAATGATGAAAAGGGTTGGATCTTTGAAGTAGACCTAGAGTACCCACACCATCTACATGATTACCATAATGATTATCCCTTAGCTGTTGAGAAAATGAGTATGACTGGGGAAAAAAGAAGACACCAAACTTGTACCAAATCTGAATGACAAATTCAATTATGTTTGTCACTATCGCTTGTTACAGTTTTACATCAGACACGGGTTAGTACTAAAGAAAGTACATAGAGGAATTCAATTTGACCAAAGTGCTTTCATGAAAGATTACATAATGAAGAATACAACATTGCGTGCGAGAGAAGGTAACACTGCATTTGACAAAGACTTCTTTAAGCTTATGAACAATGCAATCCAATCCTGTTTTGGCAAGACTATGGAAAATCCTCATCACCGCAAAGATGTGAGACTAGTCACAACTGAATCAGGTGCAATTAAACTTACAGGCAAGCCTCAGTACACAGGGTACAAAGAGTTTCATTCATCATTGTATGCAGTGTCACTCAAAAAAAAGATTGTTAAACTGGACAAGCCAGTATTCATTGGTATGGCAATTCTTGAGTTATCAAAACTGTTAATGCTTGAATTTTATTATGATTACTTCAAACCGAAGTATCCTGACTGCCGTCTGCTATACACTGACACTGACTCTATGATCATTGACGTGCCTACTGAAGACTTTTATGAAGACATGAAAACAGAGTTACACATGTATGACACGTCTGATTATCCTAAAGATCACCCATTGTTTAGCACACAAAACAAGAAAGTGCCTGGTAAGTTTAAAGATGAACTGAATGGTGTGCCAATAGTTGAGTACGTTGGTCTGAGATCCAAAATGTATTCTATACAGCATCAGAAAGGTAGTCAGTCGAAAGCCAAAGGTATCAAGAAAACAGCAATAAAAAATAAAGACATTCGACATGAACATTACAAGCAAGTGTTAGATGGTGCATTAATGCCTGATTATCCAAACAAGACACTAAGATCAAACAAACATAATATTGAAATGATTCAAACATATAAAAAGTCTCTAGCAGTTGGGGATACAAAAAAGAGTGTTTCACACTAAGGAAAAAGCTTATGCACCAGGTCATTACAGGCTCAAGTTATCTGAAGAAATAGCTGATAATCTGCTTGATAAACTAATTGATGAATTGAAATTGTTAAAAATGAGTAACAGTGTCTGTGGGAATAATCTGTAATTCTTCTCTAACAAATGCCCTCTTTGGTGCAGGCTCATACAGGTAATATATTGTTGCATTAGCTGAAGGAACTATTTTTTTTATATTATGAACAGATGTAGACCAAATTGGATCAGTTGCCCTACGTCTAACGTCATTCTCAGCTTCACCTGGTTGATACAAATATCTTACCTGTTTTGTAAACAAGCTAGTGTCTGGAGATGTTGTTGTTTTTATTTCTGACGGTATTGTTTTTAATTTAATAGCATCAGCGGGCTTAGGGTGACCTTCATTATTCATTGCTTTTATCACAGACGGTAATCTCTTAACCCACTCAGTGTTACGTGTGTCATGCATGAGTTCCTTAGAATACTGATAGCTAAAAAGTCTCTCTGATAATTGTTTATTGAAATTTTCTACAATAGCCTGTGATCTATGCAAGCCTGGTATGCCTCGCCACACTAGCACTCCATGCTTTGCAAATAACTGATTAACAGCACCTTTAAATTCAGATCCGTCATCAACCTGTACAAGTCTAGGGTATTTTAAAAGACCTCGACTATATATTTTTGATAATGCAGTGGCCACTGTTACAGCTTTTTTGTCAGTTATGGGTTCTGCATCCTTATACCTTGAAGCTATGTCAACAACAGTTAATGCATACTTGTATCGTTTCTTTCTTATTGTATCATGTGGTAGGAACAGGAGGTCCATTTGGTGTGTGTCATTAGGGATAGTGTTTTCAAAATGAGGCCTTGTTATTTTTCTTGGAGCAGGAAGATATATTTGCCAAATTGCCTGTTTTTTAAGCCACTGTTTTATTTGGTTAACATCTCCACCCACAGCAGCATGTAATTTTTCTACTGCAGTATTCCCTTTCCAGTAGCCAATTGGGGAGTAATATATTTTTGATAGTTTAGCGTCTACCATTTTTTCTAGCAATATAAACTCCTGTAAAATATACTAATGTCATTCCTACTAGAACAAATATTATTTCTCCATTTCTTTGTTCTGGGCTTGGTTGGTAATAGTCACTAAGTTTTGGTTGAGGAATAGATATGTCTTCACCAGTAACAAGATAGTATTCTTTGATCGCGTCATCGACGTTTGAAAATGTATGCTGTGCGTGACCCTCAAGTTTTAGTTTTTCATTAATAAAATCAAGTTTCTCAATTCTTTGCTTCTCATAATCTTGTTGAGCTTGAGCTAGTTTTTCAGATGCCTCATTGTGGCGCTTCATTTCTTCTGCTGATTCTTCTTTACTCACTTTTGAAAAGAAATAGTTTGATCCACTAAAAGCTAATGCGTTAATAACTGCACCACCAATCATGACAGCTATTGTTGCCATATTTTTATTTACTTAGAAATATTTTCTGGAATAATTCCTTGCTTGACTAGAAAATCTTTTGTTGCAATCGATGCTGTTATAACAACTACTAGCTTAGCACTATCTTCGAAGTCTAATTTACTCAGGTCTGCTGATTTCATTTTGAGTAGACTTTTCCCCAGCATAGAATAAGCTACTGCTAGTCCACTTATTACAGCGGAGTGATAGACAAGGTTCATTAAGTTATTTGTGTCGCTCATTTTCTTTTGCTACAAAAATTAAAATAATAATAAATTTATTACTGCATGTAAAATGGGTCCAAAGGTTTTGAAACTGCTGGTAATGTGGAGACTTCTTCTTTTGTTTTTGGAGTGTTTGATTTTTTGGACACTGTTTGAGTGTTTGGTTTGTATTTTTTATATAATTTGTAACCTACGTAACCAAATCCGACAACAAATCCAGCAACTATATATTTTGTTGTTTGAGGTTTGGGGTCAGACTTAGTTGTTTGTCTCTCACTTTGATGAGGGTGTGTCAGTCCCGATGGTCCTGACGGTGTTAATGGTTCTAACGGTCCTGATGGTGGGTCAGTTATATGAGCCTTTTCTATTTGCGCTTGAAGCTGTAATTTTTTCTGCCTATTCCATTCAACTAATCGTTTTCCTGCATCAACCCTGCCTTGACTTTTAACCTTAGTCACAGTTTGAACCTGTGTCAGAACAGGGTTCTGTTGTAGAGTCATCTGGGTTTCCTCCATTTGATCCTTCTTTTTCTTTCTCTAGAAAATTTATTTTTGAGAAATCAATATGGCTCCCAGTAACTAGCAATGTTACTATAGGTGTAAAATAATTTCCAAACTTATAAAACATGTGGCATGCTAAATTACCAATTGAACTTGAGACAATAGGATTGCTTTCTAAATCATGAAAAAGGTTATCACTATCAATAGGTAGGAAGTGACTTACAGCCTTTGTATATAGGAATATGAGAGACCTGCTTAAATCACGTGTCATTAGTGAAGCAATATGATTTTCATATTTAGCATGAAGTTTGATTAGCTCGTCAGAGGTTAGAGATTCAATATCCTCTGTCATGTATTGTTTACCAAAAAAAGCTTTTGATTTGCCTGAAACAATTACAGATAAGAGATGCTGTTTTTTGGATTCTAAGTCTTTGTTCTCTATAGCATTAATATCATTCAATATAAGGAGTTCTTCTTGATTCATTTTATAATGTATAATAATAATTTTGCTTAAATAAGTCAATAACAGCATTAATTATTTAGGTTGTGATCTGCCTTAATGATCACGGGTTGGCAGCTGATCAAAAATCGTTGCTTGAATGATTTCTGGAAAGAAACTAGTACGGCTAGGTAATAAAGGTATTGGTTGTATTGGTTGGAGTGGGTTTGTCTAAATGGCTAGTTGATTATAAAAAAAAAAACTTTTATATCTTAATGATTGAAATTTGAAAATGTAAAAAATGTTGTTGAAGTTGGTTAGTCTAAATAGCTAGTTGATTATAATAAAACTATAAAATGGATGGGGGGTGGTTTGGGATTCTCCTATTATCTATCTCTAGAGGTTAAGTGAATGGGGGCGGAGCTGATGCTTTTGGCGTGTTGTGATTAGCATGCTTTTCGTTTTGGATGGATTTACAAGCATTTGATTATTTTTGCACCACAGCGAGACCTCCTGAAGACTAAGCTGCAGATTGCTTGATATTTCAGGTACAGGAGAGAGAGAGAGAGAGAGAGAGAGAGAGAGAGAGAGAGAGAGGAGAGTGTGTTGCAGATTGACATGATCCCCTAGTTTGTGTCAGTTCAGAAGCCGAGTCATTTCTATTCAATACAGGATGTGTGTGTGTGTGTGTGTGTATGTGTGTGTGTGTGGGGGGGGGGGTGAGGGGGGGGGGAGGCTCTGACTGGGATGAATGGTGAATTTGTAAGAAAATGATATGCGATTTTGCATAATTTATGGCGATGTCATCCGATCCGCAAGTAACACTCAAAATCATCATTCTAAAATATACCTGACATTAAAATAAACAGGAATAATTCAGGTCAGTTCACATTGCTTCCGAGTCCAAAATTGCCAAAAGATCAAATCACCCTGCCTGAGACCCACTATACCTGCCATCTAAAGCCAGCTGACTCGAATTATCACACGCTAGTTTCGTGAGAACGGGGCGGATATATATATATATATATACAGAACCCTGGCCATACCTTCCCCTGCAGCCACTGCGGTCGAACCTGCCTGTCTCGGATTGGCCTCCGCAGCCACGAACAAGCCTGCAGACGTCGTGGGCAACTCCTATAAAATCTTCGTTCGCGAAGTCAAGCCAAGAGTATATATATATATCTCTGAAGCCCTGTTGTAATATTAAAATTCTCCTTTCTTTTTATTAATTTATCTCTTTTAGTCCGTGCATTTTGGCAGTGTGTCACACTTCTTTTCTCCTTTTGAAGACCATCACATGCATCAAACTGCCGCATCATTATGCAGTCAACCTGAAGTCGTTATGAACAGCTATGGCGCTGGCTATCATCACCCATTCAATGAAGCGTTCGTTCACAACGTTGTTGATGAACACTGTCAGGTATACATCATTAATTGGGTATGTATGTACGTATGTATCCTTAATCCTGATAAAGCTTTTGGTGACCTGTGACCTTGAGAATCTTATGGAATGTATCTTTAAATATGCTGAGAAAAGAGATTAAACACAGCTTACCCCATATCCTTAGTCATAATTTGCTTTCAAAACTAAAACAAGATGGGATGAACCATAACACACAAAGTCTCTTCTATGCGAGAGCCATAACCCACTAAGTCCCTTCTATATGCAAGTTGTCCTCGCTGTCAAGCGTCTCTATCTGTTGTCTCTGACCTGATTCTGATGTTGAAATATCTCTTATTGAAAAAGCCTAGCAGACTTGCAAATGTGTCAGTGAGCTCTATAAAAAGCACAGTGCATATGCGTCATTGGTTTGAAAAACGTCATCTGTCATGACATAATTTTAGTTTTATGTAATTTTATATTTTATATGATATGACTTTCACTTTGCCTTCTAGACTTGAGAAAAATGGTGACAAAAATAGAATTTCATGGTACAATTTCAGTCTTGCTACAATTTGTGTAAAGTGAGGTTGACTTTACCTAGATACATGATATTCTACTGTAAATGCGCATGCTCTTCTGCGCACACATTCTGTGTGTGTGTGTGTGTGTGTGTGTGTGTGTGTGTGTGTGTGTGTGTGTGTGTGTGTGTGTGTGTGTGAGTGTGTGTGTGTGTGTGTGTGTGAGAGAGAGAGAGAGAGAGAGAGAGAGAGAGAGAGAGAGAGAGAGAGAAATGAAATGAAACTTTATTTCTCAAAGATAAATGATTAGGTACCTTCAATGACCTTTTTCAATCATGTCCTTGCTAAGCTATAGCACACATGTAAACACACATACACATAGTTTTATACATAAAAAATATACATAATATTGAAAAGTACAGGCAACAATAATTCAATTTCAAATAATCAATGCTCACATTACACAGACACACACATTCTGATATATACCAGTCCGCACACACACACACATACTGATATCTACCAGTCCACACACACACACACACACACACACACTAACACCAAGCAAAACATTGAACATTAAACATTAAAAAGTTATGTTATGGTCCACTTACAAATACGCTAGAACATATTAAAAGACATAAAGAAGGCATGTCTTCTTTTCAGCTGAGGTTTCAAAACAAAAGAAATGACAAACAACACCTCAGAATGTCTAAAGTACATGTATTACCATAAATGAATATGAATAAGGAAATGTTTCTGCAGTCAAATGACAGTATGTGAAAGAAAAATATGAAAAGAGAGAGAGAGAGAGAGAAATATGTTAGATGTAGAGTATTGCGTTGACATCTGGGTGGTGACGAAGTTGCTGCTTTTACGTCACCGTCTGATTTTATCCAGAAGTAGAGGATTTTACTTGTTAAAAATTTTCTCCTGTGAATTAATTAATAAAATAGAATTAATTTTTACTGAAAAAGTTCAAAAGATAACGAACTCGTCCAATATCTTTTTTCCAATCTAGCTATATCCAAAATTTAAAGTCAACATGACAACAAGAAACGCAAAGCCCTTATGGCTCAGGTGTACGACCGATCCACACGTCTGACAATAAATGATGGCTTCCACACTAACAACATCCATGTTTTCTCAAATTTTAAATTTCACATATCTGTCAAACCCCCGTGACCCTTGACCTTTGCGATGAGTCGACTAAATTAGGATACATAAGGAAGGTCTTATCAGTTACCTTTGTGCCAAATTTGATTGAAAAATTTGCAAAAATGTTGATAATAACTACAATTTTTGGCATTTTAGACAGATTTGTCAACCTCTTGTGACCCTTGACCTTTTCTGAGGGGTCATCCAAATTAGTATGCATAGATAGGTCTTACCATCAGGTATCTCCGAAGCAAGTTTGGGTTTGAAGTTGTAAATAGTAATTGAGAAAAAACATTTCTTGTCAAAATATGGCTATTTTGGACCTATTTCTTGAGCTTGTCAAAATATGGCTATTTCTTACCTATTTCCTGAGCTCTTGTGACCCTTGACCTTTCTGCGGGGTCATCCAAATTAGTATGCATAGATAGGTCTTACCATCAGGTATCTCTATAGCAAGTTTGGGTTTGGAGTTGTGATTAGTAATTGAGAAAAAACATTTTTTGTCAAAATATGGCTATTTTTTACCTATTTCCTGAGTTCTTGTGACCGTTGGCCTTTCCAAGGCGTCATCCAAATTAGTATGCATAGATAGGTCTTACCATCAGATATCTTTGTAGCAAGTTCTGGTTTGAAGTTGTGAATAGTATTTGAGAAAAAACATCTTTTGTAAAAAATATGGTGATTTTGGACCTATTTCCTGAGCTCTTGTGACCCTTGACCTCTCCAAAGGATCAACTAAATTAGTGTGCGTATAAAGGTCTTACCATCAGGTATCATTGTACCACGTTTGGGTTTGAAGTTGTAAATAGTACTTGAGAAAAAATAAATGATGTCCCAAAATAGCTATTTTTGATATTTCCTGATACCCTGTGACCTTGACCTTTGTGAGGGGTCACTGAAATTGGTCTGTTTAGACAGGTCTTGCCACAAAGTATCCTTGGGCCAAGTTTGAAGACTGTAGCTTAAATAGTCTCCGAGAAAATGCCAACGTTAAAGTTTACCACGGACGACGGAGGACAGACTACGGACGACGGACAACGGACGGATGACCACTGGCCCAGAACAGACTCACTTTTGCTTCACATACACGCGAGCCAAAAACTACAGACTCTAATGTGGCACAACTGACATTCTGTAAATGGTTTTTAAACCCTTCAATGAGACACCCAATTCTTTATAATACGCTCAGAGGCTCTCCTAGGCATCCCTTGAACAAAGCACTTCCCCAAGTTTCAAGCTTGTACGTTCACAAATATCGGAGATTCTCGGATTTACATACATACGCACACACACACATAAAGTGCTTCACGCCAAAACTACATTCAGCAGTGAGGTTAGCATAACTAGATATGACATAATTTTTATCTGGTTACTTTTGTGGTCAGATTTTTTTTATCTGCCCGCCTTTTTTGTCATGGGCATGCTTTTGAATTCGCCCCACCATGACCTATCCTAAAAAGTTTCTTCTATAAATTTAAAAAGATAACTCACATTCCAGTGACCAACGTCCCAGTTCAAGCGCAAAGTCTGGCACTTCCTTGGCAGCGTTCCTGGTCTTCTTTACATGAAGCACAAAGTCCCTGGCCACCTCATCAGTGCCAGACAGAAAGGGCACAACCTCTTTGGGACGCATCATCAGCTGCTGTACTGCGCTACGCAGTCGGTACCACTCTTCATCATTGCTGCAAATTTCAAACGATCTTGCAATTTGCTTTTCTGACAGAGGCAAGGCTGATGTAAAGAAACAAGTATGTAACAAAAAGTAGATCTTCTTGTCCTTGTCTCTATGCACCAGTGAGAGTTTTCACCCAAAGCTCTTATGATATTTTGTGATCATCTGGAGTGCAATTTCGAATTATCCCACTGTTGGCAGGGATGCCTTTGATTTTTACACATTTTCTCTGCGTGCTAATCACCTGAGTACAATTTGTGTTGCTTATGTGTTGGATGGCATCAAAAGTTCTTTACTATGTTCCAAACCATTCCCTACGTTCTGGGACTTTGTGACCATGTGGAATACTGTATATACATCACCGATCATTTTGACCAAGGTGACCGTTTCCTTCACTGCCTTGTCCATTGCTATGGTGTTTGAAGCTTATAAGATCTACATTCTGTGCCTTGTTCTACGAGATACGTAGGACGCTGACACGATAAGTAGAGTCTGAATTCTATACTTGTTTGTAAATTTTGAAAAATTAACTCATTCAGCCCAATGCACATATTTCCCAAATTTTGGAGGCGT
The DNA here is from genome assembly GCA_036245525.1 of Semisulcospira habei. Classification (NCBI taxonomy): domain Eukaryota; kingdom Metazoa; phylum Mollusca; class Gastropoda; family Semisulcospiridae; genus Semisulcospira; species Semisulcospira habei. The sequence goes on from BTPG01000002.1 coordinate 161,156,407, forward strand.
CATCTAACTACACACCTGTTGCAGGAGATGGATCGACCATAATTTAAGGGTAGTGCCATATTAGCTTGACGCTGACAGGCACCAAGCTAAAATGGCACTACCCTTGAATTATCATGGTCGACCCATATCGTCAGGGCTGAATGGGTTAATAAATTGCCTTGTAACTGTCTTTTCTAAGCATGCTTCTTTCTCTGGTGGGTTCCTCTCTGCATTTCACACGCATTGGGCAGTCACCTGTTTGGTCTGGATATAATCCCTAGTAAGTAATTCATAATAGTTCACCTGGTGCGTTTAGATCTTGCCCATCAAGCTTGTCTGTCCACAAATGTGGGCTCTAGTCGCTGTCACACACAAACACACACGGCGTTTGGCGCCAAATGTATGTTCTCTAGCAAGGTTTACATAGCTAGACGTGGCGTCATTTTTATCTTGTTACTATAACTTCTTTGCCAGAATTCTGGGCCCCTCTGGGCCCCCCCCCCCCCCCCCCCCACCCAGCACATCTTGTGCATTCTACGGAACGTGCTCCGACCAGCCCAATCTCAAAGTCTACCATATTTTCACTCATCTACTGATCTCTTGTGACTAGAGTTGCACACCGGTATGAAAATCCGTATCTGCATTTGAACAGAATTTTTATGCTGCACCAGTATTTTCTTATGGTATACCAGCAAATGGCAAAAATCACTGTTTCACACCACTCAGCCACACACATGAGCACTCACCAAGTCACATACACACACTACTCTCTCTCTCTCAAAACTACGCATTTCTAAAGCAAATGAATCAATGGTTGACAGTCTACTGCAACAAAGCATAGATGAGCTTTCACTTTGGTGTATAAAAACCTCATGCTACTCAGGCCTTTCAAAACTAAATAAATGTATATGTGACCCCACTACCTGACTACACGTTCATACACGTTCGCGATGTTATCACATGATAATATCACAAACGTGTACGACGATGTATATATCAACTATCAATAAAGCCCATAACATAAAAAGACAAGAATGACAAATAACCACTGAGGTTAACAAACATATAAATGAAAGTCAATAAAATTAGAAAAAACACGCATATAGGACTATACATTTGTTTACTTTAGTGATAGTCTTCAAGCTGATTATCATCGACAAGCTCTGTCATGTATACAGGCGCCATGTTGTGTACACATCATATATTTACATATGATACAGTTGCGACATTTCTATGTTTGGGCGAAAGGGGGCACGCTCACTGCAAATCAATTATATTGAAGCAAGAAGCGGCTGATTTATGATTATGAATTTGTGTTATGCTATTTTTTGAGGAGAAGTACCCAACGTCTGGATTTATTTTTTGAGGGTCAAACTACCCAACGAAACTGTATCCACAGTGACATACCCCTCAAAAATATGAGCATCATGCAGAGGTATGTGCCGGGATTTCCGGCGTTCTGAAGTCTTGTAATCCTCGCATGTGTCATAGCAATTCCCAACAGAGAAATGTCATCCTTTGTCACCCACGTAGTCCATGCAATTTTAGGTGGGTTGACAGACCCAAAATCAAGTAACCCTGATCATGCCCGGCTAGTCAGCATACATGATCAGGGGTACGTCCATGTTGTAAAACTTTGGTGCTAAAGGAATACCTAGATACCGCTGGTATAGTTTCTGACAGTGTGGTCTATCCTCTACAGAAATTGGCGGTATGGCTATGTGCACCGCGGCAGAAAATAAACGGCGCCAATGTGGGAAGAGTCTAAAACAGTCCATGACGCGGTGTTGGCAGCACCACTGAGTATTGATTTTATCGATAACAATATAGTGTCGTTACGCTGAAAGAGAAACGTCCTACCCTGTTCACATTGTGGCACTCTGTACTGCACTATATTATGACACCGCTTGTCCAACACAGTCCATATAGCGACACTTGGCCTGCGCAGTCTATATTGTGGCACTTGGCCCACAACAGTCCATATTGTGGCACTTTGGCCCACACAGTCCCTGAGGCACCTTGGTCCTAACGCAGTCTATATTGTGAGACTTGATATCGTACACAGTCCATAATTTGCACTTTGTCCTACACAGTCCATATTATGGCCTTTTGTTCTACAGGGTCCATATGGTGGCAATTACTCGTACAGTCCATATGCGTCACGCTGTCCTACACAGTCCATGTATGGTAGTGTGGTCCTACTCAATCCATATTGTGCCTGTAGTCCAGTTATTGTTATAATAGTACTACAGAAAACACTCAGCATATTGTATCAGTGATGCCGTATACCTGGATAACACGAAAGGGAAAGTCTTAAACGTTAGGTTATACTAAGGCTGGTAGCAGAAAAACGCGCACATACATTGCATCACTAATATAGTATTCCCGTTCTGAACAATCCTAATACGGCCCTGCAAGTACCTGTGTCACCGACACTGTGTGGATGACTACGGTGTTTAGATGTGTGTTATACTACACTCATCTGCACCTCTGTTATGTACTCGGTGATCCTCTGTTAAGTACTCGGTGATGTCACTGCTAACAAAGTTTCTACACGATCTATATCGGTGTATACATACATAAACTGCCATTGATGCACACGCCCTAATTAAGACAGTCCTATAAATTATGAAAATTGGTTCCAATGAGACTGTTCATATACTCACTATAGTCTGTGGACGCCAATTAACGCAAAGCCAAAAACATTCTCTGTTGTGTGGTTTTGAGCGAGTGATCAGTTATGTGAATGTATCGTACATTGCAGTCTGATTCCCACCGACCTAATGCTTTGATGATGTGGTCACTGACACCTGCTTGTCCTGCCGTCGTAGCTGCGCCTATTCGGAAGAATGTCCTGAAAAACCTGTAGGGTTTATTCCTGTCAGCTGCAGTGACAGCTGCAAGGTGTCTATGTATTGCTTCAGTGACAAAGGGGTGCCGTCCTCTAACACGAAGAGCACCGTGCTACCCTAAGCAGGTCGAGTTGCTAAATAACGTTTCATTGCCGACACCGGACAGCAGATGGTTGCATTGGAAAAATTCTTTAGTGCCACTCCTTTCCTAAATGGGTCGGTCTTCGACGATTGTAACTGTACATACATCACTGAGTGATCTGCTGCCACCTAAATGCATGCTGTTGTCAGATCCTTGGTGTGGTTAATCGTTAAAGCTGAATGAGTAAACTCGCCGCACCTCAAAAAAGCAAAGTACGCAAGAAAACATACGGCTTTCATTAAAACACTTGTATAGCTTTAGGGTAGTCCTCTGTCGAAAGTCAAGCATACAGCCGGTAGTATGGCAAATGTAACTGGCAGTCTTTTATTGGAAGGCTTGTCACCTGTCGTTCTCTGCATACCTCTCAATAATTTCTCCAGCCATGCTAGTTTATTGCCTACTGCATCCAGCTGTGGATTCCTTCTACCACAACATACATAGTAATGAGTCGCTCCGTTCAAGTAGTTGAGTAGTTGCAAAATTTAGCCTCAGTACTGAATGACAGTATGATGCAAAAGCTAACAGTATATCTTCGTTTGCCTCAAAATTACCTCTAGAATCAGGGGTATACCTGTTCATGGCCATAAATATGTGAAAACACCACACACCCGAATTGTAGGCTGCTCTTGTACTGTCTGCTACCGAGTGTTGCAGTAAGTAATCTCGGCTAGTGTTCAATTGAGGATCAGCTGTGAAAATCCGGGCACTACTTCTGGAGTTGTTCTCACCATTGGTGCTAATGCTCGGAAATGAGACAGGGAATCAGCTAGTTGGATGTTGACACCTGGAATGTGTTTAGCATGAATGATGAAATTGAAAAGTGCGGATTGCCACGACAGACGTCTCATGAGTTTCATGATACGCCTCACCTTTGATCAGCCCTTATTGATAATATGTACTGTGGCTTCATTGTCACAAGGAAAACATATTCATTTGTTCCTCCAAGCCTCGCCCCACACTACAGCTGCCACCACAATCGGGTATAACTCTCTAAGTGACATGGACACGTCTGTACTTCGTCAGGCCATACACCACAGAACCATCTGCCGTTAAAATAGCCACCATAACCGATTTTACTAGACGCATCTGTAAAGAGCTCCATGTCCCCCACTGTAATGTCGTCCGGAAAAACTTATACACAGTTCCAGTTGTGCAGAAACAGGTCCCACAAGACAAGATCGCTATGACACTCGGCTGTATTGTCACATGATGACGTAGTTTCTTGACAGAGTGCGCCAGCTTGATCAAATAAGACACGAAAGAACGCCCTGGAGCTATCACTTACATGATGAACTTTAGGTGACCCAGGAACTGTAGCAATTCCCGCTTAGTGCACGATTTCCTACCTCTAAGAGTTTGGATTTATTGTGCGATGTGGGCTACTTTTTCGCTAGGTAGGCACATCTCCATGCGTTCTGAATCAAGGGTAATTCCCAGGTATTCCAAACACGTCATGGGTCCCACAGTCTTATGAGGCAAAAGTGGTATGCCCAGCTCGCCAAAGATATGGGTTAACAATGCCATCGTTCGCTCGCCACACGTACCCGGGGGGTCAAAAGTAATAAAGTCATCCAGCAGGTATAGGACGTTTGTTATGTTGTACACGTCACGATCCAACACACAGGCATCGCTAAAGTAATAATAATAATAATACCAGTTAATATATAGGCGCTCTTTCCCAATTCTGCGCAATCGGCTCAAAGTGCCGCAAAATGCACCCAACACGCACGCTCATGTGACACACACATTCACTCTGAAGACAAACACAGTACAAGACAAACACAGGACATTCACGTGGTGTGAAGGGTCAGTTCAGCTACTGAGGTTTCGGAAATTCTGATCGCTTGTATTTGAAATTTATAAAGTGGCCTGAAACCGGTACCATAGGAGAAGGGGAGGGGGAGGAAGAGCCGAAGTACCCGGAGAAAGAACCCCCGACAGTTCGCCCGAATTAACGGTGACACTTACTAGAGGAGAAAAGTCCGACGCCAGAACCCGGTCTCCAATCTCACACCTTTAGCATTGGTGGCAGGCACCTTAACCACTGTGCCACGGACCGCCCGTATCAAGTATCAAAAATGCGCGGACTGGATCTGCTACCAAAAACGAAAAGAAGTACCCAACGGAGAAAGAAACACGCTTAGAAAAGATGGGTACAACACAATTTATTAATATTTCGGGTAAATACCCTTTGTCAAAATAGAGTTGCCACGTTCCTTCTGCCAATGAAGATAAGTAGCGGCTAATCTCTCTGTTTGTTTGTTTGTTTGTCTATTTTGACAAAGGGTATTTACCCGAAATATTAATAAATTATGTTGTACCCATCTTTTCTAAGCGTGTTTCTTTCTCCGTTGGGTACTTCTTTGCAGATTACACGCATTGGCAGTCACCTTTTTGGTCTGGATTACCAAAAACGAGTCAATGGAAAAAATAGAATTTCCCATTCCAAAAGATTCCGTGCAGGGGCCACAGAGACGGATGGATGGGAATCAGTTTGAAAGCGTCAGTAATGTCCGTCTTACACATTAAAGTCCCTTCACACAGTTTCTTTAGCATTGCGAACGCATCGTCAATTTTTACATAAGTGAGGGAGAATGTGTCCATGTCTATGAGCGAATTGATACAGGGGTTTCATCATCATCATGTGGCGCTGATAACTTTCCGGAATATTTCCCCGTTGCAAGCGAAATAGGATCGATTCTAAAAGTGTCAAATGGAACTGTCTGAAACAGACCTAACAAATATCCTTTCTTGATCTCGCTTGGTATTAGAGCGGTGACTACCTGTGGCTCTCTTAACGCAGACATATTATTTTTACATACCACCGATGCAATACACTCGATAGAAACACCTGTATCAAAACCTTCTGTAAGACCCTTTATCAAATATCTATGTCCTTGTTGGGGTTTGCAAACGCTGGGCCAGGACTGACACCTTGATCGGAGTTAACACCTGCTCGTCAATCTCCATAGCCGCAGCATGTCAATGACCGGTATTTTTGTGAGCGGAAAGACCGGTTGGCTTCTCGTGACATCTCAAGACTGAATGCTGTCCGTGACATCGCCTGCAGATATGTTGGTATCTGCAGTTCGGTCTAACGCAGCCTTTCATAATGTTAAAACTAAAGCAAATTTCTTGCTCTGACGAAACATGTGCGTTGTGTGAATGAATGGAAACACTTCTGCGTGGACCGTTTTGCAGCTGGTGGCAGAAAGCTGTGGTACGAGCTGTGGACGAACAAACGTCACACCTACTAGCCCTCAAGCCAGAAAATATGTGCATTTCTAATTTCGTGTCAATCTCTGCCCAGTTAATCTGCATGTGCTTTGTGTGCAAGACAGTGGCTGATTTAGCAACGAATCGCTTATGATATTCGTAGAATGCTTGTCCGCCGTAGCATTTGTGCATTTCTAAAATGTTTCTCTGATGTGTCCAACTCTGCTCTGCGATGAGGAAAAACTTCGCACAGCACTTCTCAGCAACGACAGAAGGCGACCATAAACTCTGTGATAGTCAAGTTATTAGGTAGGCGAGAATCAGCTGGGGGCTTGACCTGAAATTTCACTCTGTCTGCTAGGATGGTGTGTGTACCAGAAGGGGAAAAGCCATGTGGCATTAAGAAGGAAGCGAAATTGATGTCTTTACCTTGCAAGATCTGGGCTCTCAAGTGATCTGAAATGGGTGTGACGTTGTCATGGTCATCTGGGTGTGTGGAATGCGGTGGTCCTCGCGACATAGTGGGGTACGGGTAGACCGTCGGTACTTGCTGCTGTTGCTGTCTGTTTAGAGGCTGATGATCGACGGGCGCAACTGTAGGAGACGGAACAGGATGGCGGTATGCCGCCAATGACTGCTGTTGCTGCTGCTGGTGGTGGCGGGTGGACATTCCAATAGAAGACGTTGAGGGGTAGTGGTAATCCGTCGGGGGCTGCTGCTGTTGGTGGGATGGTGGTATTGCCGGCCCCGTGGTGTAGTACCAGTAGTCCGTCGGTGGCTGTTGCTGTTGTTGGTGGCATGGTGGTGTCGCAGAGGACGTAGTGGAGTAGCTGTAATCTGTCAGTGGCTGCTGCTGCTGTTGGTGGGATGGTGGTATCGCAGAGGATGTAGTGGAGTAGCGGTAGTCCGTTGGTAGCTGCTGCTGCTGATAGTAGGCCGTTGGTGGCTGCTGCTGCTGATGGCGGAAGGGCGATGCCGCAGAGGGTGCAATGGAGTGGTGGAAGTCCATCGGTGGCTGCTGCTGCTGGTGGTGGGAAGGTGGAACCGCAGAATACGCAGCGGAATAGCGGTGGTTGTTGCAGCTGGTAAAGGGTGCTGTTGTTGGTGCAGTATGGTCGACTCTTTCTGAGCCAGAGCTGATTCCGGGTCACTTATTTTTTGTTGTAGAAAGCCTCCACTTCTTGAGCTGACAGGGTTACAGGCGCCCCTGCTGAACTCAATGCGTTTACAGCATCTCTAGATGACATTTTGGTCCTTATAGATCTTCTGACTGCGATGCCTGCTTGGCGTTAAACCCAAATAACTAACTAACTCTGACTGCGATGCGGGCTCGAAGATTGTCACGCGGCATGTTGATCAGCAATATAGTGATCAGTTGCAGACAAACGTGAAAGAATAGTTTACTACAGTGAGTATTGAATTTTCTTTTACAGTAGAAATACATTTCGAAAAATACTTGAGGCTCCCACTTGAACTTGTTGTATACCAACGGGTATGACATCCAATGGTTGATGTTCAGAAGCATGTTCAATAAATTCATTATTATGGAAGAAACGCCTGAGATGAAGTTGATGTGTCTGTTAACAGTTACAAATTTATAAAATTGATGTTTATGGGTCTTAACTAACTTAGGAGATGAACTGAGAGGCAAGGGTTACAATTCATTTGGTTAGACACCTGCGTGTATAGGAACGCACGAGTTGGAAGGACTCTGGGCATTGGGACACCTACAGGTCCGTGATATTGCCGACGATGGCGTAAATGGGATATTGAGCTATAACGATAGTGGGCAATAGTGCGTCTAGGGACGTCGCCGGCGGTTATTCTATACATTTAACTACTGCATACTCAGTGATATAGTAGTCCAGTCTCGGATAGGGAATTTAGCCTTGCCGCAGCGGGTACCTGTTTGTATTTATTGGCTCCCTCATGTCGAAGCACAATACACATGGTTTCAAGTAATAGGTGCACAGAGTCGGGCAGAATGAGGGTAACATGACGCAACATGCAACAAAGCATAGATGAGATTTCACTTTGGTGTATAAAAACCTCAAGCTAATCAGTCCTTTCAAAACTAAATGGATGGTGTTAACTACGCGTCAGACACATCAACTTCATCTCAAGCGTTTCTTCCATAATAATGAACCCATTGGACATGTTTCTAAACATCAACTATTGGATGTCATAGCCACTGGTAGACGATTGGAGCCTCCAGTATTTTTCGAAATATATTTCTACCGTCTAAAAATTCAATACTCACTGTAGTAAACTATTCTTTCACGTTTGTCTGCAAAATGTTAAATTGCATGCATGAGATAACAAGACAACAGGTAAGTTAGTCAGTATTATGCCTATTTTTTTATTTTTTAATGGAAGTTTCATCTCTCTCTCTCACACACACACATATATACACACAGACAGAGAAGTATGACTGCTGAAGGTTGGTGCATGATTTGCCCTGTGCCAAGCCAACCAGTTAAATTTAGTTGCTGATCAGTTTATTAAATACGATCTGCACATCAGATGATCTGGAACTGTGATGTACTAAAGGTACACTTTAGAAAACAGCTCACACTAATCACCTCTGGCCCTCAATCCGCTACTTTCTCCTCTCTACTTTTTGTTTTGGTTCATTGCTAACAACAGCTGATGTACCGCTACATGGCACCCGTACCTAGAGCTGTGTACCGTGAAGATGGCCGTACCGCGATATACCGCGATATTTTTTGCCAGTACTGATATTTTCCAACGGTATACCGCCGTCCCCGATCCCATGTAATTTGATGACAATCTGGCCACTTGTACATACAAGAATGCATGAAGAAGTTGAAACAAAATGAGAAAAGACAGACTCAAACACACCAGTGATCGTTTTTTTATAAACAAACTTTAATTATTCAGTGTTCACTTTGAATACAAAATCAGGTAAACAAATACTATGGGGAAAAAAAACACTGAATCATTAAATGAAACCTACAGACCTAGACTTTTTGGATGGATAACAAAAACAAAAAACAAAAAAAAAAAAAAAAAAAACAGAAAATGAAAATTACACTCCTACTAAGAGAAACTTTTTAATGCTTTTTTTTTTTTTTTTTTTTAATTGAACTGTACGAAAACCATTAGGCATGGCAGCCATATCAGTAGGACAGTCTCCACTTTCTGAAAAGAACAGTGCATGACTTTACAAGTTCTTTTTCAGAAAGAGGAGCTTGTCCACATGCTCTGGGTTCAGGGTAGCCCTTTGGCTGGCCAGAATGTCCCCAGCTGTCGAAAACACCCTCTCAGAGGGCACACTCGTAGCCGGGATGGCGAGGTAAATCCTCGCCACCCTAGCCAACAGAGGGAAGCGGTACTCATTCTGTTTCCACCACAAGAGTGGGTTCTCCGCCATGCCAATCGATTTCTCCTCTCGATACTTCTCGACTTCTTCAGCTCCCTGCTGGTAGGTGGTCTTGCTCGGCTCGACATGTGTGACAAAGACATCTGCCAGGAGGGAGTCAAGCAGGCACGCTCCTTTGCTCTCGTACTTCCGTTCGTCCTCGGGTCTCTCTGTCTTTACAAAATGCTCTTCTTGGATCTCCTCAAGAACCTCAACATCATGGGCATGCTCATCAACAGCTGGCAGACTGGGGGTGGCTGAAGTTCCAGGTTCTGCTGAAGTTCCAGGATCTGCTTTGACTGCTTCAACGGTCTTGGGTTTTGTGTGCAAGCTCACTGTGACATCAGTGAGTTTGGGAAGATGCCATCGTGTTGTTCTGGTGCCATGTAGGAGAAAGACTTGAAGCGCGGGTCCAAAGCTGAAATCGTCTGCAACATCTCTCTCTGTTCTGCATACCGGCCCTCCAGATCTGCTGCCATGATAGCCTTCATTTGCTGGACGGACATGGAGTTGTCTGGCTTTGGGCGAAGATGTCCTTTTTCGCCAAGCAGACTCTCAAGAAGGGGCATGATCACAGACAAAGTCGGCATCTCCTCCGTGCACATGAAGGTCGTCATGTCCTTCAGAGGTTTCAGAAAAGCTTCAAGTTCATGTGCGGCGGTGGCCTCCTCGTCATTCAGACTCGTGATGTCACGCTCTTTGAGATAGCTCAGTTTTTTGGAGCGAATCACAGCTACGACAGCATCCTGCAGGTACAGAAATCGTGACAGCATGTCAAAGGCGGAGTTCCACCTGGTACAAACATCAACCTTCAGCTTTTTTGCCTTCAGTTGAAGCAGTTCTGCCTTTGCATGGAGAAGGTTGGAAGCCAAATGACTCATGTGAAAGAAGGTAGATATCCGCCTGATTCTACTTAATATGGCTGCGGTTCCATCCACCTTGAGCGCCTTCTGAACTGCAAGGTTGAGTGTGTGTGCAAAGCATCCCAAGTGCAGATGGCATTGCAGCAGCTTTCCAGCCTTGACCATGTTTGATGAGTTGTCCGACACAAGTGTGAGACCCAGCACACCCGGCAGTTTCCATTCTTTGATTGCTTCCGTGATGACCCTAGTGATGTTTTCAGCTGTAACAGATGAAATAAAAAATAAATCAATTCTAGTTATTTTAAATGTACACAAAAGGAAAAAAAAAAACTCACAATCGTTCCTAAATGTTGATTTTTTTGTTTTACAGCTTTTATCACAACACAACACACACACACATACACACACCACACACGGAGAGAGAGAGAAAGAGAGAGAGAGACCTGTATTACCTGTATGGCTCTCAGGCATTGGTCTTGTTTGTAGCACATAGTTCACCATCTGCCAATCAACCACCAACACAGCAGTGACAATGACGTAGGAGTCTGTTGCTCTGGAGGTCCATCCATCTGTAGTCACAGTTACCTGCACCGGAATTCACGTCTATTATTTTGCATCCTCGTTGTGATTTATCAGTATATCACCTTTCAATTTCAGTGCTAATACGCTCGTAATTTCTTTACAGGACTTACTTTGTTATAGACAGACTGGCAATTTAATTATAATCAAGACTTTCAAAGTGAAAATTTCAGACTTATTTGACCGATTCTGCAGACGACAGATATAGCAAGCCCACCTCCCCCCCCCCCCCCCCCCCCCCCCACCTTCATTGAACCGCTAATTGAGAAAAAATCTTTAACATGCACAACTTTATACGCATGCTGTATCATACTATAACTTACTTGTTCGGCTTTCTGAAGGTCATCAATCACCTTGGCTTTCATGTTTTTGTACATCTCAGGGATAGCCAGCTCTGAAAAGTGGTTACGAGAAGGAACCTGGTAACGGTCGTTGAGTGCTTCAATCAGGCTTCGGAAGTGCTTGCTCTCCACCAACTTGTAAGGTCGCAAATCTTTGATGAGGAACAGCGCAATTTGGTTTGTGATGGCCTTTGCACGAGGAGAATTTGTAGGATACTTTGCCTTTTTCGCCAGGATCTGAAAAGCTCCCGCAAGGGTCTGCTGGCGCTGTTGTTTCTTTGGGGGCTGCTCACTCTGTGAGCTTGAGGTTTCCGTCTGTGTGGTAATCAATAACTGTGGATGGTGTCTCCTGATGTGGGTGTTCATGTTGGAGGTTCCACCAGCAGTTTTTACATCGCCATTGCACGTCAAGCACACCGCCATATTCTCCACTATCGAACCGTCATTTTTTCTTTTTCTGACTCCAAAGTGCTTCCATATAGGGGCCTTTGCTTTAGAATTTGCCACAATCGTGTACTCGCTTTCAGCCATTGTGCCTTTGTCTGCCGCACTTTCACGGAACTGCCTCTTTGTTCTAGGAAAAAACGTTTACTTTCGGTTTATAAAAAAAAGTTTACTTTCGTTTTCTTTTGCAATTCGCGGTATACCGACCCTTCCCGGACCGGACCGGTAAACTGATATAATACCGGTATACGGTAATACCGTGCACCTCTACCCGTACCGGTGCAGTGTCATACCATTTTTTTCAGATATACCGGTGATACTGTGCAACTATACTTGTGACTCTTGACCTTTAAGAGGGGTCATCCAAATGAATAAGCACAGAAAGGTTTTACATTCAGATACTGATATGCCAAGTTTGGCTTAAGCCTTTGAAATTGATAATAGTATTTGAGAACAAAAAAATTTCAACATATGGCTATTTATGACCTATTTGTGGACCTTCTGTGATGCTGACTTTGAGAGAGTCACTGAAATTGGTGTGTTTAATATTATATAATAAGGTCTTGCCCCAAAGCATCCTTGCACCAAATTTAAAGACTCTGGCCTAAGGAGACTGAGAAAACGCCAACATTAAAATTTACCATAGACAGTGATAATTATTAAGCAGAAATACTGACGTACAAATTTTTACTCTGACGCACTAAGCTTTATCTTTATGCACTGAAAAATGCACCAGTGCGTCATCCTGAACACGTTTCACAGCCGCGCGTGCTGAGCAGAACAAAGCTTTTGTGAGAGCGCCGAACACCAATGCAGCAACAATACCGCATGCGCAGCAACAGAAATTTAACAGATATAACTCTTCCGCGGCGGAGCCGAAGTCAAGAGGCCATCAGCATTTCCTGTGGCGAAAGCATGGCCAGACTCATGAAATTTGGGTTGCTGAGCTCAAAATCACAGCCTTGTCCTACACAGTCTGAAGTTCCTACATGCACATCAGACAGTGAAAATAAGACCACACGTTCTTTCCAGCACGACTGGCTCGGAAAATGTAAATGGCTATGCCATTTAGATGGGCAGATGTTCCGTGCTGTGTGCCAAGCTGCCGAGCACAGTCAAAAAACGCTTTCATGATGGGATCGACAAATTTTCAGCGCTCTGTCCTTGTTCGTCATCAGGCTTCAGACGATCATCGCCTAGCAATTGGGGTTACATCATCAGGCAGCAGCCAGATGGTCACAAGTTTGCCTAACGCGCTTGTCAAACACAGTTGAAGTGCTCATTCTCAAGGGACCAGAACGACAGGATGCGTACCTGGGTGGGACCTATCTTTTATTACCCCACTGCCCTTGAACTTCACCGGTGGACCGAAAGGGTTAAACTAACTTATTTTTAAATGCCTTTTACTCATTTGTCCTCAACTGACTTAATGACTAAAAACTTAAAAAGAAAACTGTGTAAAACTTACAAAGAAAACTTGTGTAAATGACTTTATCAGTTCTGTTTGTGTGTGTGTAACAAAGTATGTGATCATCTAAAACTTCATCATTTCTGTGACCCCCTGGGAAATCCTGCTGACCCTCTGGCAACTGTAAACTTAATCTGCCGAACTAGATCTGACCCCTTATATTTAAGAAAAAAATTAACACTGATAGATGTCAGGCGGCAGACAACCACTGGCCCAATACAGACTCACTTTTGCTATCACACATGAGCCCAAAACTAAACAAACTAAATAAACTGCACTTTTCATAATCACTGTAATTAACCCCGTTGTGCATACAGCCACCCGTACTGTCAAAAGTACCATCATGTACACACTATAAATAGTACCATAAAGTACACACTGTCAGCACTATTATGCACAGTAAACAGTATCATGCACACACTGTAAACAGTACCATTACACATGAATGCACACACACAAATTGTAAACCATGCCATCACACATGCACCATAAAGAGTACCATCACATAAACTGTCACCAACACTACACACATGCACGTACACACACTGTAAACAGTACCATCATACACATGCACCGTAAATAGTACCACCACACTAATGCACTGTAGGCAATACTGGTGACCACAAACACAAAGTTGTTAATGTTAGGAAACCTACGTATTTCCAAGCCCAGGCGACATGTTGGATCTCTGTCGGTACAGCTGAGTAGTCGCTAAGAGAGGTTCAATCCTTGGCCACTTGTCCTCGTTTGCATAAACGATGCGGATGTACTCGGGGTCAAATATGTGCACCACTATGTGGCCCGCCAAGATTTCCTTGACAATACCTCCATACTGTGCATGCCATTGACGCAGTGTGTCTGCCAGCTTGTGCACACTGATCTGACCTTAGAACAAAACCAGGCATTAACTGAACAATACACTCTGTGACCTTAGAACAGTACATACTGATCCACTGAACAATACACACTGTGACCTAGTACATGCAATAAACAAAAAAACACTGTGCGACTTCAGAACAGTACATATGCATCAATTGAACGAGACACTTTATTACCTCAGAACAGTTAACACATATCAACTGAACAAAATAAGATACGCATATAGGTTGCAGAAGTTTGCAGGCCAAAGGCCCGAGGTGCACAATGGTTACTTTGACCTCCTGAAGGCATAAAACCCAGCTATCAATAACACATTTGTTTTAAATCCACCATCATATTCAAGCCAATTTAAGGGATTGGGTCCCGAAGGCATACCTTCGGTTTAGCCGCTATGCTTTTGCGCTGATGGCTTGGATTCAAATCATTAGGACTTCACGCATGTTTACATAGTCAGTTCTATGGTTTAAATATAGCCAGAAAAAAGCTTGCAATTCTTGCAAGAGCTCATGCACAAACATGCCTCTTGCTGGCAGATGGTCAATTTCAATTTGACTTTTGAAAAAAAATGTTTTGAGCTGCATTGTCATCAGAGTAATGCAGTGGAACAGTGAATTGAATTAAAGTTTAAAATTCTTTTATAATTTTAGTATTTGGCATTGAAATGCCAATGTAATTCACACAGACCTTGTGCACACACAATTGGAGATCATCCGCAAAGGTTCAGTGAAGGTTCTTAGTCTCATCTGTTTTAAGGTAAAATATTGTTGAAAATTTGGTGTTGCGATCTTAAAAATAACTCTAGAGTGCGTATTGTTTCAGACTATGCCAAGTTGTTTCATTGTTTAGTGTGTTTTTGCTCTTTTGGTCAAGCAAACCTGGTACCCAAGGAGTCAAAAATTAGTTTATAATGCAAAGTGACGAGCTACAAGGAATTCTATACAGTGTTTTGTAGCCACATCAAATTGTACAGTTGGAAGTAATGCGATTAGTTGTGTGAAGGAATGAAAACAATACACTGTGACCAATCATTCATGGTAACCCCTTGTGCCAGGAGCCACTGGTACTGTGTGTGTGGTACTGTAAGTGTACACAGCATGAATGTGGTACTGTAAACAGTGTGTGTGTGGTGGTACTGTAAACAGTGTGTGTGTGGTACTGTAAACAAGGTGTGTGGCACTGTAAATCACAATGGTATGTGTATGTTACTGTAAATAGTGTGTGTGTGTGTGTGTGTGTGTGTGTGTGTGTGTGTGGTACTGTAAACAGTACCAGTGACTACATGCAAAATGAGGCTAACTGATGCATACAAATGATTTTGAAGTACATTTATAGCTTATTTAGACACCAGTTTGTACAAACATGAATATATTCCGACCATCTGTTTCCCTATCCTCCTCCTTGATTCACATTACAGTTAGTTAGTTAGTTATTTGGGTTTAACGCCGAGCAGGCGACTAAGGCCATCTCACGGCGGGATGGGTAAAAATCTGGTCAGCCAGACTAAAAGCAAGGTCTTAAGACAAGATGTAAATATAGATTAAAAATCTCAGGCTAAAATGTCGCACATGTCTTTAAAAGAAATGTCTACAGACTCTCAAAAAGGGCAAATAAAAAAGATTCACATAGTCTATGAATGCTCAAATCTTGTTAAAAATATTGCATGCTCGCAAGAAATTGAAGATTTTGTCCGGGGGAACATCCCGGAACAAAACCTTCAAGGAGTCTGCTGTAAAGTGTTTATATCTGGTGTCAATTAGGTCAGCACAATACAGCAAAAAGTGTCGAACAGAAAACTGCTCATCACAGGCAAAACACCATGGACGCTCATCCTGTTTAAGTAAGTAAGAGTGTGTAACATACGTGTGCCCGATGTGGAGCCGAGCAAGGACAGTCTCCTCACGGCGGTTGCCGCAGCGGAAAGGTAGACTGTCAGACAACTTAGGAAGAGCTTCATGAAGCTTGTTCCCTCCCTCTTTGTCCCACTCGAACTGCCACTCGCGGGCCACGTACGCACTAATCACAGGTTTAAAATCACTATAGACAGTCTGTGTGTCAGGGACAGGGTCACTGCGGGCACTGTTGGCAGCAGAATCTGCGATTCTGTTGCCTTCGATGCCCACATGGCCTGGGACCCAAATAAAAATGATGTCATAATATTCCTTCATCAAGTCCGCGTAGAGCTCTCTAATCTGCACCAGCAGTGGATGGTCTGTTCCCGCGCCCTGAAGGGCCTGCAGGGCAGAAAGAGAGTCAGACAGAATCAGGAAGTTCCCTTTCCGAGACTGATAGGCATGCTTGAGTGCTAGCAGAATGGCCTGCAGTTCTGCACTAAATACAGAGGAATGGTCAGGGAGACGGAGCTTAAATGGGCGTCTAGGATGGCGAGAGGACACTGCAGCCGCTGCCACTCTTCCATCCTCAGACTTGGACCCATCCGTATAAAGACGACAATAGCCAGGAAAAATTGAAAGGAGTTCATTGAGGCTCTGTTGGTATATGGCTGGTGGAGTACAATCCTTCTTGTGGGCAGTCAAGTCCAGCAAGATGTCAGGAACTGGTAGTAGCCAGGGTGGAGTGACGTGTTGCAGAGATTCCGAAACTTTGTCCAGGTCCACTCCGGCCGCCTGCAGATGAGGTCGGACACGGAAGGAAAGTGGACGGACAGCTCCCGGATGGGCATCGTAAATCTCTGCAAACGACGGGTTAAAAACACAATCATAGGCAGGATTTTCTGGATGGGCCTTCAGCTTCAGAACGTAGCTGAGCATGAGGCGGATGCGGCGGAGCCTGAGAGAAGGCTCCCCTGCCTCTGCATACAGACTAGGAACTGGAGATGTCCTGAAGGCTCCCAGACATATGCGCAGACCTTGATGGTGAATTGTGTTCAGACGCTGCAGAACAGACTTGGAAGCCGAGCCATATACCACAGAGCCGTAATCCAGTTTGGACCGAACAAGGGCCCGGTACAGTCGAAGTAAGACGATGCGGTCTGCACCCCAGTCAGTACGACCAACGACACGAAGAATGTCGAGGGCCTTCCAACAAGAGGTTCTAAGGTAGTTAACATGGTTGCAGAAGGTCAATCTTTTGTCAAAGATGACCCCCAAAAACTTTGCCTCTTCGGCCACCTTAATTGGCACACCAGCAATGCTCAGGCTAGGTTCTGGAAAAAATTTCGTCTGGTTAGTAAAATGCACACAGACTGTCTTGGAGGGCGAGAATCTGAATCCATTGAGAGACACCCACCCCTGGATTCGATCAACACACAGCTGCAAGCGCCTCTCAAGGGACGCAAGTCCTCGACCTCGTGCACACAAAGCAAAGTCGTCCACAAACAAAGAGCATTCAGAATCATCCTTGACGGCCTTTACAATGTTATTTATTTTAATGCTAAATAAAACAGGAGATAGAATACTGCCCTGCGGGACACCCATCTCCTGTTCAAAGGAGTCGGAGAGGGTGGAGCCCACACGGACATGGAACGACCTGTTGGACAAAAAATTGTGAATAAAAACGGGCAGATGCCCTTTAAAACCCATGTCCGACAAATCAGACATTATACCATGCTTCCAGGTAGTGTCATATGCCTTTTCAAGATCAAAGAAAATTGCATAGACATGCTGCTTGTTGACAAAAGCATCTCGGATAAAAGACTCAAAGCGGACTAGATGGTCAGTTGTACTACGGAAGCGCCGGAAACCGCACTGGAGGTCTGTGATGAGACCCTGTGACTCAAGATGCCACACCAGTCGGGCGTTGACCAAGCGTTCCATAGTTTTACATAAACATGATGTCAAAGCTATTGGCCGGTAGTTGCCCGGGTCGGAAGGATCCTTACCCGGCTTGGGAATTGGCACAACCACTGCCTGGCGCCAAGATGGCGGAAAATGACCGGTTATCCAGATATGGTTAAAGGCCTTGAGAAGTACAAGGAGTGAATCCTCAGGCAGATGTGTTATGAGCTGATAATGGATGGTATCTAATCCAGCAGCAGAGTCAGTACATTTCTGCAAGGCTTGCTGCAATTCTGAAAACGTAAAAGGGGCATTATAGTCTTCCAAGTTATCCGATATAAAATCACAAGCACAAGATTCTCGCTTCTCCTTCTCTCTCTGGAAGAAAGGTGAATAATGCTCTGTTGAAGAATTATGGGCAATGGTGGAGGCAAGCAAATTGGCCACAGCCTTTTTATCTGTGACCAAACTGGCACCATCTCTAAGATGGCCGACAGAAGCCGAGCCACCCCCGCCCCTAACTCTTCGAACAGCCTTCCAGATTTTTTGGGACGGAGTCCTAGAAGATAAAGATGAGACGAAGCGTCTCCAGGAAGCACGGCGTTCACGTTTAAAAATGTAACGGGCTTTCGCCCGCTGTCTTTTAAAGGTTAAAATATTTGCTTGCGACGGATTACGAAAAGCACGTCGCTGAGCAGATTTGCGCATTGTTTGGGCCTTGCGGCACTCTTCATTGAACCATGGTACTCTCGGCTTCCGAGGGAGTGATGTGGAAGTTCTAGGGATGGTTTCACCTGCAACCTCCAACAAAATAGAAGTAAAACAAGAAACAGGTTCTTCAGCTGACATGACCACCTCCTCTGTAAGACGAGACTGACAGAGAGAGGCAAACAGAGACCAGTTAGCTTTCTTGAGATTCCAGCGCCCCACCGGCGAATCCTCCTCACAGCTGACCGATGACAGGACTACTGGGAAGTGGTCACTACCACACAGGTCGTCGTGAACCTTCCAGTCAAAGTCCAGCATGAGAGAAGGATCACACACAGTGAGGTCTAGAACAGAACTAGATCCGGAACCTGAGTTAGAGTATGTAGGTGAGCCATCGTTAAGGACACACAGGTTAAGTTGAGAAAAAACATCTTCTAACATAATAATAATAATAATAATAATGAGTATTTATATAGCGCTTAATCTTACTCAAAAGCTCTAAGCGCTTTACAATCTGTACACAAAAATAAAAATACAATGACATATGCACATAACAAACAAAGCACAATGCCCGAACACACCACTTTTACAATAAACTAAACAACAATACATACATAATAATTTATATTCTAATTAACATTCAGTCTAAACAAGGAGGATTGCAGAACTACAACTAAGGCATCATCTGACCTCTGCCATCATAGTGGTCACTACCCCAAAGGTGAGCATGACCGTTAAAATCCCCCATGAGAATAAAGGGAGGGGGCAGTTGATCTACTAAGTTAAAAATATCATTGCTACAGACCCGCAGTGATGGTGGCAGGTAAATACTACATATGGTTATGGTCTTTTTTAAGGTAACCCGAGCAGCGACAGCCTGAAGACAGGTGTCGATGCTAACGGGGCTACATAAAATTTGGCTACTAATGAGAAGAGCCGCTCCACCCGAGCGCCTCTCCGAATCAGAGCCTTTATGTATAACATTAAAACCATTAAAAGACACAGGGTCAGAAGTCTTCAGGTAAGTCTCCTGAAGAGATATTACTGAGGGGTTATAGAACTTGACTAAAAGATGTAATTCCTCAAAGTTAGCTCGAAAACCACGACAATTCCACTGAAGCAAAGAGTCCATGATTAAGTCTTATCTGGGGGTAAGGAGTTTTTCCCCCCTTTTTCCTTTACCTTGGAAGGAGTTGAAGAAACAGAGGGGGGCCGGCTCCCGGGCCTCCTCTGGTTCCTCGGAGAGGAAGGGGGTGGAGCTGCCGCAGCATCAGCAACAACAACTTCCACTCCCTCCATCCGCTCCTCCAGTGCAGCATATTTGTTTTGAAGGGGGACATCTGTGTTCCCCTTCTGGGCCCGTGCGCACAGCGGTCCCATAGATTTCTTAGACTTCTGGTCCTGGGCAGCGTTCCTGCCGCTAGAGTTAGCGGCCTTAGAAGGCTGACCAGAGCCAGAAGCCTTTGGAGTTGACTGACTAACAGGTTTGGGTGGGGGCTGAGGCTTAGGGGCAACAGAAGGCGGCACAACCGGACCGGCAGTGTCCGCCTTCTGCGTTCCCTGGCTCCTTGTCACCACCGGAGGAGGGTTACTCTCCAGGGGCGAGAGGAGCCGAGGCTCCGCCCCCAACCAAGAAGTTGGGGTCTGACATGAAAAGTCTTTGGTGGGGCGCTTGCCTGCCACCGCTGCACTAAAAGTATACACTGAGGTGTTAGAGGTTGGGGCAGCTGCACCAGGGCCTTCAACCAGTTTTTTGGCATCCAGAAAGGACAGCCCCTTCTCCACACGCACCTGCTGAATCTTGCACTCGGATATCCAACGAGGGCATTTCTTATCCGAAGCCATATGCGCCCCCTGGCAATTCACACACAGGGGGGTGGCTGTGCAGGACTCAGCAGAGTGTCCGGGCCTAGTGCAACGGGCGCATGAAGCCTCTGCCTGACGGCATGTCTTCTGCCCATGGCCATACTTTTGGCACTTAAAGCACCGGAGGGGAAGAGGGACGTACTTTTTCACTCTCAGGGAGTAGTAACCTCCCCAGATGGTAGTAGGAGGGGTGGGGGTGCCAAACGTCAGGATGATGGTAGGGAGACGGATCTCCCCACCACCTCGCTTGGAAGCGAAGCGCCTGACGCAAGTCACCCCCTGAGACTTAAGGTTCCTTACAAGTTCATCTTCTGACAGTTCTGCCAAAGCTTGATCTTTGATTACGCCTCTTGACGAATTCATAGTTTTGTGGGGTGTGACTTCCACATGAGTGTCTCCGATGGAAGAGAGCCCCAGTAGCCCGCTGGAGTGTGCCCGAGTACGGCACTCCACCAGCAAGTCACCAGACCTGAGGCGCTGGGCGTCAGGCCTGCCAACACGGCTCCTGAGGGTCTCCCCCACCAGAAAAGGATGCAGCTTGGTAACTGGTTTCTCCTTCACCTTGCTATGGACAATGAGGAAGCGAGGCCATACGGCCGACGCCTGAGGTGTCGCTTCCTCACAGTCTGAATCACTGTCGTGTTCAATGTCGGCGTCTATGTGCCGTTTCTGTGCTAGTTTTGGTTTTTTGGTTTTATCCATATTATATTAGTAGAGATATTCATCCCCCGGGGGTCCCCGCCCGCCACCGAGCCCAACAAGGGAAAGTGCAACTGTCGGCGGGTCTCCAGCCGACGCACAATGGAGACTGCCCGAAAGATATACTCAAGGGGGTAAGCCCGATTGAACCGTTTGAGCCACCGCCTTCTATCACACCGTTGAATGCAGGGGAATACTGGCGTAAAGCACCTAATCAGCAGCAGAAGCTATAGCATGGTGCTCCGTATAGCAACCCGCATGTCAACAGTGGGATAGGGCTCAACGTGACAAGAGCCGATTGACTAGGCCGGTACGACTAGCCTCCCGTTTAGGTAGAAGTCAAGGCCGAAGTGGAGTGTTGGCACCAGTCAGCCGCAGCCCAAAGGGAACCTCAGCCACCAGGATCCTCTTCTCCCCCGACACGGGTCTCCAAGCACGGCAAACACTTGGGATCCAAAGGACCAAAAAGTCACGAGTATTTTTAAGGACCAATCCAACATGGTACGACCTAGGTTAGCACAGCTCCTTAAAAACCGGACCAGTGAAAAGGCTGAACAACATATCTGCTGACATCAAGTCCTAATCCTGGACAAAGATGGCACCCGTCCGCTAGCCCACTCAGTCAGGGACTGAGCGGACTACCCACCTACGCCACGTGGAGGCCGGTGCCGGGTAGGCGATTCACATTACAGACTAAAGGCCATTTGATACATCTGTCATCTTTGTGAACTCATAGCTCGGCACTCAACATTGCATGGTACTTCCATGTGTTCACCCATCATAGACATCAAGACCCTATTCAACACCATTCCAACTGCCATGTGTTATCTATACATCACAGACATCAATACCCCAGTCAATTCTATTCTAACTTCCACATGTTTTCCATACATCACAGCTCAAAATCACTATAAAAAAAAGTGAAATGACCATACTATTTCAAGGGCAGAGCATGGGCTGGTGCCTCTTTGCACCAAGCTTTTCTGGCAGTGGCACAACCCTTAAACAATCATGACTTTTTCTGGTCTTCACATGCCAACTCCTAAAGTAGGGAATACAAAGCATGAGTTATCTTGCATTTTTATAGGCATTATGTGGTTTAGAACAGAAATTGTGCATGGCAATTCCTGTTCTAAGAAGCACAGGAGGAGGTGGATGTCATTACCTATTTGGGTAGCGTCATTGACAAACAGGGAGGCTCAGATACAGATGTCAAACAACGGATAGGGAAAGCACGAACAGCATTTATACAACTGTGGAACATCTGGAAATCCAAAGAACTATCAACCAAGACCAAAGTCAGGATCTTCAATACCAATGTCAAGCCAGTTCTATATGGAGCAGAAACTTGGAGAACAACAGTTGCCATCACAAAGAGAATACAAGTCTTCATTATCAACTGCCTACGCAAGATCCTAAACATCCATTGGCCAGAGACCATCAGCAACAATGAACTCTGGAATAAAACCAATCAGCTGCCTGCAGAAGACGAAATTAAAAAACAACTTTGGAGATGATAGGGCACACTTTACGTAAGCCAGCAGGCAACATCACCAGGCAAGCCAAGCCCTAACATGGAATCCACAGGGCACGCGGAAAAGAGGCAGACCAAGAAACACATGGCGCCAAGAACTGGATGCAGACCTTAAGACCATGAAGATAATAATAATAATTAATAATTATGGTATTTATAATACGCTTATCTTATAATAATTATAACTCTAAGTGTGCACTCACAACTCGCGCACGCTTTAGACGACGACTCACGTACCACAAATAATGAAATACATTACGACAGTCTGCTTAGGGTGGGGAGTGTGGTGGTATAGCCCTAGAACTGTTGAAAGAGGTGAGTTTTGAGGGCGGACTGGAAGGAGGAGAGAGAGTGTTTCTGACGGAGAGAGATTGGGAGTGTTCCAGGTGGACGGACCGTATACTGAGAAGGATCAGGATCAGGAATTTATTTAACGTCTTTTCACACATTGGTGATATTAGACAAACAAAAACAAAAAAAAAGAAATAAATAAAATAAAATTATATACGAAATAAAATTATATACGAGGGGGTGCTGATAAGTTCCTGGCTTTGCCCCCTTCCAGATAAAAAAGAAAAACGAGTGTGAGGGCATATGACACCCTAATATCTTAGTATGTAACTGTGCAAATATCAGGTGTTTGCGATTCCAACAACTGTGTCTTTTTTTAGGTAGAATCTGTGATGGCAGAGGCACAAGCAAGTTTCACGACATTGGCGGTACGGGCCGTCATGAAGTTTTTGTTTCTCCAGAAAAAATCAGCAAAGGACATTCACACTGAAATGTTACAAACATTGGGGGAGAAGTGTCCTTCCTACAGCACTGTCAAAAACCTGGACATCTCGTTTCAAGACTGGGCATTTCACTGTTAAAGATGAGCCCCCCTGGGCGCCCCCCAACCTCAACTGACCTGGCAACCTGCGATGCTGTCCATGAGCTGATTATTGAGTACCGGCGAATATCCGCAAAAACGATAGCCCAGATACTGGACATCTCACGGGAGCGTGTTGGGTTTGATATCTTCACTATCCTAGACATGCGCAAGCTTTCAGCGAAGTGGGTGCGAAATGTTTGAACAGTGATCAGAGGAAGGAACGCGTTGACGCATCCAAAGCCGTTTTGGCCCATTTTTGCAGCTGCACACGACTTTTTAGCTAGGTTAGTTACTGAGGACGAAACCTGGCTCCACATCTATGATCTTGCAACCACGGAACAGTCAAAGGAATGTCGCCACAGTGGGTCCCCGTGGCCGAAAAAGTTCCGCACATAGAAATCGGCCCAAAACAGTCATGGTGTCCGTTTAATGGGACAAGGACGGTATTCTGTTGGTGGACTACCTACCTTAGGGCTCTAGTATCACCGGACAGTATTATGCAAACCTCCTAGACCAGCTGAAAGTGGCAATTTTGATGAAACGACGTGGAAAGTTGACCAAAGGGGTCCTTTTTTTGCAGGAAAATGCACCTGAGCACATGTCCAACATTGTGGCTGCCAAATTGAAACTCTTGGGTTTCCAATAGGTCCACCATACCCCCTACTCACCTGACCTAGCCCCTTCGGACTATTATCTGTTCCCGAACTCGAAGAAACACCTTAAGGGTTAACCAGCTTTGCGCATAGGCACCTGTTGTTCGTGACGGAAAAACAAACTGAAGTAACGAAATTTTTAACGAAAGAAATCGATAATCGTTACTTTTATTTTTTAATTCGTTGAATTTTATTTAACTTTTTAAAAACATTAACGCGTTAAATTTTCTTTAACCAAAAATTTAATTTGTTAAATCGTTAAATCTTCCAACCCTGATTATGGCTCACGTTAATGACTGATTTACATATATATGGTCAAGAGTACGACTAGGCGTCGAGTGCCGGTTTCGCTACCTGACTGACAAAACTCAAACTCGGGCATGCATCTCACACAACCATATCTCAACTGGTTAGAAATTGAACATACCTTCTAATTCTTTGTCATTTTTGCATACATCCGATGGGATAAAAGAGTTATTCATTGTTTTGTGCGATCGAGCGGCGGAAGCCAAAATTTTGAAACGTGACATCACTCACGTGTTCGCTTTCAGATAACAAATTTCAGGGAATGGAATAGACTTTCGAAACCAAGTTTAGGCCTACAGAGAGCCAATGCAAGTTACTATTTTGTTACCATATCGTCAAATTTTACTTGTGTCTAAGTTAAAAGTAGTTTGAGGGCAAGTAAAGGCTAGAATGAACATAACGCGTGTCGTCAATTTCACACGTGCAAATCTCGCTGTGAACCGGAACACAAAAAACGTACCCTGAGGCACCTAATTAACATATCCTAGACAACATTACTCTGCATTCTGATTACCGTAAACAAATTCAAAATCCTTTTGAGAATTGAACGAAGGCTGCGTTTTAAACTTCTTCAAACCAAAAGTTGTAAATTTTGTGTTACGTTCAATCACGGGAAAAAAATCTCGCAATCATCAACGCGCGTGATTTTCTGGAATTGTCAGCCATTTTGAGATTTGCGTTTGGTCAGTCCTACGTACCTCATATCTACAGGTGACATCGATGGAGCAGGGAAGCGACAAAGTTGAAGGTAAGTTTTGGTTGTAAACCGTTATGTTCATGCAAAATTGATGACTGAGCACCATAAATGTTTAAAAAAAGCAATGTAAGTGTACTGTTTTTCTAATTACTTCAAATGAATGTTGACGCAAACAAATGTAAAATCAATCAGCTCAATGACCGCGTGTTTTGAACAAAGGAAGAAAACATTACTTGATGGAATTTGCCTCCATCCGACGATGACGGTTTAGTTTTGGTTATAATAGTTATGTTCAAGTTCTGAATGCGATATTCAATATTTCAAAGGATAAAAAAGAACAAGTAATGTATGTTCCGATTAGTTTTGTAGCGCAGAAACACTTTGAAACAATAATTGGGTCACTCTACAAAGTTGTGCAACGTAAGGGGTGCCTACTTTCAACTGGCTGTAAAAAAAATCAGCTAAGTTACTTTACTCAATGAACAGTACTATTCTGTTTCAGAGTGATGAAAGAGATAGTATTGATAACTGCATGGGAAAATATCAAGTCTTTTAATATTTAATTAGTCTGAATGTGTGTGAGGATGCACGAAAATGGCGGTCCCAATTGTGACATAGCTGTAACCCTTCTTCTGTCTTGTGTTGCGGATCTTTCATTTATGGTATAAAATATAAAAATATGTAATCATATTGTTATTTATAGTTGTTGTAAGTGATCCTTATGATCTTACAACCAGAAAAATCTTTTAGAATGCACTTTATAAGGATATAATTTAGTTCATGATTGACGTAACATGCGTTTCCACAACCAACCAAAGTACACACTTTGCCATTCAGACATGCCTGGCGTATGAATACTCGTATAATCACGTTTTTCAAGATGGCGGATGTGTTTCGAATATGTTTAAAAGGGTATATAGTTTGGTAAAAGCTTTGTCCGTCCTGTATTTTGAGCTTAAAGTTGGACTTGTGCTTTCGTTTCCTGTTTTGAATGTTACGTCAAACTGAACAAAACAAGCTCAATTAATACTAAGCACAGCACTTTTGGGGGCTTTTTCTTGCCCTAGTTTTCGATGTGTATCGCGGAAGGATATTTGCACACAACGTTGCTTCCCTTGCTTTGAACAGAGAAAGCCACGTGTGTTTTTGTTTTCGCTTCCGTTTTTTCCGGGTGTGTTACGCGAAACAGAGAAAGCCATATCAAACCTTCAAGACACGCTTTCTTTAAGTACAAACTTATTGATGAGTCCAAAATCATGCAGTATACTTAGATTTAGATACTGTTATCTTGTGCATTGACTTTGAAGGACGTTTATTACGATTTTTACGATTTATCGTACAGAAATTTTGCTCCTCGATCAAGCCCAGGTTTTACTCATTCTGATCCGACGCTTGCTAAGCTCAAATGAAACCACCATAGACTTGTTCCGACTTTGATCATTCCACTATGTAGTTATGTTTGCCCCATGGAATACTGTTTTCAATGAATTTATTTTCAAACACTTCGTTTGAAGTGTAATTGTTCTCACTTATGTTAAACGCAACCGGAAACCAAATGACCGTCCGACATATTTGATTCTTGTTACATCAACCACATGAAAATGGTGATTTTTCCAATTAAACAGAGATATTACTGGCCTGTATTGTTTCTTGTGCCAGTAAGTTCATTATTGTTACTTTGCTATTCAGCATCACTACATTTACCGAATCCCAATGCCATTAAAATAAGATGTCTAAGTATGTTTTCCGGTGTTTGATGTAACCTGAAGCTTCACATAGTTACTTTAGCATCTCGTTATACAAAACTATGCACATGATAAAGGATTTTAACTATTTTTAATAGTTGGTCTCTCTTAGCATGCTTTTCTAGACTACAGAATCATGATTCAATCCAAACTTATCTTTCATTTCATATGAGAGTTCACTAATTTCTAAGATGAAGAAAGTTGGTTTCCATGTTACATCAACTACCATTTTTAAAACATATGGTCCTGAGCAACTGCAAAAGTCTCAATTTTCAAAATGTGCTTCAGCATCACTACATTTATGGAATTCTGATGCTGTTAAAATAAGACATCTAAGTATGTTTTCTTTGGTTTGATGTAACCTCAAGATTCAGATCGTTACTTTGGCATCTCGTTATACAAAACTATGCACATAATTAAGGATTTTCACTATTTTTAAGGTTTGGTCTCTCATATCATGCTTTTCTAGACTACAGAGTCATGATTCCCTGCAAACTTATCTTTCATTTCATATAAGAGTTCACTAATTTCTAAGATGAAGAAAGTTGGTTTCCATGTTACATCAACTACCATTTTTAAAACATATGGTCCTGAGCAATTGCAAAAGTCTCTATTTTCAAAATGTTCTTGTCAGTGAATTTGCTGCATGTTACTTATGTTGTTTCACTACATAGAAATGATCTACATATCTTAAAACTTCTTGTGGGTAAACTAAATGAGCTGCCGAGCGACTTTTCATTTTCACTAAGTGCTTGGCACAAGCTTGCTTCCAAAACTGTCATTATTATGCTTTTTTTTGTTGGGTGGTTTGTCTTGAAGTGTTTCTAAAACAAAATAAACTGTCTTGTTTGATCCTGCCTTTCATTTTTGTACAGTATTTCCATTTATTTGGTTTCCGTGTTACATCAAACAAATTTCGTACCACGTAACTTTACCATCCACATCCATGCAAACACATTTATATATTATCTTTTTTTTGTCATAACATCATACTTTGGGCATGCATCTCCAAGAAAAATGATAAAAATAAGTATCCCATTGAGTTTGTTTTTTCATGGTTGGTGTCACACTTTTGCTGCACAGCTTTGTAGAGTGACCCAATTATTACCGTTTACCATCATCTTGCCGTTGTGGCCGCTTGTACATAACTTTACACATGGTTGAAGGTTGTCAGCGTTATGTTCAGGCAATTACAGCGTTATTTTCAAAGTTTAAATAGAACACTACGTATCACACATTTTCGTGGATTCAGTATTGTTGTCTTTATCCTTCCTGATATAAAAAATAGAGTAAATGTCTTTTGCTCCTGCTGTTTGATTGTTCATAACTTATACACAGTTTGGCCAAGTAAATCTTTATGTAAAGTTATGTTCAAACCATGAGTTTTGCATTTTGGGGGAAGGACAAGTCATACATTTTTTTTAACCAATTTTTGTTGGTAGGAAGAGATTTTGTGCTAATTTGATTTATACTTCGGGTCATAGATTATGAGTTGCTGAATTATAGCGTTTGTACATAACATGACGCAGTGCAACAGGAAACAGACATAGCATCTTCAATCAAAAAATGGTTGTTTTTCTTATCTTAAGCTGTGATAATGTTCCCATTGTCTTTATGTACTTTATATTATTGTTTCTTTGTTATGTAACATAAGATCAAGTAAGAACAACCCTGTTCTGGCAGTATTGGACTGAACATAACATGACATAACACTTAGGGTGGTTGGGTTGGAAAGTTCTGTTACACTGTGCTTCCTGCTATTTTTGTATGGTTTAGTGTTCTATGATAAGTACAGATAGTCTGTGCATTTTTAAAAAAACTTTTCTGCACCCAAGAAATAACAAGTTTTAAGAAACGCCTTGAACATAACTTGACAACAATTATGTTGTCAAGTTATGTACAGTTAAAACAGTGCTCAGCTAACATTTTCCTTCATAGTAACAGTCTCTTTTAAAGTGGAAGACAGGTTTGATTATTTTGTCTATTGTAACTAATGTACAAACTATTATTCTAGCTAGATGACTGTGACCATAACTTGACAAACTAGACTGACATGTAAAGTGTAAAGTTATGTTCATTACTGTAGCACAATTCCTAGTATACTGTCTTTTGGATACCCACTTTGCTAGTTGTTATTTATCAAAATACACCTTGGGTACTAAATTATAAATTGTTAAAAACAGAATATACATTTTTTTGTTTAAAATAGTTTGTACATCAACATGACAACATCATGTGTTGTCAAGTTATGTTCAACCACAGTTATGTTTGGTTCACACATTGTCTTCCAAGTTACAGTCTGATCATGCCTTTTACTCTTTGTTGTGCTGGCCATGCTTGATAGCTGCCATGATATATCATAATTTAATAATAACCAGCCATTTTAGTACAAAGCTGTTGAAAAATAACCAGACATATTAGGCTGATGCTAGCTAAAAACAAATCGCAAACATGGGCACAAATTGAAATTATTTGTGTGTGTGTATGTGTGTGCGTGTGTGTGTGTGTGTGTGTGTGTGTGTGTGTGTGTGTGTGTGTGTGTGTGTGTTTTCGTGTTTGGAATGCGCCTACATGGTGCGAGCAGATGTTTATTTAAATTTAAAGAGTGAGTGCGTTCTAATTTTTTATCCTTTTTAATTTTTATTTTTTATGTGCTGTAAAGCGCTCTGAGCTTGCTGTTCGTGGGGAAGGGCGCTATATAAAAACTATGTATTATTATTATTATTATTATTATTTGACCCACTCTGTTTCAGTTCTTCGGGATTTGTTCCTGAATCAAAAGTTTCCGAGGCTAAAGGGTCTTTCCCACCAGTGAAAGCACCCAGAAAATGGATGCTAAACACGTGTCATGGTGCAGTACCCTGACAGGTTGTACCCTGGTGAGCAAGATTATGTCAGCATACTTGTGCTTACGAATGATAGCAGCCAGGAATCTTTTTAAAGTATTTGAAACCATAAAAATGTGGATTTTGAACATGTTTTAGCTCCATTTAAGTTTGAGATGGAGACATTAAAAAATTATAAAAGGTTGTAAGGTACAGCCCGAAACAAGTGGGATTGGTTGTCACTGGCCAATAAAGAAAAGGAGTTTGAAGTTTCCTTAGGAAACTTGATCAGCAGGAAGCTTGTTATGGGTTGCTTCAAGAAAGTGCTGTGATCATTATGCAACAGAAATAAAGCAGTCTCTTTTTTTCTGTTTCAGGAGTGATTGTCGGAGTAGATCCTCTGAGGGTCAAATTCCTCAAGCCTCACCAGACAAAACAAGGAGTATTTGTTTACCCTGAAATAGATGACATCCAAGAAGTAGGGGATGATATGATTGTAGCGTTGAATGTAGATTTCCTGCCACTCTCCAACAGTGCACGCGAGTGGAGAGTGGTTGGGTTTGATCAATTTTAATTTGTTTCTGCCATGTTTAGCTCAAGTATAAAGCTAACTAAAGTGAGTACTTTCTGTGCCAGTGGTCTGCTGAAAACCATTGGTCGTGGTAAACTTAGGTCAATTGGTGCTAGATTATATTTGTTTGAAAGTAGTACAGAAAAGTGTTTCTTTGCGGAGGTATTTGGGCAAAAGGTAGGCTCCGATGTCACACGGCCCATAGCAAGCATGAGCAATGGCTAACTAACGTCAGTGTTCAAGAGTGTTAAATGTATTGTTGGTGTTCTAAAATGTATTGAAAGTTTAAACTTTTTTTCACTTGGTGTTTTCTCACATTGTGGAACCACATTGTGCAGAAATTTGAACCCCATGTTGTAAAGTTATGTACAAACATATATACAGATTTATTTTGCTACTTGCGTTAAACATTGTAAACACAATTATTAAAACTGGTAAATGCTGGGGTTTACTGACCACATAATTTGATGTAATTTTCCATTTTTATCGTTTATTTTGACTATAGTGTTGATAATACCAACATGTTCGGTTGTAAAGTTATGTTCAAACTTGCCATTTTCACACATTATTCCCTTGTATTTTCAATTTCAAACCTGATAATTAAATCACTGCTGTTCTGTAGTGCAGTAGAAAGCTACAGGTGATTGTGATTTTTATTTTCTGGTTCTTGTCCATTTGTGGAGGCACTTTTTTGCTGAAATTTGAAGCTCGTGGTGTAAAGTTATGTACAAACAATTACAATATGTATTTGCTGCTTTCATTACTCATTTAGACACAATTTTGGGATAAATAAAAGTGTATTTGTTAAAAACACATCACTTGAGTAGTGTTTTGTTATTTTCGGATTTATGCATGTTAGTTAAAGAGCCTCAAGTTTGTTTGTAACGGTGTAAAGTTATGTTCAAGCATTGTGTGTGTTACGTGGTGGATTCGTGGTCATTGTATGATATCACACCAGAAGGCACGCACGTAGAGTTCTTTTAAATAAACCTCCGTTCAGCTGCAATCCGTCACACGTGGCTTAAGGATGTAGACAATACTGGAGTAACAGTTCCAACAATATTTTATTACAGCGATGCGATCTCCACGAAATGCGTTCACAATTTCACCAACAATAGTACAAAGTCTTCTCAGCTTTGACACAAAGCGTCTCTCATACAATGTACATCAGCATCACTGCAAACTCCCTCTCTGACAAATGAAGCACGATATCTTGCGTAGCTCTCTCAACGTCAATGTCTTTTTCGATACACTGCAATTATACAACTGAACACTGTATCGATGCTGTTACATCGCAATCCTACGACTGAACAATGTACAGACTGTTACATCGCAATCCTACGACTGGACAATGTACAGTCGTAGGATTGCGATGTAACAGCATCGATACAGTGTTCAGTTGTATAATTGCAGTGTATCGAAAAAGACATTGACGTTGAGAGAGCTACACAAGATATCGTGCTTCATTTGTCAGAGAGGGAGTTGTGCAGTGAATGCTGATGTACATTGTATGAGAGACGCTTTGTGTCAAAGCTGAGAAGACTTTGTACTATTGTTGGTGAAATTGTGAACGCATTTCGTGGAGATCGCATCGCTGTAATAAAATATTGTTGGAACTGTTACTCCAGTATTGTCTACATCCTTAAGCCACTTGTGACGGATTGCAGCTGAATGGAGGTTTATTTAAAAGAACTCTACGTGCGTGCCGTCTGGTGTGATATTATACTACGACCACGAATCCACCACGTAACATTTTGGCAACCCCGATGAGACCTTCAGTTGATCCAGTGGAAAGGGTAGCAGGAGAAAACAGCAGCAGTGAAAAGCAGTGATGGCGACATCGGAAATGGAAACATTCCTGAAAATTGGAAAGGAATGTGGACTCGAAGGAGCTCAACTCCTCGAGTTTGTAAAGGAGAGAGAGAAGGAGAGATTGGAGAGAGAAAAGGAGAGACGAGAGAGAGAAGAAAAGGAGATACTGGAGAGAGAGAGAGAGGAGAAAGAAGAGACGAGACGAGAGAGAGAGAAGAAAAGGAAAGAGTGGAGAGAGAAAAAGAAAAGAGACTTGAAGAAGAAAAGAGACTGGAGAGAGAAGAAAGAGCTAGAGAGCATGAAATTAGAAAGCTCGAAATTCAAGCAGAAGAAGCAGAGAAACAGCGAAGAGAAGCAGAGAAACAGCGAAGAGAAGCAGAGAAACAACGAGAAGAGGAACGAGAAGAGGCAGAGAGGCAGCGACAACATGAAATTCACTTAAAGCAGATGGAGATAGAGGCACAGAGCCAGAGGGTTTCTGAAGCAACAGCCTTAGCCAGCAGAGAACAAACAGCCCGTGCGCCAAAGCTTCCACTTTTCGTCGAGAACTCAGATAAGATGGACGCTTACCTAGAACGATTCGAACGTTTCGCAAGTAGCAACAATTGGAAACAAGAAACTTGGGCAATCAAACTGAGTGCGCTTCTAACTGGCAAAGCACTTGAATTCTACACTCGCTTACCAAGAGAAGAAGCCGAAGACTATACACAGTTGAAAACCGCCCTGCTGAGACAGTACGACTTCACTAAAGAGGGTTACAGGCGACGATTTCGGAACTGCAAGCCTGAAGAAGGAGAAACACCCGGCCTATTCACTGAGAGAATCAGAAGTTACCTGGAGAAATGGATAGAGCTGGCTGGTTTAAACAGAGAGTACCAAGACCTGTGTGACCTCATCATTAAAGAACAAGTTTTCAACGCATGTTCTAAAGACCTGGCCGCCCACCTCAGAGAGCAAAAAGACCAGTCCTTGATGGCCCTGGCAGACTTCGCTCAAAGGTACCTCGACGCCCACAACATGAAGTTCGGGTCCAGTAAGCAGCAGCGTGTGTCTGCACCAGCAGAGGAAATCCACAATGTGAGAGATACCCCGAAATACAAGCCAGTGGAGAACCTGACATGTTTTCTCTGCGGAAAAAAAGGTCACAAAGCAATACGGTGTCCTTCTAAAGATGTTCCTCAAGGCGACAACATCAGAAGACCTAACCAAGATCGCGGGACAGCAGGCAGAAGTAATACTACGTCTCAACACAGAGCCGCCGCTGTACTAGCAAATGATGTGACGTCATCCAGTGACTTCGAATCTAGAGAAAAACAGGCGACACCGGAGCTGATTGAATCTTTCAGAAAGAATGGACGAATCCCAGTAGGAGATGGGACTACATTCTTACCAGTCTCGAACATCGCGTTGCCTGAGAATGAAGTGCCGAATATTCAGAGGATATCAGGTCTTCCGAAGTGATCGCCAAGGGAGGAAGAAAGGGGGGGTTATGACCCTAGTTAGAAACAACCTGAATGCCAGCGAAACCAGGAGATTCATGGAAGAGGCAAAATACATCCAGGTCAAGGTAACCACCAGTGACAGCACCCTTGACCTTGTCAACTACTACTGCCCTAATGATAAGTTGCTGTCCCTCGACACTATCCAGGTCTCGGACAGTGGATTCCTCATCACTGGTGACTTCAACAGCCAGTCCCAGAGTTGGGGATATGACACACTGGACAAGAGAGGAGAAGACATTGAGGAGTGGCAAGATGAAAACCACACTGATACTTGCCAATGACCCTGAGGACCAACCTACCTTCTACTCTCGCCGCTGGCACACCACCACTACACCGGACCTGGCGCTTTGCACTGAAGATGTTCATAAGCGCCTCAGCAGAACAGTAGGACCACAGCTAGGAGGAAGTGACCACCGCCCTATCCTCCTAACCCTAAAAGGATGCACAGCAGCTAGCTCGCCACACCGGCCAAGATGGAACTACCGAAAGGCAGACTGGCCCTTGTTCAGTATCCGAACAAATGAGCTAATGCAAGACCTCGCTGTTTCTGGAAGGAACATCAACAATGTGGTCAGAGAGTTTAATGACATTATCAGTAAGGCAGCCAAGGAATCCATACCTCGAGGGGTCCGGAAAAACTACACCCCATACTGGACCGCAGATCTTCAGAAAGCACATGACAACCTCACTAGGGCCAGAGAAGACGCTGAAACCAACCCCAGCCAAGAAAACAACATCAAGCTACAACACAGTAAGGCCCAGTATCTGAAGATGAAGTTGGAGTGCACAAGAAGAAGTTGGAGAGAGAAGACTGCAAGACTAAACATGGACAGGGACACCACGAAGTTGTGGAGACTGACCAAGGCGTTGAACGATGAGGGCGCCAGGGAACAGAAGATCACCTTGGAAGAAGAAGGGAAAGCACTGACTGGTAGGAAAGCTGCAAACATGTTTGCACAGATCTATGCGAAAGAAAGTGACATCACTGTCCCACGAATGCTTGCGAAAGAAATCGGACAGGAAGAAAGAGAGAGAACAAGAGATGCGAACATCCATGATGCAATGAAGAAGGACATCACCCTTCCAGAACTGAAGATGGCCATCAAACAGCTGAAGAAGAAAAAATCTCCAGGTCCAGACAGCATCTCAAACGAGATGTTACAACACCTTGGCAACACTGCCTTAATGAAGCTACTGGACATCTTTAACCACAGCTGGAGAGGAGGACAGGAACCCCAGTGCTGGAAGGAAGCCAGGATGATCCCAATTTTGAAGAAAGGGAAGAATAAGTCCAAAGCCCTGAGTTATCCATCAGCCTGACAAGTTGTGTGTGCAAGACCATGGAGCGCATCATCAACAAGCGCCTGCAGTGGTACCTGGACTCCGAGAGCATTATCGTGCCAGAGCAAGCTGGCTTCAGAAGCTACAAGAGTACAGAAGACCAGACAACACACCTTGCACAGGTCATAGAAGATGCCTTTCAAGATCAGAAGGTGACTTTAGCTGCCTTCATTGACCTACAGAAGGCTTTCGACAAGGTGTGGAAGGATGGTCTCCTTGTGAAACTCCTTCGCAGTGGCATCCAAGGGAATATGTACCGGTGGACCAAGTCATACCTGCACAATCGCAGAGCCCGTGTGACAGTGGATGGGTACTGTGGCCAAAAAGTGCTGTTGCGTCATGGGGTGCCACAGGGGGGAGTCCTGTCACCGACCCTGTTTATACTTTTCATCAACGACCTTGTGCCAGAGCTACCAAAAGGAGTACACGCAGCCCTGTACGCAGACGACCTGGTACTCTGGTGCACAGAAGAGTATGCAACAACTGCTACATACAGGATGCAGCTAGCCCTGGACAGGCTGACAGACTGGACCAACAACTGGTGTGTGACCATCAACACAGAAAAATCATCAGCCACACTCTTCTCTCTCTCCAACAAGGCAAAGGCTGGCAACCTAACACTGGGCAACACCCTGCTGCGGTATGAAGACCAGCAGACATACCTGGGAGTCACCCTTGACAAGAGGCTGACATGGAAGCCGCACATTTGGAATGCAGAAGCGAAAGCTAGAAGAAAGCTGAACATCATGAGAAAACTGGCTGGAACACAATGGGGAGCCAATGAAAAGATCCTCAAAAATGTATATCAAGGCACAGTGAGACCACACCTTGAGTACGGATCTAATGCATGGTTGACAGCAGCCCAGTCACACCAGCAGACCATTGACAGAGTTCAGAACCAGGCACTGCGTATCATCACTGGCGCAATGAGATCCACACCAATTGAAAAGATGGAAGAGACAACAGGCATCCCACCCCTGCGCATGAGAAGAGATTGCAAAGCCTTGATACAGTCTACAAAGGTCAAGTCTTCCAAAGACCATCCTTTGAACGCTAGGATGAAACAACCAACCTCAGGGAGACTGAAAAGATCAAGCTTTGTGAAGGAGACGAGAGCACTGCAGAGAAAACACCAGGCAAAGCTGCCTGCGCAGGTAGAGGCTCTGAATCCTGCTAGCGACCTTCCACCTTGGGAAAGTAAGCCAGAAAACATCACCATCTCTTCCACGGTACCCTACATCACCACCAGAGATGAGCACAGCACTGTGAGCAAGAAAGCCCTGACACTGGCCATGCTCGAAGAAAAGTATCCCCAGGAAGCATGGATACGGGCATACACCGATGGATCAGCCACAGATGCAGTTCAGGATGGAGGGGCTGGGGTGTACATTCAGTACCCAAACGGAAAATGGCAGGCAGAGGCAGTACCAACAGGCCTTCACTGCACAAATTACAGAGCTGAGGTGGAAGCCCTGGCCCACGCAGCAAACACCCTTAGTGGCACTGCAGACCCTAATGCCCAGATTGTCTTCCTTACTGATGCCATGTCTGTCCTTGAGGCAGCAACAGCAAGCAAACTGCCACGTCTACAAGAGGCACTGCAAAACGTCAAGTGCACCAGACTGGTGCTGCAGTGGATCCCTTCACACTGTGGCATCTACGGCAATGAAGAAGCTGACAGAATGGCAAAAGTGGGCGCAGAGAAAGAACAAGATGAAAATGGAGTCAGCTTCACAGAGATGAAGACCATCATTAAGTCTGTATACAGACCACCACAACGGCCCCTAGACAGTTACCATCAGCTGTCCAGACAAGAGCAGGTGACCATCTTTCGTCTGAGGACCGGGCACAACCGACTCAATTTCCACCTGCACAGATGCTTCCACTTCGTGCCATCTCCCCTGTGCCCTTGTGGAGAAGCAGAGCAGACCACAGAGCACATCCTCCAGGACTGTGGGAACCTCCAGCCGCTGAGGGAGGAGATATGGCCGAAGCCCGCCACTCTACAAGAGAAACTGTACGGGCCTGTGGAGGCGCTACAGAAGACCACAGATTTCATTTTGAGAGCCAAACTCCAAGTGTGACGGCGTTCGAGAAGAAGAAGAAGAAGAAGTGCCGAATATGCCGGTGGTGTCAGGATTTGTCGGCAAAGCATCAGTGAGAGTGTTGAGAGACACTGGTTGTAGTTGCGTCATCGTGAAAGAAGACCTAGTAGCTGAAGATCAGAAGCTACAGGAGTGGACCACCCTCATTTTGGCTGACGGTACTGTAAGGATCACCCCTTTCGCCAAAGTCAGTGTTAACACCCCATATCTAACAGGAGAGGTGAAGGCGTTGTGCGTGAAAACACCAGTCTACGACCTTATCATCGGAAACATTGATGGTGCCAGAAACCCAGACGATCCAGATCCGAAGTGGAAATCTGAAACCTGTGCAGTTACGAGAGGTCAGGAAGAGGAGAGCTACCACACTATCCCTCTAAAAGTGGCTAACAATACAGAAACAGCCATGGTGAAAGAAAAGTTAGAGGAAGAGACGCGCAAGATGCTGGAGCAACAGCAGAATCAGGGGAACATGACTATGATGCGCAAGCTAGATAGGCTAGAAGTTGAACAGCGAGCAGTCATCAACCATCTTCAGCAAAAGAAGTTGGACAGTCTGCGGGACGACGTTGAGTGCCACCGTGAAGAACAAATGGGGTTGCTGAATCGCCGGGTGAACGAGGACCGCGAGCGAGACGGAGCTCCTCTGTCAAAGGAGATGTTGAAGCTGCAGGAAGTGGATAACGTAACCAGAAACTGGTGTATGAACATAAAAATCAAGAGGTCGTCGAAGATTTGATCACCATGAGAGAGACGATGCAGAGCCTACTCATTGATGAGGACGATGATGGTAATGTCGATGGAGTGATGTCCCCCAAAATGAAGCTCAGCCTTTCTGCGGACGTAGACGCGACTATCAGGAAAGCCAACGAGAGCCGCAAGAAAAGTGAGGATGGAAAAGATGACGACAGCGCCGACAAAGAAGAAGCAGCTGATAAGAAAGGTAGTGAAGATGACGCGGGGGAGGCAAAGGTCAACAGCCATGTTGTGAAGAGTAAAAGTGAGCCGATGTTGGAGATGAGAGATGATGATGATGATAATGACGAAAATGCAGAGGAGGAGGAAAAGCTGGTCTACGACGAAACGAAACTTATGAGACTGATCGACAGCGATAAGCCGACAGTGTTCGACCCAGGACCAGTAACCTTTGAACTGTGTGAACTGTATTCATGATTTGACATTGTTCCAGAGGTGAACTTTGACATTCATTTTTTTTAGTTTAATCTATGGTTCATAGAACTTTGAAGCTGTTTACCTGTGCAGGACAGTGTGAAGGAGCATGTTTTCATTCGGGACATTTTGGAAAGAACTGTGAGTTAATTATTTTCGTGTGGTTGATTTGATTTTGGTTTTGATGTGAAATTTGTGATATTTATGGTTTTGTGTAGGTTTAGACAACCACAATCGTATTTTTGGATTTGAGAAGAAATTTTGTGAAATTTCGTTCTAAAAGGGGGGGTAATGTTACGATTATGGTTGTGTTGTTTTGTGAGGGCGTGCGTGCGTGGATCGTGGGTGGCGATCCGACGTTTTGTTTGAGCTATCACGATGCCTAATCACATACCTTTTCAGTGAGTTTCACTTTCGTTTACAAATAGTGCAGTCTTGAGTATCTGTTGCCGCACGGAGTTGAGTCAGGAAAAGTCTAGATGATACTTCAATATTCTTTTGTTTACCGCGCGCGTGTTAGCGGTTAGTATCCATGCACTTATAGCTTGTTTACCAGACTGTACGGTCAAGGTCGCGACCTGTTTAATGTACGCATGCATGAAGTTAGGACGAGTAGGGATTCACCTATTTTTTTAGCTAGTAAATAATAGCCAGACTTTTACAGAATATACCAGTCTGAATGTACCTTTAAGTTTTAGTTACGCAGTTTGTTTCGATTGATTGTGTTGTACGATTTTGCTCGATTGTGCTAGAAAACATACCACTATAAAAGATCGTGCTTGGAAGCTCATGTGTATATTGTCCAGTCGTAGGATTGCGATGTAACTGAGTCTGTACATTGTTCAGTCA
This sequence comes from Semisulcospira habei, assembly GCA_036245525.1. NCBI lineage: Eukaryota > Metazoa > Mollusca > Gastropoda > Semisulcospiridae > Semisulcospira > Semisulcospira habei. The sequence goes on from BTPG01000002.1 coordinate 161,195,540, forward strand.
TAGAATTGCGATGTAACAGCGTCGGTACAGTGTTCAGTTGTATAATTGCATTGTATCGTAAAACGCTTTGATATTGAGAGAACGTTACGCAAGATATCGTGCTTCATTGTCAGTAACGGAGATCTGCAGTGAAGGCTGATGTACATTGTATGAGAGACGCTTTGTGTTAGAGTTGAGAAGATTTTGTACTATTGTTGGTGCAATTGTGAACGCATTTCGTGGAGATCGCATTGCTGTAATAAAATATTGTTGGAACTGTTACTCCAGTATTGTCTACATCCTTAAGCCACGTGTGACGGATTGCAGCTGAACGGAGGTTTATTTAAAAGAACTCTACGTGCGTGCCGTCTGGTGTGATATCATACTACGACCACAAATCCACCACGTAACAGTGTGTTTCTTGTTTTTAGCCTTCATTTCATTTTATGTTGTGAATGGTGTATTTTTCCTAAATTATTCTGTAATCTACAAGAGTTTAGTACACAATAAAGGGAAAACACACCATCTTAATTGACTTTCTTTGCTGTGTTGTCAAGGATTTCAAAATTTTTGTTCATAAGCACGTTGTCCAATTTTTTAAAAAGTTTATAGCTACTGTGTTCACACTTATCTCAATTAGGATAGTTTAGAATCTATCAATGTGCAATTGAAATTGTGTGTTTAATACCACACACAATTTTTTAAATATAATTTATGCTTTTTTTTTGGCATAAATGTATAGCTGAGTGTAAAGTTATGTTCAAACAATTTCAGTGTTGCACCATTGTGTATCTATTCACCCCATCAAACTTTCTTTGAAGTTTAAGCATAGCCTAGTAAGGAAAGAACAACATGATAATTTTATACAGCATGAATCTACCTTGTGAAAGCTAGAAAATGTGTTTTATAAATGTGTGACGGTGTAAATGTTATGTACAAACCATAACGGTTTTTTGCCAATTACATCCAAACGACTGCTCATGGGGAAATTCTTTTTGGGGGGCATGTTACTTATGACTAAACACATCACAATAATGCAAAATGATGCTCATATGTTTAAGTTCAAAATCAGAGACCCATGTCACACTCTTTGGACACCCAGTCGTACTCTTGACCATATGTGTGACCTTTGTGACAAGGGCTGGCTTCTGCAGCAGCAAAATCCATGTTTTCTGAAAATGTACACATTTTTCACACATCTGTCAACCCCCTGTGACCCTTGACCTTTGGGATGAGTCAACTAAATTACGAAGGTCTTATCATCAGCTATTTTGTACCAAATTTGGTTGAAAAATTTGCAAATATTTGGGAATACCTACAATTTTCTTGTAAAAAATCAGCATTTTACACACACTTGCCAGCCTCTTGTGACCCTTAACCTTTCCAAGGCGGTCATCCAAATTAGTATGCATAGATAGGTCTTACCATCAGGTATCTCTATACCAAATTTGGGTTTTATGTTGTGAATAGTATTTGAGAAAAAAGTATCTTTTGTCAAAATATGGCTATTTTAGACCAATTTCCTGAGCTCTCTTGACCCTTGACCTTTCTGAGGGATCAACCAAATTAGTGAGCATATAAAGGTCTTCCCATCAGGTATCAATGTAGCAAGTTTGGTTTTAAAGTTGTGAATAGTATTTGAGAAAATGACATCTTTTGTCAAAATACGGCTATTTTGGACCTATTTCCTGAGCCCGTGTGACCCTTGACCTTTCTGAGGGGTCATCCAAATTAGTATGCATAGATAGGTCTTACCATCAGGTATCTCTGTACCAAGTTGGGTTTGAAGTTGTGAATAGTATTTGAGAAAAAACATCTTTTGTCAAAATATGGCTATTTCCACCTATTTCCTGAGCTCTTGTGTTAAGTTATTTGCAGTCTGCATGCACTGTTTTATATAATATATATATATATATATATATATATATATATATATATATATATATATATATATATATATATAATTATTAATTACCTATTTTTTAATGATGAATTCATAAACAGTACTGTTTTTCTTGCCTCACCAAGCATGTAGCTGGGAAGAGTGCCAAAGTAGGGCAGACCCTTCGGTCCAGGGATCTCACTGAATGGTTTTGCAGTCTCTGTAGCAGGTGAGGTGTTGGATGTGACTGGTGACCAGATAGTTGAAGAGGTTGTCAAACATCTCAGCCAGCTGCCCACGCCTACACCAACAAGCCAAGTAATGGTGGGAAACCTTACCTTTCCACATTGCATCCTGTATTGCTATGTCCCTGGCACAAACAAAACAAGTGAAAGAAATAAACTGTATTCCATTAATTTCTTACGCCCTGAGGATGAAATAATGACATTTTTGTAGATATCCCGAGGTCTGTATCACATGATATTTCAAGGTTGGTGTCAGAATAGCTTGGCACCTAAAGTCTTTCTGGGCTTGATGGGTTAACTACGTACGCTTGGAACCCATCTGGGGAACATAATGGTCATGCAATGCAACAGTGAAGAGGATTAATCTCACACCCACAGCAGCCCCTCCTCGCGCTGGGACCATATGGCGTTGAGGCGCGTCACCTGGGTGGTGGATAGGGGGTCCCTCGTGAGAGGGGTGCACCGAATGAAATAAGGTGCCGTGAACCAACATGGTCTAAGGGAAGGTGAACCCGACAGAAAACCCCTGGTCCTCCTAGTAAGGGGGTTGGGCGTGGGGGTAGCTTCCCCACCCTGCAAAAAAGGAAATAGATACAAAAACGCCGACGAAAAGACTAACAGTAATTCCTTTCCTGGAGGAGGAAGGTTCTTCTACCAGAAGACTTATGACGTCCTGTGGTGAAAGCCGGAAGTCTTCGGAAGCCACAGGACCGAGCCGCCTCTCTCTATCCAGGAATACAACCATGGGCACATGGAACGTCAAGACCATGTACCAGAGCGGCAAGGCCGCCCAGATAGCAGCGGAAATGCAAAAGTACAACCTTTCCCTGCTAGGTATCAGTGAAGCCAGATGGACGCAGTCTGGCCAGAAAAGGCTGTTAAGTGGGGAGATGATTCTGTATTCAGGTCATGAAGAGGAGAATGCCCCCCATACAGAAGGAGTAGCATTCATGCTGTCACCAGTGGCACAGAGAGCGCTGATGGGCTGGGAACCTCTTGGGCCAAGAATCATCACAGCAGCCTTTAGAACCAAGAAAAAGCTCAAGCTGAACGTCATCCAGTGTTATGCGCCCACTAATGACAGGGACAAGGAAGAGAAACAAGAGTTCTACGACCGACTCCAGAGTGCCTTGGACAAATGTGCGGAGCGAGACATCACTATCGTCATGGGCGATTTTAATGCCAAAATAGGGGAGGACAACACCGGATACGAAGAGGTGATGGGGAGACAGGGACTAGGCTCGGAGATGAGTGAGAACGGGGAGAGGTTTGTAGACTTTTGTGCTCTAAACCGACTTGTCATTGGAGGCAGCATCTTCCCACACAGAAGGATACACAAAGCAACTTGGGTCTCACCTGACCATACAACAGAGAACCAAATAGACCATATCTGCATTAGCAAGAAATTTAGAAGATCCCTTCAAAATGTTCGAGTGAGGAGGGGAGCAGATGTCGCCTCAGACCACCATCTGCTTACCTTAAGAATGAAGCTCAAGCTAAAGAAAAGCCGCACAGAGACAACAAGAAGACAGCGCTATAATGTAGGCCTCCTGAGAGAAACTGGAGTTAGAGAAGAGTTCAAACTGGTGCTGTCCAACCGGTTTCAAGCGCTACAGGAGCTAGTAAATGAAGAGGAGGCGGCCACCACAGAGCAGCAGTGGAAGGCAGTTAGAGAGGCGCTGAACTCAACCTGCAAAGACACTGTAGGGTTCAGGAAACACCATCACAAGGACTGGCTGTCGGCACAGACCTTGAAGAAGATAGAAGTGAGGAAGCAGAAGAAAGCAGTTGTCAACAACAGTCGCACGAGAGCAGCCAAAGTAAGGGCACAGGGGGAATACTCAGAAGCCAACCGCGAGGTGAAGAGGAGTATCAGGGCAGACAAGAGGGCCTACACAGACAGCCTGGCAGCAGAGGCAGAAAAGGCAGCAGGCAGCGGCAATATGAAACAGCTCTACGACATTACCAGAAGATTGTCAGGCAAGTATGGCCATACAGAAAGACCAGTAAAAGACAAAGAAGGCAAGCCTATTGCAGACAGAGCAGACCAACTCGACAGATGGGCCGAGTATTTTGAAGAGTTACTGAACAGACCTAACCCACCCGACTCCCCAGACATCCAGCCGGCAGAGACCGACCTACCCATCAGCTGTGACAGACCCAGCCGGGAAGAGATCAGAAGAGCAGTGGCATTTTTGAAGAATGGCAAAGCAGCAGGCCCAGATGGCATCCCAGCGGAGTCTCTGAAAGCAGACCTAGAGACAACAGTGGAGATGTTGTACCCACTGTTTGCAAAGATCTGGGAAGAGGAGGTGATGCCGGCTGACTGGAAGGAGGGGTACCTAATCAAGCTTCCCAAGAAAGGCGACCTCAGCAAGTGTTCCAACTACAGAGGAATCACCTTGCTGTCAGTACCAGGAAAGGTCTTCAACAGGATCATCCTGGAGAGAATGAAGAGCTCCGTTGACCCCCAGCTGAGAGACCAGCAAGCAGGATTCAGGAAGAACCGATCATGTACAGACCAGATCGCCACTCTCCGCATCATCGTGGAACAGTCTCTGGAGTGGAGCTCCCCGCTGTACGTCAACTTTGTGGATTATGAGAAAGCATTTGACAGTGTGGACCGAGAGACTCTGTGGAAACTCCTACGACACTACGGTGTACCCACAAAGCTCGTCCGCCTGATCAAGAGCAGCTACGATGGCATGACATGTCGTGTGATCCACGAAGGGCAGTTCACCAGGGAGCTCCAGGTCAGAACTGGTGTCAGGCAGGGGTGTCTGCTGTCTCCGTTCCTCTTCCTACTGGCCATAGACTGGGTCATGAAGATGACCACAGAGCACAGACAAAGTGGAATATAGTGGACACTGTGGACACAGCTTGACGACCTCGATTTTGCAGACGACTTGGCATTACTGTCCCACACTCATCAACAAATGCAGGACAAGACCACGAGGCTTGCTGACATCTCATCCCATGTGGGCCTCTCTCGTGCGACTGTTGTTGACAATTGCTTTCTTCTGCTTCCTCACTTCTATCTTCTTCAAGGTCTGTGCCGACATCCCCACCCGGGTCTGCCCTGGGGGACTTAGGTGGGTTAGGTATTTTTAGTTCCCAGGGTCACCCTGGTCAGCCCCACAGGGTGGGTTTTTCTCTCTATTCTGGGGCATGTGTTTCTGTCTACCCTTTGTCCATTCACCTGTATTTGCCTTTTTAAAACTCTCCCTACTGTCTGCACTGCCTGTAGCTCTTGATATTGGATGTGTGTTGCTAAATGGTCTTAGCTTTATTTAGGCCCCATGTTGTAGGTTTATTTAATGTATTTGACCGGCTGGTGACATACATTCAATTTTCTGTTTAGTTTTTTTTTCACAAGCAGTGCAGGCACGTCCTGAGAAAGCCTTGTTGCTGTCGGGACGTTAAGCAATGTACAATCAATCAATCAATCTGTGCCGACAGCCAGTCCTTGTGATGGTGTTTCCTGAACCCTACAGTGTCTTTGCAGGTTGAGTTCAGCGCCTCTCTAACTGCCTTCCACTGCTGCTCTGTGGTGACCGCCTCCTCTTCACTTACTAGCTCCTGTAGCGCTTGAAACCGGTTGGACAGCACCAGTTTGAACTCTTCTCTAACTCCAGTTTCTCTCAGGAGGCCTACATTATAGCGCTGTCTTCTTGTTGTCTCTGTGCGGCTTTTCTTTAGCTTGAGCTTCATTCTTAAGGTAAGCAGATGGTGGTTTGAGGCGACATCTGCTCCCCTCCTCACTCGAACATCTTGAAGGGATCTTCTAAATTTCTTGCTAATGCAGATATGGTCTATTTGGTTCTCTGTTGTATGGTCAGGTGAGACCCAAGTTGCTTTGTGTATCCTTCTGTGTGGGAAGATGCTGCCTCCAATGACAAGTCAGTTTAGAGCACAAAATTCTACAAACCTCTCCCCGTTCTCACTCATCTCCGAGCCTAGTCCCTGTCTCCCCATCACCTCTTCGTATCCGGCGTTGTCCTCCCCTATTTTGGCATTAAAATCGCCCATGATGATGGTGATGTCTCGCTCCACACATTTGTCCAAGGCACTCTGGAGTCGGTCGTAGAACTCTTGTTTCTCTTCCTCGTCACTGTCATTAGTGGGTGCATAACACTGGATGACGTTCAGCTTGAGCTTTTTCTTGGTTCTAAAGGCTGCTGTGATGATTCTTGGCCCAAGAGGTTCCCAGCCCATCAGCGCTCTCTGTGCCACGCTGTCAAATGCTTTCTCGTATTCCACAAAGTTGACGTACGGTGGGGAGATCCACTCCAGAGACTGTTCCACGATGATGCGGAGAGTGGCGATCTTTCCTGGTACTGACAGCAAGGTGATTCCTCTGTAGTTGGAACACTTGCTGAGGTCGCCTTTCTTGGGAAGCTTGATTAGGTACCCCTCCTTCCAGTCAGCCGGCAAGACCTCCTCTTCCCAGATCTTTCCAAACAGTGGGTACAGCAACTCCACTGTTGTCTCTAGGTCTGCTTTCAGAGACTCCGCTGGGATGCCATTCGGTCCTGCTGCTTTGTCGTTCTTCAAAAATGCCACTGCTCTTCTGATCTCTTCCTGGCTGGGTCTGTCACAGCTGATGGGTAGGTCGGTCTCTGCTGGCTGGATGTCAGGGGGGGGTCGGGTGGGCTGGGTCTGTTCAGTAACTCTTCAAAATACTCGGCCCATCTGTCAAGTTGGTCTGCTCGGTCTGCAATAGGCTTGCCTTCTTTGTCTTTTACTGGTCTTTCTGTATGGCCATACTTGCCCGACAATCTTCTGGTAATGTCGTAGAGCTGTTTCATGTTGCCGCTTACTTACTTACTTACGCCTGTCACCCCTACCTGGGTATAGGCCGTCGACGAGAGACCTCCAGCAACTCCTGTCCTGTGCTTCTCCTTCGATTCTACTCCAGGTGGTTCCCAGTCTCTTGATGTCTGCCTGGAGGTCTCGACGCCAGGAGTTTTTCGGCCTACCTCTTTTCCTCTTTCCCTGGGGGTTCCATGACAATGCCTGCCTAGTGATACTGGAAGCTGGCTTTCTCAGACTGTGACCGATCCATCCCCATCTTCTTCGCAGCCCCACAGGGTGGGTTTTTCTCTCTATTCTGGGGCATGTGTTTCTGTCTACCCGAGGTCCATTCATCTGTATTTGCCTTTTTAAAACTCTCCCTACTGTCTGCACTGCCTGTAGCTCTTGATGTTGGATGTGTGTTGCTAAATGGTCTTAGCTTTATTTATGCCCCATGTTGTAGGTTTATTTAATGTATTTGACCGGCTGGCGACATACATTCAATTTTCTGTTTAGTTTTTTTTTCACAAGCAGTGCAGGCACGTCCTGAGAAAGCCTTGTTGCTGTCGGGACGTTAAGCAATGTACAATCATCAATCACCATCTTCTTCGCCCAATTTCATTCTCTGCTGTTATCTGCTCTGTTCTCTCCCAGAGTCTGACGTTGCTGATCTTCTCTGGCCAGTGGATTTTCAAAATTCTTCTAAGGCAACTGTTCATGATACACAGACAGACTGGCAGCAAAGGCAGCAGGCAGCGGCAACATGAAACAGCTCTACGACATTACCAGAAGATTGTCGGGTAAGTATGGCCATACAGAAAGACCAGTAAAAGACAAAAAAGGCAAGCCTATTGCAGACAGAGCAGACCAACTCGACAGATGGGCCGAGTATTTTGAAGAGTTACTGAACAGACCTAGCCCACCCGACCCCCCCGACATCCAGCCGGCAGAGACCGACCTACCCATCAGCTGTGACAGACCCAGCCGGGAAGAGATCAGAAAAGCAGTGGCATTTTTGAAGAATGGCAAAGCAGCAGGGCCAGATGGCATCCCAGCGGAGTCTCTGAAAGCAGACCTAGAGACAACAGTTGAGATGCTGTACCCACTGTTTGGAAAGATCTGGGAAGAGGAGGTGATGCCAGCTGACTGGAAGGAGGGGTACCTAATCAAGCTTCCCAAGAAAGGCGACCTCAGCAAGTGTTCCAACTACAGAGGAATCACCTTGCTGTCAGTACCAGGAAAGGTCTTCAACAGGATCATCCTAGAGAGAATGAAGAGCTCCGTTGACCCCCAGCTGAGAGACCAGCAAGCAGGATTCAGGAAGAACCGATCATGTACAGATCAGATCGCCACTCTCCGCATCATCGTGGAACAGTCTCTGGAGTGGAGCTCCCCGCTGTACGTCAACTTTGTGGATTATGAGAAAGCATTTGACAGCGTGGACCGAGAGACTCTGTGGAAACTCCTACGACACTACGGTGTACCCACAAAGCTCGTCCGCCTGATCAAGAAAAGCTATGATGGCATGACATGTCGCGTGATCCACGAAGGGCAGTTCACCAGAGAGCTCCAGGTCAGAACTGGTGTCAGGCAGGGGTGTCTGCTGTCTCCGTTCCTCTTCCTACTGGCCATAGACTGGGTCATGAAGATGACCACAGAGCACAGACGAGGTGGAATACAGTGGACACTGTGGACACAGCTTGACGACCTCGATTTTGCAGACGACTTGGCATTACTGTCCCACACTCATCAACAAATGCAGGACAAGACCACGAGGCTTGCTGACATCTCGTCCCAAGTGGGCCTTACCATTCACAAACAGAAAACAAAGACAATGAGGCTGAACGCAACCAGGGAAGAACCAGTCTTTCTTGCTGGCACCCCGTTGGAGGAGGTGGAGTCCTTCACCTATCTCGGGAGCATCATAGACAAAAAAGGCGGCACTGATGCAGATGTCAGAGCACGAATCGGTAAAGCCAGAGCAGCCTTTCTCCAGTTGAAAAAAGTGTGGAGTTCCAGAGAGCTGTCACAACACACCAAAGTCCGGATTTTCAACTCCAATGTAAAAGCAGTTCTCCTATATGGAGCAGAGACATGGAGACTGACAAAAACCACAGTCAACAGAGTACAGACCTTCATGAACAGTTGCCTTAGAAGAATTTTGAAAATCCACTGGCCAGAGAAGATCAGCAACGTCAGACTCTGGGAGAGAACAGAGCAGATAACAGCAGAGAATGAAATTGGGCGAAGAAGATGGGGATGGATCGGTCACAGTCTGAGAAAGCCAGCTTCCAGTATCACTAGGCAGGGATTGTCATGGAACCCCCAGGGAAAGAGGAAAAGAGGTAGGCCGAGAAACTCCTGGCGTCGAGACCTCCAAGCAGACATCAAGAGACTGGGAACCACCTGGAGTAGAATCGAAGGAGAAGCACAGGACAGGAGTTGCTGGAGGTCTCTCGTCGACGGCCTATACCCGGGTAGGGGTGACAGGCGTAAGTAAGTAAAGTAAGTACCTCGGACAGTGTGATAGTGGTCCTTTCTAAAGATGAGAAAAGGCATAGATCCTCAAGCATCCGCCACGCAAGTTACAGGAACGTGACCCATGAGAATCTGTGCCTAAGTTTTGCTTTTTCAGTTCACACAATTTTAATTTCCAGGCTGAGTGGGGGAAAGGGAGGGAGATACGCTATTGTGGTTTGCAGTGAGTTTCAGCCGTTTCAGTCTTTTGTTTTTCAGTAACCGTACATCAATAACCATATTATAAATGAACACACTCCCTCCCACTCCCCCCCCCCCCTCCGGCCTCTTTTGTTCTGGTAAAGACAGTCGGGTTCACTACGGAATATACTTGAATCTGCTGAGGCACATATAATTCTGAAAACTCAGAAATTTAAAAGCCAGGTTACAAATTTAAAATATATACTGACACAGTTCTCCCAAAAGCCTAATCATTTTCATTCGATGGGAAAATGTGAGCTCTATCTATTCTGTTTCTGTCCCCTTTTTTCAGCCGAGCGGTTTGTTTATAATTGCTGTCAACGCGTCTATTACACTATGGAAGGCAGTCAGTGAATCAGCTCGCGTAGCTTCTTGTATGTAAGGACCAGCATAATGATAGAGCCAGGCAAGAGGCATGATTCTCATTAGTTTTCGCATCTGCGGGCGCCATGAGGATCTATGTTTATTCCAGACAGACAGAATGTGCGTATCAGTCAGTGTGTCTAATTCAGTGTGGTAGTGGCCCTTTCTACTGATGAGAAAAGGCATAGATCCTCAGAAGTCCGTCATGCAAATTACAGGATCGTGATCCATGAGAATCTGTGCCTAAGTTTTGCTTGTTCAGTTCACACAATTTTAATTTCCAGGCTGAGTGGGGGAGGGTGAAGGGAGATGCGCTTATTGTGGTTTGCAGTGAGTTTCAGCCATTTCTTTTGTTTTTCAGTAAACGTACATCAATGACTATATAAATGAACACACTTTCACGCCCTCTATCGTTCTGTTAAAGACAGATTCGGGTTCACTACGGAATATACTTGGATCTGCTGAGGCACATTATTATACAGGCAGAAATTTAAAAGCCAGGTTACAAATTAAAAATAATTATATACTAAAATGGGCTTGGATAGGGCTATTATTTGGCTGAGGGCAGAGGGCTGAGGACAGTACAAGGCCGCTTTCATCGGAACTGCCGTCAGATGGTATGGCAGAAGGTTCTCTGTTCCGTCTGATGTGCTCAGAGACAAATGAACCTATCAAGAAACATTCATTCCATCGTTACCGCATACTTTCACGAGGATAAATATATTCTTGTTTTTACATCATACGGATGGCATTCACTGCCTAGCAATGTTCGCCCATAACCAAAGACAAAACTCCCCAAAAGGCATAGATCTTCATGAGTTCCGCGCAGAGTGCGGGGGCTTGTGAGAAGCTACATGTACTATATGTATCTTGGTGGCTAGTGTTGCCTCTATGCTGCTATGTTTACCGGCAGCCGGGATGAAATCGCGACCACCGAGCCCAAAACAAAACACCCATGGCTGTCAACACGTGCGATTGGACGACCGTCCCGGCACTGCAGCGTAGAATAGCCGTAGAATAGCGCGATGCTCATGCTCCCTTTAGGTTCACGGCAGTGCAAACTCGAGTTTGGAGACTAACTGTTACAGCCTTCTACAGATGTTCTCCTACGACTTCACAGGAGGAACCTGAAGAGGACGATGCCTCAACTTGGCATGCGATCGCTTTTGCAGAACTTGTGGCATACGCAGAGAGCTGCAGAGAGGATCCCGATACTGCACCAGTCTTCACAATACCCAACCTTTGTCGTCTGTATGCTTCTCACTTGTATGGCCTTGGCCTGAAAGTTGCTCACAGGGTACATTCTAAACGTTTAAGAGAAAAGCTTCTGGTAGCTGTACCAGATCTTTCATCTTACCAAGGCAGAGAGGTCGTTCTTGTGTTTAACAGAGACCTGGGTGATTCCGTAAAGAAGGCTTGTACCCGTGACTCTGAAGCCCTTGAGTTAGCCAGAGCAGCTGAAGTGGTGAGAAAGGAAATATTCAGATATAAAGCTGCATTCAATGGAAGATTTGAGAAACAGTGCCAAGAGAGATCTGTGCCAGCATCCTTAACAGCTTTGGTCTATTTTATTCTGGGTGGACCAGCGGCAGTTGAGCAGTCTGAACCTGTTGATTATTCTCAGAGACAAGCTGTTCTCACGATATCACAGCTTATTGCCTTCAACTGCCGGAAATTCTTGAGGAAAAAAACCTTCCTTCCAACGTCACAACAAGGAGAGAGAAACACCACTGCCTCTGTATCCAAGTCTCAAAGTCCATGAATAGACAAGAAAGAAAGAGCTGGTCGATACACTGTCTTCTCTAGGGCTAGGAATTTCACACAAACGTGTGATGTCCATCTCATCACAGATTGCAAACTCTATCAAACGATTCGAAGTGGACGGTGTTGTTGTGGGGTGTCTTCACAGCAGGTGTTGTGGACAACATTGACCATAATCCTAGCTCAACAACAGCGTCCGACTCCTTTTATGGCACTGGTATATCCTTGATTCAACACACAGTAACTGAGGGCCAAGAACAGTCTGTGCCACTCTTTGACGGAGAACAGGACAACCAGGGAATCCCACAGCTCCCAGAAACTGAAGTACACCAATGTTCTACCTGTAGCTATTCTATCAAAAGAGCAGTTTGTACCCCAGTCACCTGGTCCTCATAAGCAAAATGTTCACACATGCTTAGAAAATGCTTCGGTCCACGACCAGGAAGCACTATTTTGGGCATTCTGCCATGCCTCGCAACGATCGTCTGCTGGAGATCCACCTGCCATCATCAGACTTTTGCCGCTGCTTCTAGAGAATGCCCATTTGACAGCACTGATCAAGCATGTCATGAACTTGATTAAAGAAGCCACAGAACATTTGAATCCTTGACAAACATCTGTTCTCGCAATGAACCAGCCTCCGTATGCCCTCGCAAAGGGAATACAGTGGTTTTGGCCAGACACCTATGGTGAACAAAGTTTGTGATCATGATGGGAGACTGTTCACAGGATGTTTAAAATAAACAGTGGTGACCTCATGATTATTACAGGCATCTGTCGGGTGATCATAGTAGACACTCGAAATGCTTCTAAAATGCTCATGCAAAAAGGAAAACATCTTGTGTGTCTGAACTCAAACAAGAACACACTGACTTATGTTTCAATGTTTGTGACTGACTGGCACACTGCGCTTGTACATGTGTACATGGAAGGGGCGCTGAAGGGACACAGTTGCAGATGGGACTTAAGGCGTAATCAATGCAAAATGTGAGAAAGAGTTATTAGGAAATTAATGTCAATTTTTGATTATCTCAGAGGTTTTAAAGTCCAGTTTACGTTTGTACATGTGTGAAAAAAACTAAACAGACCACACCGTAAGGCAGAGACAACAAGCAAGCAATAAACCTGAAAGGGGTCATGTTGACCTAATTAATTACTGCTAAAGAAAATATTGTGAAATGCTGTTAATACTAATAAGAAAGGAAACGTATTTCAACGGTCCAAAGCGCCACATTCACGTTGTGCTTGATCACATTTTTTTCAGTTACTGCTAAAATGATCAATCTGTAGTCGCGATAAAATGGGCAGATGGTCATGACCTAATTAACTGTGACCCATCAGATATCCGCACATCCGGCAAAATTCTGAAATGCTGTTAATACTGATAAGAAAGGAAACGTATTTCAACGGTCCAAAGCGTCACATTCACGTTGTGCTTGATCACAGTTTTCTCAGTTACTGCTAAAAGGATCAATCTGTAGTCGCGATAAAATGGGCAGATGCCGAGATGGTCATGACCTAATTAACTGTGACCCATCAGATATCACATCCGGCAAAATTCTGACTGCATGATATATCATTAAGGTTCCTTTGCATGCATATTGAACTTCCACGCTGCTTTTAGTTCAAACCAGTTGTATGTACAATAGTTATGGTTAAGAACAAGAGTTTAATGGGTCAGGTTGACCTAATTAATCGATGGCCGTTCCTATCTGAGAGCGCTGTCAATGTGTTTCTGACGCTAATATTGTTCGGAGAGGTACTGTTTACTTATATACCAAGTGGCATGTCTCTACTATGAAGTGAACATTCGAGCTGTTTTATGAGCCTTGGGCCCCTCATTAATGAATCTGTAAAGAAAGGAAATTTCAAACCAACTTCTGTGCCACAGCGATTCCACACAAAAATGGTTTTCCGGTGTGGCGGTCAGACAGGCTCATCGGAGTTGTGCGCATGCGCGGTAGCAGACGACTTTTAATGCCCTGTTTCTGTTGGGTCCCAAGCCCAACAAAGAACGGATATGACGTATACACACATCCTGGCGTCTATAATATCCGGTCCAAATAAGAACTACCTTCACCACCGTTTGCGCGAGTGGAACGTTGAGCCGAAGCCCAACTTAGGCCGGAAAAATAAGTGTAGCATTGTCAGTCTTGTTAGTACCTAACTTCGGATGCCGAAGCTGCCTGTGCGCCTATTGTTTCCATCCTTGAGAAATAAAGTTATGTTATATATATATATATATATATATATATATATATATATATATATATATATATATATATATATATATATATATATATATATATATATATATATATATATATATATATAAATATTTACTGTTATTGATATGTGTGCGCATTATTTGCATATTTGTATTGTGTTTTTGTGGGTTTTTTTCAGTTTATTTCTTCATGTTTCGATTTATTGCGTTATTGTGTTTCTGCTTACTTTTTGCTGTTAGGCCGGGTTTCTTTTCTAACCGAGGACAGTTTATAAGAGAGGCGTTTCGCCTAAAACTTTATCCTGTCAATAAAACGTTTCATCATCATCATCATAGTCATTCTCTCTCTCTCACTACGATTCTGCGGGTCGAACCCTTGCGTTCATGCGTGTGTCACGTTTTTGCTTTTGATTAGAATTATTATTTCATTTTTTATTCATGTACATCAGTATTACAACTTTTTAATCCGATGTGTGTGTGTCAGTGTGTGTGTTTATTCCTCATTTAACTTTTACTCCGATGTGTGTGCGGTGTGTGTGTGTGTGACGGTGTGTGTGTGTGTGGCCGTTGTGTGTGTGTGTGCGTGGCCGGTGCCAAGTGTGTGTGTGTGTGTGTGTGGTGTTTGTGTGAGCAAGGACATGATTGAAAACAGGTCGATCCCCTAATCACTGATTTATCTTTGGAAACTGTTTCGTCTCTCTCTCTCTCTCTCTCTGAATACTTTCGTGTACCATATGCATTTATGTATGGTGTGTGTGTAAGATGAATGTTGAGTGTTACTATTATATAATTTTTTAAAATGTTATTGTTTTTTCTTCTTTAAAAAAAAATATTGGTGCATGAAATAATGTGTGTAAATATGTTATTATTATTATTTTCTTTAACCTATTTTATGATGTAGATGTTAGCAACGGCAAGTTTGTAAAACTGATGACGATTTGTTTCTGTCAAAACTTTTTCAAGTTGATTAATAAAGTTTCATCATCATCATCATCATCATCATCTTTCTCTTTCTCTCTCTCTCTCATGTACACAAACACACACACACTAACATACACGCGCACGCATACACTGAGAAACACGCCCGCACACACACAAACACACAATTTTGTTTAATGACAACCGCGTACCACTGGCACAAGTTTCCAGAGTACAGCACAGCAATCTACAGCTAAACACTGATGACCATTCCAAACCGAGTGACGGGCGCATCCTCTCCACACCACAATAGCTTTGAACAGAGTACACCGATTTACTACACTGTCAAGAAACAGTTTGTTGTTTCTAAGTAGGTTAGTTAGCTAGTCTTGGTGTGTGATCAGTGTGTACAGAGCTGTCGTCCTCACCACCCTGCTGTACGGTTCCGAGTCCTGGGCCCTCTACCGCAACCAACTACGACTCCTCGAACGCTTTCACCAGCGCTGCCTGCGTACCATCCTGGGCATTCACTGGAGTGACTATGTCACCAACGTCGAGGTCCTTGAACAGGCAGAAACTATGAGCATCGAGGCTTTGTTGCTGCGGACACAGCTTCGCTGGGCGGGGCACGTCTCCAGGATGGAGGATCATCGCCTACCCAAGATCACTCTGTTCGGCGAGCTTGCTACTGGACACCGTGACAGAGGGGCACCAAAGAAGAGATACAAAGACGGTCTCAAGAAGTCACTTAGTGCCTGCCAAATCGACCACCGCCAGTGGTCTTCGCTTGCTGCGGACCGTGACACCTGGCGCTCCACCATCTACAAGGCAGCCGTCTCCTTTGAGGACTCTCGCAGAGCTAACCTGAAGGACAAACGGCTCAGGAGAAAAAACCGAGTTGCCGTAACTCAGAACCCTGACCAGACCTTCCCCTGCAGCCACTGCGGTCGAACCTGCCTGTCCCGGATTGGCCTCCGCAGCCACGAAAATGCCTGCAGACGACGTGGGCAAGCCCTATAGAATCTTCGTTCGCGAAGTCAAGCCAAGATTAGAGAGATAGTTAGCTAGTAAGTTATTTAGGTTTAACGTCGAGCACGCAATACTGAGAGGCCTTCTCACCGCGGTGTCAAGACTGAAACGTGGCGAGTACGAATATAAATAATGTTGAAAGACAATAGGGTTTGAGTGGACTGTCTGTATTTTTGACCCCAGCGAGGGTAGGCTATTATATCCCCTTGGGGCGCGAGCTTTAGCGAACATTTGCCTTAGAGCTGCTGTAGGTTTAACGTCGACTGAAACTGGCATCACCATTTGCATGTTGAGTTTTTTTTTTTTTAAAGCTAACGTACGTCTGCATTCTTTTCCCCATGTCATTAAAAGTTCCTGATAAACCAAACTGGCACAGTTGCAGTGCGCCTGAATTGATCAGTGTTCAGGTCGGACTCCATAGATAATAGCCCACCCTGTCCAGCATAACCCTCCTGTCGGCAGGGTCGTCCTTTAGTCATTCCTGTGCCGTGGACGTTAAACCCCGAACCAACCTCTCCCCCCCCCCCCCCACGTCAATAAAACTGAAGGGATCAACTTCGATTTACTTACACGAAAATTTACTCAGCGCCGCTGAATCCACCCAGGTGTGAAATATATGTAAAATGAAGACAGGGTACACTGGTGCTGCCGTGTGGATTATAATGTGTAAATTCAGTCCGACTTTAAGTTGTGTGATTTCATCAGAGTCGAAACAAAGCAAAGCAATTTTGAAGTGGGTATATTAACACCTCGGGTTATGAGTGTAAATTGATTAGATTCACACTGGGTATATTTTCACTTTTTCTCGTGTCGATGTGATGCTTATTTAAAGAGGCCAGCGATATGCAGCTCATCATTACTGGTCCATAACTGTCCATCCGCAGTGGCGTTTTGATGTCTTCGGCTGGGATCCTTAAACTATGCCCACAACGTCCCTTGCTAAAACTATATTTTTCCACATACATAGTCTTTCACACAGCAAAACCGTCCGCATCACTATAGGATGCATGACGGTAATTCAATGTCTGCACTTCTGATGACCTCGAGTGCTCAGTGACGGGCAAGGAAATCGTTTGTGCACATAACTGTTATTTAGTTTTTACTGAGTAGTCACAAACCATTTACAAAACAAGATGGGGCCCCAGCCTAAAGTTGTTCCTACTCAGTTTCAAGCTTATCCGCCTTCTGATCCATCTCAGTCCTACTTTAACCCATTCTCTGCCGGATCCACACACACTGACACACAGAAATAAAGACGGACTGACTGTGACACACGGCGATTCCCGCCATTCGTAAGCTCTGTGGTCTGGCGTAGCAATAGCTTTTCTGAAGAATAATAATAGCACAAGCAGCGAAATGACGTCACTTCAAGCTTCACGTCATGGCAGGAGTCCCATGGTGACGACTCGATGTTATACACCACTCATCGCTGTACTAACGTTTTAAGGATCAAACTTTGCAACTGATATTCTTGCTGATTTTCACATGTAGGGCTTACAGGTCACAATTTGACCTAATCCTATTCCAGAGCGGGGACACTGAAACAGCGGCAAGCTTATGCAAACACTGTTTATGAAAATCATGCCGGCGGGTAATAATGACAAGATAGTTTGTTTGTTTTTTTCGTAAAAGAAAAATCAAAGTTATGTTCTATATTCTAAAAATAACCTCGAAAAAGTGGTGCAGAAACTATCTGATTTTTCACATAGGGGCCTGACGATTAGTGCTTTGACTAAAAGTTGTGCCTATTTTTAAATAACAACAACAAAAAAGACAAGTGAGTGCTCAGCATCAAGTTCTGAAATGAATGAATCAACTTTGATACACTTGAAAAGCAGAAATCTATTCAGCATGCATGTCCTCATTAAAAATGTACCCAACGTGGTTCCACCATGTTTGACTGAAGGGGCTGATCAACACCGCTAAGACTATTCGATGAATATTTAGACGATTAAATTACTTCATATCTAGCATTAATTCACCCGCAGTCAATCCAGCCAACCAGGTCACCTGCGAATCGTGAAGGAAGGAAGGAAGGTGTGGGGTGTGTCGCCAAAACAACTTGAAACCCCTCATTTTAATTGTTCGATGACTAAAAAGCAAGGTTTGGTGTAACGAGGCCTTTTGTCGGGTTGAGGCGTGTCCCAAACAAAAAGTTTTTCCCTCTCCCCAATGAAGTAAATGATCCGCCCCTGCAGGTAAATTAGCACAAAATTATACTATGTAGTTTCACCCGTTGGTGTAATCACGCTGGTTAGATCACAGTTCACCCAACAACCTCAGCTTATGGCTAACAGGAAATGTATTGCAGTGCTAAAGAAGCATGTTTTGACCATCATACGGGATACACAGGAACCACAGATCCAGCAGGCGTCATTCAGTCGGTTAATTGTATGTATAAATGTACAATGATTTGGAAATCAGCACAAGGTCATCGGACCATCGTCCGTGTGTAGACCGGCCGCCAACATCGGCCCGTCGAGGACCTTGTTGTTCGCTCACACCTGTGTCATATATCCGATACCGCAGGCTACTGGAGCATGTAATATGGAGGCTGACCTGTAATTGCTTACTCTAGACTGAAACACATAAAAATAAATAATAATAATACATAGTATTTATACGGCACATTTCTCATATTTATAATAAAGCTCAATGCGCATGACATAGCCGCGAACTGAACCCAACAAGCACGCTCACGTGAATCACGCGCATTCCCTCACACACTGTACATAAACACATAACATTTACATGGTGCTAAGGGCAAGCTCAAGTGAGCTACTGAAATTTTTGGAAATTTAAATCGTTTTTTATATTTTTGAAAGTTGATTAAGTGGACTGAAATTAATACCAAATTCGTGGGGGAGGAAAGAGCCGGAGTACCCGGAGAAAGAACCCCCCGATGGTCCGCCCGAATGAATGGCGACACTTACTAGAGGAGAAAAGTCCGATGCCGAAACCGGGAATCGAATCTCGCACCTCTTGCTTTGGTGGCAGGCACTTTTACCGCTGCGCTACGGACCGCCCCACTTGGTGCACTGGCTTGCTGGGCACTGGCACAATGCAACTGTGCACTACTCTGATCTGCAGTAAAAGTGTGTTGTTGCACATAAGCGTGTAAGGCTATACATGCAGACAGCTTTTAAGAGGTGAAATTTGCACGCTATTAGTTACTTAGATGTTGTATTTATTGTTAGTATCACAGATAATGTGTTGCTGTACATTGGACGATCTCTGAAGCCATTGCTCGCTCAACTTGGTGTCTTTTAATTCATTCTATTTTCAACTCATTCACCCTTTAAAGCCTAACAACTTCAGCAAACAATGATATTTCAAGGGTAGTGCCTGGGAATCTTACCACCTCCTGCCACCAAGATATTCAGGCATCTCCTTTGAACTGTCATGGTCAATCTATAGCATAATAATATTGGACTGGTAATGATTTCAGGACACCTCTCAAAAGATCAGTGTTAGGTCTCAATATAAAAAAATTTAAAAAATTAAAAAAAAAAAAAAAAAAAGAATATAAGATTTGACTGGAAATATGTTTGAACAGCTTCCCATTGTATTCATGTGTATACTTATCATATACATGAATTTATAACAATGAACAAATCAAACACAACACAACACACATGCAAGAAAAGTTTTGTAACCCAACAGACCGATTTACACCAACGTCAATCTATTTTTCTATCACCAGAATATATTACATATTATATGAACAAACTAAATTTCAACACAAATGACCGCATTCAGTCCAGTTAATATACAACAGTTGTCTCACTGCCACTCATATCTGTTGTGCATAGTGGTCACCCGAGTACAAATAATTTTTTTTACAATTTTTGTTTACATGTTACGAGACCATGCCCTACATTCTGGGATGGTCTATGGAACCCTACAGTTCACATCAGGGCAACATTAGACATACATTCTGGCACAGCATTGCAACTGAACGCACATGCACACAGTTGATGTGACGGTAAACTCAATACAGAATTGTTGATGACACAGCTGCAGCACTTCATGTTACGGAGGCACTACACAGGCTATTATAACAAGATGCAATAATCAAGCCCAAAGCTGTTCCTATTTTTAAGCTTATCATTCTCATCCACACTAACCCAACCTACCGTCTGATCCAAGCAAGCTGACAGTGGTACACATAAATACCAAGTGATGCACAGAACTTTGCGCTAGTTGCACTTCTGTAGACTAGCATAGCGCCAGCTGGTTGGTTGGTTGTACAGTGCTTAACGTCCCTACAGCAACAATACTTTCTCAGGATGTGCCTGCCCTGCTTGTAAATAAAAAAAATAAAACTGAACTAAGTGACCAGCTGGTCCAATACACTATATAAACCTAAGACATGCTGAGGACGATGCGCCTTCATGCTAATTTGAATTTGTTGTATCCTAGTTAACAAAGAAAAGAGTAGAAAATCATTACAATTATAAAATATGCACCATATATGGAAAATGATATTGAAAATTTGTTAACCACAAACGCATAAATTATCAGCTCTTAGATGTAGCAGAACATTTCGCAATAAACATCCACTATCAAAGACTAGGAAGCACAAAGTAGACGTTAAAGAAGGAAAATAAAGGTAAAATGGATGGTTGGGTATACATTGCTCACACATCCCGTCAAGAAGACTTTCTCAGGACTTTCCTGCACTGATTGTGAAGAAAATCCCTTAAAAAAAAAAACACCAAAATACTGAATTATGTTACCAGATGGTCTAGTATTAGTAATAGTATTTGAACATTGCTTAACATCCTGACAGCAACAAGACTTTCCCAGGACGTGCCTGCACTGCTTGTGAAAAAACCCCAACTAAACAGAATATTGAATGTATGTCGCCAGCCGGTCTAATACGCTAAATAAACCTAAGACCACTTAGCAACAGAGTTACTGAACAGACCTAGCCCACCCGACCCCCCCGACATCCAGCCGGCAGAGACCGACCTACCCATCAGCAGTGACAGACCCAGCCGGGAAGAGATCAGAAAAGCAGTGGCATTTTTGAAGAATGGCAAAGCAGCAGGGCCAGATGGCATCCCAGCGGAGTCTCTGAAAGCAGACCTAGAGACAACAGTGGAGATGCTGTACCCACTGTTTGGAAGATCTGGGAAGAGGAGGTGATGCCAGCTGACTGGAAGGAGGGGTACCTAATCAAGCTTCCCAAGAAAGGCGACCTCAGCAAGTGTTCCAACTACAGAGGAATCACCTTGCTGTCAGTACCAGGAAAGGTCTTCAACAGGATCATCCTAGAGAGAATGAAGAGCTCCGTTGACCCCCAGCTGAGAGACCAGCAAGCAGGATTCAGGAAGAACCGATCATGTACAGACCAGATCGCCACTCTCCGCATCATCGTGGAACAGTCTCTGGAGTGGAGCTCCCCGCTGTACGTCAACTTTGTGGATTATGAGAAAGCATTTGACAGCGTGGACCGAGAGACTCTGTGGAAACTCCTACGACACTACGGTGTACCCACAAAGCTCGTCCGCCTGATCAAGAGCAGCTATGATGGCATGACATATCGCGTGATCCACGAAGGGCAGTTCACCAGAGAGCTCCAGGTCAGAACTGGTGTCAGGCAGGGGTGTCTGCTGTCTCCGTTCCTCTTCCTACTGGCCATAGTGGGTCATGAAGATGACCACAGAGCACAGACGAAGTGGAATACAGTGGACACTGTGGACACAGCTTGACGACCTCGATTTTGCAGACGACTTGGCATTACTGTCCCACACTCATCAACAAATGCAGGACAAGACCACGAGGCTTGCTGACATCTCGTCCCAAGTGGGCCTCACCATTCACAAACAGAAAACAAAGACAATGAGGCTGAACGCAACCAGGGAAGAACCAGTCTTGCTTGCTGGCACCCCGTTGGAGGAGGTGGAGTCCTTCACCTATCTCGGGAGCATCATAGACAAAAAAGGCGGCACTGATGCAGATGTCAGAGCACGAATCAGTAAAGCCAGAGCAGCCTTTCTCCAGTTGAAAAAAGTGTGGAGTTCCAGAGAGCTGTCACAACACACCAAAGTCCGGATTTTCAACTCCAATGTAAAAGCAGTTCTCCTATATGGAGCAGAGACATGGAGATTGACAAAAACCACAGTCAACAGAGTACAGACCTTCATGAACAGTTGCCTTAGAAGAATTTTGAAAATCCACTGGCCAGAGAAGATCAGCAACGTCAGACTCTGGGAGAGAACAGAGCAGATAACAGCAGAGAATGAAATTGGGCGAAGAAGATGGGGATGGATCGGTCACAGTCTGAGAAAGCCAGCTTCCAGTATCACTAGGCAGGCATTGTCATGGAACCCCCAGGGAAAGAGGAAAAGAGGTAGGCCGAGAAACTCCTGGCGTCGAGACCTCCAAGCAGACATCAAGAGACTGGGAACCACCTGGAGTAGAATCGAAGGAGAAGCACAGGACAGGAGTTGCTGGAGGTCTCTCGTCGACGGCCTATACCCGGGTAGGGGTGACAGGCGTAAGTAAGTAAGTAAGTAACTTAGCAACACACAGGTAGCGCAGACAGTAGGGAGCGTTTAAAAAAGGAAAATACAGGTGAATGAACCAAGAAACACATGCCCCAGAATAGAGGGAAAAACCCTCCCTGTGGGGCTGACCAGGGTGACCCTGGGAACTAAAAAGCAGTTAACCCCACCCAAGTCCCCCAGGGCAGACCCGGTTGAGGGTCCAGATGGTCTAATATGATTCATGGTAACATTATGGACTAATATGCACATCAACATGAAGACATGCACGAGGATATCTCACATGGGCAAAATAAGACACATTTCAATTATTTACATCACTGTGCAAATTTTCAACTTTTCCTAACATGAATCTTTTCAATAAATGAATTAATCATCAATCAAGAAAATTGAAGAGGTACAAAACTGGCTAAAAACAACTCATCCATTCAGAATGAAGCTAAATATAAACTTTCAAGTGAATATGACAAAAATTATGCACTCAAATGCGGGGTCAATGTGACAATTTCTGTGCAATAAGCACTCCCACTTTGAGGCTCTCTTCGCAGTTTTAGATTGAGAGAACGTCCAAACGTTTCAAGCCCCCAAGAACAGAAACAGTGGAACATATTTAGTGACACATACACACCACTTGGTACCAAAAGTACATTATACAGAGACAACTGTTGATATGTGACATAACTTTTACCGTGTTGCTTTACTGCCATAATTTACATCAAGTGCTCACTACTGAAAGCGCTCCACTGCGCCCCATTTCAAAGTTGTTCATATTATTTAAAAAAATTTGTGAAAAAACCCAAACAACAAACACACCAACCAAAATGCTTGGGTAAGCTCTATCAAGTCAATCCAACCGTGAAACCAGCATGATACAACAAAGGGATCATCCGACAGTGGGATTAATATGTTACACCATGGCCACTGCTGATTCATGTGCCTCGACTTCCTTTTGATGCACAGTTCTAGCTACTCAGCTTGTTAATCATCAGCAATCATGGTTTCATATATACATATAAGTTAAACCATGAGCGATGGTGATTTACAAGCCAAGACCTGCTTATGACACCAAAGTTCTGGATATAATAAAGTTCTGCTGAGAAGCCATAACAATGCCCAAAGTGTCATGCCGGTTTCGCTGTTGAATTGACATGATACAGTCTACACACAAGCGTTTTTCACATTTTCAAATTCAATAAATCCAAAATTAAACAATAAATATTCACATAGCATGCTGCATCCGTTAGCAGCAGTTATGATCTTAAAGTTAAAGCAAAATTATACTTTTGATCTCAAAGTTACAGCAAGAATTATTCTTCTATGGTATTTGGTTATTTTGCTGTACATGCTTGATTCATGTACATTATAAGTTAGTGGTAGCAGGGTTTGCTGCTCGGACCCTTGTAGCCCTGAGGGAGGTCAAAGGAACCATTGTACCCAAAAGGCCTGATAATATATTTGTTTTCATTCCTCCACTGTTATTATAAAAGAAATCACGCTGAAGACGTCTGACCTGGATCACGCCAGACATGACCAACGTCAACAGTATTTAGATGTATAGAGAATAGACATCTACGGTGTACCCACAGAGCTCGTCCGCCTGATCAAGAGCAGCTATGATGGCATGACATGTCGCGTGATCCACGAAGGGCAGTTCACCAGGGAGCTCCAGGTCAGAACTGGTGTCAGGCAGGGGTGTCTGCTGTCTCCGTTCCTCTTCCTACTGGCCATAGACTGGGTCATGAAGATGACCACAGAGCACAGACGAAGTGGAATACAGTGGACACTGTGGACACAGCTTGACGACCTCGATTTTGCAGACGACTTGGCATTACTGTCCCACACTCATCAACAAATGCAGGACAAGACCACGAGGCTTGCTGACATCTCATCCGAAGTGGGCCTCACCATTCACAAACAGAAAACAAAGACAATGAGGCTGAACGCAACCAGGGAGGAACCAGTCTTGCTTGCTGGCACCCCGTTGGAGGAGGTGGAGTCCTTCACCTATCTCGGGAGCATCATAGACAAAAAAGGCGGCACTGATGCAGATGTTAGAGCACGAATCGGTAAAGCCAGAGCAGCCTTTCTCCAGTTGAAAAAAGTGTGGAGTTCCAGAGAGCTGTCACAACACACCAAAGTCCGGATTTTCAACTCCAATGTAAAAGCAGTTCTCCTATATGGAGCAGTAGCAGTGGGCAGATGTTCACATCTGCACGGGACATAGACGACCCCGCCCTCCACGAGTCGCCTGCTGCCTTGCAGGCCTGGCCGCTTGGCTGCGGAAAGGCTAAGGGAGGAAACCCCTGACATCAAAGCCCCCGTGTCTCCGGGGAAGGCTTTTGAGCCAGAGACTAGGACAAGGACAGTCTGATATAAAACCTACGACCCGAGGACCTCGATGCCATCGTCCCAGCTTGCTAGGCCATGGCAGATGAACCAAGGGTTTAAAGGGTGGGGCCAGTACTGCGCACACTGCACTCCACCAAAAAGCTCCACCGCGCAGGCTTTAGGAAACGTCCACGGACCATGACACTGACCATTCCAAGTCCTGTAGCGACGGGCGAGGGGCGAAACGGCAGGTGAAAGATGTCACTGGAAGCCGCAGTCTCAAACCTGCATGCAGGCGGTTCAGGATATTGGTCGCCTGATGTTGACCTGGGGATGACAACATCACTCGGCACACCCTGAACGACCAAGCAGCCTTCTCTAGGGACAGCACTGCTTGCTCCACACGGAGAGGGGCCTAGAAAAGGTGGCCTAACCAAAGCTCGTCCCCTCGCAACCCCAGTTGGCTAGCCGCGGTCAACGGGCATCTTCTCCTGCGGTCAAAAAACAAGAAAGAATAACGGATCCACTCTCATGACGACCACGACCGGACTCAACGTAGCATGCTGGAACATCCGAACCATGCTCGACAAAGCAGACAGCGGACGCCCTGAACGTCACTCCGCCCTCATTGCCCATGAATTGCGGAGGTTAAACATCGACATCGCCGCGCTCAGCGAAGTACGCCTTCCGGACGAAGGCAGTCTCCAAGAACTTGGTGCTGGGTACACCCTCTACTGGTCAGGCAGGCCTGCATCAGAAAGACGGCTCTCTGGCGTGGGTTTCATGGTCAAGACATCCATTGCGACTAAGCTGGAAAACCTACCAACGGGCCACTCAGACCGCATCATGTCCATGCGCCTCCCACTGAGACACCAGCAGCACGTCACCCTTCTCAGTGTGTACTCCCCAACCCTCCTGGCAGAACCTGCTGAAAAGGACAAGTTTTACACTGACCTGCGCAGCCTCCTACAGAGTACCCCTGCAGACGACAAAGTCATCATCCCTGGCGACTTCAACGCCAGAGTGGGCCAGGACTCTGAAGCCTGGAAAGGAGTCCTCGGCAAGCATGGCGTGGGGAACTGCAATGACAATGGCCGCCTGCTGTTGGAGTTCTGTGCGGAGCAGCAACTGGTCATCACCAACACTACTTTTCAGCAAAAGGACAGTCGAAAGACCACCTGGATGCATCCTCGCTCCAAACACTGGCACCTTATCGACTATGTCCTAGTGCGTCAGAGGGACCGCAGTGACGTCCTCCTCACCAGAGTGATGCCCAGCGCAGAGTGCCACACTGACCACCGCCTTGTCCGCTGCAAACTCAGGCTCCACTTCAAGCCAAAACCCAAGAAATGGGGGCCCCCCAAGAAAAAGCTTGATGTTGCCAGCCTTCAGCGTGACGATGTGAAAGCTGCCTTTCAGACAGATTTACAGCGCAGGCTCAAAGACACAGCGGACCCAGTAGACTCCTCCCCTGAAACACTTTGGGAACAACTGAAAACTGCTATTGCAAAATCCTCTGCAGAAGTCTTGGGTTTCGCCAGAAAGAAGAACAAAGACTGGTTTGACGAAAACGATGTAGAGATCCAGGAACACCTAGCAAAAAAAAGAGCCGCCCATCAGGCCCACCTAGCCCAGCCTTCCTGCCCTGTGAAGAAGTCTGCCTTTCGCCTCGTCTGCAGCAGTCTCCAGTGCAAGCTCAGAGATCTCCAGAATGAGTGGTGGACCAGACTTGCACAGAGGACCCAGCTTTGCGCTGACAATGGTGACTACAGGGGCTTCTACGAAGCACTGAAAGCAGTGTATGGCCCCAGGCACCTGGTACAAAGTCCCCTGCGAAGCGCGAATGGCCAGGCACTCCTCACAGATAATACCTCCATCTTGAACCGCTGGTCGGAATACTTTCAGAGCCTCTTCAGCGCTGAGCGCACTGTTCAAGAAGCAGTCGTCCTACAAATCCCACACCTCCCAGTAAAGGTTGAATTGGACGAACCGCCCACCGCTGAAGAGACCCTCACAGCCATCCACCAGCTCAAGAGTGGCAAAGCAGCAGGCATTGATGGAATACCGCCAGAGATCTGGAAACATGGAGGCACAACACTGCACAACAAGCTCCATGACCTCTTTCTCTGCTGCTGGGAGGAAGGAACACTACCAAAAGATCTCCGTGATGCAGTCGTTATCACCCTGTACAAGAACAAAGGCGAGAAGTCTGACTGTTCCAACTATCGGGGAATTACCCTGCTGTCCATTGCTGGGAAAATCCTTGCAAGGCTGCTCCTGAATCGGCTGGTACCTGCCATCGCTGAAGACCAACTCCCAGAGGGCCAGTGTGGCTTCAGAGCAAACAGGAGCACCACCGATATGGTCTTTGTGCTGAGACAGCTACAGGAGAAGTGCCGCGAGCAAAACAAAGGGCTGTATGTAACATTTGTCGACCTAACAAAAGCGTTCGACACTGTGAGCAGGCAAGGCATGTGGCAGATCCTGGAGCGACTTGGCTGTCCCCCAAAGTTCCTCAACATGATTGTCCAGCTACACGAGGACCAGCAAGGCCAGGTCACACTCAACAATAACCTCTCAGAACCATTCCCTATTATCAACGGCGTAAAGCAGGGCTGCGTGCTGGCACCGACCCTCTTCACCATCTTTTTTAGCATGATGTTGAAGCAGGCCACAGTGGACCTCGATGATGACGATGCAGTGTACATCAGGTATCGTCTCGATGGCAGCCTGTTCAACCTCAGACGACTGCAGGCCCACACGAAAACCCTAGACCAACTGATTCGTGAGCTGCTTTTTGCTGATGATGCTGCCCTCGTTGCACACACAGAGAGAGCCCTGCAGCGCATCACGTCTTGCTTCGCAGATGCTGCCCAGCTCTTTGGACTCGAGGTCAGTCTGAAAAAGACAGAGGTCCTCCATCAGCCGGCACCCAAGACAGTGTATCGCCCTCCTCACATCACCATTGGCGAGTCTGAACTAAAGTCAGTGCACCAGTTTACTTACCTTGGCTGCATTATCACGTCGGACGCCAAGCTGGACAAGGAGCTTGACAGCAGGCTGGCAAAAGCGAACAGCGCTTTCGGGCGACTTTTCAAGCGGGTGTGGCACAATCAACAGCTGAAAACAGGCACCAAGATCAGCGTGTACAGAGCTGTGGTCCTCACCACCCTGCTGTATGGTTCCGAGTCCTGGGCCCTCTACCGCAGCCAACTACGACTCCTCGAACGCTTCCACCAGCGCTGCCTGCGTACCATCCTGGGCATTCACTGGAGTGACTATGTCACCAACGTCGAGGTCCTTGAACAGGCTGAAACTGTGAGCATCGAGGCTTTGCTGCTGCGGACACAGCTCCGCTGGGCGGGGCATGTCTCCAGGATGGAGGATCATCGCCTACCAAAGATCACCCTGTTCGGCGAGCTTGCTACTGGACACCGTGACAGAGGGGCACCAAAGAAGAGATACAAAGACTGTCTCAAGAAGTCACTTAGTGCCTGCCAAATCGACCACCACCAGTGGTCTTCGCTTGCTGCGGACCGTGACACCTGGCGCTCCACCATTTACAAGGCAGCTGTCTCCTTTGAGGACTCTCACAGAGCTAGCCTTAAGGACAAGCGGCTCAGGAGAAAAAACAGAGATGCCGCAGCTCAGAACCCTGGCCATACCTTCCCCTGCAGCCACTGCAGTCGAACCTGCCTGTCTCGGATTGGCCTCCGCAGCCACGAACAAGCCTGCAGACGTCGTGGGCAACTCCTATAAAATCTTCGTTCGCGAAGTCAAGCCAAGCGATTTGTTACAGTGAGTGAGAGAGTGCAAACTGAAGAAACGTAAGGGCATATACCTTTGGTTATGGTGTTTCTGGAGAGTTAATTCCATATTTAAAATCACACATCCCAACTGAGTGTGCAGATCAGTGTAGCGGCACTGCCTGATAGCAAGTGATTGCACATTATTGTCGGACCACAGTACGCTCCGGCCCTGATAACTCAGTCGATCGCTGAATTATGTACCACTTCCGCAAGTGAATTGTAACCATTTTCAGAACAATCTAGAAAATGACACTTACCGCATACAAACAGCTCTGCGTTTGCTCTTGTCCTCTAGGGGGGTAGTATCCCGGGTGACAGGTCGTTTCGGCGGTAATTTTTTCGGCGACACCGCCGAAACATAGGTCCACCGCCGAAAGGGCCAGCCGCCGAAACGCCCAAATTAAATTACCCTCAAAACGTCCACAAGAGGTGAAATGAAGTAGAAAAAAATGCAATGATCTATATAACAGATAATATTTATTTAAAAGATTAATATACATTCACCTCGTGACGCCGGAAGTGATAAAGGGAGGCAAGTCCATTGACTAAAGCAGTCGCCATTTATTCATCGACGAATTGAATGCTAAAGTACGTTAAGACCGGTAAGAGGAACCAAAAATATACCTAACAGGTGTACCCAGTTGTCATAATTAGAGTGGTCTTGAAGGGATAAACTACTGATCGACTTGAGAACACATTTATTACTATTTAAATGACCCATGTACAAAACAAACCGAATCAGAAAAGAGTTAAACTGTACATTTTATTTATTTAAAAAAAATCACTCACACAAACATATAAAATAAATAATAACTAACTATGCAATAAGCATTGACTTGTCAACGGTCACTCAACCCTAACCCCTCCTCCACCGACCCTCCCCCCCCCCCCCCCCCCCCCCCCACCCCTTCTAAAAATAAAACCCCACATGTTCCGACTACTACCGCAAACAGGAAGTAGCAGTTTTTACGAGCTTCCGCAGAGTCGTAGAGTCCGCAGATTCGTACCTAATCAAGAACTTAATCCCGAGTCAAGACCCCAAAACTTAAAAGTTCCAAAGCAGGTCTAGAACAAACTATCGCCCAATTGAACTGCCGCTGAAACGACCAACGCCGAAACGACCACACGCCGAAACGACTAACTGCATCGCCGAAACGGCTCGTCGCCGAAACGACCTGAATTCGTATCCCGATGTTGAGATGATCAGTGTGCGGCCGTCTAGTTCAGTTTTTTCAGCCCATTGCGTTGGTTTCGGGAGGGAAAAAGGCCAGAAGCTTTTCTTTGATGGTTTTAGGGTAGCTTTCGTCCCGATTGCAGGTACCGCAAAGGCAATGCCTGACCATTTCAGTGAAATGTATTATGCACAAACAGTATCGCGCTTCGCTATTTCCTTGCTTAGTTACGGGAAGGCTTGTGGCACCCAGCAACAGAACCGCGCTGCGGCAATTATTTTTCTATTTTCTGATTGGCTGAAAATGCGCGCACCGGTGATGTCCATCCACATTCAAATTTGGCCAGTTGAGGCAGTGCAGAGATATCCAGAGCTCTCTGGATATCTCTGGGCAGTGCAAGGACCGGTGTTTTTAAAAATAATTTTTGTCTTGTTTTAAAATGTGTAGTAGGGCTGAATGTTGGAATTTACTGGAAATTTCTGGTTAGCTGAGAGGAGACATGTTTGGTGCTTTGATTCATACTATCCTGAGCTTATCCAGTGGACAATTGTGGGCCTATGTTCTGTTGCCATTGACGTAGTGATTTGATTTCAGCTTTGCTTGGGTGTGGGGTTGGTAAGGAACCAGTCTCATAGTCAAGAAATGAGACGGGTGATGTGCCGGTTGTTTGTGGTTTTTTTTTTTTTTTTGTGTGTGCCACTTTTTTTTTTTTCTTGGTATTTTGTGCTTGGCAAATGTGCAGCTGGTGGGCGGTAGTGTTTTTTAGGGAACTGAAAAATTAGGGGATGACTGGGACTGACTAAGGCTAAGAGACTGGACAGTACGGAAACGGCACTGCGGTCCGTGACCTTGATGTGTCCGATGACAGACTTGCAAAGGCCGACGGCGAAAAGAGCCTAAAAGTCTGATGAAACTGATAATACTAAAAATAATGAAATCTAGTTGTGTTCTCTTATTAATTCACCGAAACACTGAAAGGTATTTTAAAAATTAATTCTGATTACTTGTGTTTTCCCGAGTCCCTTCTGTTTTTTTTAACGACTTCTTCTATCAATTCTCATTTGGTAGGTATCGGCATGGACCAATATGTTGATCCAAGCTTCCACGGTGTTTTTCCCTTCCGTCCGTCTTTTTATCCAATTTTAGCTGTGATATGACCCAGTTCAGACACCGTTGATTGATTTGATTGTACATTGCTCTAACGTCCCGACAGCAACAAGACTTTCTCAGGACGTGCCTCAGTGCACTGCTTGTGAAAAAAAACCTAAACGGAACAATGAATGTATGTCGCCAGCCGGTCTAATACATTAAATAAACCTAACACATGGGGCCTAAATAAAGCTAAGACCATTTAGCAACACACATCCAATATCAAGAGCTACAGGCAGCGCAGACAGTAGGGAGAGTTTTAAAAAGGCAAATACAGGTGAATGGACAAAGGGTAGACAGAAACACGTGCCCCAGAATAGAGAGGAAAACCCACCCTGTGGGGCTGACCAGGGTGACCCTGGGAATTAATAAGTAGTTAACCCCACCCAAGTCCCCCAGGGCAGACCCGGGTGGGGGCAGTTCAGACACCAGCTGCGGTAACGCCGTGTGGCATTGTAGAGTAAATCAGAATACCGCAGGTGCCGGGTGTGAATGAAATGCCCTACCAGCAAGCTTGCCATCATACCTTTATTTGACAGATATGTCAGCTATAGCATTGTGTTATGTTCTGGTGTGGAGTGGGTTTCTTTGCATAGACTTTTTTGTTCTGAAATCCCATCAATTTTTATTAATTTGCCTTTTCTTTATAGCAGAATAACATTGTAGTCCAGTCTCTGGGTCTGCCAAAAGTGTCTCCAACCAAATGTAGACAGCTGGTGACTGGCTGTTTTACTTTTGTAAGCAGCATCACTCAAACACTACATGAAATGGCTATCGCACAAATCACAAAAGAGTCACTGAAGGTAATTCAGTCCTCAGCAATGACTAATTAATCCAGACCAAAAGGGTGACTGCCAAGCGTGTAATATGCAAAGAAGTACCCAACGGAGAAAGAAACACGCTTAGAAAAGACGGGTACAACACAATTTATTAATATTTCGGGTAAATATCCTTTGTCAAAATAAACAAACAGAGATTAGCCGCTACTTATCTTCATTGGCAAAAGGAATGTGGCAACTCTAAAATAGCGTGTTTCTTTCTCTGTTGGGTACTTCTTTAATGACTAATTATGACATAACTTCACTAAACAATGCCAACCAGCTGACCCATCGCCATTTTGAGTGACCTTTATTTGAATAGCCCTGATTTGACTGACGATTCAGACAAGGCACGGCCGAAGCAACTCTGCAGAGTATGCACTTTGATGTTCAAAGGCACTTCGATAGCTTAATTCATGAAATGTCCAAAGTACTGTACCATCACTGAAGCCTCCAAAGTAAGACACTTTGCGAAGTATAACTTATGTCAATGACATTATTGATACTCCCTGACAAAAGACACAATATAAGGACAAGGACATTTGATTCGATTAAAGTAATCACATCTGTCTGTTTATCGGCACGATATAAAACAAAACTGTTGCTCAATATAATTTATGTACCCAGTCAAAAACAAAACTGACTGTGCCTCGCGTCATTCTTTTTACGGCTGATTGTGGTGTTCAGATAAAAACACATGAATGGCAGACGCCGGCTGCCTGTATCGCTGTCAATACAGCGCGTAGATTTCGTTGACTCTGAAGACATCAGTGCATTGTATATTGTGCGTGTTACTGAGTAAATTCTACTTGTAACTAGATCACGCATAATTGCGGAAAATGCCAGCATGTTTGTTTATTTAGTTCTTTTAGGCCTGGAGGACCCGCGGCGCACGGCAGCATTTATCGGAGGAGACCGGGCTGTCCATATAAAAGAGTGTTCGAGGAAGAAGAAGAATTTAGTTCTTTTCACAGGTTGTCGATATCGCCAGCTGACATCTCGTCAATTTCACTTGTCAGTCCAGCGACTCACACGTTTCCTGGCGTCTTTCTCCGTTCATAAATTTCGAGCGTCCACTTCAACACACTAAGAAGTATTTAACTACTATGACACATAAGGAGCTTGTTAATGTTGCAGTATGAGCATATTTCGCGTTTCCGTTTTGAAAATGCAAGTACTATCGTCAAGATCGAGCATAGAGCGTATAATTGTGTACGCTCTAGATGAGATCAAAGACAATGGTAGTCTTTGATGAGATAGAGCATAATTTTTGTATACGCTCTATGAGATCGAGGCTTCTTGGCGGGCGCAAGGGATTTGGGGAAGGAAAGTATAAATGAATATTAATTTGCTTGTTATACAATATATTAATACATGTGTCAAAGAAGGGAAAACTTTATGGAACGGGTATATATATATATATATATATATATATATATATATATATATATATATATATATATATATATATATATATATATATATATATATATATATATATATATATATATATATATATATAGCAACTGACATGTTGCTTGATATTGTTGGCATCCTTCTGTCTCGGAAGACTATGGAATGTTATATGCGCTGGCTTGCTGGGTCAGTCCGTGTGACCATGCCGTTCTGGGCGAAGTGTATGGCGAGATCCTGGGATGCCCACTGAGTCATGAAGATCCCCCCCCCCCCCCCCCCCCCTCAGCCTCGCCGATATCAGTAGTCCCGAAAGCGGCAATACGGCGTTTGCACCAGTTTAGCTCAGTGCAGGAGCTGCCCTGAGAACAGTGCGTGGAAGACAAGGACCGGATTTGATTCGAGTCGAGTAATCACATCTGTCTGTTTATCAGCACTATATCAAACAAAATTGTTGCTCAATATAATTTACGTACCCAGTACAAAACAAAACTATGCCTCGCGTCATTCATTTTGTGGTAGGTTGCGGTGTTCAGACAAAACACATGAATGGCACATCATGAGATATTCCTTCCCGGCCAAAATCGCCCTTGCGCGCCAAAAAGACTCGAATGATCCGAGTCAGTTTCTCAGTTGATCAGTGATGATACTTGCATTATCAAAACGGAAACATGCTCATACAACAACATTAACAAGCTCCGGCCTTATGTGTAGCATTAATGAAATACTTCTTAGTGTGTATGAACGCGGCTCACAAAATTTATATCCGCACGACTGAACGGAGAAAAGACTTCAGGAAACGTAAAGAAGTACCCAACGGAGAAAGAAACACGCTTAGAAAAAACGGTACAACACAATTTATTAATATTTCGGGTAAATACCCTTTGTCAAAATAGACAAACAAACAGAGACATTATTTGCTACTTATCTTCAGATGCAGAAGGAATGTGGCAACTTTCAGGAAAGGACGTGCGAGTCACTGCAACGAGATGTCAGCTGGTCACCGGCCTAGATCAGTGACAACCTGAGAAACTTGAAGAACTAAATAAACAAACCTGCTGGCATTTTCTGCAATTACTATGCGTGATCTAGTTACAAGTAGAATTTACTGAGTAATACGCACAGTTATATAATTCACTGATGACTGCATAGTCAGACGAAATATCTACGCGCTCAGTCGACAGTGATATGCAGTCGGCTGCATTATCTGTTTAGTCTCGGCCGGTGAACACCTCAAAATGATCAGCCGCAATAATGCCAGCTGGTGATATTGACAACCTGAGAAACTTGAAGAACTAAATAAACAAACCTGCTGGTATTTTCTGCAATTATGCGTGATCTAGTTACAAGTAGAATTTACTGAGTAATACGCACAGGGATATAGTGCACTGATGACTTCATAGTCAGACGAAATTTACGCGCTTAGTCGACAGTGATATGCAGTCGTCTGCATTGGGCGCTCCTCAAATCACCAGTCAACAGCAACTCAACATAGGCCCACAATTCTCCATTGGATAAGCTCAGGATGGTATGAATCAAAGCACCAAACATGTCTCCTCTCAGCTAACCGGACATTTCCAGCAAATTCCAACATTCAGCCCTACCACAAATTTTTAAACAAGGCAAAAATTATTTTTAAAAACACTGGTCCTTGCACTGCCTGAATTGGCCAAATTTGACTATGTAACTTGAAAGAGGAACTCTCCCACCTGAACACCATTCAATCTGCCATCAGTGCAACTCTTAGACACTAGCTAAGTCAAACCCAAAGTGACACCATTGAATGTTGCTGCATCTTTAAGTTATGGCCCATTATGTGAAGTGCATTGTTGTGGCGTTAACTATGCTGTTGATGTTTTGGATCATGCATATCTGATGCCATGAGAAACAGACTAGATATGGTCAGAATGCCTCCAAAATTGGCATGTACATCAAGTAACATATCTGATTTTCAGAAATGTTGCATTTGAGACACAGGCACATGAAAGTGGTTTTTTTTTTCCATATTTTTCCATTACCCACCCCCCTTACTTTTTCTGTTTTTCCAAGTTTACACACACATGCAATACAGTCAAACTGACTTCTGGTGTGCTGGACAACTAAAAAAAGTTACCATGACACGGACATTGATGAAAAATGAGCTTTCAGACCCAAGGCCATTTCCTTGTGTATCTCAGGGCAGCCAAAAGGACAACGCCCAGACATCCTCATTGACCCTGTTATCTGGAGACAGCAAGCAGGAAGAGGCCTGTAACCAGCTGCCATGCCCTCTATGCTGCATGCAATCTTTTCTTCAGGCAAAGAGGTCATGAAACAGCTCTGCACTTTAAACATTTAAGTCTACCGAGCTATCCCACAGACAAAAGACTACACAAAACAGCCAAAACTATGCTACGCGGGACACACCGCATACCCAAACAAGTGTCTGGAGTGCTTATTTAGGAGGTAGCAGAGAAAAATGGTTATGTACAGTTCATTTTTATATAAAACACACTTTTCAGAGTCTCAAAACACCTCAACTCATGTTACAAATATAGTAGGCATGTGTGTGCCAAACTTGTGAACACTCCTGTAAAAGCCTGTACTGGTGGCTGCAACTGCTGCTCCCATAACAATGCACTTAAATGAGCTTTACGCAGTGTAAAAATGCTTATGTTTGGCTCAGAATAGACACCAGCGGAGACATCCCTCATGACAATTACAGCAGAATGACACCCCAGATGCAGCCAGTGTAGCAGGATCATGCAAAATAACTCTTCTGCATGTCACATTATTTTGGCAGCTTATTTTACTCTGAGGTCAGCTGTCTGATGAAATGCACATGCTGACACTGTTTCATTGTAGTTTTCATCTTAACCTTTGACCTTAAGCCCCCCCCCCTCCCCGCCTCCAATCCACCCCACCCCCCACCCCCTACTCCACCCACCCCACAACTTCAATAACTAAAAGATTGCATTTTTTTAACGCCCCAAACCCCACCCCTGTCAAGGTCAAAGGTCACAGCTCAGGGTCAAAGGTCAGACGCATGACTACCTGTAAGACAAGAAATAATGAACAAACACACTAAACATAGCTCCCAGTGCAGGTAAACAGGGTGTTGCAATGCAAAACATGCAAAAACGCCTATAAAACTGCAAACTCGGATCCCCACCCGGGTCTGCCCTGGGGGACTTGGGTGGGGTTAGGTACTTTTTAGTTCCCAGGGTCACCCTGGTCAGCCCCACAGGGTGAGTTTTTTTCTCTATTCTGGGGCATGTGTTTCTGTCTACCCGAGGTCCATTCACCTGTATTTGCCTTTTTAAAACTCTCCCTACTGTCTGCACTGCCTGTAGCCGATTGGATGTGTGTTGCTAAATGGTCTTAGCTTTATTTAGGCCCCATGTGTTAGGTTTATTTAATGTATTAGACCGGCTGGCGACATACATTCAATGTTCTGTTTAGTTGTTTTTTTCACAAGCAGTGCAGGCACGTCCTGAGAAAGCCTTGTTGCTGTCGGGACGTTAAGCCGGTACAATCTATGCAAACTCGGAGATTTCTTGGCAAAATTTCAAGTTTTTCATGATTTTTTCAGTTTTCCAACTGCAAAAGTCCAAACTCAATGATTGATATGGTTACATTAAACCAGTTTCCGGTCTATTTATTATGGCATGTGGTGACCTGACAGGTCACGGACTACAGTGCCGTTTCCATACTGTCCAGTCTCTTAGCCTTATGGCTTCCCTACACGGAGAAACGAAATGCACAAGAAACGAAACATTTTCATTGCATCGAAATGCCTTTTCCGCACACGCAGAAACGCGGTGAAAATTCATTTCGCCTGGTACAGGGGAAGTAACTGTTCACTGACACATGCTCTGGTTTGTATCGGTGGATATCGGGTCATATTTCTGACTACTGACGCTTAAAAACTAAACATATAAGACATGTGTGCCTTCACTTGCACAATTAAAGTGAATTGCCGACCATATCGAATAAACGTAAGCGCTTTTGAATGCGTAAACAAGGCTGGTCCAAGTGAATCGAGGATGCCGCCGTCTCGAAGCGATAGCCGCCATCTTGTAGGCGGCTTCGAAGAGCAGCCGATGAAAGTGGGGTTCAGAAAACTGACCTAAAATCATATTTTGGTGGTACTTTAGTGATGATACTTGATAGATTCCATTTCGAAAATGATTTCTCCGCTTAAATCGTACAGAATCGTGCGTCACATCACGCAATTCTAGCCATAATAGACCTGACTCCACGGCATCGCTTTACCGTTGCAGTCCTCAGTGTTTGGGCTTGAATGACGTCAGATTGGGGTGTGACCGAGCGGACGGCGCTGATTGGGTGACGGGTAAAATGTTTCGGCGAAATGTTTCGCAAAATAGAGACAAGTTCTATTTCGTGAAATGTGTCGTTTCGCATTTCGTGAAACGGTGAAATGTTGGAGAAATGTTGGAGAAATGTCTGAAATGCGGACATTTCGAGGAAATGTTTCGTTTCGTTTCTCCATTTGAGGAAGCCTTTAGTCAGTCCCAATCATCCCCTAATTTTTCAATTCCCTAAGAAACACTACCGCCCACCCAGCTGCACATTTGCCATGCACAAAATACAAAAAAAAAAAAAAAAAAAAAAAAAAAAAAAAAAAAAAAAACAGCACATCACCCGTCTCATTTCTTGGCTATGAAACTGGTTCCTTACCAACCCCACACCCAAGCACAGCTGAAATCAGCGTGCTCCTCAAATCACTACGTCAACAGCAACTCAACATAGGACCACACTGAATTCTCCATCGGATAAGCTCAGGATGGTATGAATCAAAGCACCAAACATGTCTCCTCTCAGCTAACCGGACATTTCCAGCAAATTCCAACATTCAGCCCTACCACAAATTTTTAAACAAGGCAAAAATTATTTTTAAAAACACCGGTCCTTGCACTGCCTGAACCATAGAGCGTATATATAGGGAGAGGCTATCTGGCACTTATCAGCGTAGGGACCGCCCGCCATACTGCGGGTTCCACTAACCGCTACCTAGTCCGCACTGTGTTTATGCTCATAGCCTGTATATACTGCTGCCTTTTAACACCTGTCAGAGATAAGGATAAACAGGCGTGTGAACTGTACAGACTTGTACTTGGCGTGCATTTCCAAAATAATACACACATTATAAACTAACCAAGTGGTCTAAAAGCGTTTCAGTGTTTCCTTACGGCGGCCCGCACGGCAACCGGTTACTGATCTTACTTTACGTAAGGTTACAAAATAAAGTAGGTTATAGCACTGTCAGGGGAGAGAAATGTGCATGATCGACCAGTGCATAGATCTACTGTGGCCAAAGCACAAACAAAAAAAAACAAACAAAAAAAAAAAGAGATAGGAAAGAGAGGGGGCGCTAAGAGAGTGACTGAAAGCAATGCATATGGAAGCCCCCCCCCCCCCCCCACCGAAGGGGGCGTATCACATATCCACTGTTCCAGCCACTCAGTGCATGGAAATTTAAATCTAGGTCCCCCAAGGGGGGTCCAGATATTTAGCCGGTGTGGACAGCTGTTTCGGTCTTGGCGACCTCTTCAGCACACCATCGGCAATACTGGAGGAGGCAGGAAATTCTGCCTACCTGCAATGACAACCACATTTTACTGTGGTGTCTGCAGGGGCACACATTCCATGCCACCACCTAGAGTTAAATTTCCATGCACCCTAAAAGAGAACCTACCAAAAGGGGGGAAGGGGTTGCAGTTTACGTAAGTTTAGACAGGACTATGACTGTGCTATGCTTGCGGAAGATCCACTAAAGTGTAGTAAAACTGTTGCCGCTAGGGTTTCACGTGAAAGAAAAACAGAAGATAGTGGTAGAAAACCCTTTAAAATAGAAACAAATAACGACGTTTCGGATCAAAGATCCTTCCTCAGGTGACATGGAAACAAACGTAGAACAGAAAAGAACCAGAAAGAAAAGACGTCATCCTGTATAGAGAGAATTTAGAATGACGTAAAACACACACACACACACACACACACACACACACACACACACACACACACACACACACACACACACACACACACATAATGACGCAAATACACATGCACAAAACACGTAGCACAAAACTTACGTCTATATACATTCACGTCACTGCATACATTCGCATTCACTCGTGCCTGCTGCAGCTCACACACACACACACACACACACACACACACACACACACACACACACTCTCTCTCTCTCTCTCTCTCTCTCTCTCTCTCTCTCTCTCTCTCTCTCTCTCTCTCTCTCTCAAAGGTAGCATCCAGTATCAACAGTGAGGTCAAGTCTGGCACCAACTACCCATCAGGCCGAGCATACATCCCTAGGGGCGAATATTCAAGCCGCGCGGATGGTAAGTGCCAAGCCTGTCCGCGAAAAAGGATTCTGTCATTTTGCGGCGGATGAAGTGGGATGTATTTTGCCAAAGGATGCGTATGATGAAACATGAGATGACATAGACAATATCCGATGACTGGCATGTGAATGATCGGTGAACATGAAAAGATGACAGGGGTCCGGTGATGACGGGGGATGTGTTGATGTACGGACATGCTTTGCAGTGTGGTTGCTGACAAGGGTGTGTGCCAGGTGGTAAGGTGTTAGATGCGCGAAGTGAACTGTGAACAAGATGATCGCGTAGGTTAGTGTCGCGTTTGTAAGCGACCAGCGGACGCTCAGGAAATATGTCTTTCAATACTGTGTCATTCTGAATGATGTGGAAGTTCCTGAGGAGAATGTTTTTGATGGGGATGTTGTGAGGATGATACGTGATATACAGGACCGGCCGGTCCTCTGCAGCACTGTGAGTTTTCTCCCTCAAAGCTTCACTTCTGCTTGTGGCCTCAGCTTTAGAACGAGCGGTGTTGACTGACGATGTCTTGGGGGTATCCCTGGTGTGAGAAGAAAGTGGCCATGGTTTGGGTCTGGTTGGTGAAGTCGTCGTCGCTGCTGCAGATCCGACGGAGTCGCAGAAATTGGGAGAATGGGATACCGTTTTTGGTGGCGGCAGGATAACTGGATGAAAACTGCAGGTAAG
Source organism: Semisulcospira habei (assembly GCA_036245525.1). Lineage (NCBI taxonomy): Eukaryota > Metazoa > Mollusca > Gastropoda > Semisulcospiridae > Semisulcospira > Semisulcospira habei. The sequence goes on from BTPG01000002.1 coordinate 161,235,706, forward strand.
TGTGGGCGTCGGTGGGCTTGTAATGGACGGTAGTATGGAGTTTGTCAGAGTCGGCTTTGGTGGATATTCAGATGTCGAGGAAGGGCACAGACTCCTCGGAAATCTCATGCGTGAATCGGAGAGACGGATGAAACGATGAGATGAAATTGATGAATTGAAGTGTGTCGGTCATGCTTCATGAGGTGACGCCCAAGCAGTCGTCGATGTAGCGCTTGAAGAGATCTGGCAGAGGTCCAGTGTATTGAGTGAAAATCTTCTCCTCCACGTAGCCCACAAACAGACAGGCATAGGAGGGCCCCATTTTAGTGCCCATGGCGACTCCTTTTTTCTGTTTGTAGTGCTGACCCATAAATTGAAAGGAGTTCATGGACAGCACCAGTTCGGCTAAGCGGAGGATGGTTGTGGTGTCGATCTTCAGATGATGTTTGCAGATGAAATGTTTCAATGCTATTAGGCCGTCTTCATTGGGGATGTTGGTATAAAGAGCCTCTATGTCCATAGTGAATAAAATCTTGTGTGTTGCTGCGTCAGGGAAGGTGCGATCCAACAGGTGAAGGGCGTGGTTAGTATCTTTTACATATGTGGGAAGAGCACGGACCAATGGCTGGAGGATGGAGTCGATGAACTGGGATATAAGCTCTGTGGGACAAGAGCAAGCCGAAACAATGGGGCGACCCGGTGTGTCTGGTTTGTGGATTTTAGCGAGGACGTAGAATCTTGGCTCTTTAGGTTCCCTCACCACGAGTGAATTGGCCTGCGATGGTAATTTTCCCGCAGTAATGGCGATGGTAATGGTTTGCCTCACCACTTTGTTGTCAGACGCGGTTTTCTTAGCAGGGATAGGTAGGTAGAACTCGCCGTCCTGTAACTGACGTTCAACCTCTTTGACGTACAGATCCCTACGCCAAACTACTACCGCGCCACCTTTATCCGCTGGTTTAATGACGATGTCATCACGTTTCTTCATTTCCTGAAGAGTCTTCATATCGGCTGTGGTCATGTTAAAGTGCTTCACTGGCTTAGATCTGATCATGGCCACGTCATCTTCACATCTGTTGATGTATCTTTCCAAGGCTTTGAATTCACTGACCTACCTTTGGCGTCCACATGCTCGGTTGATAAGGAAAAGACAACTTGTCGTCGTCCTCATCACCACTGGTGTTCTGGTGAGGGGCTCGAACACCGCCAAAGTGGGCTGCTAGGCGGAGTCGGCGGAAAATGATATTGTTGAACATCAAGCAAAGTGGAAACGTGATCAGCTCTAGGCTTTAAAGGAACAAACTTGAGTCCTCGAGAAAGTACCTGTCTCTCAGCATCAGAAAGCTGAAGATCGGGTGGTATGGTTACTACAGAGGCGGTTATGTTGTTAGTCCGCTGTGGGGGGATTTGGTTGCGAGAAGGCAACAGATTACTGAGCTTTTTCTTCTTAGTGTCAACTAAGGAGTCATAGAATTTCCCCGTTGGCCACGCGCATGATCTGTATGATTGTAGAGCAAGTTGTCTGATCACATAAAGTAAGCATCTGACGGCGAAAGTGGCCCAGACTTTTGTCTATGACTTTCAGCTTCTGCGTGTAGTGATGGATGGTCGTGTTCATGAGGCGAGCAGCTGCAGTGGTCAGGATAGATTGAACCGACCGTTGGCTCGAACGTGGAAGAGAAGGCGAATGATGAAAATGTAGAGCAAAACCTTTTGTTATTACCTTATTACGGGAGCAAGTGCGCAGGAAATGCACGTGACTACAGAATCGTGTCTTGTCCAAAACAGTCTTCAAATACGCTACGCCAAGCGACTGAGGGATAGTAGGTAAGTTACGAAGAGAGTCCAGCGCTTTGCCGAAAAACCGTCACGATGACAAAGGCATGGCGCTTGGTGATGTGGAAGTATAGGACGGTGACAACAAGCAGCACAGTAGACAGACGAAGAAAGCGTGGACGATGTGACAGGTAAATTCCATGAAGAAAACGGTAAAACAGAGGTGAAAGACAACAGGACTTACGGAACAGCGGGTCGCAGCGGGATCAAAGTTAATCAAAATAGTAGTAAAACTGTTGCCGCTAGGGTTTCACTCGTGAAAGAAAAACAGAAGATAGTGGTAGAAAACCCTTTAAAATAGAAACAAATAACGACGTTATTCACATGCCAGTCATCGGATATTGTCTATGTCATCTCATGTTCTCACTGCCCAAAGATGTTGTATGTGGGGGAGACATACCGTGGCACTCCCTGAACGCTGCGAGGAGCATGTTCGTTCGATCCGCCGATACAACAACCAGATTGGACGTCATTTCAACGAACCTCCTCATAGCCTCACACATTTTAGCATACGCATCCTTTGGCAAAATACATCCCACTTCATCCGCCGCAAAATGACAGCAAATCCTTTTTCGCGGACAGGCTTGGCACTTACCATCCGCGCGGCTTGAACATTGAGTCGCCCCTAGGGATGTATGCTCGGCCTGATGGGTAGTTGGTGCCAGACTTGACCTCACTGTTGATACTGGATGCTACCTTTGAGTGTGTGTGTGTGTGTGTGTGTGTGTGTGTGTGTGTGTGTGTGTGTGTGTGTGTGTGTGTGTGTGTGTGTGTGTGTGTGTGTGTGTGTGTGTGTGCGTACACCAAATCACTGAAATGGTTTACTTTCTTTACCATCCTTATGCAAAATGGGTGTGTGTAAAATTCTGGGTGACCAAGTCAGACACCCATTTTTTCTGAGGGTTGTTTCTGTATTATCTTTCATTCAAAAGTCAGAAAAAAATATCAAAATACGATGTCCCCATTTTAACAGATTTACTTCATGGTTGTGTTTCAGGGATGCCCTGGGCCTGTGTGTGGACACGGAAGCGGCCGGAGTGTTTTCAGATCAATTTGATGATCGCTGATTGGTTAGCCCAACACCGATGAACGGAGTTGTTTCCCTTGCTTAAACGTCTTTCGTCTCCAACTGTCACCGGCCATTCTTTCGCGTTTGCAGAGGTACTTTATGCAATATTTCTTAGTTAAGAGCACGCCCAAATGTACTTGTTCAGTGCAGTTATTTAACTGAGAGATGCCTCCAATCCCCGATACCCGTTTGGCCCAGAAAAATAAGGCGTCTGCTTCAACCGTGGCTCGGTCCGTGTCTTCGGCCTCTCAGCCACTCTGACCGTTGAGTCTTGTAGTAAATGATAATAGAACCCCACGATTTTAACAAAAGCTTTCTTCTTCAATGAAAGGAATTCGTTCAATAACCCCATTACAAGGTCAATCTGCCACGTGATTTTTTTTTTTTTTTTTTCTGACATGTGTTAACTTGCCACATGCATGCACAGTATCAGTTGACCTTTTTTTTAAAAACAAAAATGGCACCAGATTTCAATCCTCGTTCGCAAAACTGCCTCGCGATTCGAAGAACAAACGTCCACAAACAGGTCTTTAGGAATGTGCAACTGAAGTGTCGCTTTTTACTGTATTGCCAGTTTTTAGTTCTCAGGGTCACCCTGGTCAGCCCCACAGGGTGGGTTTTTCTCTCTATTCTGGGGCATGTGTTTCTGTCTACCCTTTGTCCATTCACCTGTATTTGCCTTTTTAAATATCTCCCTACTGTCTGCACTGCCTGTAGCTCTTGATATTGGATGTGTGTTGCTAAATGGTCTTAGCTTTATGTCTTGGCCCCATGTGTTAGGTTTATTTAACTCATTCTACCCCAGACACACCACGGCAGGATAAGGATCCACCATGATAGTTCAAGGGTGATGCCAGAATAGCTTGGCGCCTACGGGCGCCAAGCTATTCTGGCATCTCCCTTGAACTACCATGGTCGATCTGTGCCCTGCACTGCAATGCAGTCTTGAGAGGACAGGGGCAAAATTTAAGGATTTTGGTGTTGGGGTAGAATGAGTTAACGTATTTGACCGGCAGGCGACATACATGGCAATGTTCTGTTTAGGTGTTTTTTTTTTTTTTTCACAAGCAGTGCAGGCACGTCCTGAGAAAGCCTTGTGGCTGTCGGGACGTTAAGCAGTGTACAATCAATCTGATTCAAAATGTCAGTTGGTTTACATGGTTGTATTGGACATGTTCTCAGCAACACCGTTTTGGTCACACCATCATCTTCATTTTATTGGCTGGCGTGCGTGCGAAGCAAAAGTGAGTTTATGTTCTGGGCCACTGGTCGTCCGTCCGTCGTCCATGGTAAACTTTAACTCATTCTACCCCAACACCAAAATCCTTAAATTTTGCCCCTGTCCTCTCAAGACCGCATTGCAGCGCAGGACACAGATCGACCATGATAGTTCAAGGGTGATGCCGCCAGAATAGCTTGGCGCCCGTAGGCGCCAAGCTGTTCTGGCATCACCTTTGAACTATCATGGTCGATCCTTATCCCAGGGGTGGGATTCTTCCGCGTTTCCGCGGATTTCCGCGGAAATTCTTTCACAATTCCGCTGAAGCATATTTATTTTCCGTGTCTAATAACAACGAAAAAGACGAGAAAAAAAATTCTTCTTAAATGGCCAAAAAATCTCAAATGGGTTGGATTTGTATGTAGTTTGGTTCACTATCGCCCGACACTTCCGGTAGCTTTAGGTCGCAGTGGAAAATGGCGGTGAAAAAGGATATTGTCCAAGACAGAGTGCCGTTTAGTGTGCATCTGAACATAAACTGGTACGCACATTCCATTTTTATACTGCAGATCAGGAGTGTCATAACAAAGTCCATTTTCGGGTGTGTTTGGTCTCGCTCCCCCTGTCGGTTTTTGGATACTTTGGCGAACGGTGGACACGCGCCTCCCCCCCCCCCCCCCCCCCTGTCGTTTGATTTTTCGGCCGCTGAAAATGAAGGACATTCCCCCCCCCCTCCCCCCCCCCTCCCCCCCCTCCCCCCCCCCCTCCCCCCCCTCCCCCCCCCTCCCCCCCCCCCCCCCCCCCCCCGTCGTTTGATTTTCTGCGTTTTCTTTGTTACTAGAATCCCACCCCTGTTATCCTGCTGTGGTGTGCCTGGGGGTAGAATGAGTTAACGGTGGCATTTTCTCGGAGACTATTCAAGCCACATTCTTCAAGCTTGGCCCAAGGATACTTTGTGGCAAGACCTTTTTAAACATGCCAATTTGAGTGACCTCTCTCAAAGGGTCACGCAGGGTTGACAAATATGTGAAAACTGCTTGCATTTTCAGAAAACGTGGATTTTGACTGCTGCAGAAGCCAGCCCTCGTCACCGAGGTCACACATATGTAAATCGGTCATACACAGGATTACTCTTTTTATTCTTGTGCAAGGCCCCTTAAACCAAAATTGGGCTGTTTCTGTTTCTAATGCAGATTTGGTTTCAATCTTTCTTTCTTTCTTTCTCCAGTTGGCAAATGGCGCCTGGGATGGACCCGAGACTGAGAGTAGTGCCAGCGCATCGCAATACGAGGGCAGTGATGACGAGGAGTTTGTTCCTGGCTCGAGCTCACCGGATTCAGAGGGTGTGTCGGCATCAATTGCTGGGATCTCTGACATAGACAGTATGGTATCGACTATGTTAGATTTCATCAAAGTGGCAGGTTCGGGGTGGCCAGGTGTTGGTGACGCTAGTACCAGCAAGGTGCAGTGTGCGTTAGGGGGTGGCAATGAGAATGTGGATAGGCAGGAGGAACATGATGCTGGAAAGAGTGGGGAAAGAGCACTTACAGAAGAAACAGGTGTGCACGTGTCGCAGAGAGGGAAAGGAAAGTACAAATGGGACAAGAAACATGCATGCAAATTGTGTGGCAAGCTTGTCCTGAAAATGTGCACGCACTTACAAGATGTCCATGCAGATGAGGCAGACATTGCTAAAATTTTGTCGATGCGGAAAAAAGGGACCAAGCAGAGACGTCGAGCATGGATCAGACTACAAGATGAGGGTGATTACATGCATAACGTTGCTGTTCTTGAAAACAAATCCGGATGTTTGATTCCTAAGTATCGCACCAAAACTAGTAAGGTAGACGACCTTCTCGCCTGTAGCCATTGCAAAGGGCTCTGTCAAAAAAAGCTGATCTCTGTACACTCAAAACATTGCTGTCAGAAGCCAGGAGGGTTTCAGATCACTCGGCGAGGAGACGCGGCGCGCCGTGGTCGGCTAATGCTTCCAATACCCTTAGACGTTGAATTTTCATTCTATCACAAGGTCTTGGCCAGCCAGAGAGATGATGAGATAAGCCGTCTCATCAGAACTGACCCCTTGCTTCTTGAGTATGGAAAGAGATTATTTGACCGCAGGGATATTGAAGAACACACGGCTGGACAAATCAGCTCCAGGATGCGGGAGTTAGGGAGACTATTAAAGATTATCAGAGTGAGGTCAGAAATGAAAATCGCAAGTTTAAATGCTGTGATCAATTCAGCTAGCTTTGATCATGTTGTCCTGGCTGTAAAAGAGCTAGCAGATTTTGATGAGGACACACATCAGTTCAAAAAAGGCAATCTCGCAATGCGCATAGGCCATGCTTTGAAAAAGTGTTCACAGATCAAACAGTCACAGGCATCCAAACAGCTTGGGCAGGGTTCAGACGACAGGTGGCGACAGGAGCTCTCTGAGGCACAGCGGTTTGACTCTGTCTTCAACGGGGACTGGTATGATTGTGTGTCCGCTACAGCAGCCCAGTCGGTCGGGAAAATGACCATGAACAAACCCAAGCTGATCCCATCATGTGAAGATGTGAGGAAGGTCCAACAGCTTCTTGAGACAAGGATGGTTTCGGAAGATTATCCGACAGTGGTTAAAGCAACTCTTTGTGCTGTATCACTTTTCAACCGAAAACGAGGGGGAGAAGTTCAGAGAATGAAGGTGTCAGACTTCCAGAATGCTAAGATTGGATCGATCACCAATCAAGATATCCTGAAAGGTCTCAGAGGTTGAGAAGAAAATGGTGAATCATTTTCAGCGAGTGGAAATCAGAGGCAAGTTTAATAGGAGTGTTCCCGTTTTGCTGACGAAGAAGATGATGACAACTGTGGACAGAATCCTTCAAATGAGGCAATCAGTGCCAGCTCTCGCTGATTCCCAGTACATCTTTGCCACACCTTCTGGTCAGAGGCCTTACAGAGGCCATGATGTTCTGAAGGCCCATGCCCTAGAAGCAGGGGTGTCATACCCAGCCATGTTCACATTTACTCAGTTGCGGAAGCAGCGGGTTGCAACTTTGGCTCAGTCAATGGCCATCTCGGAGTTAGACCAGGATCAGCTGGCAGATTTCCTTGGCCATGATATTTGGATACTTCGCCATATCTACCGCCAACCTCAAGACGTCCTTCAAAAGGCAAAAGTGGCAAAGATTCTTCTGTCAGTTAACAATGGGAGGACAGATTTTGAGAGTTGCATTAGAGCTGAGCTGGGCGATGATGAAGAGATTGACTTTGACAATGAAGACACATCAGAAACTGGCAGAGAGGTCTCGGGGGGAACAGCACCTGTGAATGAAGCAAGTAGCAAGTCAGCAACACAGGAATCGATGAGCATGACGGAGAAAAGACGTCCAGAGCCTGATGACAATCTAGATAGTTTTGATGATGACAGTACTGCGTCAGCTCCTGTTCGAAAGAAAGCTAGATTTACAAGGAAACCATGGGGGGAAGCTGAAGAGAAAGCTGTTCAAACTCGTTTCAAGACACACTTCGTCATGAACAAACTTCCTGGAAAGGCCGAGATACAGTACGCAATGGCAGAGGAGCCTGCACTTAGACATAGGCGCTGGACAAACATTAAGGATTACGTCCGCAAAAGACTGAAAAAGTTACAAAAGAAATGAATTGAGGTTTCCCGCCACTCGCGGCATTTTCGATTTCATACAGATTTATTACATGAGTGTTATTATTGGGGTGGTTTCAGCATGTATAGCCAGCTTTTTTTTTTTTATCTGATGGACGCCTGGATCATTTTGTATACTGTATAACCTTTGGATTTGCAAAACGAAACAGCCGGCTGGGGACAAAAGACAATAATAAGATAAGAAAACCATTGACAATGTAAAGATTGATTACAAGAGTGTTATGGGGGGGGGGGGGGGGCGGGGGGCGGATCATTTTGTAATATACTGCATGCCATTTTAAAAACTCTGCAAATGAAAGAATGGTTGGTTGTACTGCATACCATTTTAAAAACTCTGCAAATGAAAGAATGGTTGGTTGTTGGAGACGAAAGACGTTAAATAAAGGCTGAAGTTTCAAGTGATTTCTTATGTTGTCAGAACTTAATTAATTAATGTCAGTGTTCTGTTCTGTCATTTTAACTCATTCTACCCCAAGACCGGAATCCCCAAATGTTGAAGTCGTCTTCAGAAGACTGCGTTGCAGTGCAGGACACAGATCCACCATGATAGTTCAAGGGTGATGCCCATAGGCGCCAAGCTATTCTGGCATCACCCTTGAACTATCATGGTGGATCTTTATTTTGCTGTGGTGTGTCTGGGGTAGAATAAGTTAAGCCCGAATGTTGAAGTCGTCTTCAGAAGACTGCGTTGCAGTGCAGGAGACACAGATCCACCATGATAGTTCAAGGGTGATGCCAGAATAGCTTGGCGCCCATAGGCGCCAAGCTATTCTGGCATCACCCTTGAACTATCGTGGTGGATCTTTTATTTTGCTGTGGTGTGTCTGGGGTAGAATAAGTTAAGCCCAAATGTTGAAGTCGTCTTCAGAAGACTGCGTTGCAGTGCAGGAGACACAGATCCACCATGATAGTTCAAGGGTGATGCCAGAATAGCTTGGCGCCCATAGGCGCCAAGCTATTCTGGCATCACCCTTGAACTATCGTGGTGGATCTTAAATTTTGCTGGGGTAGAATAAGTTAAGTGTTCGTTTCTTCATCTGGGTCTTTTTCTATCTTTCATATTTTTCCACACTTTTTGACCCGCATCATAGTCATACTGAGGCTAATAGCTTCAAATTTGTTCACTGCCATAATTCTATGCAAGCTACATTACAGTACTTACAGATGAGGACATAGACCAATGGCTTTAGTTCAAGGGTGGTGCCACAATAGCTTGGCGCCTAGAGGCACCAAGCTATTCTGGCACTAACCCTTGGACTATTTCAGTCACACTAGTTGCACACACTGGTGTATTCCGAATGATAAGGGTTAATATTCAAAATGCTCTGTTGCTGTTTGTCTGAAACTCCAGAGTACCCAAAAACAAAAAAAAAAGTCCTTTAATTTCCAGAATACATTATGTTGATTCTCACATCAATGCCATGATAAACTGTTTTGCTTCAGAAGGACAAAACGCAGCAATGTTTAAAAGATTTCCTCTGTAAAAATCATAATCGAAAGGTTTCGGGCCAGTGTTTATTGAATTTTGCACCATACAATGTAAAGAATGTTAAAGCACACATACACATTAAGTTGGAAAAAAAATTAATGTGAAAAAGAAGTATTCCATGAACTTGACCTTATTACAGACGCCTACTGTTGTGAAGACACCCATTTTGACTGTAATGCCAGTCCCACCCACTTTATTGGCAGAAACCCATTTTTTTGGGCATCTAGTGGCTCTGTTTCTAGAAAATGTCTATTTTATTTTAAGTTATAGAGCTTAGTTATAAGGTGAGTTCTAAACATTCGCATCAATTCCAGAGCCCTTGAATAAATAGAAATATGGGAACCCTTTTTCACATGAAATGGTAGGTAACCCACTGTGAGGCTTATGTGCGCCTGTGTGTGTGTGTGTGTGTGTGTGTGTGTGAGCTGCAGCAGGCACGAGTGAATGCGAATGGCCGGTATGCAGTGACGTGTATGTATATAGACGTAAGTTTTGTGCTACGTGTTTTGTGTATGTGTATTTGCGTCATTATGTGTGTGTGTGTGTGTGTGTGTGTGTGTGTGTGTGTGTGTGTGTGTGTGTGTGTGTGTGTGTGTGTGTGTGTGTGTGTGTGTGTTTTACGTCATTCTAAATTCTCTCTATACAGGATGACGTCTTTTCTTTCTGTCGTGTTCTTTTCTGTTCTACGTTTGTTTCCATGTCACCTGAGGAAGAATCTTTGACTCCGAAACGTCGTTATTTGTTTCTATTTTAAAGGGTTTTCTACCATTATCTTCTGTTTTTCATCCACTAAAGTTTTTGAATGTTATCTTGGTGCCATATTTCTAAGGAATTGCGCCAAAAGTATTGCTCTGCTCTCTACTCTGCTTCAGTGGTCGATCCATTTGGCTCGGCAGCCGGAATGCCAGTCGCTTATGGAAATCAGTCGTATCTTTAGTTCCCTGTTTTTACACCTCTGTGTCCCTACGTGACTGATCCATCTCTCTTGCCCCATATCATATACACTATGTGCATACTGTGGATGAAATGAAAAACATAAGTTCTTAGGACTGCCTTCTTCCTGCTCGCACACCGACTACATAACACTCCCGGACTGACCGTGACCCACACACGCACACACCCGCCATCACACACACACACACACATACACACACACACACACACGCACGCACAGAGAGAGAGAAAGACAGACAGACAGACAGATGATGATGGAACGTTTTTATTCAGGATAAAAAGTTATCTTCCAAACTGCCCTGCTACTCTACACATACAAAAATACACCAGACGATACAGCAAAAGATAAAACATATATAAGTAAAAAGACCCATTCCCCCCCCCCCCCCCCCCCCCCCCCCCATCCCACCCTCAGAAAAAAGAAAAGAAAAATTAAAATAAAATTTAAAAAAATAAATAAAAATAAAAAATAAAAAAATATATATCTACAAGTATGAACCTGACATGTTAATGCAGACAATCGAACTATTATATAATCTGCAGCAACAGTTGAAGATTATTAGGTAATAGGAAACCTGTCACTAACTATACGAATAGTAGCATAATAATGGAGCCGAACATACTTGACTTCTGAAGTAAATATTTATGGAGGCACTATCTTTGAAGACGCTAATCTTACAAATGATTTCAGGTGTGGAGGTAAAATATTCCACGCTTTAGCACCTGAAAAGTAAAGGCTGGTTTTACAGATGTCTAATCTAATGTTTGGAAGGTGGATCGAACTATTTCTCGTGTTTTTCCTATTATTGTCGGAAAATAGAGTTTTTAGATAGGGTGGGGCTTTTCCGTGCATGATCTTGTGCAGCAGAACACAGCGATTAAATTCAAACTGTTTATTCAATGTTAGCAACTTGAGAGATTTTAATTTTTCGTCAGTCGAAGTATGACCGGGAAGTAATAATTTCAGTAATGCCCCGACGATACAAGAAATTACTGACTTTTTTCATGTGAACTTCGTTGCATCCATCCCAGACGGTAGAACTGTAGTCACAATGCGTTTTAATATGTGCATGGAAAAGAGTTAACGGATATCTGTATTAACTATATGGCGTAGTTTTGATAACAGAAATAGATTTTTAGAGATTGTTTTGCATACAGTCAGTATGCGGTTTCCAGCTTAATTGGTTGTCCACTATAACGCCTAATAAGCGATGCCTAGTTACTTGTTCTACAGGCAGGCTAAGGAGAGTGTTAAAGGTGGTAGGCCATGCTGGTGTTTCGGACGTGTAGTAACTAGCATGCTCTTTGTCTTTAGAATACTAATAATCATGTGATTATCACTGCACCAGCCACAGTGACAGAGGCAGAAGAAACAAGAAACACAGACAGAGGCTGAAACAGACAGCCACAAGAGGCCGAGACACTGACTGATAGACAGACAGAAGAGCCTGGGCAGAAATACTGACAGACAAACCGACGAACATGAACTCTGAAAATGGAGCTGATTATTTTATTATGCAGACGCTTTCTGAGTCTTTCGTGCCGAACTCTATTGAAATAATGTAAAAAGAATCTGACACTCACTGTCAGTGTTTCAGTGACTTCCGTAGGATTTACGTGACACTCATACCTATCTTTATGAACCGGATAGAATGGTATGACACGCGAACATTTTCAATTTATACCATGTAATGAAAGTATCGTATTTTTAGCCGACTAAACAATACAAAATGTTCAATGGTGGTGTCAGAACAGCGCACATTTGGGAGCTGTACACCGAAGACTTTAATTTTGTACACTGACCGGGACATAGCCCATTACAGTTCAAAAGTTTGTGCATTTAGGAGCTTAGGTATTCTGGACTACCTATGAACTATCATGGTTTGGCGCTGAGCTATTCAGTCTGGAACCACCCTTGAACATGGTCGATCCTTCTAGGGTGCCACTGAAGCTATTCTGGCCGGCGCCACTCTTGATTATCACTACTGAGGCGCCAAAGATATGTTGCTATCACACCGCTTGAACTATCATGGTAGGCGCTAAGCTTGATTCTGATACCACTCTCAGTTGAATATGGTCGCGATCACTCTAAGTGTCATGCTATTTTGGCACAGCCCTTGAAATAGTGGTAGGCCCGGTAGCGAGCCGCATGAAGTTCGGCTGGCACTACTCCGGCCTTCACGTCTGAGTATGTGGCCATCGTGATCACTTTAGGGGCTAAACTATTCTGGCACTACCATTGAACTATCATGGTCGATCTATCTTCTGTACATGTCAAGCCTCGATGCGTTAGTGAGATTCAGCCCGTCATCATGATGTGAATGCAAACGTGAACTGTCTCTGCCGCCGCCTAGTGCCAGCGGCCGCGCTGGCGAAGAACTCTCAAGATGGCGGCCGCTGCCTACGCCGCGACGCCGCACGCTGTCGCCACTTTATAATTATACGCTCTATGGCCTGAACTGGCCAAATTTGACTACGTAATGTGACCTATGATCACGGTGACCTGCTCCCACAAAAGGTACCTTAAGTCGCTTTCAGCCAAATGGAGCTACAGGCCGAAAAGAGTGCAGGGGGTCATCTTGGATCAGTTCGAATGATCAACTTTAAATGCATGTTTCTCGCTTAATAAGAGGTCTACAACAATAGTTTTTGCATCAAGTTAATTTGTTTTGCTTGTAGATTGTAATTATGTAATATCTCAAAACTCAAAATTTCCGACTTATGTTCCCTTATTAGTATTAGTAGGGTTTGCGCGCTGCGAGTCAACTGCCGGGTCATGTGACGTAGGGAGGAACTAAACAAGGGGTTTCAGTGTATCATGTCACGGTCACATGGTACGGTTTGCGCTAAAGCAACTGGTCGTGTGACGTAGGGATGAAAACAAATATTATATATATATCATAGCATTATTGTACAAGAAAGAAGGAGAACAAATAGAGAGAAGAAAAAAAAAAATGCCCCGGCAGGGGATCGAACCCTGGATCTTCGGTTTACGAGACCGACGCCTTACCACTTGGCCACCGAGGCAGTTGCTGTCTTGTGTCCATAATACGTTTGTTATAGTCAAGTTTTGTGTCAGACGTCTACCCCATTTCGTAACTACAATTTTGTAATAGTAGATATTTAAATACTCAGCCTAAGGAAGACTATTTAGCACCTAACATAAGTCACTTCCGTAATCTGCCTCACATTTTGTTCACCTCTGATGTTTGAAATAATTATGGCCGGGTCAGTCTCTTGCCAGTTTTTTTAATGGAAACGTTCGGAACCCTAGAGCTTTCCGTTAGCGGTAGCACTCCAAACGCGGCTCTCAGAAACAAACGAAAACCGCCTCTTAGATGTCTTTACCGTTTCTTTGAAAGATTGCCGATAGAAAGCGAAAACCTGAAATGAATCCAAGGAGACTGGAAGGAAGTTATAAAGTTTAGTACAATTACCTGACAGTACGGGTACACCGTGGCCGTACAGGCACACTTGAAATCTGCAGAGGTACACAGAGACTGGACACAGCAAGATGCCATATTGCCGTTTCCCCCAATAAAGTGCCTTTTTTTGTCAAACACAAGGGGCAAATTGCCTTCAGGTGTTGTTGTTTTGTTGTTGTTGTTGTTGTTGTTGTTTTTTGTTTTGTATGATGCAACATAACATTGTTAGTGACGTTTTCAATTACTTTTTTTGTTGTTGTTGTTAAATTATTGCGTCACCGTCTTGCGAAGAATTTAAAGTGTGCACGATGTGGAGTTTGTATCCTATTATTTTCAATGATTAGTTGAAGTGGTCACTAAAGCCCATATTTTTTTCAGACACGGAATTTGCTGTAGTGTCTCTACCAACTCTGCAACTGTATAATCATGCGGCGATACGGGTTTGTGTTTGCGTGTGTGCGTGCGTCTGTCACTGAGTTAGTCGGTGCACGTTGTGTAAGGGTGTCGTCTCGGTTAGATTTTGCACGTTTTCTTTCGAAGCGAAATTTAACATTACAGATGGTTGTGATCAGTGTTATGACAGAAGCAGCTCAGTGCACTGGTTGCCCGTAAAATTCCGCTGCCAGTACAAAATTGCAATTTTCGCCTCTCATCGGCATCATTGACGGATATCGTCCGGCCGTACCTTCTGCCAAGCTGTCTGTTTATAAGCCATCACGCACCCTCCGTTCCTCCATTGTCACAAACGTTTTAAACTGATGATCCCGAAGCTTAACATGAAAACTGTCGGGAGCGTTCTTTCACCTTTTTAGCCCCAAGTTTGAGGAACACGCTGCCAACTGAAATGCGGAATCTGCCCACACTATTGTCACAGTTTAAAGCTCACTTTAAGGTTGTAGGACACACCTCTTTCGCGCATCTTTTCTGCGCATTTAGATACCGCTATCTTGCGTCTGCCGTGACCTGAGACTGGAGTTCACCGGAAAAAAAAAACGCCGTACGTCAGGTCGTATTGCATACAAGCTCAATTTATCGATAATTGATAAAAGAGATATACTGTCTGAAATAGGTGTGTACGCTGACTGTTTCTATGCATAAAATGTTTTGTTTCCTCAGAAATAAGATACTTTTGCATAAGTTGCGACAAGTCATCGAGCGTAAGGCATAACCTGCGTAAAGGATAGCACCAAGCAACGCGCAATTTTACCTGAATTTACCTGAGTGGCCACTGAGCGCGGCCGATGGGGTAGGAAGTTTGAGAACTTATTTTAACCCCCTTAACTGTCTCTTTATCATGGCGGTTCTTGAACTGGTTGACAGTTTCAGCTTCGACAATTGATTGTTTCAGAGCATTCCGCCATGGGTTCACACATGACTCTGGGAAAAAAAGTTTTTTCTAAGATTCAGTCTGGACCTCCCTTTGAACAGTTTGTTGCTGTGACCTCTATGGTAAAATGATGACTGGCATGAAGTAAAAAATATGTCCGCAGAACTTGAACTTTTTCAAGTCCCTTTATGATCTTGAAAGTCTCGATGAGATCTCCCCTGTCTCTCCTTTCTTCCAATTTCTGCAAATTGCAAAAGGTCAGTCTCTCCTCATACGGCAGGTGACCAATCCCTGTAATCGATCTTGTAGCTCTCCTCTGCACCTTTTCCAACTCTGCGATGTCTTTTTTGAGGTATGGTCGCCATGCTTGGATACAATACTCTAAATGTGGTCGTGTAGAGTGGGACAATAACTTCTCTAGTTCTGGCTATAACTGTTCGCATGATCTGCCCCACTGCTCTGTTGGCTCGCTTTGCTGCCACGCAGCACTGGCGACTGACCGACAGTGACCTGTGCATGATGACGCCTAGGTCCCTTTCTTCCTCCACTGCTCCAAGTTCTTGTCCTCCCAGCGTGTAAACCTGACAAGTGTTTTTACGGCCTGCACTGATGCAGAGTCTTGCACTTGTCCACGTTATACTGCATCAGCCACCTCTCTGACCATCTTTCTGCTACCTTAAGGTCATGCTGTAGTTTGTCGCTCCCCGCTGGGTCGGAGACGTCGCCGTAGATCTTAGTGTCATCAGCAAACTTTAGAACGCTGGTCAGCATATCGTCCTCCAAGTCATTAATGAACACCTGGAACAAGGTCTGAATTTCTGAATCTGAAGTTTTAAAAAAAAGAACGGGCCAACCAAACGGGAAGCAGTCTACGTGGCAGCCAGGAAAACAACAAAATCTCTTCAGACATCAGCAACGAAAAGGTAAACTAAATTAGAAAAAAGGGTGGTGGTGTTTGCTAAGCGACTAGCTAGAACACGAGGTACTAGCAGAAGCAAAATGTCATAATATAAGTGGCATATCTCACTGGTTCAGCGTCCAACCCTTTTATGCACCGCCGTGAGATATCACCTGCACGGCGTAAAACCCCCATAGCTAACTGTCCGTGTATGCATGGAAATTTAAGTCCCCACAGTACTAGTGCTGTCGCCACTGCCTACCTGCAATGAAGAAGAATACATTTTATTGTGGGTTGAGGGGGGGGGGGGGGGGGGCATTCCGGCCATGTCAGTCACCACCTAGAAGTAGAACATTTCCATACATTTTCGGAGAGCCTTTACTAATACGGTGGAGGGTATGTAGTCGACATTGTAGTTATATTAAACCAGTACCAGTGCTTATTATCTAGGAAAATGTACTGTGTGTAGAAAAAAGTCCTGCTAAGGGAGAATTTGGCATTATGAACCTCTAACTCAGTAACTGCTTCCAGTACTTAGTAACTTAATTTGCTCATCCATTCCCTTGCTGTCTTATAAAGGCTATATTACAGATTAGGATATAGGTCCAGCATTTTTTTTTTTTTGTTCAAGGATGGTGCCAGAATAGCTTGGCGGATGAGACGCCGATCGATTTTGGCACCACCCTTAAACTATCATAGTCACATTTATGTCAAGCAGTGGGTGTATCAGGAGTAAAAGGGTTACCTAGTACTTTATAGGTATGTATGTATGTTAAATTAAACCAACACTACTTTGACTGAAACCCTAATATTTGTTGACTACCATTTTGGATGACCTTGGAATGTGTGATATATGCTTATTTATTTTTTCATTGTATGATTGTGGTTTGTATCAAAGTTTTTGCAATTTCCCCATCAAATTTGGCACAAGGGTAGCTGATGATGAAATCTTCCTCATCCTATAGATACTAATTTGGTTGACTCCTTACACAGGTCAAGAGTCACAGAAGGTTGACAAACGTTAGAAAAATGCATAATTGTAATTTGTAGAGAAAATACAAATTTCACTAGTACAAAAGCAAGCCTTTATGTTGAGACTTGTGACACTTATATCAGCTACCTCAGTTCTGGAAAGGTCACACAGTTTATACTTATATGTGAATTAGTTATGCACATGAGGCGTACAGACTTTGCAATTCTTGTTTGTTCTTTGCGGTGTACACAGTTTATGTCACATTTATTTTGAAAGTAATAATCTGCTCCTGCATTTAGTTCACACAAAGTGAAATTGTCATGCTGCCGAACAACACAGTAATAATCGTGTATTTCATTTCAGGCCAATACTGCTGTTGACCTCTCACTGTGGAGTCTCAGTACTCTCACCCAGAGGACTTACTTGCAAACAAGCGCATAAGTATGGCGCCTACACCAAGGCCACAGCTCAAGTGAAGTGAAGGAAGGCGACACTTATTCTCCTGGACTAAAGGTAGATCATACCGGTAGATCTGTGACTAGAATCAGGTGCAGAACAAAACGCAACTATAGTGTGATTGTGAATGAACACATCATACTGTAATGCTTTCTGTCATTGGCTCATGTGTGCAGCAAGTGTGAGGCTATGTTCTGGGCCATTCGTCGTCCATGGTAAATGGTAATGTTGGCATTTTCTTGGAGACCTTTCAAACTACAGTCTTCAACGTGGCCCAAGGATACTCTGTGGCAAGACTTGTCTTAGCATACCAGTTTGAGTTAAGACCAAGGGTCATGAGAAATCAAGAAATAGGTAAAAAAATAGCCATATTTTGACAACAGATATTTTTTCTCAAATATTATTCACAAATACAAAAGCCAGCCCTTTACTGATGCGGAGACTCATGGCACTTAAATTTCAGTCACCTTTTGGAAAGGTCACACAGTTCAGATTATGTAAATGATCATTTTTAAATGCACATGAGCGATCCAGGCTTCACCATTGTTGTTTGTGGTGTTTACAATTTATTTCACATTAGTTTGAAGGTAGTAATGCGTAAAATAAATGTAGGGGCATATTGGGCAGGGAGGGGGGGGGGGGGGGGAAGCTCTCCCGCCCCGGCCCCGAATTGTTTATAATGCTATAACAAAGTCCCTTTTTGGGGAGTTTGGAACCAACCCACCTTGAAATAAGATCAGACGTGAAATTGGCATGCTGCTAAACAACACGTTAATAAACATGTATTTCATTTCAGGTCAATGCTGCTGTTGACGTCGCACTGCAGAGTCGCACCCAGAGGGTACACTTTCAAAACAAGCACAGAACACAGAAGTATGACGCCTACACCAAGAAGAGGCAGGAGCTAGTCAGGTCATGTTTGCTCAAAAGGAGAAGGTCACAGCTGAAAGCAGGCAATGCCAGTTCCAGTGGATCAACTAAAGTGAGAGAAGGTGACACTTATTCTCCTGGACTCGAGGTAAATCATACCGGTTGATTTGTGAATAGAATCAGGTTCATAACAAAACACAACTGGTGTGAATAAACACATCATACTGTAATGCTTTCTTTCATTTTGAAGATGGTGTAGTACAGTACCAGCATTCTCTACAAAACACCGAATGCTAAAATCACTTGCTGTCAACAAGTGGCACCATATTGCATTTGATTTGGAAACTAGAGGCTTGTGCAAGTCTGCAAATACTGTCATTTTCTTTAATAAGCACTTAGTGCACACAGAATGACAAGAAAACACTGAATACCACCTTTTAATAATAAATAATAATAATACCGTTATTATATAGGCGCTTTTTCCTCAATTTTGGGGAAATCGACTCAAAGCGCCGCGCCTGAAACCCAACACACACACTCACGAAACAGACACGGATTTACACCATTTAAGACAAACACAGTACAAACACAGTACAAGACAGACAAAGGGCCAGTTCAGCTACTGAAGTTACTGAGATTTTTGATCGCTTGTATTTGAAATTTGTAAAGTGGCCTGAGACCGGTACCAAAGTGTGCGGGTGGTGGGGTGGGTTTTTGGTCCAGTGTGTACTGTTGCTAAACAGCAATATGTTAAACGTGTCCTGTATGAAACATTTTCTGCAAGTTACACTTTGATGCTGATTCTAGATATATTTATACACCCATTGTGGTCATTTAAAGCTCAGTTGTGTCTCATATGTGGCTCATGTGTGATAGCAAATCTAAGTGTTTGTAATGGGTCGTCCATCGACTGTCTGTTATCTGTGGGCAACTTTAACATTGGTATTTCCTCAGAGACTATTTAAGCCTCAGACGTCCAACTTGGCACCATTCTAAACATACAAACTGCTGTGAACTTTCAAAGGTCAGGGTCACAGGGGGGGGGGGGGGGGGGGGGCCAGAAAGGGGTAAAAAATGGTCAGATTTTGACACAAATTGTTTCTCCTCACACAAGGTCACACAGGTTGGACGTATTATGTGGATTGGTCATACACGTAAACCATAAGGACATTCATTGTCTTTCTTGTTCTTGCTCTGAATACTGTCATAATTATTATGCATGTATGTACTTTGTAAAAATACTTGCAAACACATATATATGTACGCATAATGTGCATTTCAAAACTTTTTTTTGATTCTAAATTATCTTTTGCAGGTTGCAATAGCCACATTGAAGAAGAGTTCAGCGGGTACGTCTCTCCGGGATGGCCAACCGACAGGAAGGCAAAGGAAGTGAACTGATTGTCCTGTGGGCAAACATCCTGTTATTTTGCTGTCCATCCACAATGCTGGCCACAGTGCCAAGGTTTTGGACAGTCACATCCTTCGCAATGCAGCAAACGCCTTTGCCTTACTGCACTCTCCTGTCATGTCACGATTTGGAAACGCAGCTTAATTTGCATTAGTTTTTGATTATCCAGGGAAAACCCCTTTACTGCCAATGTGTTCATTTCAGCATATAAACAGGTCTTTTTTGTGACAAGTTCTGAAATACTGGCATACATCAGTCATTCAAAATATGTACTCCACAGCTGACTCTTATGGGTTAGGAAACAGTGGTACAGATAGATTTTTTGCAGCGTCGGTGTGAAACAAGGAGAAAACTTATCACTGCTCCACTTTGCATGATTATAAATGATATACATTCTGAAAATGGTCATTGGCCTCAGAGTATAACACCCATGGGTCCTTTCTGAAGAGGGGGTGTGCCAAAATATAGAAATGCAGGGGGGGGGGGGGGGGGGGGGGGATAGGTATGTAGTATATATATACATATATGTCATTAAACCCTCTGCTCAAAATATACCAAATGTGGACTTGCTCAATGAAAATCGCAATACTTCTAAAGAGTGAGTTGACCATGTAGATTTTTGCTTTACCCTCCATCTGTCACAGCAGATTTCAGTGGTTGGGTGATAACTGATCATAGGCATATGATATGTACTGTACTTTGTTTGTTTGTTTGTTTTATTATTTTTTTCTTCCTCTGTCAATCGTTGACTTTCAGCTCTGTAGCTTTACTTATCGTATCAGAATTGCTAATCACATTTCACACGTTTTCCAGACGTACTGTACATGACACATACTAGCAAACAGAATGACCTGACTATGATCTGTGTCCATTCAAGTCATTTGTGCTGTCTAAGGAACATGTGTACAGTGTAGTAATATGAGTAATAGTTAATTTTTGAGCGCAATCATGTAAGTTCTTTTGTGATTTTTCTCATGCCCCCAGCAGGTCCAAAATTAAATAAAGTAAAACTGAAGCCAACATTGTGCACACAGTACCAGGTTGTGTGTGGTGGGTGCTATGCAATGTGCAATCAGTTGTGACACGATAGCCTGCACCATGTTGAGTTTTTGGAGAGTATTGCTTATATTAATGGCCGGCATGGTGCAGACTGTAGTAGTGTGAGGACAAAATAGGCCGTGAGGCCTTTGCAAATGTCCTTTCTTTCTTAAGTTACTTTATGAGTCTGCTATTCATGCAATTTTCCTATAAATCATTCATCATATGAATAGAAAAACTCTTTAAATTTTGGTAATTCGTCCAGCTGGTTTTTAAAGAATTTATGTTAGGTGCTTTTTTTAAAATGAAACTGGTAACTCATTCCAAACAATGGCAACTCTGTTAGAAAAACAAAACTTTTGCAGGTTAGTGTTGCAGTGCCTTACAAAGATTTTACCTTCAGAGTTTTGGGTTGTATTGTAGGCACTCTGCCAGCGTAGCACTGATGTATTTTGCAGTGTTGTGATATGGTCGACTGCACTGACTTTGTATCAAGAGCAGTAAAAGTATTGTTTGGTGTGCATGCCTATATTATGCAGACTAGGTGACACAGTGCATTTTACCCTTGTTATGCAGTTGTTACGGTATTTTATGTTGACATCAGCATTGTGCAGTATATGTTATGGGGTGTGAGACTGCATTTCACTTCGTTGTGCTGCAATGGGACAGAGTGTGGTACTGGTAACAGTATTGTTTGATTTTCATGCCAACATTGTGCACAGTTTGTGTTATGTGTGACAGTGTAGTGTAGTGGTGGCTGGACACTGAATTTCACTGTTATAACGTAGTGGGATGTGCAAAGTTGAGTTATATCAGGACTTCAGTGATGCTCTCTCTCTCTCTCTCTCTCTCTCTCTCTCTCCCCCACCCGGGTCTGCCCAGGGGGACTTGGGTGGGGTTAGGTATTTTTTAGTTCCCAGGGTCACCCTGGTCAGCCCTACAGGGTGGGTTTTTCTCTCTATTCTGGGGCATGTGTTTCTGTCTACCCTTTGTCCATTCACCTGTATTTGCCTTTTTCAAACTCTCCCTACTGTCTGCACTGCCTGTAGCTCTTGATATTGGATGTGTGTTGCTCAATGGTCTTAGCTTTATTTAGGCCCATGTGCTAGGTTTATTTAATGTATTTGACCGGCTGGCGACATACATTCAATGTTCTGTTTAGTTTGTTTTTTTTCACAAGCAGTGCAGGCACGTCCTGAGAAAGCCTTGTTGCTGTCGGGACGTTAAGCAATGTACAATCAATCAATCAATCTCTCTCTCTCTCTCTCTCTCTCTCTCTCTCTCTATATATATATATATATATATATATATATATATATATATATATATATATATATATATATATATATATATATATATATATATTGTGTTAAGCATTCCGTGTTATCAGTGAAATTTTAATACAGAATAAGATGGCCGTCAGCCGGGGACGCAAAAACTCTTCGTGTTATATATATATGAGGGAAATAATGTATGTAGTGGAAGGCTCTAAATGATAAGTCTGTCATTCCTTCTCTCATATCCCCCTTCTTTTATATACTGTGTAGTTGGCTCCCAAATAAATACCTCATGAGCAAGTGGTTGCCGGTGTCAGTCTCAGTTGGCATGCACACAACTGAAAATGACATCAGCTCCACTGTTCTCCACCCACTAGCTTGTATAAAGTCAGCACTTTGTCAATGTAAATGTGAATAATGTAGTTGAAATATGTTGTTGCACAGTAAAGCTGTATTTTGAGGGGGAGCTGGGTGGCTTGGTGGTAGTGTGTTTGACTCTCATCCCAAAGGTCCTGGGTTCAAATACAGCTTGGGTCAAAATTTGTTCAGACCCTATTTCTGTGACCCATCTTTGAAATCACCTTTTATGGACAAATTGATTGATTGATTGTACATTGCTTAACGTCCCGACAGCAACAAGGCTTTCTCAGGACGTGCCTGCACTGCTTTTGAAAAAAAAAACAAAAAAAAAACAGAATATTGAATGTATGTCGCCAGCCGGTACACTACGTTAAATAAACCTACAACATGGGGCCTAAATAATGCTAAAACCATTTGGCAACACACATCCAATATCAAGAGCTACAGGCAGTGCAGACAGTAGGAAGAGTTTTAAAAAGGCAAATACAGATGAATGGACCTCGGGTAGACAGAAACACATGCCCCAGAATAGAAAGGAAAACCCACCCTGTGGGGCTGACCAGGGTGACCCTGGGAACTAAAAAGTACCTAACCCCACCCAAGTCCCCCAGGGCAGACCCGGGTGGGGTGTTTTATGGACAAAAGATGTTAAGCCCTAAACATTTAACATTTTGTATTTGAGGTAGTTACTTTTGTATGGGTGCCTATGTGCATTGTAGCCTAATATGCTTTCAGGACGGGGAAGTGGTGCAGTGGTTAAGGCGTCTGCCTCCAATGCCAAAGGTGCGAGGTTCGATACCGGGTTCCGGCGTTGGATTTTTCTCCTCTGGTAAGTGTCACCGTCTGGGCAGTGGGCAGATGTTCACATCTGCACGGGACATAGACGACCCCGGCCCCCACGAGTCCCCTGCTGCCTTGCAGGCTTTGTCGCTTGGCTGCGGAAAGGCTAAGGGAGGAAACCCCTGACATCAAAGCCCCCGTGTCTCCGGGGAAGGCTTTTTTGAGCCAGAGACTAAGACGAGGA
The DNA here is from genome assembly GCA_036245525.1 of Semisulcospira habei. Lineage (NCBI taxonomy): Eukaryota > Metazoa > Mollusca > Gastropoda > Semisulcospiridae > Semisulcospira > Semisulcospira habei. The sequence continues at coordinate 161,258,981 of BTPG01000002.1, forward strand.
CAGTCTGATATAAAACCTACGACCCGAGGACCTCGATGCCACCGTCCCAGCTTGCTAGGCCATGGCAAACGAACCAAGGGTTTAAAGGGTGGGGCCAGTACTGCGCACACTGCACTCCACCAAAAAGCTCCACCGCGCAGGCTTTAGGCCTATACAACATACATATGAACAATTACAATGTCACAAAAGTTACAATAACCATAAAAAAACAATACAGACAAAAGTCAAAACATTCAACCCGAAAACAAACACTAATACAATCCAATTACATAAACAGTAGAAAACAATTAAATAGACAAGTTTGCTGCAGATATTTTAGTCTAACAAGTTACCAACCTATATATTAATAAAATGTTCATAGTGTGCCCATTTTAATTTAAAGTCTGTGTGTTCCATGTTCAGTTTTGCATTATGCTTTTCAATGTTATACCTGTTTTTCAGTTCTCTACGAAAATGCCGCATCGTTGGCTTTGTCTTCTTTATTTTACATTTATAAATATAGAATTTTGCCAACAGTATTATCAAGTCAAAAACTTTACCTGTTTTAAAGTTAGTATCGTTTCCAAAAATTATAAGTCTTTCACTGAAACTGAAACAACCTACATTATCACATTTTTCACCCATAACACTTGCTAAGTTTACCCAAAAAGATTGTACATAACCGCATTTCCAAAATATATGCTCAATACTTTCTCTTTTGTTCGTGCAGAAAGTACACCTGTCTGAATTTTGAATACCAATTTTTTGCATAATTATATTTGTGCCAATAATTCTATGAAGAATTCTGGTCTGAAACCACTTCAGTTTAACGTCTTTTACCTGTTGCAGTTTCTTCAAAGTTTTCTTCCAGTCCATATGAAAGCTAAGTTCTTTATCCCATTTATCTAAACTTTGTGGATTTTTGTTATTCATTGTGAAGATTTCATAATAACGTTTTGAGCCCTTTTGCACGGAATAAAGAAGTTGCAAGGATTTTGGTTTATCATTCATATCGTTATTTTTAATGTGGATGTTAGTGTTGCGAATATATTTTTGTATAGCTTGAATGCACCCTGCATATGTAAGAAAGTCGATGTTTACACCATATTTTATTTTAAATTCAGTATATTTCCTTGGCTGCCCTACTTCATTATAGAACTGGCCAATGCAGTATATCCCTTTTTTTTGCCCATTGTTTATATAAAATACATTTGCTTCCAATCTTAATATTATCATTCAAAAAGACGGGCTCCGCCAACACTTCTTCTGGCGTATTTGGTTCCACTTTGCACCTAAATTCCTTATAAGCACACAGAACATCTTTCCAGAACAAATTTGTGTGCTTTATTTTGTTGTATAATTCTGGACCACATTTGTCCAGGTGCTTGAGATCTGGATATGTATTATGGATAACATGTTTCCATCTGTGACTTGTGCTGTTTAATTTTCTAATCCAGCTAATTTTCAATGCTCTCATATACTGCTTTAAATTTGGAATACCGATTCCTCCGTTTCGTAAAGTTCTTGTTGCAACTTTTTTGTTTATTTTGTCCGGTTTTTGATCCCATACAAATCTGAAGCACAGTGTTTGCAACTCTTCAACATGTTTATCTGGTGGGTTAGGGAGCAAAATCCATAGGTAGACCAGTTTTGATAAGATCAATGATTTTAATACAGCAACTCTGCCTAAGGGTGTAATTGGCCTCTTTAGCCACATTTTCATAAGCATTTTTATCTCAATATACTTGCCTTTAAAGTTTCGAAGATGACAGCTCTTTAAATCATTTGTCAGCCAAATGCCTAAGACTTTAAACTCTGGTGGGTTCCAGTTTAATTTAAGATATGGCAAATATCTGACTGTAGAATTTCTTTTACTACCCAGCCAAATAGCATCAGTTTTCCCAAAATTTAGATGCAAACCCGAACATATGCTAAATTTGTTTAAAGTTTCAATAACTGCCTCGAAGGATTCTGTACCTCCGTCAAGAAAAATGTGTGTCTCGTCCGCAAACTGTGTTATTTTATGTTCTTTGTCACCTGTATAAATACCTTTAATATTTGTATTCTGTCTTATCATTAGCGCTAATATTTCTACACACATTATGAAGATATAAGGTGAGACCGGGTCTCCCTGTCTGCAGCCGCGCTCGATGTTAAACCATTGAGATATATTACCATTAACTAACACAGCAGATTTAATTTTAGTGTAGAAGAGGTTAATCCATTTCAAAATGTCTCGTCCAAAGCCAAAGGCATGAATTTCCAGTCAATTGAATCAAATGCTTTTTCAAAATCAAGGCTGAGGAGCAAACCCCGCTTGTTTGTTACGTTTAGATAGTTTATAATGTCATAGACTAACCTGATATGCCTATAGAATCTTCGTTCACGAAGTCAAGCCAAGAGAGATGCTTTCAACATACTTGACTGTACATGTATACTTTAAATGAATGTCTGCAAATACAGCATTTCTTTTGAAAATAAACAGAGATATTATTCTTTACTCACAATGATCATGTGTAAACATAACGGGGCATATTGAAACATATGACATTTGTTTTGTTTCCTTATAATTTGTAACCAAAAACTGCTGGGAAACTGAGATTCAGCTGGAGACATAGGTACATCCACTACCAATCTGTTCACAAACATCTTTCAACCAGAGATGTTCACCGACCTGCTTTCACAGATACACCAAAGGAGCATGTAGCATTGCTTGCAGCAGGTATATTAAAACAAATTCACATTATTCATTAATTAATGTTTGTAGATGATGCCAGGAAATTTTTTTTAAAAAAACACTCTGTGACAACACTCTTTGGTGTGCTTTTTCATCAGTGAATCTGTGAATGATTGAATGAATGTAAACATGTAATGTAAACATGCTCATACAATGCCTGGCTGAAAAACAAATGCATGAACAAATGTACCGAGGTAACCAGTGTGCATTTTTATCCAAGACTGAAAGTGGTTTGTTGGTTGGTTCATGGTTTAACATCCACATTACAACGGTGATGATAATCGCATATTTTAAATAAAAAAAGAACAAAATTACCACGCGTTTCTTTTATATATATATATTTTTTTTTTGCTTTGTTTTTTTTTTGTGTGTGTGTGCGTTTGTTTTATTTAGCGCAGTAGAAACTGTATGGGTTTCAAATTTTTGAGCAGGGAAAAAAAATATCCATCTACGGGGATTGAACCCTGGTTACCTGCGTGGCAAAAAGAGTATTTTACCACTGCACTAACTCAACTACTAAGGCCGGGGTAATTGGTGCATTTAATTACTTATAGATAAACCTTTCCTCGCGCTGGGACCATATGGCGTTGAGGCGCGTCCCCTGGGTGGTGGATAGGGGGTCCCTCGTGAGAGGGGTGCACCGAATGAAATAAGGTGCTGTGAACCAACATGGTATAAGGGAAGGTGACCCCAACAGAAACCCCCTGGTCCTCCTAGTAAGGGGGTTGGGCGTGGGGGTAGCTTCCCCACCCTGCAAAAAAGGAAATAGCTACAAAAACGCCGACGAAAAGACTAACAGTAATTCCTTTCCTGGAGGAGGAAGGTTCTTCTACCAGAAGACTTGTGACGTCATGTGGTGAAAGCTGGAAGTCTTCGGAAGCCACAGGACCGAGCCGCCTCTCTCTATCCAGGGATACAACCATGGGCACATGGAACGTCAAGACCATGTACCAGAGCGGCAAGGCCGCCCAGATAGCAGCGGAAATGCAAAAGTACAAACTTTCCCTGCTAGGTATCAGTGAAGCCAGATGGACGCAGTCTGGCCAGAAAAGGCTGTTAAGTGGGGAGATGATTCTGTATTCAGGTCATGAAGAGGAGAATGCCCCCCATACAGAAGGAGTAGCATTCATGCTGTCACCAGTGGCACAGTGGGCCAAGAATCATCACAGCAGCCTTTAGAACCAAGAAAAAGCTCAAGCTGAACGTCATCCAGTGTTATGCGCCCACTAATGACAGGGACGAGGAAGAGAAACAAGAGTTCTACGACCGACTCCAGAGTGCCTTGGACAAATGTGCGGAGTGAGACATCACCATCGTCATGGGCGATTTTAATGGCAAAATAGGGGAGGACAACACCGGATACGAAGAGGTGATGGGGAGACAGGGACTAGGCTCGGAGATGAGTGAGAACGGGGAGAGGTTTGTAGACTTTTGTGCTCTAAACCGACTTGTCATTGGAGGCAGCATCTTCCCACACAGAAGGATACACAAAGCAACTTGGGTCTCACCTGACCATACAACAGAGAACCAAATAGACCATATCTGCATTAGCAAGAAATTTAGAAGATCCCTTCAAGATGTTCGAGTGAGGAGGGGAGCAGATGTCGCCTCCGACCACCATCTGCTTACCTTAAGAATGAAGCTCAAGCTAAAGAAAAGCTGCACAGAGACAACAAGAAGACAGCGCTATAATGTAGGCCTCCTGAGAGAAACTGGAGTTAGAGAAGAGTTCAAACTGGTGCTGTCCAACCGGTTTCAAGCGCTACAGGAGCTAGTAAATGAAGAGGAGGCGGTCACCACAGAGCAGCAGTGGAAGGCAGTTAGAGAGGCACTGAACTCAACCTGCAAAGACACTGTAGGGTTCAGGAAACACCATCACAAGGACTGGCTGTCGGCACAGACCTTGAAGAAGATAGAAGTGAGGAAGCAGAAGAAAGCAGTTGTCAATAACAGTCGCACGAGAGCAGCCAAAGTAAGGGCACGGGGAATACCCAGAAGCCAACCGCGAAGTGAAGAGGAGTATCAGGGCAGACAAGAGGGCCTACACTGGCAGCAAAGGCAGCAGGCAGCGGCAACATGAAACAGCTCTATGACATTACCAGAAGATTGTCAGGCAAGTATGGCCATACAGAAAGACCAGTAAAAGACAAAGAAGGCAAGCCTATTGCAGACAGAGCAGACCAACTCGACAGATGGGCCGAATATTTTGAAGAGTTACTGAACAGACCTAGCCCACCCGACCCACCAGACATCCAGCTGGCAGAGACCGACCTACCCATCAGCTGTGACAGACCCAGCCGGGAAGAGATCAGAAGAGCAGTGGCATTTTTGAAGAACGGCAAAGCAGCAGGCCCAGATGGCATCCCAGCGGAGTCTCTGAAAGCAGACCTAGAGACAACAGTGGAGATGCTGTACCCACTGTTTGGAAAGATCTGGGAAGAGGAGGTGATGCCGGCTGACTGGATGGAGGGGTACCTAATCAAGCTTCCCAAGAAAGGCGACCTCAGCAAGTGTTCCAACTACAGAGGAATCACCTTGCTGTCGGAACCAGGAAAGGTCTTCAACAGGATCATCCTGGAGAGAATGAAGAGCTCCGTTGACCCCCAGCTGAGAGACCAGCAAGCAGGATTCAGGAAGAACCGATCATGTACAGATCAGATCGCCACTCTCCGCATCATCGTGGAACAGTCTCTGGAGTGGAGCTCCCCGCTGTACGTCAACTTTGTGGATTATGAGAAAGGATTTTACAGTGTGGACCGAGAGACTCTGTGGAAACTCCTACGACACTACGGTGTACCCACAAAGCTCGTCCGCCTGATCAAGAGCAGCTACGATGGCATGACATGTCGCATGATCCACGAAGGGCAGTTCACCAGGGAGCTCCAGGTTAGAACTGGTGTCAGGCAGGGGTGTCTGCTGTCTCCGTTCCTCTTCCTACTGGCCATAGACTGGGTCATGAAGATGACCACAGAGCACAGACGAAGTGGAATACAGTGGACACTGTGGACACAGCTTGACGACCTCGATTTTGCAGACGACTTGGCATTACTGTCCCACACTCATCAACAAATGCAGGACAAGACCACGAGGCTTGCTGACATCTCGTCCCAAGTGGGCCTCACCATTCACAAACATAAAACAAAGACAATGAGGCTGAACGCAACCAGGGAAGAACCAGTCTTGCTTGCTGGCACCCCGTTGGAGGAGGTGGAGTCCTTCACCTATCTCGGGAGCATCATAGACAAAAAAGGCGGCACTGATGCAGATGTCAGAGCATGAATCGGTAAAGCCAGAGCAGCCTTTCTCCAGTTGAAAAAAGTGTGGAGTTCCAGAGAGCTGTCACAACACACCAAAGTCCGGATTTTCAACTCCAATGTAAATGCAGTTCTCCTATATGGAGCAGAGACTTGGAGATTGACAAAAACCACAGTCAACAGAGTACAGACCTTCATGAACAGTTGCCTTAGAAGAATTTTGAAAATCCACTGGCCAGAGAACCTCGCGCTGGGACCATACGGCGTTGAGGCGCGTCCCCTGGGTGGTGGATAGGGGGTCCCTCGTGAGAGGGGTGCACCGAATGAAATAAGGTGCCGTGAACCAACATGGTCTAAGGGAAGGTGACCCCGACAGAAAACCCCTGGTCCTCCTAGTAAGGGGGTTGGGCGTGGGGGTAGCTTCCCCACCCTGCAAAAAAGGAAATAGCTACAAAAACGCCGACGAAAAGACTAACAGTAATTCCTTTCCTGGAGGAGGAAGGTTCTTCTACTAGAAGACTTATGACGTCCTGTGGTGAAAGCCGGAAGTCTTCGGAAGCCACAGGACCGAGCCGCCTCTCTCTATCCAGGGATACAACCATGGGCACATGGAATGTCAAGACCATGTACCAGAGCGGCAAGGCCGCCCAGATAGCAGCGGAAATGCAAAAGTACAACCTTTCCCTGCTAGGCATCAGTGAAGCCAGATGGACGCAGTCTGGCCAGAAAAGGCTGTTAAGTGGGGAGATGATTCTGTATTCAGGTCATGAAGAGGAGAATGCCCCCCATACAGAAGGAGTAGCACTCATGCTGTCACCAGTGGCACAGAGAGCGCTGATGGGCTGGGAACCTCTTGGGCCAAGAATTATAACAGCAGCCTTTAGAACCAAGAAAAAGCTCAAGCTGAACGTCATCCAGTGTTATGCGCCCACCAATGACAGTGACGAGGAAGAGAAACAAGAGTTCTACGACCGACTCCAGAGTGCCGTGGACAAATGTGCGGAGCGAGACATCACCATCGTCATGGGCGATTTTAATGCCAAAATAGGGGAGGACAACACCGGATACGAAGAGGTGATGGGGAGACAGGGACTAGGCTCGGAGATGAGTGAGAACGGGGAGAGGTTTGTAGACTTTTGTGCTCTAAACCGACTTGTCATTGGAGGCAGCATCTTCCCACACAGAAGAATACACAAAGCAACTTGGGTCTCACCTGACCATACAACAGAGAACCAAATAGACCATATCTGCATTAGCAAGAAATTTAGAAGATCCCTTCAAGATGTTCGAGTGAGGAGGGGAGCAGATGTCGCCTCAGACCACCATCTGCTTACCTTAAGAATGAAGCTCAAGCTAAAGAAAAGCCGCACAGAGACAACAAGAAGACAGCGCTATAATGTAGGCCTCCTGAGAGAAACTGGAGTTAGAGAAGAGTTCAAACTGGTGCTGTCCAACTGGTTTCAAGCGCTACAGGAGCTAGTAAATGAAGAGGAGGCGGTCACCACAGCGCAGCAGTGGAAGGCAGTTAGAGAGGCGCTGAACTCAACCTGCAAAGACACTGTAGGGTTCAGGAAACACCACCACAAGGACTGGCTGTCGGCACAGACCTTGAAGAAGATAGAAGCGAGGAAGCAGAAGAAAGCAGCGGTCAACAACAGTCGCACGAGAGCAGCCAAAGTAAGGGCACAGGGGGAATACTCGGAAGCCAACCGCGAGGTGAAGAGGAGTATCAGGGCAGACAAGAGGGCCTACACAGACAGCCTGGCAGCAGAGGCAGAAAAGGCAGCTGGCAGCGGCAACATGAAACAGCTCTACGACATTACCAGAAGATTGTCGGGTAAGTATGGCCATACAGAAAGACCAGTAAAAGACAAAGAAGGCAAGCCTATTGCAGACAGAGCAGACCAACTCGACAGATGGGCCGAGTATTTTGAAGAGTTATTGAACAGACCTAGCCCACCCGACCCCCCCGACATCCAGCCGGCAGAGACCGACCGACCCATCAGCTGTGACAGACCCAGCCGGGAAGAGATCAGAAAAGCAGTGGCATTTTTGAAGAATGGCAAAGCAGCAGGGCCAGATGGCATCCCAGCGGAGTCTCTGAAAGCAGACCTAGAGACAACAGTTGAGATGCTGTACCCACTGTTTGGAAAGATCTGGGAAGAGGAGGTGATGCCAGCTGACTGGAAGGAGGGGTACCTAATCAAGCTTCCCAAGAAAGGCGACCTCAGCAAGTGTTCCAACTACAGAGGAATCACCTTGCTGTCAGTACCAGGGAAGGTCTTCAACAGGATCATCCTAGAGAGAATGAAGAGCTCCGTTGACCCCCAGCTGAGAGACCAGCAAGCAGGATTCAGGAAGAACCGATCATGTACAGACCAGATCGCCACTCTCCGCATCATCGTGGAACAGTCTCTGGAGTGGAGCTCCCCGCTGTACGTCAACTTTGTGGATTATGAGAAAGCATTTGACAGCGTGGACCGAGAGACTCTGTGGAAACTCCTACGACACTACGGTGTACCCACAAAGCTCGTCCGCCTGATCAAGAGCAGCTATGATGGCATGACATGTCGCGTGATCCACGAAGGGCAGTTCACCAGAGAGCTCCAGGTCAGAACTGGTGTCAGGCAGGGGTGTCTGCTGTCTCCGTTCCTCTTCCTACTGGCCATAGACTGGGTCATGAAGATGACCACAGAGCACAGACGAAGTGGAATACAGTGGACACTGTGGACACAGCTTGACGACCTCGATTTTGCAGACGACTTGGCATTACTGTCCCACACTCATCAACAAATGCAGGACAAGACCACGAGGCTTGCTGACATCTCGTCCCAAGTGGGCCTCACCATTCACAAACAGAAAACAAAGACAATGAGGCTGAACGCAACCAAGGAAGAACCAGTCTTGCTTGCTGGCACCCCGTTGGAGGAGGTGGAGTCCTTCACCTATCTCGGGAGCATCATAGACAAAAAAGGCGGCACTGATGCAGATGTCAGAGCACGAATCGGTAAAGCCAGAGCAGCCTTTCTCCAGTTGAAAAAAGTGTGGAGTTCCAGAGAGCTGTCACAACACACCAAAGTCCGGATTTTCAACTCCAATGTAAAAGCAGTTCTCCTATATGGAGCAGAGACATGGAGATTGACAAAAACCACAGTCAACAGAGTACAGACCTTCATGAACAGTTGCCTTAGAAGAATTTTGAAAATCCACTGGCCAGAGAAGATCAGCAACGTCAGACTCTGGGAGAGAACAGAGCAGATAACAGCAGAGAATGAAATTGGGCGAAGAAGATGGGGATGGATCGGTCACAGTCTGAGAAAGCCAGCTTCCAGTATCACTAGGCAGGCATTGTCATGGAACCCCCAGGGAAAGAGGAAAAGAGGTAGGCCGAGAAACTCCTGGCGTCGAGACCTCCAAGCAGACATCAAGAGACTGGGAACCACCTGGAGTAGAATCGAAGGAGAAGCACAGGACAGGAGTTGCTGGAGGTCTCTCGTCGACAGCCTATACCCGGGTAGGGGTGACAGGCTTAAGTAAGTAAGTACTGGCCAGAGAAGATCAGCAACGTCAGACTCTGGGAGAGAACAGAGCACATAACAGCAGAGAATGAAATTGGGCGAAGAAGATGGGGATGGATCGGTCACAGTCTGAGAAAGCCAGCTTCCAGTATCACTAGGCAGGCATTGTCATGGAACCCCCAGGGAAAGAGGAAAATAGGTAGGCCGAGAAACTCCTGGCGTCGAGACCTCCAAGCAGACATCAAGAGACTGGGAACCACCTGGAGTAGAATCGAAGGAGAAGCACAGGACAGGAGTTGCTGGAGGTCTCTCGTCGACGGCCTATACCCGGGTAGGGGTGACAGGCGTAAGTAAGTAAGATAAACCTTCTCATCCCGTATCTGCCGTTGTTGTTTGTTCCAGTTTACTTTCCCACTGTCACTAATAGTGATCGAGGACTAGTAGTTTGCAACAGTTTGGGCGTAGGTTATACTTGTTGGTTTGGCGTAGTTGATTTCCTCCTTTCTCATGCGGGCTTGGGACCGGCTACGGCGGAGATATGATCTGCCGGAAGTCAGACATCGCTTGTATCTCTTTTTGAAAACGCACTCGCAAACGACCCAAAGTGCCAATTTTTGCGCGGGACCCCCTCATTTTTTCATAAATAATGTGTGTGATATGATCTAAAGTACGACTATCGAATAAAAAGGGCCTGAGCAATTGCCCAACATTGCAAACACTTGTAATGTTATTGATAACATCCGGGGAATTTGCGAATTTACAACATAAACTTTTCTCGATTGCACTTAGAATTCCAATTATCAGAACACACTTTTTTAAAGAGAAAATACTAACATACTTTATGAAGTGACCGAAATGTTTCTTTATCATTTTAACACACTATTCGATAAATGTTTATTGTGTTCTGAAATCAACTATTTTGTGTGTTTTCGCTCATGGGGTAGGTCACGCAAAAGGCTCAAACTTACAAATATGCCCAGGACCATGGGTCTTTCAGGTTGGCAATAGCCTCCAGACTCAATAAGGCTCTCAAAAAACCCTATAAGCGGCAGTTTTCAATTAAAAAATATAGGTATAGTATACAACCTTAAAGACTTGTCTTTTCTGTCGGGCATTTAACACTTAGCTCATCTTTAGCTAACTGTTGACTGCCTTTTATTCTGATCCTAGAGGAAGTGAATGTAAGGTGTTGGGAAGACTGAGATGGGGTGGTTTAAAGTAGTGTATAATTGTGCGTGTGTCTGAGAGGGTGCCAGTACTGTTGTGTATGCGCAGCGAGTCCAGTGTTTTCCTGTAGAACAGCGCTATACAAGAACTATGTATTAATATTATTATTATATACATGCAAACTCGCTGCAATAGGACCGTGTGTTCTAGGCAGTGAAATATATTTGTTTTATGTTCACATCTTTTTTGTCCGTTTTTTTAAAATTCCGCTGCAAACAAATTTCCCATCTTGGGACAAAAAAGGTAGTTATATTGTATCATATAACTTGAACAGTCTACTGTGCTACCGCACAGTGAAACTCTGAAACTTTTGGGGACTCTTTTGGATGCTTTTTAAGATTGCGGACATTAAGTTCATCAAGCTTACCTTGCTGTTCTGAGCTATTTGCTCTTGCATACCATTCACACACCTTTATGTTCATAAAGCTTAGCTGCTAGTAGAGGTGTTTTTTTTTTAAATGATGTGACACTGCAACGGTACATTATACCAGTATGGGTGCTGTGTTTTGGTACACAGTGCTGTTTTCCAACGTGTGCTTTTGTTCATTATAGCTCATCATGTTTCCAGATTGTCTGACACGCACAAAATGCAGTAAATAGATCAACCACCAAGATCAGGGTTGGCTACGGACTGCTATGGCGCCAGGCAAATCATGCACCACACTTCAGCTGTCATATGCATGTGTGTGTGTAAGAGAGAGAATGAGAGAGATGTGAAACTTTCATCAAATGATTAAACAAGAAGGCAAAGCAGTTGTGGCTCATGTGTGTGACAAATCCACATAAGTGTGACTGTCTTGACCTTGACCTTTCCAACAGGTCACTGAAATAAGCAAGTGTTCAAGTGTCTAAACATAAGGGGTTGGCTTTTGTACCAGCAAAATCCAAGTTTTCTCAAAATGTATGCATTTTTCACAAATTTGTCTTCCCTCCTTGAACTTTGTGAGGGATCGATTAAATTAGTATGCATAGAAAGGTGTTATCATCAGCTACCTTTATGCCATATTTGACTGAAAAAAACTTGGATCAAACTACAATTTTATCAAAAACTGTCATTTCAAACAAATGCCAACCTTTTGTGACCTTTGAACTTTGGTTCTTGACAAATATCACTATTTTTTAAAACAAATTTCTGGACCACCGATGACCCTTGCGAGGCGACTACTAAATTAGTATGCACAGAAAGGTCATATCATCAGCTACCTTTGTGACAAATCTGCCTGAAATTTTTTAACAAGAAAGGCAAAGCCATTATGGCTCACATGTATGACCGATCCACACGTGTGACAATAAGTAAAGGGATAGCTTCTGCACCAACAAAATCCATGTTTTCTCAAAATTTAATCAGTTTCACATCTAGGAAACCCCTGACCATTGCGATGAGTTGACTAAATTAGTAAATATATGATGGTCTTATCATCAGCTACCTTTGTGCCAAATTTGATTGAAAAGTTTGCAAACATGTTGATAATAACTACAGAGAGTACAATTCTTTAACAAATTGGCATTTTATACATTTGTCAACCTCTTGTGACCATGGCCTTTTCTGAGGGGACATCCAAATTAGTATGCATAGATAGGTCTTACCATCAGGTATCTCTGTACCAAGTTTGGGTTTGAAGTTGTGAATAGTAATTGAGAAAAAAACATTTCTTGTCAAAATATGTATATTTTTTACCCATTTCCTGAGCTATTGTGACCTTGACCTTTCCGAGGGGTCATCCAAATTAGTATGCATAGATAGGTCTTACCATCAGGCATCTCTGTAGCAAGCTTAGGTTTAAAGTTGTGAATAGTGTTTGAAAAAAAAAATCTTTTGTCAAAATATTGCTATTCTGGACCTATTTCCTGAGCTCTTGTGACCCTAGACCTTTCTGAGAGATCAACCAAATTAGCATGCATAGAAAGGTCTTACCATCAGGTATCTTTGTACCAAGTTTGGGTCTGAAGTTGTGAACAGTAATTGACCAAAAAAAAAAAAAACATCTTTTGTGAAAATATGGCTATTTTTTTTTATCTATTTCCTGAGATCTTGTGACCCTTGACCTTTCCGAGGGATCAACCAAATTAGTATGTATAGAAAGGTCTTATCATCAGGCATCTTTCTACCAAGTTTGGGTCTGAAGTTGTGAATAGTAATTGAGAAAAATATCTTTTGTCAAAATATGGCTATTTTTTACCTATTTTCCGAGCTCTTGTGATCCTTGACCTTTCCGAGGAATCAACCAAATTAGTACGCATAGAAAAAGTCTTACCATCAAGTATCTTTGCACCAAGTTTGGATTTGAAGTTGTGAATAGTATTTGAGAAAAAATAAATTATGTCAAAATATAGCTATTTTTGATACATTTCCTGATCCCCTGTGACCTTGATCTTTGTGAGAGGTCACTGAAATTGGTATGTTTAGAAAGGTCTTGCCACAAAGTATCCTTGGGCCAAATTTGAAGACTATGGCTGGAATAGTCTCTGAGAAAATGCCAATGTTAAATTTTCACATTCACTTTTGCTTCATACGTGTGCCAAACACTGGCAAATACTTTTGATGAAAACATTGCTATAATAAAAATGGCATTTTTCATACATTTACTGACCTTTGAGGGATCATCCAAATTAGTATGCATATATAGAAACGTCTTACCATCAGGTATCTCTGTACTAAGTTTGGGTTTGAAGTTGAAAATAGTATTTGGTAAGAGAACAAGAAAGGCAAAGCCCTTATGGCTCACATGTATGACCGATGCACATATGTGTGACCTTTGTGAGAAGGGCTAGCTTCAGCACCAATGAAATCCACGTTTTCTCAAAATGTAAGCATTTTTCACACATCTGTCAAATCCACGCGACCCTCGACCTTTGCAATGAGTCAACTAAATTAGTATGCATAGAAATGTCTTGCCATCAGCAAACTTCATGCCAAATTTGATTGAAAAGTTTGCAAAAACTTTGATAAAAACTATAATTCTAACAAAAAACATTTTTTTGTCAGCACGTCTTTTTTAAACCTATTTTGAGATCCCATGCCCCTTTGCAATGGATCAACTAAATTAGTATGCATAGAAAGGTCTTATTAGCTACCTGGAGCCAAACTTGATTGAAAACTTTACAAAAATGCTGATAAAAACTACAATTCTATCCAAAATTTACATTCAACACACATTTGCAACCTCTTGTGACCCTTGACCTTTCTGATGGGGTCATCCAAATTAGTATGCATAAATAGGTCTTACCCTCACCTATCTCTGTACCAAGTTTGGGTTTGAAGTTGTGAATAGTATGAGGAAAAAAATTCTTTTGTCAAAATATGGCTAAATTGCACCCATTTCCTGAGCTTTTTTTTACCCTTGGCCTTTGCAAAGGATCAACAAAATTAGTATGCATAGAAAGGTCTTGTACCAATTTTGGTTGGAAGTTGTCCATAGTATTTGAGAAAAAAATCAATTTTGTCAAAATATGGAAATCTTGGACCTATTTTCTGATCCCCTGTGACTTTGACAGAGGTCACTGAAATTGGTATGTTTACAAAGGTCTTGCCACAAAGTATCCTTGGGCCAAGTTTGAAGACTGTGGCTTGAACAGTCTCCAAGAAAATGCCAACATTAAAGCTTTATCGCGGACGACAGACAATGGACGGACGACCAGTAATAATAATAATAATAATACCGTTATTATATAGGCGCTTTTTCTCAATTTTGGGGAAATCGACTCAAAGCGCCGCGCCTGAAACCCAACACACACACTCACGAAACAGACACGGATTTACGCCATTTAAGACAAACACAGTACAAGACAAACGAAGGGCCAGTCAGCTACTGAAGTTACAGAGATTTTTGATCGCTTGTATTTGAAATTTGTAAAGTGGCCTGAGACCGGTACCAAAGTGTGGGGGGGTGGAAGAACCGGAGTACCCGGAGAAAGAACCCCCGACGGTCCGCCCGAATTAACGGTGACACTTACCAGAGGAGAAAAGTCCAACGCCGAAACCCGGTATCGAACCGCTCACCTTTGGAATTGGTGGCAGGCGCCTTAACCACTGCGCCACGGACCGCCCCAGTCCCAGAACATACTCACTTTTACTTCGCATTTGAGCCAAAAATTATGTCAAAATATGGCTTTTTTTTTTTTTACCCCTTTCTGGACCCTCTGTGGCCTTGACCTTCGAGTGAGGTCACTGAAATTGGTTTGGTTTGATTAGCAAGGTTTTGCCACAAAGTGGCCTTGGGCTTAGTTTGAAGTCCAAGGCTTCAAATTCAAAAATCTTTATCGTCCATTAAATATATTTGTATAAAATGGAAATATGTCTTCGGCTCACAAACACAAACAAGCAATTAAACACATTTAAATAAAATCCCTCCCCACGCCTGTTAGAATATATAATCCAAATTCAAAAATCTTTATTGTCCATTAAATATATTTGTATAAAATGGAAATTTGTCTTCGGCTCACAAACACGAACAAGCAATTAAACACATATTTAAATAAATCCCTCCCCACGCCTGTTAGAATATATAATCCTTGCCGAATCACATTCTATTGATCACTTTGAATCGACACTTGAATAGACTTCGAGAGATGCCAAGGTTATAGTTTACCACAGATGACCGGACGATGGATGGCCCATTACATACTCACTTTTGCTATCACATGCCAGTCAAAAATTCAGATACTGCATAAAAACACCAATAAAATACTGGTAGATTTTCACACTGGTATGCAACTCTAGCTCTTAGCGATGTGCTCTTGCATACCATTCACACACCATTAGAAGGTTCACACTGAAGGTTGTCATTTAAAGACTGCAAACACATTTCAGGCGATACATCAACCATGACAGTTCAACGGTAGTGCCAGAATTGCTCAACACCTTGAAGCAATCTATTTTAGCACTACCCTTAAACTATCATAGCTGATCAGTGTCTGGCTGTATTGTGAATAAGGGTAAGTGGCCTGCCCTCTCTCATACACACACATGAACACTTGGCACACTATTTTTCCTTTGTACTTTTTATTTTGTTTGCATGCACCACAGAGCGGTGTGATGAAAGACTTTCGACATGGAAATCCCTGCAGTATTCATAGAATGCGCTCATTCAGAACAGCAGTACTCGCTCACTCTCCAACTCAAAGCAACCCAAAGTAAAATCAAGCTATCTGACCTGGCCCAAAACAAGGCAACTGTCGTGTGTGAAACAAGTTATCCCACACTTGGCCAAGATGCTGTCTTCAGTCCCAACTTGGATCGAAAGTCAAAAGCAGTTTTAAACAATACACGCTATTATGGCACTGTAACAATTCTTGATATTATTCAGCAACATGTTTGACACCACCGTCACAATGCAGGAGTAACTGCAAACCAAATGTATGTCCACAGAAGGGATTACTCAGCGCTGGACAAACAGATCCCCTGCATGTGTACAGTTCTACCAGCGCTAGTCTCACCTATCTGGTTTGTGAATATGTCCACAGACCATCCTATTGATCTCACAATGCAGAATAACTGCAAGCCAAATGCGTGTACACAGACTATCCTATTGCTCTCAGTACATCTGCACCACATTAATATAGCCACTTCTTTCATCACACCATGTCTTATGACCTGGTCTATGATTTTGGACCTTACAGTGAAATGTTCACACTATATACAAGAGGAAAATAAAGCACACATATCTCTCTGCCATAACTTTTGGAAAAGCTGTGGTTACCATTTTTTCCCCACAGTTACACTGAATACTTGGAAGAACACACTGAACCCAAAGATCAACATTATTTTATAAATAAATTGTGAGTTGTCATCTATGTTCAGGAAACAGATACAGCCAAACTTGTGCAAGATGACCACCCAAGGGACTATCAAAACATGGCTGCAATAGACAGATGGTCTCTTTACACAGGGTCATCTACTAGAAAGACAACCATGGGACAAAAATTGTCTGCTTAGATAGGTCACCTTATACAGGCAGTGGTCTCCACTGGTTTCACTGTAGTCGGGCACACCGATGGTTCAAACGTGGTACAAGAATAGCCTGGTACTCAGGTACTCACTAGTCTGGAATTTACTAGTACTGAATCAAGTACTTTATTCCTGCTCGCTACATGCTGTGGGTAGAAATACGCCCAGTCTGTTCTCTTTTCACTTGTAATTTTGTTACTTGTTTCCCCAGAATATCCTGCAGAATTATATGAATGCTTTTAACATTATGTACTCAAAAACGTTCTTGTGTTAATTTTGTTAAAAGAACAAAGATGTAAATTTACACCTATGCTACACTGATTGTATGGCATGATTTGTACTCATGACATACGATTAAAGGTACAACGCTGACATTCGCATTGATACCTCATGGGTAGAAATTGCAACATAAAGTTAACATAGACTGTGCCACATCAATTGTGTGTACCCATGACACATGATTAAAGTAGTAAAAGGCAACATGTACTGATGTAGCATTGGTTAAAAAACAATTGTACCATCGAAACAGAAAGCACATAAACAGAACAGCAATTTCCACACACACACACACACAATGATTATGCACTCAAAATGTACATACAATTCTGAATTTGTAAAAAACGTTTCATACATCAAAGAACGCTTAACCATAAGTGTGTTAGACATTGCTGCCAGTACATGTAATAGCAACCAATAAATAATGACATATTGAACAAGATTGAAGAAACAAAACATAGACCATGTGCAACCTCTTTCTAACAAGATTCTTTTTGACCTCAGAAGACAGAAAACATCTCAACCACAAGTGTCATGTACATGTACAGTACATGTTGTGTATATACATACAAGGAAAACCCCCCTAAAGCCCCTTCACTTTTATTGTTTAATCCTAATGAGGCTCACAAAAAACACAATTTTGTAAAGAAAGAAAAACTGAAAGTGTTGCAATCAGTGTAGATGAGCTAATTTCTTCTGTCTGCAAAGTAAAACTTCAAGCTGCACATGATGAACATGTACTGCCATAGGGCAATACCAAGACATTGTCAAAAATACATCATGCATGCACCTTATAAAAAGCTATCAATAAATCTTGGGTGAATTACATTAGAAATAATATGGCAAGTACACTATAGTAATATATTATCTGTGTACTCATTATGAGTACACACTTAATGAATCAGAGGTAATCCTGACAATTCAGCCACAAATAAGAGTGGACATTGTTCAGCTGTGCAGATCTGTTAAAATGAAATTACCATGCCC
Source organism: Semisulcospira habei (assembly GCA_036245525.1). NCBI lineage: Eukaryota > Metazoa > Mollusca > Gastropoda > Semisulcospiridae > Semisulcospira > Semisulcospira habei. The sequence continues at coordinate 161,276,906 of BTPG01000002.1, forward strand.
AATGCTAGTTGGTCCAACAGATACCGCTGGTAACGGAAGCCAAGGCAAGTATGGTATTGCTTACAAGTACATGTTGACAGCACAATCCTGTATACACACACAGATCTAAATGTATGGCAAACAAATGTTGAGTAATTTCAGTCATCTCAAACTTGCACGTGTATTTCTCTTTTTCATTTTTATTCCCGTTATATGGTAGAAAAGTTGAACAAAAAAAAAGTTGTGAAGCAGGAAAAATAAATCCCATTATCTTACCTGTGCAATGTAAACTCTAAAATCTTATCATCAGCTGCAGCTTTTCAACCACGAATTAAAACACAAATAAGAATAATAGGTAAATGTTGGTAGTTACAAAACTGTGTTGTTCGTCAGCTTTGTTCATTGTGATCCATTAAACAATCAGCAATTCAACAGGCACGGTAACAGCCAGTAACATTTTTCCTCTTGTGGTACGAAAAAGCAGCTGCAAATCTGCACACAATCCTTGCACAAAAACAGTACATGTAGAGGAATGTTCTTGAAATAAAGTCAACAAAGTAAAACTTTATATGTCTAACCAGAAAGTGGACAATGCTAAACCACTCCAGTTCTGCCCATGCTTCGTTGCCACCGATATTTAAAATGTATGGCTTGGATGGCAAATTTTACATTTTGAATTTTTGTCACACCCTTGTATAAACAAATTTATAGCAGGCAACCAGCAGGTGTAACTTTGGCTGAATCAGGTCTACTGGACAGTCACATTCCCAATTATGGTGAAACTGACAGTATGTTTGATGCAGGTGTAAATGAGATGCCGTAGAGAATGCACTGTCCTTAATGACCTTAGCAGTTCCCTAGGACGGAGGCAAACAGATTTCTGACTTCACACACATGCAAAAGTCAATGCTGAAGATATATACTAAACTGTAAATGTATCATGTTCACCAAAACACATGCTACACCCGTCACGCTAATCATGCTAACCATATCAACACTTCTAGCACCAAACATTCATACACAAACATACTCTCTCACTGTATCACAAGTTGCTTGAAGGATCCTGTAGAGTTTATACATGCGGCACAGCGGTGACATACCTTTTTTTGGTGGTCATTATAAAGAGGATTGCATTTTTTTTCATTATAGGATTTGTGGGGCCGGGTGAGGATTAGTCTTAGTGTTCAGACATGGTCAGGAGGTAGGTTCAGGGTTTTGGACATGGGGCAAGACACTGTCCCAGTGTTTCTTGGCTTCACTGGATACACTGTCAAAGTGCTTGCGTGCATCCTTGGAAAGTTTCATGGCCTCCTCTGACAGCTTCAAGGCCTCCAAGGACAACTCTTGAGCCTCCACCTTGATCTTGTCAATCACCCACTCCATCGCCTGCCGGCCCTGAACAACAGTTTACATCAAGTATGAGTATACTCAATATACTGAACAGGACAACAGTCAGCAGGCAGTAGCACCTATGCTCCATCTGTTGCCAACCCTGAACACAGTTGCCACTGTACGATACAATATATAATGAACAGGACAAACGTCAGATGGAAACATGACGGCTCACATGCATGACCACTTCACAGAGTTAATCTGACAAGTCGTGGAAATGAGCAGTTCAAGTGTCTTAATTTTTCTCTAAAATTTATTTTTTCGAAAAATACTTACCGATGACATTACTACCAGGAAGCTTCGCTTAGCATGGCAATTTTAGCCAAAAACTTACTGTGATACTAAGGGAGGCAATCACTGGTGTGCCATTACCAGGGCACTCCCGAGTGGCCTCCCGTACTACCGTATCCGGTGGCGCACTCAGCCTTTCCCGCCAGTATCTGAGCCTTACCTCTAAGCGGCAAGCGGGGTAGGAGGGAGGGGACCTCTGAGTAATGTCATCGGTAAGTATTCTTTTAAAAAAAATACATTTTAGAGAAAAATTGATTTAATTTCTCAATTACCGATGACATTACTACCAGAAATAACAAAAAGGAGGCGGGTGCCGCAATTAGGAACCCCTCCCATCGCCCGTGCCAACGTACACCATCGAGGCCTCTCCCTACGTGCCCACTCCCGACAATTTTAGCTAGGTGTACCAATGGCACCTGCGGCGCCAGGAGGGAGTGTTGCACAGCCGAGATGTCCCCCACAAGGCCAAGGTTGGTGTGCTGGCCAGATAGGTCTCGTAGGTAGAAGTGGGCGAACGTAGTCTCAGTTCGCCAACCCATGGCTGCCACAATATCCTTCATGGCACAGTTTCGGTCAAATGCGAGGCTTGTCGCTTCTGCTCGTACTTCATGAGCCCGGATCCGCATTGCTTTAGCTTGCTCTGGGGCGAGCTCCTTGTAAGCTGACCGAATCACCCAGCATAGCCAGGACGAGATGGTTTGTGCCGAAATGTCCCTTCTGCCTGGAGCCAAAGGCAGGAAAAGACGTGAGCGCCCTTGTCTTAAAGGCTTGGTCCTGTGCAGGTACACTTTAAGCCCTGACTGGGTCCTGTAGCCGGGAGTCCCTTGGCTGACCCGAAGCCTTGAGGGATTGAACAACGACTCTGGAAGACGGTTCTTAGCCAAGAAGGCCGGATCCATAAGCAGCTGTATCGATCCATCGAACCTGCATTGCATACAAGAGGGACGAGTCGAAAAGGCATGAATCTCGTCAACCCGTGAGGCTGTGGCAAGGGCAAGCAGGTCTTCCTGGTAAGGTCTCCCAACCGCACTGAGGGTAGAGGCTTAAATCTGTCAGTGTTGAACCAGGTGAGCACCCAGGCCAAGTCCCAGCATGCGACCAACGAGCAGGATGCCGACCGTTGCAGATCGAAGTGTGACATCAGATCTGCCAAGTCTTTACATACCCCCGGATCTGGCCGTCCAAGGTGTCGGTGTCTGCCACCATCGCTAGGTAACCGTGGATGGTGATGGGCACTAAGTTCTGCTTGAAGAAAAGCCACAAGAAGAACTCGGCCAACTGGGGGTTTGTCAAGTCCGTGGGAGAATGCCGCTCCGCTGTGCACCAAGACTGGAACAAGCGCCACTTTCTTTCGTAGACGTTACAAGTGGAGGTCCTCCTGGCTGAAGAGATCGCTTCCACTGCAGCAACCAAGAAGCCTCTAGCTGAGAGGGCCTGCCGGACAACCTCCAAGCGTGTAACATAAGCCACTCTGGACATGCGTGGAAAAGCTGTTGCCTGGGCTGCTTGAGCATCGAACTCAGAGTGGAAAGAACCAGGGGATGATCGGTGGCGAGTGCCAAGAGGTCTGTAGTCCAACTCTTGGACCAGTTAAACGGAGCGACTAGAATCAGAATCGTGTTGCTGTCCCTGAGCTTCTGTATGATCTTGGGAACCAGCACTGTGGGAGGAAACACATACGCCAGGAGTCCTTCCCACAGCCCAGGCGGGTGGATCCAGTACGGGAGAGATGAACAGAGGAAGCTTGTTGTTCCATCTCAAGGCAAAAAGATCGATCATCGGCTTCTTCCAACACGCGCAGATACGCTGGAAGATATCTGGTCGGAGGGACCACTCCGTGTGTAACATCTGACCTTGACGTGAGAGAGAGTCTGCTAGCACATTGAGACGTCCCGGAATTGTCGCGCCCGTAGGGTTATGCCCCGGTCCCTGCACCAAAGGAAGACCTGGTACACAAGTATGCAGAGTGACGGAGAGCGCGTTCCCCCTTGGTTCTGAATGTAGGCTACGACTGTCGAGTTGTTGGAGAGTACCAACACCTCCGCATGCGCGAGTCGATCTTCCCATACGATGAGCGCCAGCCACACTGCTTTCAACTCCAGCCGGTTAAGGTGTCTGCGAGACTGTTCCTCTGTCCAACTGCCCGAGGTCTCGGCAAACTCCGGCAGCAGGTGGGCACCCCAACCTGCGTTGCTCGCATCCGTGCAGATGGAAAGCTGAGGGGGCGGGGAGAAAAGAGGAACCCCCGACGCCAGCCAGGAACTGTCCGCCTGGATAAAGAAACTGCCTCTCCACTGCCCCGTCGTTCCTGTGAAACTGATCCCACGATCTACTGCTCCTAGCTGTAGTTTCCTTAGCCCAATGTCACGACGAAGATCGCTGCCTCGAGACGCTAGAACTTGTCCGCTGATCGGGAGAAGAGGAAAGGGGAAGATGATACGTTACCACGCGAACCGTGTCCTCCACGCGCCGTTTCCTTGCTTGATCGTTCCTTGCGTGATCGTTCCTTCGATCGCTCCTTTGAACGCCTTCCATTCCCATAATAATCAAGATGAGGGTGTATATTACCATAATCCTGCCCTCGGAAGGTCAGCCCATCTTGTCGGCCATAAGCACTGCTTCTACTCTTACCGTGGAGGCGGTTGTCAGTGCTGGTGGAGCGCTCTCACTGGCTCCACCCCTGAAGTGGGGACCCCGGAGGATACTCCCTTGGCCTGTCTTGCCGGCGACTTACTCTCCAATTTCCCTCTGAGCGTTGCCTTGCAGGTGCGGGCCTGTCGTGCCTCTGTTCCGTCCTCAGGCCGGAAGGTCCAACTGTCTCAGAGGGGTGGTCCCCAGCGTCTGCTGCCTGAGTTCTCTGTCTGCCAGGAGGGCAAGAACGAGACCCAAAATAATCCATGCTGGGAGACCGAGCTCTTCCTGCCTGTTTGACATTAGGTGGTGGACCATGGACAGGCGAAATTTTTGCGGATTTATGGCTCCGAGCTCTCGTTGCTATGCGAGATGGCGAGTCTCGTCCGCTGCCTGTAGTCTTCGACACCCGCTGGGGACGTGGCAGCTCAATGATAGTCACCGGAGGGGGCAGCAGTACCCTCTTTGCGCTGACAAGCACACGATGTCCGTATTAGCATTTCTTCGTATAAAATCAACGGCTGGGGTCGGTAACAGCTTGCAAGCAGGTCTCTCACTGCGGTAGAACGCTCATAGCTGCGACCACTGGTCTTTCTTCCACGCCGCGCAACGAGTGCAGGGTCGACTGGAAGAACAGCCCGAGCAGGAAAGGCAGACATGATGAACATCACTCGGCCAGTGGAAATCGCCACACTTGATGCAGGTCTTCACCTGGGCACTGTAACATAGGACAGACAAAAGGCCATTCACGAGCGCTCGAAACCTCCTTGGAGGGTCCGAGTTCCCGGTCGGTCACGTACAAACAAGGCCCACCCGGTAAAATAGAAAACGCCCGCTGAGGCTTATAGTAACCAAAGCTTTACCTTGCCATGTCCTAAGTCTGTAATCCATAAGACAGCCATGAAAATGGCGAGTAATTTACTCGCCATGGCGAGTGAATTTTTTTGGGGGTGAGTAAAAAAAAATGCATTTTTCTTTAAAAGGTATTTTTTCGAAAAATACTTACCGATGACATGACCTATGGGAAGTGTCTACTACTTACTCAATTCTAGCCTAAGAGCTCGTTGTGTTACCACACAACCCGGGAGGCACTCGGGGAACCCCGAGGGGCCAAGAGTTGTCTCCCGATACTCCCCATCCGGAACCGAATACCCATAATTCTTCAGTCAGGATACTTAGCGCACCAGCGGCAAGCGGGGCAGGTGGGAGGGTCGTCTGAGTCATGTCATCGGTAAGTATTTTTCGAAAAAATACCTTTTAAAGAAAAATGCATTTGTTTCATCAAAAACATTACCGATGACATGACCTATGGGAGAATGGTGAATAGGAGGAGGGTGCCGCGCTCTAGCACACCTTAGGGCCCCAAGGGCCGTCCTCCCCACCGCAAAACTCCCGACGACTCTAGGTAGGTGTAACCTACGGCGCTGAAGCGCCAGGAGGGAGAAGTGCCCCCCCGCGAAGTTCCCCACCAGAGCGAGTATCCTCACTGGGGTGTCAGAACTCTGCGAACGAGAGAACCTGCCCGCCAGCCCCCCAGCCGCCCCAATGTGGGAGACAGTACGGTTCCTGACGACTGCGACGAACGTGGCCCTGCACGTAGCTGATTGGACGTAATAGCCTTTAAGCTCCCCGAGGGAGGGATCCTGGAATTCGGATCGTATGACTGAGCGTAGTCAGGAAGATCGTCTGACCTGTAGCTACAGTGCTGACGGGCACGGCCCAGAGGCGAGCGCGTCCGCTCCAGACGGCTATGTCGTCGTAGGTATACGTGAAGCAAGCTCAGGCTATCCTGCCTAGTCTCCTGGGGATAAGTCTGCCAGCTGGGGTCAGCAGGGTCGGGGGGGAGAGGTGACGGACGCCGCCCAAGAGGCCAGTGCCTTGCCCACTTCGTCGTAGAGGCGACAAGTTGAGAGAAGCCATAGCGAAGCTTCGACTGCTGCCCTGCGAAGACTCCAACGTTGAGGGTCAGCCGCAAACCGCCAAGGCGAAGGAGTAGGCGCTCCAGCAAGGCGGAATGGTGACCATCGTGGCTGCATGAGCACCTTGTAGAATGCAGGAAGCAGTATCGGGGGGTCCGAGGAGAGCCGAGGGGTAAGTGGTTCAGGACTGGTACCGAGGAACGGGGAGACCAACAGGACGAGCAGAGAATCCTTCCCAGGCTAGGCCAGAGCGTCGGTGTCTCGTCCAGGAGGGCTAAACCCCACGAAGGCACGGGGTAAGCCAGTGATCCCACCTGGTGGCGAACAGGTCCACTAAGTCGTCTCGCCCGCGAGCCGATCCTCCGAAGGTATCCTGATGCATCCCGAGTGAAGCAACTGGTTCCATCGGGGGAAAAGGCTGGCTCAGACCTCCCACGAGAAGAAGACCGACTAGTCTGCATCAGATCCAAGCCGTTCACGCTCTTGTCCGCAAGGTCCGGAGGCCAGGCTGTACCTCGAGAAGAACCACGGAAGTAGGAGGCGTAGCCGCAGCAGCTGAGCTTAGAGATGACCGAAGGAGAGTAGAACCGACTTCCGAGCAGTGGCTAGGCCCTCCCACCACGAGCACAACCGCAGCAGTGCCACCTGTCCGAACTCCGGTGCGGCCCTGGACGCCCAAGGGGTTGTCGAGTTGGTTAGACACACGGGAGACGGATTGATTGATTGTACATTGCTTAACGTCCCGACAGCAACAAGGCTTTCTCAGGACGTGCCTGCACTGCTTGTGAAAAAAAATAAACAGAACATTGAATGTATGTCGCCAGCCGGTCAAATACATTAAATAAACCTAACACATGAGGCCTAAATAAAGCTAAGACCATTTAGCAACACACATCCAATATCAAGAGCTACAGGCAGTGCAGACAGTAGGGAGAGTTTTAAAAAGGCAAATACAGGTGAATGGACAAAGGGTAGACAGAAACACATGCCCCAGAATAGAGAGAAAAACCCACCCTGTGGGGCTGACCAGGGTGACCCTGGGAACTAAAAAATACCTAACCCCACCCAAGTCCCCCAGGGCAGACCCGGGTGGGGACACGGGAGACGGAGCTGCGCCTTGGTTCCACAGAGTCGACGGGTAGGTTGAGGACCTCCGGCGAGTCCAACGGAATGCAGATCCCGGAGCTCCTCCATCAGCAGTGACACCTCCTTCGCAGGTGAACCGAGGAACTTTGTGGAGGCCGAGTGCACGGGTACCTGAAGACAAGGGTCGGCAGCTCCGGAAGAAGTCGCAGCCCAAGATCTGGAGGCGGAGCCGAGGAACACCCGCGAGGATCGCATCCTATCGCCATCTGGCACAAGCATAAGCGAAGCCAAGGTCCTAGGAGCCTCCTCTGGTCTGCTCCCCGTAGTGAAGTCCAGGTACTTCCAAGAAGCTGGCTCAGCCGAGTCTTCAGCACAGGGGTCCTTCCGCGGCATGTCGACCTGCCCGGCGTCAGGAGTCGGCAACATGGAGAACGAAGGGTAGGGTAAGGAGCTCCTTAATGCCACGAAGCGTAGGGCGTTACTGACAAGAGAGGTCATCTAGTCCAAATGTAGAGGCAAGAGCGGATCCACAGCCGGTAGGGGCAGGCAACGCCCGAGACCTCCTGAGAACCGGTCCTGCCGAGGGAAGCCAACAGCCGGCAATCCATGGGGGCGAAGCAAGAAGATCCGGGAACCGAGAGAAGAAGCGCAGGGTAGTCGAAGCGCCTGTCACGAAGTCTGCAAGCCGCGGCCAACTCCGAGCTGAATCCGAGAGGCACCAGAGGAGACAGAAGCCGAAGCACTTGCAGACCTGTTTACCACCGGTGTGAAGTCAGAGTACTTCCAGCTGACTAAGTGTAATTTGGATCTCACGCGTAAAAGGTCACAAGCCAGTGAGTAGTCAGATCTCCAAAGGTGTATACAGTGTAACTGTGTCGAAACATGTAAGTGTAACCCATGCAAAAATGTGTACGTTAACCCCAAGTGTAGGTAAACAGGTCTGTGCTAGGCGAAGTAACGACAGCGTCCACCTCGAGGAACCACTGGAGGGGGTCGAGCGTCCAGAAGCGGAGCGACTGCAGCCAGGCGACTGGGCCGGAGCACGAAGAAGGGAAAGGGCTGAGTGAGGGGGAGAGGAAGGGACGAAGGGAAACTCCTAAGCACGCCCGCAGTGGAGAGATAGCGGAGCGTAGACCTAGAGTGTCGGAAGGGTGACTCCAACGAAGGAGATCCGTAGAGGACGAGCATCCAAGGTGCAGAGTGGTCCCTCCTCGCGTGTAGGAGAGCAAGAGCGGAGATCCGATCTCGAGTGAAAGTGGATTTCTAGTCGTGCCGCGACAAGGACGCATGCGTGCAGCTTCCGCGAACCGGGCTCTGTATCGAGGTGGGTCTCCGCCTGACAGCAGGCTATGTCCAGGTGAGTTCCCTCCTGGGAACGCCCACATCGATCATCCCTCTCCGCGTACTAACTGTGGCGGCCTGCGTGGCGAACCCTCCACAAGATCGTCACGGACTCGAGCAGTAAGGAACAGAGACTGGCACCTCCGCCGTGCTGGCTGGCCACCAACAGGACCCTGCAACCACTAGCAGGCGGCTCAGCGTGTCTTCCGACGAGCAGCATTGTCCTGGAGGGGCTCCCACTAGAAAGCGAGTGCGGTGCCAAGCGCCGGCGGGGAACATCGGACGAGCGTCGCAAAGCCGAAGAGCGAGGAGGTCCGCGTTCCTTATGACGAGGATAAGCCTGATCCTTGTTACGCTCTCACGAAGGAGCGAGAGTGCCTGTCCGAGTTCGAGCAAAGAGCGGATCCCGAAACATGTCGAGACGTGGTGTGCGTGTGCTCTTGTCTCCGCGAGCCGGGCTCTGAGGCGAGACGGGTTCGCTGCGGCCGAGGAGAACTCCAAGGCCTTCCTAGGAGACGAGTGGGGATCGGCTGACCATGGACAGCGCGAAGCACGTCTCTCCGAACCGAGCTCTGTAGCGAGATGGGTTCTCTGCCTGGCGTAAGGCTTGGTCCAAGCACGTTCCCTCCTGGGAACAACGCCTCGATCTCCCCACTCCGCACCCACCTTGCTGTGTCCGACGTGCGATTTCCGTATGCTAGGGACGTCGGAACTTGAGTGACCGGAGAACTGAACAGCCGGTACGTCATCCAGACTGGAAACAGTCACAGGTGTCGGACGTTCGCGTCGGCAAAGCTCCAAAGTTGGGACCAGCGGGCTCTGTAGCGAGGCGGGTTCTCTGCCTGTCACAAGGCTTTGTCCAAGCGCATTCCCTCCTGGGAACGGACCCAACGATCTGCCCACTCCGCACAGTATACTGACGCGTCCGGCATGGTGATCTCGCAGCCATCTCGTCGGAACTCAAGCGGTCGGAGTACCGGGAACAGCAGCCGGTATTTCAGCAGGTCTGGAACCAGTCATATGTGCCGGGCGCTCTCGTCGACAGAAGCTCCAAGTTGCGACTAGCGCCATCCAGGTCATGTGGCGTAGACGCCACACCCACGCTCGGAGGTAATTCCGGCACATGGTAGACAGACCTTGTGTGAGTCCGCCGGTCACTGTAAACCTCCGTGTTGTGTGCAGGTCATCCAGAGGCCACTGCAACATACAAAAACCGAAGGCACGCGGGCGAGGGCTTGAGGGACCCTGCCCTGGTAAGGTTAACTTTTGCATCACAAAGGCACAACCAGCGAGTAACAACCTGTCAGCAAGCGCCTGGGCCTGCAATACATCCCCGCAAGCTAGAGAGTGCAGGCATGCGGGTCCCGGTAAAGCGAAGGTAAGCACCCTACCTCTGAGAGCTACCACCTGCGAAAAAGAGGAGTCGCGGCTAACCGCTCCGTTTGCCCATCCTGCCAAGGCAACTCCCCAACCACCAAAGTGTTGTACCTGTCTCCTCAGCGTCTTACGTCCTGCGCCGGGTACATCCCTGCCTACACACGCGAGGCAGACACCCTTGGTTCGGAAGGCCCGCCAGGCTAAGGTGAGCATACAACAAATCACGCACAACAAACTCAAGCATGTCATGACAAGCATAGGCCTGAAGCAAGCGGCAGGCACAGTAACCTTATCAATAAGGCAGCCAGGCGTGGCCACCAGTGGCCCTGAGCTCAAGAGAGCATACGCCTGATGTCCAAGAATTCAAACATGAGATGCCAAAAAAAAGGGCCTAAAACAACGTCTGGCACAACAACATTACGATGTAATGGAGACAGGGGGCGAGCATAATCAGGCCTGTTTAAGCCCCCGGGTGCAGTCAGTGTCATTTCAACTGACTAATATAAACTCTGCATCTTCCATGTGTATCCCAAGTATAAGGTGTACATGTTTATTTACCCCCCAGCCAAAAGTGTACCGAATACGCCCACATGTATGGTAAAGAGGTCTGCATAACAGAAACAAGCATTACATGACCGACTCAGTACCGAAGTAAGCGTCTGCTCTCGCCATATCCACCAAGGTAATGCATCAAGGAATGGCTGGAGCATAACACATTCCCCGAACCACACAAGGCACAGGCGAGTAGGTAAGGAACAAGCGCCAGAATAAGGATTCGACTTGACTTTCACCGACCTTTCACACCACTCCCATTCCCTTAAGGTTTTAACCGCGAGGAACAAGGTGCCCTGCACCACTAGACGCCATCTTGGAAAACGAATCTGACCATGTGTGGACCCGCGCCGTTTAAGAATGATCGTTCCAGAGTTAAACTTCTCATGGCTTTCCTCATGCGTAATGCCTTCTTTCTAACAGTGGATCTTTAAAACCCCCCGCTGTTATCCACGAAGAAAGGGAGATTTTGACTCTGTCAACAATCATGCCACACCAACAACCGAAGGAGAGTGGGAAAGGGTGCGAGGCCCGCCAAGGTAAAAGTCAAGAATCTTGGCGCCAAAGCAACAGCACAGACGAAGCCTGTCTTCGTGCCCGCTCAATCAGTGCCCCGCCCGGGAACCGGGCGAGGGCCAACCCAACTACCTTACCTCTTCCCGGAGCGGGACCGGGGAAGGGGGGAGAAATCCAAAACCATGGCACGCGCGGCGAAGTCCCAGCGAAGCTCACAGCGCAGCCCAGGCACTACAAGCAGCCAAACGGGCAGCTGCCAACGAAGAGGGGGCACCAGAGTCACGCAAGGGGCAGGGAGGACCGACAAGAAGAAGCCAAGTGAAGAACGAAGTCCGCAGAAGACCGGCGAACCGGTCGAAAATCCCAAAGGCCGAAGGCTAGAGCAACACGTCTGAACAGCGTAAGCCTAAGTAGACTGACTGAAGAATTATGGGTATTCGGTTCCGGATGGGGAGTATCGGGAGACAACTCTTGGCCCCCTCGGGGTTCCCCGAGTGCCTCCCGGGTTGTGTGGTAACACAACGAGCTCTTAGGCTAGAATTGAGTAAGTAGTGGACACTTCCCATAGGTCATGTCATCGGTAATGTTTTTGATGAAACAAATACCCACTCACCAAATGCGAGTGCGCTCGTGCATTTTCCAATCAACGAACATCAGGTACGCCGGCGCGTGACCTGACTGCACCGCGAGCCGCCTCTAACATCACTTTGCAGCAGTAGCCGAACACATCACTCGAACTGTGCGTATCATAACAGTGATCGGTGACAGTCGTTCTATTTTTAGTTATGAATTGGTTCGTTTAGCCACTCGCTCAGTCGCGGCTGCGTTCAGAATTGACCCGACGCCGTGGTCCGTGCGAGTGTAACAGGGCACGCAAACTGTTAGTTTATGTGTGGTGTCAGCATGTTATTACAAAGTGCGTGGTACATGTTGAACGCGTTACTTGCTGTGACGTCACCATACATACTATTATGGAATATGGCATTGTGCGTTTCACTTTCGATCTTGAACGAAGTTGTGCATGGCGGATTAAAAGCAAAGGAAGCTGGAATGCTTCGGATTCTTCAATCCGGCACCATCTGATCTTGATAATCGCTAAGAAGAAAGTTGCACTTGGACACCACCATCTCCATCAACAAGCGACAGTACTAGAAATGCTACCACTGGGCCGTGTGTGGCACCGCCGCTGCGACGCAGTTTTCAGAGTTCATGGCTGTGCTGCGTGTATTTCCATGGCTACAGCACGAAGGCACTCTAATGGCATGCGCATTGAGCACTGAGGCAAACTCAATAAGAAAGTCCAGAAATTTGAAATAGAAATAAGTTTATAAGTTTTTTTTTAATCGTGCTCGATCCATCTTCTGGTACACAGTTATTAGGCAAAAATTGGAGAAACACGTTTCTGAGTGGTTAAACAGGTTGAAACAAACTTTTAAGTCCATCAGTTCACACACACACACACACAGAGTCACACTTTGGTTGTCAATCTGCCGCGTTCAGCAGAAAACGATATATTCTCTGTTACAATACATTATCAAACGATCATACAAATAAATAAATAGATATGTTTTTCTGTGTGTGCGAGATAGAGCGAGGGAGACAGGATTTTGCGCGATAGCTCACCAGTTAAAAAATCAGTATCATGGAAAGGACACACACACTGTCACATTTAGAGGAGAGAGCGAAATGAGTTAATTTATTTTAAGGAACATACAGATGATGCAGTTTTTCTTAAATAAATCTGCGGACCCTCTATAATGCTAGGATGGGGGTCTGTGTACCCAATAAAATTTATACCTGGGGGTCTACAGACCCATTAACCTGTTGTGAAAACAGAAGCCCAGCCGCTATACTTACAAAAAATAAATAAATAAAAATCCCACCACAGTTCACATGGGGACTTTGTCAGTTATTTCTCCACTTGATACTATCAAAAGCCTGAAGTCAGGACAAACATTTACTTGGTTATGATTACTTTTTGTCTGTTCAAATATTTGTTCTCAATGCCTCTGGGCAGAAAACACTCTAACATTGGGCGTCAAACACTTGTGGTACATTATATTGTTGAGTTGGGCTATTTTCAGTAGTATAATTTTTAGTTTTGGCTAGTAACATTTTCAGTTTGGCTAGTAAAACTTGGAAGTCACTAGCCAAAGGCTGGTGGGCAAAATTTTCGGCTTTCAGGGCTGCAAGACCAACATTCCTGCACCAAGCACCACACACACCCACAAAAGAATCCTTCTTTGCTTTCTTCCTTTCCTTTTTTTCACAGTAAGTCCCTGTAAGAATAGTTCACCAACTACCGTCGGAGCACAAGTGCACACGACTGGTCTGACTCAGCTAAACGAAGATACTGGCGGGAAAGGGCGAGTGCGCCACCGGATACGGTAGTAAGGGAGGCCACTCGGGAGTGCCCTGGTAATGGCACACCAGTGATTGCCTCCCTTGGTGAGTATCACAGTAAGTTTTTTGGGCTAAAACTGACATGCTAAGCGAAGCTTCCTGGTAGTAGTGTCATCGGTAATGATTTTGAGAAAATAAATGAGTAAAAGGCTGGCATCTGTACGTTCAAAATCAATCTTTCTAAACAAGAATGGAAAAGCCCTGAAGGCTCATGTGCATGACCGATCCACATAATTGATCTGACCATTACGACTGACCTTCCTGACAGGTCACTGATATACGCAAGTGGTCAATAAAATCAAGTGTTCAAGTGTTCTAACATATAAAGAAATGTTTGGCTTTTGTACCTGTGAAATCTATGCCATTTGCACATTTTTCACTTCGTCCACCTTCCATAGACCTCACCGGTGTGCGCATTTTCAGCCAATCAGAATTTTTTTTTTTAAATGCCTCAACACGGCCCTGTTGCTGGGTCCCACAAGCCTTCCCGCAAATACGCAAGGAAATAGCGAATTGTGATACCGTTTGTGCATATAAATTTCACTGAAATGGTCAGGCATTGCCATTGGGTTACCTGCAATCGGGACGAAAGTTACCCGGAAACCATCAAGGAAAAGCTTCTGGCTTTTTTTCCCCTCGCAAAACCAACGTGATGGGCTGAATAAAAACTTGCTGTAGACCGCACACTGATCTCAACATCGGGATACTACCCCATAGCGGACAAGAACAAACAGAGCTGTTTGTATGCGTGTCATTTTTCTAGTTTGTTCTGAGAATGGTGACAGTTCACTTGTGGAAGTGGTTCCTAAGTCAGCGATCGTGTTATCACGTCCGGAGCGTACTGTACTGCTGAATAATGTGCAAGCACTCGCCATCAGGCAGTACCGCTACACTGACCTGCACACTTGGGATGAATTTGTGCGTGCATGCGTGCGTGCGTGTGTGTGTGCATGTGCATGGTGTATGCGATTTTAAATATGCAATTAACTTTCCAGAGGCACCATAACCAAAGGTTTACGCCCTTAAGTTTCTTCAGTCTGCACTCTCTCACTCACTGTAAAAAATCATGACAAGCACAAATAGACACATCAATCCTACAGTAACACATGTTATAATCTCTTTATGATGATTATATATTCATGCAACGTTTTTCTTCTCAGCATTTTTGGGATGGCGAATCCAATGAGTTGCACCCCTGCCCAATTCCAGCAAACGAGTCACCTGTCTACAAATCCAGACTGCTCACAACAGGGGGAAGTGCAGATTCTGTAAAATCTTCGGAGAAGATCAAGTCTTGCAACATACACCTGACACTGTAGCTGGCAAGTGTGGGGCAGCAAAACAATCAAGTAAATACGTATTTTTCTTTAAAATGAATTTTTTGGAAAAATACTTACCAATGGTATTACAATAGGAATGGTTTCTTCGCTAGTCTAATTTTAGCCCCAAATTGTGTACGAGTATGGTCATGATGGCGGGTGAGGGGTGCCATAGCCTAGGTGGAAACCCAGGCAGCCTCCCTTCCGGTCCAACCACGCATGCGCTCAGCGGGGCAGGTGGTAGGGACCTTCCAGTAATACCATCGATAAGTATTTTTCCCAAAAATTCATTTTAAAGAAAAATACATTTGTTTTCTCTAAACACATTACCGATGATATTACAATAGGAAGAGTCCCGAAGAGGAGGCGGGTGCCGCTATAACGCCCCTCCCCATGCCATCGAGGTTGCTAGAGCCGTCCTCCCCAAGCAACCTCCCTCTAATTTTAGCAAAGATACTTAGGGCGCCGGGAGGGAGTGTTGCACCGCCACGATGTCCCCCACCAGCGAAAGGTTCTGGCGCTGGCCGGAGAGGTCCCTCAGGTACAAGCATGCGAAGGTGGTCTCCGCTCGCCAGCCCACAGCTGCCACAATGTCTTTGACAGCACAGTTGCGGTTGAATGCTAGGCTTGCAGCCATGGCTCTGATCTCGTGCGCCCTGATGTGCATGCGTTTGGCTGTATCAGGGGCGAGTTCCTGATAGGCAGATCGTATCACCCACCGAAGCCAGGAGCTGAGCTGAGATGTCATGTCTACCTGGGGACAGAGGGAGAAATAGGCGGGGGTGCGTCCCCTGCGTAGCGGCTTGGTCAGGCGCAGGTACACACGTAAGGCTCGCACGGGGTCCTGTTTCCTGGACTCACGGGTGGAGCCTGGCTCTCTTAAAGGTTGTATGGTGACCAATTGAGGGGCAGCCAAAGGAGATCTGGGTCTTGGCTAGGAAGGCCGGGTCGGGTAGCAGTTGAACCGAACCGTCCGTCCGGAACTGCAAATAGGCGGGGCGTGCTGAAAGGGCGTGCAGCTCGCTGACCCTGGAGGCTGACGTGAGGGCCATAAGGAAGCAAGTCTTCCGCGTCACGTCTGGTAGTCTCGCCAACTGGATCGGTTCGATGCGGACCGAGTTGAGCCAAGTAAGCACCCAAGGCAGGTCCCATCGCGGCACCAAGGAGCGAGGAGTGGGACGTTGTAGACCGAAGTGGGCCATCAGGTCGGCAAGGTCTTTGCAGGAACCCGGGTCGGGTCGTCCCAGATGCCGGTACGTGTTAGCGATCATGGCCAGGTAACCGCAGATGGTGATGGGCGCTAACCGCTGGTCGTTGAACTGCGAGAGGAAGAAATCCGCCAGCTGAGGAACTGTCAAATCGATGGGGGAGAGGCGTCTGTCGTCACACCAGGAGCATAGTATTCTCCACTTGCCTTCATAGACTCGCCTGGTCGAGGTTCTGCGGGCTGTAGCGATCGCGTCCACTGCCGCACCTGAGAAGCCTCTAGCGGTGAGGGATTGCCGGACAACCTCCAGGCGTGGAGGAGACGCTTTGGGCACGGGTGGTACAGCGCCTGCCGTGGTTGCTTGAGCATCGTGCGCGGGGTGGGGAGCGGCAGCAGGGGGGGGGGGGGGGGGGGGGGGGGGGGGGCGTGGCAAGGTTCAGGAGGTCGGTCGTCCATGACTTTGTCCAGCAGAACGGCGCCACCAGGTTGCACCCTCTGAGCTTGAGTAGGACTTTGGGGACGAGCACCGTCGGCGGGTAGGCGTAGGCGACCAGACCGTCCCAAAGGATGGAGAGAGCGTCCACTGCACAGGCCAGGGGGTCTGGAATTGGTGAGACGAAAAGAGGGAGCTGGCGATTCCATCTCGTGGTGAAGAGGTCGATCATGGGTGTCTCCCAGGCTACGCCGATCACTCGAAAAATGTCTGGACGCAGCGACCACTCGGTATGGAGAAGCTGACCGCGTCGGGAGAGGGAGTCGACTAGCACATTCAGGTGACCCGGAATGTGACGCGCGCGGAGAGTGATGTCCCAATCCTCGCACCACCGGAGCACCTGGTAGAAGAGGATGCAGAGGGAGGGAGAGCGGGTCCCGCCTTGCTTCTGGATGTAGGTGACGACCGTGGAGTTGTCCGACAGCACCAGGAGTTCCTGATGTAGAAGGCGAGGTTCCCACGCAAGGAGGGCTTGCCAGACCGCCTTCAGTTCCAACCAGTTGATGCGTCGGGATAGAGATTCCAGGGGCCACAGGCCAGAGGCAGTCACGAACAACGGAAGAAGGTGTGCTCCCCAACCGGAGAGACTGTCGTCGAGGGAGAGGGTGGGAGGTGGCGAGAACAGCGGCACTCCCGACGCGAGCCAGGTGGGATCCGCCCAGCGCAGAAGGTGAGGACGGAGCATAGCAGGAACCGGAACCGGAGCCTCGAGGTTGGATATCGGCCGCCAGTGAAGGAGGAGATGCAACTGCAGCGGACGGGAGTAGAGACGTCCTAAAGGGATCAGATCTGCTGCGGCACTCATCAGGCCCAGGAGCAAGCCACTGCCTGGCGGGGATCGTAGTCAACTGGGACACCTGCCGCGCTAGATTCGCCAACTTCTGGATGCGCGGTTCCGGCAGCCGGACGATGTTGAGGTCGGTGCAGAACTCCATACCTAGGTGCACAAAGTGGCGCGACGGTACGAGGTCAGACTTGCCGAAGTTGACCAGGAAGCCCAGAGACTCGAGGAGCCGAAGCAGGGCATCTCGGTCTTCTTCCAAGGTGGACTCGGCCTGGTTCCTCAACAGCAGGTCGTCCAGGTAGTTCGACGTGGGGCTCGTGGACGTTCGTCGGGCTCTGGCTACCACTGCGTCCATGATGCGAGTGAAGACCCAAAGGCTGAGGTTGAGGCCAAAGGGAAGTGCGTGGAACTGGTAGACGACACCCTCGAAAGCGAAGCATAGATAACATCTGGAGGCTGGGTGCATGGGAACGTGAAGGTACGCATCCGAGAGGTCCAGGCTGACTGCGAAGTCCATAGGCTGCACCGCGGCACGAAGGGCCTGAGCTGTGTCCATGCGGAAGTGCGGAGCGACGATAAACTTGTTGAGCGCCGACAGGTCGATAACAGGACGCCACTTGCCGCCCGGCTTGGGCACTACGAAGAGCCGGCTGTAGAAGGCTGGGGAGTCGTGTCGATCCACCACCTCTGTGGCAGTCTTCCGAAGCAAGGCAGCAACCTCGCTGCGCAGGGTGTCTGCTTTGAGCTTGTCTGTCGGGACCAAGGTCCACACCGGAGAACGTCACAAGGGGGGCGGAGAACGAAAGGAGATCAGGAGTCCTTGTAAGATGGTCGCGAGAATCCAAGGGTCGTCCGGTACAAGCGACTGCCACACGGCGCTGTGGAATGCGAGCCTTCCGCCGACAGCAGACCCCGAAGCGGTCGGCAGGGTCCGAGGGGAGAGACAGTTAGTGGGCCCTGCCCCGCCCAGGGCGACAGGCAGGCTTGGCCAGGTCCTGGTAGCAGGGGCGGAGGCGCAGCCCAAGAGGGGACGGGCGTGGGGGAAGGCCGGAGGTCTGGGGGGGAAGACGTCCACCTCTGGTGAAGGGGCGGGCGGTGGGTCTGGCCGTCCGCAGGGCGTGACCCAGGGCCCTGCGGGTAGACTGAAAGGAGGCTGGAACAGTGCGGCTGGGCCAGGTGTCATTAGCTTCCTTGACTGCAAGCCACGTGGGACCGAAAAGTAGTTCTCAGCCAAGGGGCGTATGACGAAGTTGAAGCTTCAGGTCATTAGGGAGCGGGCAGGAGCGGAGGAGGGCATCCCGACGCATAAGGTCACAGTTAGCGGCCACTGCCATGGCTTTGACACAGGTGTGGTAAGCGGCGCGGTTACTGGAGACGGCTAGGGCGAGCAAGTCTCCCCGAGCAGCGGCGTGAGGGACGGATGCCATGCATCCTCCACGCGAAGGATGATGGCTTGCATCAGGAGGTCGAGAAATCCCGCCGAGGCTAGAGCGTTGCGGATGAGAGTCGCTGTCTGATCGACGCCAGGAAGGAGTATGCGTCGTGCGGGAGTAGCCGCCAAGGACCAGGCGGGAGGGTCCGGTTTGGGCAGGGCGCAGGCGAAGTTCTGTGTGTCCCGCATACCAGATCTGCCAAAAAAACATGTGCAAATCTGAAGGCCACTTAACGTCCGTGAAAAACCCTGTGGGGCCTAAGAACCCTGCGCGAGGCGTGCGGAGAACGCGTCCCATAGGTTGCCGAAGCCCAGAGGTTGGGGGAAGAGACTTAAACGTTTTGGAGTGTCGCTCAGCATCAACATAGGCCGCGGCCTTTTTCAGCGGTGGGGAGGGAGGGCAGTCCTCCACCGGAAGGCAAGCCAAAATGATATGTGCCGCCTCGTCAAGGGCGCGGAGAGTCTCCAACCTGTCTCCAACCGAAGAAGGCTGCTGATCCTGATCAGCTTCGTCAAGGTCAGGGTGAGAAGGGCTAGAACGTGAGGGGCTGTCATCACGAAGCAGGGCCGAAACCAAGTCCTCAGGGGCCAGGCTGAGGGCGTCATCCTCTAGGTGCAGGGCGCGTGGGGGGGGGGGGGGGGGGAGATTTTGTTCAAGGTAGGAGAGAGAGCAAAGGATCCGTCACGGGTCAGGAAGAAGTCGAGGCCTTGGGAGGGGACCTTCCCGCCGGGAAGCGGTGCCGAACAGAGTGAACTGGTGATGGTTCCCGAGAAGAGTACCAGGACCGGCGAGAGGTACGACGTCGTGACCTGCTGTCCCACGGGGTGCGGCTTCGGCGGGAGCGGGAACTCCTAGAACGGGAGCGTCGCCGAGAGTGGTGTCTGACTGTGGAAGACGAACGTCTAGAGTGGGGAGGTGAAGACGGGTGCGCTCTAAGCGAGGGTAATCCTGAGACTGGGGGACACGACCTGAACTGACGACCATCTGGCGGCGGGTCGTACCTGGAAGACGTCCGAGAGGGCCGGCTAGCACGAGAAGTGCGGGAAGTAGACCGTCGGCGCGGTGACCTGTCCCTCGAGCGCAATCGGTGGTGAGAAGAGTGGCGGTGATCAGTTCGAAACTGGTAAGGGTCTTCTCGATGGAATGCTGCATCTCGCGTACTGTATCCTGAAGAGCGGGAGAGCGTCCGGCACGTCTGCTCTTCTGGTCGAGGTCCCTGAAGGTCCTGTCCGGAGCGTTGACCTCTTGTGTTAGGAGTGCGCGGAGGAGGAGGCTCCACCTTGTTGGAAGCACATCGGTGCTGAGACAGCTACGGGTGCTGAAGCCTGTTCCTGCGACATAACTTGAGCCGATGAAGTGGGCGGAACTGGGCAGAGGCCACTAGGCAGGTCTGTGGGAGCTGCCAGCGTTGGAGAACGGGCTAGCGACCGAAGTCGCGGCTTTGACTGTTCTGTCGCCTGGTAAGAACCACTAGTCAGGTCTGTGGGGATTACCGGCGCAGCCTCCTTGTGCTGAGAAGGGGGTCTGTCTCGATGCTTAGCTCTCGGAGCTCGAGGATCTGCGACCGGACAGCGGCCAGTAGGCGGGACTGTGGGAGCTGCCGGCGCAAGAGGACGGGCTCGCGGCCTAAGCCGCGGCGTTGATGGTTCAGTCACCAGGTAATATTATAGCCACTAGTCGGGTCTGTGGGTCTTACCGGCGTAGGACCCCTTATTCGTGCTGGTGTCGGCTGTTCGTGGCGGTAAAAGCCCCATAGCTGGGTCCTCTGCTCTTCCAGCCAGGGGGCGCAGACCAGACACGGGTGCGAGGAGGTACAGGCGGAACAGGGAAGGCAAATAGCATATCCGTCACTCAGCCACTGGAATTGTCCACATCTTGTACAGGTGCGGACTTGCCAACTGTAAAACATAGCGTACAATTGAAATGCGAGCGAACGTCCCCCCGCAGGCACGCACAACGAACCGCGTAAATGAACGAACAAAGTTCACGGCGTATGCTCATGCACGGCGCTATACCCTTTCCCAGGAGCGCCGGACGGAAGCAGTGACAAAGATTTTACCCTGCCATCATGGAAGAGGCACGTAAGGACGGGACAACCAGTGCACCCAGGCGTAGCCCCACCAAAATGGCATCGAAGACCTTGGACTGTGAAACGGCGTAGCACGCAGCGACCACAGTCACAACCGGTCGGTGAAGTAGGAACAGCACCACAAGTCACAGGAAGCGTACAAGCCTACACAGGTCCTCGAGGCTAGCAGAGGGCGTAGCAAGAGGGCACAAGCAGTGGCAGACACTCAGGCCGGACCGGCCAACAAGTGAGTAAAGTTCACAAGGCGCTGTCACGTCCGGAACGGCACGCCGAATAACTTGTAAGCACACGAAAGCATCCACAGAGAAAGGCTCACAGAGAAGAAAAACCCAAGTTCACAAAGCTTCCACCAAAGAAGACACAGTCCGAAACGTAGAGAGACACTGATGTACACAACCTACTCTGGACTAGCAAAGAAAATGACTGAAGTATTGAGCGCTGAGCGCATGCATGGTTGGACCGGAAGGGAGGCTGCCTGGGTTTCCGCCTAGGATATGGCGCCCCTCACCTGCCATCATGACCATACTCGTACACAACAATTTTGGGCTAAAATTAGACTAGCTAAGAAACCATTCCTATTGTAATACCATCAGTAATGTGTTTTGAGAAAACAAATATCTTTGCATATATATGCTGACAAGAAAAGCAGATGTGCATACCTAATATTTTGCTTAAACTCTGTGATGACATTTCACTTTCCAAGTAAGGCTTTCATTGTTCTCTGTAGAAAGATGACAGAGTGTGAAATAGTGATGCCATGAATGGAATGTCTGGTGTCTTCTTTTTCTTCTCGAATGCCGTCACACGGAGTTTGGCTCTCAAAATGAAATCTGTGGCCTTCTGTAGCACCTCCACAGGCCCGCACAGTTTCTCTGGTAGAGTGTGTGTGTGTGTGTGTGTGTGTGGGGTGGGGGGGGGGGGTCTTTGGCCAAATCTCCTCCCTCAGCAGCTGGTGGCTCCCACAGTCCTGGAGGGTGTGCTCTGTGGTCTGCTCTGCTTCTCCACAAGGGCACAGGGGAGATGGCACGAGGTGGAAGCGTCTGTGCAGATGGAAATTGAGTCGGTTGTGCCCGGTCCTCAGGCGGAAGATGGTCACCTGCTCGTCTGGACAGCTGATGGTAACTGTCTAGGGGTTGCTGTGGTGGTCTGTATACAGACTTAATGATGGTCTTATCTCTGTGAAGCTGACTCCATTTTCAACTTGTTCTTCATCTGCACCCACTTTAGCCATTCTGTCAGCTTCTTCATTGCCGTAGATGCCATAGTGTGAAGGGATCCACTGCAGCACCAGTCTGGAGCACTTGATGTTTTGCAGTGCCTTTTGTAGACATGGCAGTTTGCTTGCTGTTGCTGCCTCAAAGACAGACATGGCATCAGTCAGGAAGACAATCTGGGCATCAGGGTCTGCAGTGCCACTAAGTGTGTTTGCAGTGCGGACCAGGGCTTCCACCCCAGCTCTGTAATTTGTGCAGTGAAGGCCTGTAGGTACTGCCTCTGCCTGCCATTTTCCGTTTGGGTACTGAATGTACACCCTAGCCCCTCCATTCTGAACTGCATCTGTGGCTGATCCATCGGTGTATGCCCGTATCCATGCTTCCAGGGGATACTTTTCTTCAAGCATGGCCAGTGTCAGGCCTTTCTTGCTCACAGTGCTGTGCTCATCTTTGGTGATGTAGGGTACCGTGAAAGAGATGATGTTTTCTGGGCTTAATTTCCCAGGGTGGAAGGTCGCTGAATGTCTGGTGTGATTTTCAATATAATTACATCCCTTTGGGTGAAACCAATAACCTGTGACATTTAGCTGGCCTTGCACCTGTGTGTAGTTGGAATGCGATTCCTTCAGTCCACACTGGTGTTGTCAGCTAATTTCACACAAAATCCTGGGAACTGACATGCCTCGAGTATGATGGAAGTTCTGGATGCAGATGGGCATTCGACTTTAATTATTATGCCGGTCTGGCCACTGTCGCACACTTTGAGTTGCTCTTAGAAATAGAAACTGTGAATTAACCACAATGATGCGCTTGTGCAGGTGTCCATCAGAAGTACTTTTAAATATTTACTCTTGGCAGTGTCCTCATGTCGTTTACATAAAATGTGGCTGCAGCTGACAAAAAGTGTGTGAAAAGAGTCTGTCAAGACATTTGTCAGAAATGCTTGCTTTTCTATTTAGATCTCTGTGGAAGTTTGATGTTGCGAGTTTCTGTTGTTTTCTTTGCTTCTACCCAGTAATTAGAACTGGTCAGTTCTCTGTTCTTTCCTCAAGTTTCTCAGGATTTGGACACTAACTGGTCAAGTGAAGGCGATCCAATTATTGTGGGAGATCAACTGGGGACCTTGTTGTGACACACATCAGCGACCCTGTTGATTCCCTGACACTGGCTCTCTTTTCAGTCTCCTGGTCTGTGGACAGATATTGAGTGCAGCTTTAGAAATACGTTTGACGTTTTAAGTTAATCATATACATATACTATTAATAATTTTTGCAATTTCTCTTTTAGGGATTTCACCATTAGACTACCCGACCATGGCTGTAGAGTGCAAAGTCTGAAATAGCAATCCTAGAAGATAATGATAGACCTGCTGGAGGAGGAGACCACATCAAGAATTTAACAAATCTGAAGGACCCCATCTCAAGGCTGCAAAGAACTAAAGGTGTGCAGACACATCCAGCTGAAGCAGAAGTCTTTGGAGTGGAGTTTGTGAGAAAAAAGGAGAGACAACTAAAGAACCTGTTCCAGTTCTACACCGAGTTAACATGTTTGGTTTTTTGCTTTGTTGTCATTTTTGTTGCCAAATGGTCAATCTTTTAAAAGCTCAAGTATAGTTAAAAAGGACAGACTTTCAGCACCTTCATCCACACGATAAGACGGTTTCTCACTCTTAATTGAGAAATTTTGAAGACTTCATAATTAAGTGAAAATGAGTTTTGAATCTAGTATTCCTGTGCCATCAAATTGTGTCACTGTGAATCAGCCATTTATGAACTGAAACATTATTTCTCCTTGTGGTGTGTTTTGGCATGTAAACCACTCATATTCCAGAATAAAATATAATTTACCAGTACATAATAGTTCTGATTTTATTTTAGGTGATGCTTACTTCTTGCTTGTGTTGATGTGCCATGTTATGGGCCTTTTCATCTGCTGCTCCGATGGCCTGGCCAGCACACCATGGTTTAATTATTGGGGCAGATGCAATCTTTGCGCCTCTTGATATTGCTGCTCCCCAGGCTTGTGGCATGCCGCTGCAGCTCATTCGATTAGGCACATGGGTCAAACAGTGGAGTGCCTTGAAATACTGAAGAGTTTTCTGAAGCCTAATGACATGAGAACAGTGACCATTCAATCTAAAATACAAATCATACATGCATGGTTATTTATTATTATATTAATAATCTCCCTCTCTCTCTCTTTCCCCTTCTCTTTCTTTCACACACACACACTTCAATTTTATTTGGGAATGAAAGTAATCAGCTCAGCCTGACACTGTAAACACAGCCGGCAAAAGAGAGTGCTGAGCAGCACTGCCATTTTGCTACGATGATAGGAGATGAACTAAAATGGCTCGGATAAGTGTGCTGTTTTTTATTTTATTTTAAGCAACACCAATAACAAAAACACTTACCCAGCTCTGAAGGCACAGATAGCTTCTGTGACACTGTGCTTGCTGATGTTCATTCCCATGTACAGTTTGTGTGGATCGGAGCGTTCTTGTAGATCTGCAACCGGTGATACACGGATGCAACTTGAACGGCATCACTGCCAGTTGTGTGATAAATACGAACAGCATCAATGAAACTTGACACAAACTTGCTTTGCCTCGATCAGGGCTGTTTTTGACAAAGCTTTGCATCCTGGCAGAAAATATAGGCTTGTAGAATTGACGCATTCAGTCGAATCACACACGCTACCGTCCACCATACTGTCCAAGCGACAGGAAAGCTTGTGGGACCCAGCAACAATTACTAGGGGGCATGGCTTGCGATGCGTGCGCTCGGTGAGGTCTAAGACCCTTGACCATTGTTAGTAGTGAAAAAAACAAATATGCACAGAAAGGACTTATCGGTTCCCTTTCTGCCAAATTTGGTTGAAAAGTTTGGCAAAAATGCCGATAAGCTAAAATTCTACAAAAAACAAACATTTCTCACATCGTTTGCTGATCTGTTGTGACCATTGACCTTTCCAAAGGGTCATCCAAATTAGCATGCACAGGAGAATCTTACCATTAGGAGGTGTCTCTCTGTACAAGGTTTCAGATGTCAGTAGTATTTGCAACAACAAAAAATTGTCAACAAATAGCTTTAGTGATCTATTTCCCGTTCTCTTGTGACCATTGACCTTTCCGATGCAAATAAGTATGTGTAGGAAGGAATTACCATCAGGTATCTCAAGTAAGGGCTTGAAGCTGTGAATGGTATTTGAGAAAAAAAACATCTTCAGTCAAAATATTTAAACCTATTTCCTGACCTTCTGTGACCCTTGACCTTATCAAGGGGTCAACCAAATTAGTATGCATAGTATCTTTGTCATAAGTTTGGGTTTGAAGGTGTGAATAGTATTTGAGAAAAAATACATTTTGTCAAAATATAGCTACTTCTGACCTATTTCCTGATCTCCTGTAACCTTGACCTTTGAGAGAGGTCACTGAAATTGGTTTAGAAAGGTCTTGCCACAAAAATCCATGGGCCAAGTTTTACGACTGTGGCTTGAATAGTCTCCGAGAAAATGACAATGTTAAAGTTTTACCACGGACGATAGTGGACTTAAGGTGTCCACTGGCCTAAAACATACTCACTTTTGCTATCACACATACATTTTTCCACATGTCTACCTCTTGTGACCCTTGACTATTGCAGTTAGTATGCATAGAAAAGTCTTATCATCAGCTACCTTTGTGCCAAAGTTAATTTACAAGAAGAAAGGCAAAGCCATTTTGGCTCATGTGTATGACTGATTTACATGTGTGACCTCTGTGACAAGGGCTGGCTTCTGCAGCAGCAAAATCCATTTTTCCTGAAAATGTAAGCATTCTTCACACACCTGTCAACACCCCCCCCCCCCCCCCCCCCCCCCCCCCCACTGACCTTTGTGATGAGTTGACTAAATTAGTATAGATAGGAAGGTCTTATCAGCTATCTTTGTACCAAATTTGGCTAAAAAAAATGTGCATACATGTTGGCAATACCTACAATTTTATCAAAAATCGGCATTTTACACACACTTGACCTTTCCAAGGGGTCATCCAAATTAGTATGCAAAGATAGGTCTTAACGTCAGGTATCTCTGTACCAAATATGGGTTTGAAGTTGTGAACAGTATTTGAGAAAAAACATCTTTTGTCAAAATATGGCTATTTTCCACCTATTTATTGAGCTCTCCTGACCCTTGACCTTTCGGAGGGATCAACCAAATTAGTGTGCATAGAAAGGTCTTCCCATCAGGTATCTCTGTAGCAAGTTTGGGTTTAAAGTTGTGAATAGTATTTGAGAAAAAACATCTTTTGTCAAAATATGGCTATTTTGGACCTATTTCCTGAGCCTTTTGTGACCCTTGACCTTTCCATTGATTGATTGATTGTACATTGCTTAACGTCCCGACAGCAACAAGGCTTTCTCAGGACGTGCCTGCACTGCTTGTGAAAAAAAAAAAAAATAAACAGAACATTGAATGTATGTCGCCAGCCGGTCAAATACGTTAAATAAACCTAACACATGGGGCCTAAATAAAGCTAAGACCATTTAGCAACACGCATCCAATATCAAGAGCTACAGGCAGTGCAGACAGTAGGGAGAGTTTTAAAAAGGCAAATACAGGTGAATGGACCTCGGGTAGACAGAAACACATGCCCCAGAATAGAGAGAAAAACCCACCCTGTGGGGCTGACCAGGGTGACCCTGGGAACTAAAAAATACCTAACCCCACCCAAGTCCCCCAGGGCAGACCCGGGTGGGGGCCTTGACCTTTCCAAGGGGTAATCCAAATTAGTATGCATAGATAGGTCTTACCATCAGGCATCTCAGTACCAAATGTGGTTTTGAAGTTGTGAATAGTATTTCAGAAAAAAAAACGTCTTTTGTCAAAATAGGACCATTTTTCACATATTTAATGAGCTCTTGTGACCCTTGACCTATCAGAGGGATCAAATTAGTATTTAAGGTCTTACCATCAGGTATCTTTTACCAGTTTGAGTTTGTAGGTGTGAATATACTTGAGAAAAAATAAATTATGTCAAAATATAGCTATTTCTGACATTTCTTGATCCTCTGTGACCTTGATTTTGGAAGAGGTCACTCAAACTGGTATGTTTAAAAAGGTCTTGCCACAAAGTATCCTTGGGCCAAGTTTGAAAAATCTGGCTTGAATAGTCTCCGAGAAAATGCCAACGTTAAAGTTTACCACGGACGACGGACCACTGGCCCAAAACATACTCACTTTCGCTTCTCACGTGAGCCAAAAACACTTAAGAAAAAATTCTTTAAAAAATAGTTATTTGTTTGTAACACCTTGGCTGACCTCTTGCTAGTCCTGACCTGTCCGATGGGTCATCCAAATAAGTATGCATAAGATGGTCTTAACACCATGTATCTCTGCACAAAGTTTGGATCAGAAGTTGAAAATTGTGATTGAGAAAAGATCAATTTTTGTCAAAATTTGGTCATTTGTTTAACCTACGTGTATTTCCAGTTTCCCCGTGACCTCAATAATTGTGACAGATCACTGAAATTGATACGTTTAGTATTGGTACATTTAACGTTACTCGTTCTAACAACAGCAGCTGTAGTCTCAAATGGTTTTAAATGAAGTCAGCTATTCACAGAAGCCTTTGCCAGAGGCCAATACCTACAAGTGTCACTTGTCTGGCCCATGGCCCATTTTCTTCCTAACGTCCTTTAGATGGGTAGTGTAACAACTTCAATATTCATCATAGCATTGATTCTTATAAACAAATTCAAATCACATATTCCAATTACAGTACTGCATTATGGTTAATCAGCATAAACATGCACGATATTCTACAAGTTGCAGAAAGGCACAAAAGGCAACCAAAGTTTCATATTGATTACCAATTGACAGATGCTCACCTTGCCAGCATTCTTGGAAATGGACTCTGTCATGTAAGACTCCATTTTGCTGCACAAGGGCACACCATGCACATTCACCACAGCCTCTTGTTTCAGCTGTGTCCTGCAGCAGTCCAAAACACATGGTAAATAAGTTAGGATAGTTGTACGATATGCTGATTAATCCACGACACTTACATAAACGTACTCTGCGCACAGCTTGTAACTGGAATCATAAAGAAACAAGGTTTGCCTTCTGCCCTGTGCAAAACCACCTCTTAAACAGTAAACTTTGCTTTTGTAAATCTGAGCAACTGATCAGGATCAACTGTACAAATAATGACTCAGCTGTAATGGATCAGGATGTGTTATGGATAGAGTGTAAAACAGAAAACACGAATACATATGATCACAAAATGTGTTATTTAGCTCAGCATAATGGATAAAACCTAGATTATCACAAACTGCACTATCTCAAGGGTAGTGGAATAAAGCAAGACCAGTCCCACCCAGGTATGCATCCTGTCACTCTGGTCCCTTGGGGGGAGTAAAGCAACACCGGCCCCACCCAGGTATGCATCCTGTCACTCTGGTCCTGACGCCTCTAAATATCCGAGCAGAAGAATGTGAAGCAGAAGAATGTGAAGCACTCAGGGGCGTATCGATCGGTATTCGTAGTTAGTAACTACAGGTTCTGATTTACTCATCAGGGAACCGGCCTACAATTCTCAGTCCATTCCTTGGTGTATTCCTCTGTGTCGCATTTTATTCCTTACAATAGGACATGGTAATTGTTGTCAGTGTAGTCCATGCATGCAACTGTAGTCGTGACGCGCCATTATTGATGTCAAGTATGATCGCTTTCAAATCCTTGAAGTATTCCTGACGTGGTATTATTGATGTCAAATATGATCGCTTTCAAATCCTTGCAGGGTCCAGTCTTACGTCGAGATATGATTAAATCGCGTGTCTTCTGTTCCCTCGGCGCTTGTGCCCCATCAGGTCCAAGGTCATTTCCTGCTCAGCGGGGCTTAGCCGCGATAAGACACCAGGAAGCGTTGGGAGTCTGCGTGTATGGACGTGGGAGTCATATTCTTTGTTTATTAATTCGTCCGTTTTAACGGATCAATCCCAGACTTTAGCGTCGTTGTTGTTGATGATTCTCAGTGTATTCGTGTTTATAGATGATGCCGGTTGTTTGTCTGGCTGTGTTGCCGCACATGACACACTGGAGTTTGTAGTATTGCCCTCTGTGTAGATGGTAGGCAGTGTTGCCGTGGCGCATATCTCACAGTTGATGCTTTACAAGCAGCTTAATGTTGTAGCTGCTGCTGCTGTTTTGGTGTGGCTGTCGTTTCGTTGATCGCTATTGTTGCCGTTGGCTTGTTGGGCCGCCTGAATTGTATACCATTTTAGTGGTAGGTGCCGGGTTTTGTCGGTGTAGAAGGGCCTTCATTTCTTCGAGTGCTTCACAGAATAGTTGGCCTCGCTTGTTGCGAGTGTTTCAGTCCTCCTTTCACTTTTGCGCGATTTCAAATGAGTTCTTTGTGACCAGTGTTGCCTGGTGTTGTGGATTAAAGTTGGTGCCGCGTTGTTTTGTGGTCGATGAGAAGTAGGCAGTGTCCGTTTCCTATATTCTTAGTCTGTGTTGTACACACGGTAGCTTGCCTTCCTCGTTGGCAGGAGATAAGTCTTTTAGCAAACAGTATGACATCATAGCGTGTAGCGATTCATGACAGTTAGTTAGTTATTTGGGTTTAACGCCGAGCAGGCGACTAAGGCCATCTCACGGCGGGATAGGTAAAAATCTGGTCAGCCAGACTAAAAGCAAGGTCTTAAGACAAGATGTAAATATAGATGAAAAATCTCAGGCTAAAATGTCGCACATGTCTTTAAAAGAAATGTCTACAGACTCTCAAAAAGGGCAAAATAACAAAGATTCACATAGTCTATGAATGCTCAAATCTTGTTAAAAATATTGCATGCTCGCAAGAAATTGAAGATTTTGTCCGGGGGAACATCCCGGAACAAAACCTTCAAGGAGTCTGCTGTAAAGTGTTTATATCTGGTGTCAATTAGGTCAGCACAATACAGCAAAAAGTGTCGAACAGAAAACTGCTCATCACAGGCAAAACACCATGGACGCTCATCCTGTTTAAGTAAGTAAGAGTGCGTAACATACGTGTGCCCGATGTGGAGCCGAGCAAGGACAGTCTCCTCACGGCGGCTGCCGCAGCGGAAAGGTAGACTGTCAGACAACTTAGGAAGAGCTTCATGAAGCTTGTTCCCTTCCTCTTTGTCCCACTCGGACTGCCACTCGCGGGCTATGTACGCACTAATCACAGGTTTAAAATCACTATAGACAGTCTGTGTGTCAGGGACAGGGTCACTGCGGGCACTGTTGGCAGCAGAATCTGCGATTCTGTTGCCTTCGATGCCCACATGGCCTGGGACCCAAATAAAAATGATGTCATAATATTCCTTCATCAAGTCTGCGTAAAGCTCTCTAATCTGCACCAGCAGTGGATGGTCTGTTCCCGCGCCCTGAAGGGCCTGCAGGGCAGAAAGAGAGTCAGACAGAATCAGGAAGTTCCTTTCCCGAGACTGATAGGCATGCTTGAGTGCCAGCAGAATTGCCTGCAGTTCTGCACTAAATACAGAGGAATGGTCAGGGAGACGGAGCTTAAATGGGCGTTTAGGATGGCGAGAGGACACTGCAGCCGCAGCCACCCTCCCATCCTCAGACTTGGACCCATCCGTATAAAGTCGACAATAGCCAGGAAAAATTGAAAGGAGTTCATTGAGGCTCTGTTGGTATATGGCTGGTGGAGTACAATCCTTCTTGTGGGCGGTCAAGTCCAGCAAGATGTCAGGAACTGATAGTAGCCAGGGTGGAGTGACGTGTTGCAGAGATTCCGAAACTTTGTCCAGGTCCACTCCGGCCGCCTGCAGATGAGGTCGGACACGGAAGGAAAGTGGACGGACAGCTCCCGGATGGGCATCGTAAATCTCTGCAAACGACGGGTGAAAAACACAATCATAGGCAGGATTTTCTGGATGGGCCTTCAGCTTCAGAACGTAGCTGAGCATGAGGCGGATGCGGCGGAGCCCGAGAGAAGGCTCCCCTGCCTCTGCATACAGACTAGGAACTGGAGATGTCCTGAAGGCTCCCAGACATATGCGCAGACCTTGATGGTGAATTGTGTTCAGACGCTGCAGAACAGACTTGGAAGCCGAGCCATAGACCACAGAGCCGTAATCCAGTTTGGACCGAACAAGGGCCCGGTACAGTCGAAGTAAGACGATGCGGTCTGCACCCCAGTCAGTACGACCAACGACACGAAGAAATGTCGAGGGCCTTCCGACAAGAGGTTCTAAGGTAGTTAACATGGTTGCAGAAGGTCAATCTTTTGTCAAAGATGACCCCCAAAAACTTTGCCTCTTCGGCCACCTTAATTGGCACTCCAGCAATGCTCAGGTTAGGTTCTGGAAAAAATTTCGTCTGGTTAGTAAAATGCACACAGACTGTCTTGGAGGGCGAGAATCTGAATCCATTGAGAGACACCCACCCCTGGATTCGATCAACGCACAGCTGCAAGCGCCTCTCAAGGGACGCAAGTCCTCGACCTCGTGCACACAAAGCAAAGTCGTCCACAAACAAAGAGCATTCAGAATCATCCTTGACGGCCTTTACAATGTTATTTATTTTAATGTTAAATAAAACAGGAGATAGAATACTGCCCTGCGGGACACCCATCTCCTGTTCAAAGGAGTCGGAAAGGGTGGAGCCCACACGGACATGGAACGACCTGTTGGACAAAAAATTGTGAATAAAAACGGGCAGATGCCCTTTAAAACCCATGTCCGACAAATCAGACATTATACCATGCTTCCAGGTAGTGTCATATGCCTTTTCAAGATCAAAGAAAATTGCATAGACATGCTGCTTGTTGACAAAAGCATCTCGGATAAAAGACTCAAAGCAGACTAGATGGTCAGTTGTACTACGGAAGCGCCGGAAACCGCACTGGAGGTCTGTGATGAGACCCTGTGACTCAAGATGCCACACCAGTCGGGCGTTGACCAAGCGTTCCATAGTTTTACATAAACATGATGTCAAAGCTATTGGCCGGTAGTTGCCCGGGTCGGAAGGATCCTTACCCGGCTTGGGAATTGGCACAACCACAGCCTGGCGCCAAGATGGCGGAAAATGACCGGTTATCCAGATATGGTTAAAGGCCTTGAGAAGTACAAGGAGTGAATCCTCAGGCACATGTGTTATGAGCTGATAATGGATGGTATCTAATCCAGCAGCAGAGTCAGTACATTTCTGCATGGCATGCTGCAATTCTAAAAACGTAAAAGGGGCATTATAGTCTTCCAAGTTATCCGATATAAAATCACAAGCACAAGATTCTCGCTTCTCCTTCTCTCTCTGGAAGAAAGGTGAATAATGCTCTGTTGAAGAATTATGGGCAATGGTGGAGGCAAGCAAATTGGCCACAGCCTTTTTATCTGTGACCAAACTGGCACCATCTCTAAGATGGCCGACAGAAGCCGAGCCACCCCTGCCCCTAATTCTTTGAACAGCCTTCCAGACTTTTTGGGATGGAGTCCTAGAAGATAAAGATGAGACGAAGCGTCTCCAGGAAGCACGGCGTTCACGTTTAAAAATGTAACGGGCTTTCACCCGCTGTCTTTTAAAGGTTAAAATATTTGCTTGCGACGGATTACGAAAAGCACGTCGCTGAGCAGATTTGCGCATTGTTTGGGCCTTGCGGCACTCTTCATTGAACCATGGTACTCTCGGCTTCCGAGGGAGTGATGTGGAAGTTCTAGGGATGGTTTCACCTGCAACCTCCAACAAAATAGAAGTAAAACAAGAAACAGGTTCTTCAGCTGACATGACCACCTCCTCTGTAAGACGAGACTGACAGAGAGATTGTACATTGCTTAACGTCCCGACAGCAACAAGGCTTTCTCAGGACGTGCCTGCACTGCTTGTGAAAAAAAACTAAACAGAACATTGAATGTATGTCGCCAGCCGGTCAAATACGTTAAATAAACCTAAAACATGGGGCCTAAATAAAGCTAAGACCATTTAGCAACACACATCCAACATCAAGAGCTACAGGCAGTGCAGACAGTAGGGAGAGTTTTAAAAAGGCAAATACAGGTGAATGGATCTCGGGTAGACAGAAACACATGCCCCAGAATAGAGAGGAAAACTCACCCTGTGGGGCTGACCAGGGTGACCCTGGGAACTAAAAAGTACCTAACCCCACAAGAGAGGCAAACAGAGACCAGTTAGCTTTCTTGAGATTCCAGCGCCCCACCGGCGAATCCTCCTCACAGCTGACCGATGACAGGACTACTGGGAAGTGGTCACTACCACACAGGTCGTCGTGAACCTTCCAGTCAAAGTCCAGCATGAGAGAAGGATCACACACAGTGAGGTCTAGAACAGAACTAGATCCGGAACCTGAGTTAGAGTATGTAGGTGAGCCATCGTTAAAGACACATAGGTTAAGTTGAGAAAAAACATCTTCTAACATCTGACCTCTGCCATCATAGTGGTCACTACCCCAAAGGTGAGCATGACCGTTAAAATCCCCCATGAGAATAAAGGGAGGGGGCAGTTGATCTACTAAGTGAAAAATATCATTGCTACAGACCCGCAGTGATGGTGGCAGGTAAATACTGCATATGGTTATGGTCTTTTTTAAGGTAACCCGAGCAGCGACAGCCTGAAGACAGGTGTCGATGCTAACGGGGCTACATAAAATTTGGCTACTAATGAGAAGAGCCGCTCCACCCGAGCGCCTCTCCGAATCAGAGCCTTTATGTATAACATTAAAACCATTAAAAGACACAGGGTCAGAAGTCTTCAGGTAAGTCTCCTGAAGAGATATGACTGAGGGGTTATAGAACTTGACTAAAAGACGTAATTCCTCAAAGTTAGCTCGAAAACCACGACAATTCCACTGAAGCAAAGAGTCCATGATTAAGTCTGATCTGGGGGTAAGGAGTTTTTCCCCCCTTTTTCCTTTACCTTGGAAGGAGTTGAAGAAACAGAGGGGGGCCGGCTCCCGGGCCTCCTCTGGTTCTTCGGAGAGGAAGGGGGTGGAGCTGCCGCAGCATCAGCAACAACAACTTCCACTCCCTCCATCCGCTCCTCCAGTGCAGCATATTTGTTTTGAAGGGGCACATCTGTGTTCCCCTTCTGGGCCCGTGCGCACAGCGGTCCCATAGATTTCTTAGACTTCTGGTCCTGGGCAGCGTTCCTGCCGCTAGAGTTAGCGGCCTTAGAAGGCTGACCAGAGCCAGAAGCCTTTGGAGTTGACTGACTAACAGGTTTGGGTGGGGGCTGAGGCTTAGGGGCAACAGAAGGCGGCACAACCGGACCGGCAGTGTCCGCCTTCTGCGTTCCCTGGCTCCTTGTCACCACCGGAGGAGGGTTACTCTCCAGGGGCGAGATGAGCCGAGGCTCCGCCCCCAACCAAGAAGTTGGGGTCTGACATGAAAAGTCTTTGGTGGGGCGCTTGCCTGCCACCGCTGCACTAAAAGTATACACTGAGGTGTTAGAGGTTGGGGCAGCCGCAGCTGCACCAGGGCCTTCAACCAGTTTTTTGGCATCCAGAAAGGACAGCCCCTTCTCCACACGCACCTGCTGAATCTTGCACTCGGATATCCAACGAGGGCATTTCTTATCCGAAGCCATATGCGCCCCCTGGCAATTCACACACAGGGGGGTGGCTGTGCAGGACTCAGCAGAGTGTCCGGGCCTAGTGCAACGGGCGCATGAAGCCTCTGCCTGACGGCATGTCTTCTGCCCATGGCCATACTTTTGGCACTTAAAGCACCGGAGGGGAAGAGGGACGTACTTTTTCACTCTCAGGGAGTAGTAACCTCCCCAGATGGTAGTAGGAGGGGTGGGGGTGCCAAACGTCAGGATGATGGTAGGGAGATGGATCTCCCCACCACCTCGCTTGGAAGCGAAGCGCCTGACGCAAGTCACCCCCTGAGACTTAAGGTTCCTTACAAGTTCATCTTCTGACAGTTCTGCCAAAGCTTGATCTTTGATTACGCCTCTTGACGAATTCATAGTTTTGTGGGGTGTGACTTCCACAGGAGTGTCTCCGATGGAAGAGAGCCCCAGTAGCCCGCTGGAGTGTGCCCGAGTACGGCACTCCACCAGCAAGTCACCAGACCTGAGGGCCCAGGCATCAGAACTGTTCACCCAAAAAAAATCTGAAAACGGCGATTTTGAAGAATTGTAGAGTTATTTAAAGCCATTTCCAAGTCAAAAGTGTTATTAAACAGGGGCCAGGAAAATCTGAAAATCGCCGAAAATCGGACAGTTCTGATGCCTGTGAGGCGCTGGGCGTCAGGCCTGCCAACACGGCTCCTGAGGGTCTCCCCCACCAGAAAAGGATGCAGCTTGGTAACTGGTTTCTCCTTCACCTTGCTATGGACAATGAGGAAGCGAGGCCATACGGCCAACGCCTGAGGCGTCGCTTCCTCACAGTCTGAATCACTGTCATGTGCAATGTCGGTGTCTATGCGCCGTTTCTGTGCTAGTTTTGGTTTTTTGGTTTTATCCATATTATATTAGTAGAGATATTCATCCCCCGGGGGTCCCCGCCCGCCACCGAGCCCAACAAGGGAAAGTGCAACTGTCGGCGGGTCTCCAGCCGACGCACAATGGAGACTGCCCGAAAGATATACTCAAGGGGGTAAGCCCGATTGAACCGTTTGAGCCACCGCCTTCTATCACACCGTTGAATGCAGGGGAATACTGGCGTAAAGCACCTAATCAGCAGCAGAAGCTATAGCATGGTGCTCCGTATAGCAACCCGCATGTCAACAGTGGGATAGGGCTCAACGTGACAAGAGCCGATTGACTAGGCCGGTACGACTAGCCTCCCGTTTAGGTAGAAGTCAAGGCCGAAGTGGAGTGTTGGCACCAGTGAGCCGCAGCCCAAAGGGAACCTCAGCCACCAGGATCCTCTTCTCCCCCGACACGGGTCTCCAAGCACAGCAAACACTTGGGATCCAAAGGACCAAAAAGTCACGAGTATTTTTAAGGACCAATCCAACATGGTACGACCTAGGTTAGCACAGCTCCTTAAAAACCGGACCAGTGAAAAGGCTGAACAACATATCTGCTGACATCAAGTCCTAATCCTGGACAAAGATGGCACCCGTCCGCTAGCCCACTCAGTCAGGGACTGAGCGGACTACCCACCTACGCCACGTGGAGGCCGGTGCCGGGTAGGCAACAGGTTTAACAACCCCATGGATATGAAAGCATTTGAACGCATATGTAATGAATTTAACATCAGTCCCAGGTATGACTTTACACAAAAACTTGATGATCACAACGGCATGGGTACATTGCATTATGCTACGAGTCACAGACAATACCCACAAGATTACTACCCTGGTTACACTTCATTCTCATCAAAATCACAAGTCTGGTTAGGATTGATTGATTGATTGTACATTGCTTAACGTCCCGACAGCAACAAGGCTTTCTCAGGACGTGCCTGCACTGCTTGTGAAAAAAAAAACTAAACAGAAAATTGAATGTATGTCGCCAGCCGGTCAAATACATTAAATAAACCTACAACATGGGGCATAAATAAAGCTAAGACCATTTAGCAACACACATCCAAGATCAAGAGCTACAGGCAGTGCAGACAGTAGGGAGAGTTTTAAAAAGGCAAATACAGATGAATGGACCTCGGGAGACAGAAACACACGCCCCAGAATAGAGAGAAAAACCCACCCTGTGGGGCTGACCAGAAGTCTGGTTAGGATCAATAGAACAGAAACAGTCTAATGCCTGGACATTTATTTTAGACAGGAGTGACGGGTTTACTCAAGCGCGAGTCGAGCGCGTAAATGAGTCTATCAGAACATATGTCTGGTGTATATTAGGAGCACAATCACTAACAAAATCAAATATTTTAAACGGGAGTGGCAAATTTGAAGCACAAAAACAATTTCTTGCTAATCTTGAAGATTCAATTAATTCAGTGGTTGATCTGCCATCAAGCATACAGTGCTACCAAGACGTTCTCAGATATGCCAGATCAAAAGTTGACTTTGTAGTTGGCATCGGGTTATACATGTTGCCGTCTGATCTTCAACTCCAAATGGGTGCAATAACAAATTATAATAATGAAATAGTTGTTGCAGGTGTTGGTCAAAAACTCGGTCTTAATCAATCTGTAAACTTAGGAGCAACAACCACGCATGTTCAGTCATTAAAATTATTACAGACACCTCCGGTAACACCCCTGGCCCCAACAGTAATGCAAGATGTAACACCATCACCATCCCCTGACACACATGAGTCGGAGAGAACTGCATTGGTAATAGGCTTCACTGGATTAGGTTTAATTGATTGTACATTGCTTAACGTCCCGACAGCAACAAGGCTTTCTCAGGACGTGCCTGCACTGCTTGTGAAAAAAAAAACACTAAACAGAACATTGAATGTATGTCGCCAGCCGGTCAAATACGTTAAATAAACCTAACACATGGGGCCTAAATAAAGCTAAGACCATTTAGCAACACACATCCAATATCAAGAGCTACAGGCAGTGCAGACAATAGGGAGATTTTTAAAAAGGCAAATACAGGTGAACGGACCAAGGGTAGACAGAAACACATGCCCCAGAATAGAAAGGAAACCCACCCTGTGGGGCTGACCAGGGTGACCCTGGGAACTAAAAAGTACCTAACCCACCCAAGTCCCCCAGGGCAGACCCGGGTGGGGGTCACTGGATTAGGGGTTTTACTTCTTTATCTGTTTCATTAAATAACCCACCATTAACCCTCCTACTGTAACCAAAAAGACCCACACATGCTCTGCCATAAACCCAACTACCTTTGCTGCAGTACTAATCATCCAACTGACAACACTTCCAATTATACCAGGTAATGAATCCATTGCTTTCAGAGCCAATTTCTTAAGCAAGTCTGATATGCGAGACAGTTGTTTCTTTACCCATGACTGTAAATCTTTTGGGTCTGTTGGAGGTGCTGGTGGTGCTGGACCCCCACCACTGCTTGCGCCACCAACCCCGGAGACAGCTAACACAACAGTACTGATAATAAACCCAAGAGCAGTAATTAAACTTGCAATTGTGATACCCTGTTCTCTGAAAAGTGTTTTCAATCTCTCAGCCAGAGTTGTGTCTTCGTGAAGTATTTTCTGAATAGTTTCTCTAATCCTGTTGACCTGTGTTTTCAGTTTTTCCCTCCCAATACTAATCACTTCTAACCGCCCTGATCTTTCTATCTGCAAATCATTTAATCTGTGTTGTATTCTTTCTTTCATGTCAGTGTCAAGATTCCCATTGTCTGCGGTAGCCAGTTTCTCTTTTTCACGTTCTATGTGTTTATCAAGCTCACCTAGTTTGGCAACATTGTTTACCATCTCACCTCTTATTGTCTGTAATGATTTATCCAAGCCAATTATCTCTCTCATTGACAAAGGTGGGTCTTCTATTGTTTTCATAGCATCATTTATTTGTCCTTCAGTAAATGAGGTTTCTTGTATCACTGAGTTTGCTATTTCTGGTAGGCTTGTTACTGGTGCCATTTCAATTTCTTGCCCTGTTGGTAACTTTGTTGTGTGTCGTGAAGAACACTAACCAGTCTTGGCGTGACAGGAGACCCCCCAATTCCAAGGTACCTTACCAACCCAGAGTTACCGACTTCACCTTTAATTGTACTTAAAGCTGAGGTGCAATGAGAAAAACCCGCCCAGCGCGTGTTTTAAAAAGACTACAGGACCCAGCTTGGGCCCTGCCCCTAAGTGGGTCAAATCGGTTCGTAACACAGTTGACGGAGTTGGCAACTGCGTATCCCGAGCTTGCAAAACTCTCGGAAAATGACAGACTACTTCCTGTTGCACGGAAATCATCGCGATTAGCAGATCGGACAACAGCAGACGATTCTGTGACACTTTGAAACTGACCGACAGCCACGGATTTTACGCGTTGGGGACTATGATTGATTGTACATTGCTTAACGTCCCGACAGCAACAAGGCTTTCTCAGGACGTGCCTGCACTGCTTGTGAAAAAATAAAAAAGAAACAGAACATTGAATGTATGTCGCCAGCCGGTCAAATACGTTAAATAAACCTAACACATGGGGCCTAAATAAAGCTAAGACCATTTAGCAACACACATCCAATATCAAGAGCTACAGGCAGTGCAGACAGTAGGGAGAGTTTTAAAAAGGCAAATACAGGTGAATGGACAAAGGGTAGACAGAAACACATGCCCCAGAATAGAGAGAAAAACCCACCCTGTGGGGCTGACCAGGGTGACCCTGGGAACTAAAAAATACCTAACCCCACCCAAGTCCCCCAGGGCAGACCCGGGTGGGGTAGTTGGGGACTATGATGGCAGAATGCACGGCTGTACATGCTGTAAGTATGACTCCTGACACTTTGTAGTTGTGAACGAATTTTGTCAACACGTACATCCAGTCCAATATAGGATAATATAAATAAATAAAGAAGCATTGTGATGTACATCCAACACAGTAAAGTGGATGTGAGAGAGAGAGAGAGAGAGAGAGAGAGAGAGAGAGAGAGAGAGAGAGAGAGAGAGAGAGATATTATAACAAACACAAAACGACAAATAACCCCTCCTTCCTCACCCTTCCGATATCAAATAAAGCTTCAGGCTGTACTGTGTAACTTACGGATAGCTCGGCCTGGTCCATATCCAGTGTTCGTCCAGGCAAGACACAAATGGCCTGCTCTGTCCGTCGGGTGGTCGAGTGTCGTCTGCTACTGTTGATGTCAGTAAAAATATCGCTGGTTTAGATCAGTGATCGCGGTGCGCACTCGCTGCAAACAGGAAGTGGCCTGTCTTTTTCACGGGAGTTTTGCCAGCACGACAAACGCAGTTGAAAACTCAGTCAACTGGGTTGCAAACCGGTTTGCCGAAGTTAGCCGAACGTTCACGAAGACAGGGCCCTCGCTGGGTCCTGCAAAGTTTTTTTTAAAACACGTGCGGGGCGGAGTTTTGTGACTGTTTCTCAGCTTTAAAGCTCTAAACTTAGCAGTGTTATTTTTATGTGTTAGATTCATTTTCCCTCTGTCTGTATTTACAAATAAGTGTCCTTTATCATATTCAAACTGATTAGGATCTATTACATCTGGGCGCACTCCAACACTGTCATAAAATGAGTTTACTTTGTCTTTTAACAGTTCATGATACATACTACTACTAGTTACCATTCCAGTCACATCTGTGATACTGGTATCTGAGGCATCCATGACATCCATTTCAAAATCACCATGACCAAATCCTTCCGCTGCCATTGTTTTATTAATTTAATATTTTTTATTGTGCATAATAAAAATGACACAGTCTTACGGATCAAAGTTAGACCCATACAGAAAACTACATGAGCCTCTTGGTGTTAAGGGCATTAGACAATCAATCGTCATCACAAACAATCCAAATACTGTAGACCAGAATCAAACACTTCCAGTCAAGTTTCCAAACCTAGGCCCAGTGACGTTATTGTTCCTGGCACTGCACGCCTTGCATTTAATATTGAACTATCATCAGACACAGATGTAAACAGAACACTAGTTAACTATCTTGGTAGAGCAATTGTTAGAACTATTAAAGTAAAACTTGAAGGACAGGAAGTGTTTAGTCTCGACGATGCTGATGTGTTCTACTGTTACAAAGATCTTTGGTTTACACGAGAAGAACGAGAAGATCGTATTTACCAAGGCATACAGACAGATAACGTTGGTAAACTTCGAATCGATGCCGGAGATAAAACAACTACAGTAGCCAAAGACGTTATAATGGCCGAAACATATGGAACCAGATTTTACATTCCACTTGAGTTTGAAATCCTGACAGCACATTTGCCTTATTACCAAGCACTGAATGACCGTATGAGTTTTGAACTAACTTTCAATGACTACTCCAAAATTATTAAATCATCTGATCCCAATGCAACATATAAGATTTCTAACATTTCTTTGGAATATGAAATTGTCACACATGATTATTTAGCTACTCTCATTCAAAATCAGTACAAGACAAAACTTCCAATTTATTATGATTGATTGATTGTACATTGCTTAACGTCCCGACAGCAACAAGGCTTTCTCAGGACGTGCCTGCACTGCTTGTGAAAAAAAAAAAAACTATACAGAAAATTGAATGTATGTCGCCAGCCGGTCAAATACGTTAAATAAACCTACAACATGGGGCCTAAATAAAGCTAAGACCATTTAGCAACACACATCCAATATCAAGAGCTACAGGCAGTGCAGACAGTTGGGAGAGTTTTAAATAGACAAATACAGGTGAATGGACCAAAGGTAGACAGAAACACATGCCCCAGGATAGAAAGGAAACCCACCCTGTGGGGCTGACCAGGGTGACCCTGGGAACTAAAAAGTACCTAACCCCACCCAAGTCCCCCAGGGCAGACCCGGGTGGGGTCCAATTTATTATGACCGTGTGATTAGACATAGTTTAATACCCAAAGACAAGAGTGACCCAATGTGGAACATAAACTTGAACACACCTGCCAGGTCACTGAAAGGTATACTTATGTTGTTTGTTGAACCAGCGGCTCCATACAAACGGGATTCAGAAAAATTCTATAATCCAAAGATTACACATTTGTCTTGTACAATCGAAGGCCGTCCTAATCAAGTGTACGCTTCAGGTTTGTTACCTTATCAACACTATGATGAGATCACAAAGTATTTTGCGGGTGGAAGGATTAGAGATAAACCTGCAAACATTGCGCGCAAAGATTTACATCTGTATGACGTAAGGATTGGTCAATACCTTACAAATAAGTAT
Organism: Semisulcospira habei; assembly: GCA_036245525.1. Lineage (NCBI taxonomy): Eukaryota > Metazoa > Mollusca > Gastropoda > Semisulcospiridae > Semisulcospira > Semisulcospira habei. The sequence goes on from BTPG01000002.1 coordinate 161,318,654, forward strand.
GCTCTTTGGCTAGACCTTCGTAGTACAGATGATGATTATCTTCATGGGTCAGGTCGAAAGGTTGAGAACGGCAGTGACGGGATTACAATTCAGATACAAAAAAAGGTTGAATCCACTGCAGCTATAAATATATATTTGTATTTGATATATGACGCACAACTGAGCATAGAAGAGAGCAGACTAAAGGGTGTCATGTATTAAATTATATTGTGTATTAAAATGAACCGGAGCTTAATGACACTCGACCCACACTGTGGTTTGTTTTGTGGTGCCACAGGGTGTGGTAAAACTGAATTTGTACTTAATCTATTACAAACAAGATACATCCATCATTTTGAAAACATTGTAATATTTTGTCCTACTATTAAATACAACAAATTGATTGATTGATTGATTGTACATTGCTTAACGTCCCGACAGCAACAAGGCTTTCTCAGGACGTGCCTGCACTGCTTGTGAAAAAAAAACAACCAACTAAACAGAACATTGAATGTATGTCGCCAGCCGGTCAAACACATTAAATAAACCTAACACATGGGGCCTAAATAAAGCTAAGACCATTTAGCAACACACATCCAATATCAAGAGCTACAGGCAGTGCAGACAGTAGGGAGAGTTTAAAAATGGCAAATACAGGTGAATGGACCTCGGGTAGACAGAAACACATGCCCCAGAATAGAGAGAAAACCCCACCCTGTGGGGCTGACCAGGGTGACCCTGGGAACTAAAAAATACCTAACCCCACCCAAGTCCCCCAGGGCAGACCCGGGTGGGGTAAAATACAACAAAGCTTATCACAACCGTTTATTCATTTGGACTGACAACATTTACTTAGTCGACCCTGAGAAAAAACTGAATGACTACCTACAATATTTTTACAAGCAATTTGAAGGACAGTCAACCCTGTTTATAGTTGATGACTGTTCTGCAGAGAAAGACATTGTCAAAAAAAGAAACACTTTAGCAGAACTTGCCTTCAGTGGCAGACATGCAAATGTAAGTGTATGGATTCTCACTCAGAAATATAATGCTGTACTGAAAGATTTTCGAGAACAGTTAAAGTTTATCTGTTTGTTATCTGTTACAATTACAATCTAGTTATGTGTCAAGCTGCAGTACAGTCACTCACTGGCTGCTCACTTCTGTTACATTTTAACAGACTACTGTGCAACCGAACTAACTTGGTGCTGTCTTCTGTGACAATCTAGTTATGTGTAACATGCTACAGTACAGAAGTTCACTTGTCTTCTGTTACAATATAGCTACACTAAACAGGCTACTGTAAACCAAACTCACCTGCTGCTGTCTTCTGGGTGCGGGGAGTACTCCAAGACCTCATCCACTGTCACCACATTACAAAAGGTCAACTGCAAATAAAAGTACACCATAGCACAGGCTTATATAAACATTAACCATCAAGGATTGATTGTACATTGCTTAACGTCCAGACAGCAACAAGGCTTTCTCAGGACGTGCCTGCACTGCTTGTGAAAAAAAAAAAAAAAAAAAAAAAAAAAAAAAAAAAAAATTAAACAGAACATTGAATGTATGTCGCCAGCCGGTCAAATACATTAAATAAACCTAACACATGGGGCCTAAATAAAGCTAAGACCATTTAGCAACACACATCCAATATCAAGAGCTACAGGCAGTGCAGACAGTAGGGAGAGTTTTAAAAAGGCAAATACAGGTGAATGGACAAAGGGTAGACAGAAACACATGCCCCAGAATAGAGAGAAAAAAACCCACCCTGTGGGGCTGACCAGGGTGACCCTGGGAACTAAAAAATACCTAACCCCACCCAAGTCCCCCAGGGCAGACCCGGGTGGCGGCAACCATCAAGGATAAAAGTGTCAGATCTACACAAATACACACTAACTTAATAGACACTAAATCAATATATATACAATGAAATAAAATGATCGGCTTAGCTACCAAAACGGTATTTCTAATCAAAATACCTCAATAAGAACAGCAAAGCCCTCATGGCTTTATGCATGACAAGTTTCTCAGACCGAGTATTTTGAAGAGTTACTGAACAGACCTAGCCCACCCGACCCCCCCGACATCCAGCCGGCAGAGACCAACCTACCCATCAGCTGTGACAGACCCAGCCGGGAAGAGATCAGAAAAGCAGTGGCATTTTTTAAGAATGGCAAAGCAGCAGGGCCAGATGGCATCCCAGCGGAGTCTCTGAAAGCAGACCTAGAGACAACAGTTGAGATGCTGTACCCACTGTTTGGAAATATCTGGGAAGAGGAGGTGATGCCAGCTGACTGGAAGGAGGGGTACCTAATCAAGCTTCCCAAGAAAGGCGACCTCAGCAAGTGTTCCAACTACAGAGGAATCACCTTGCTGTCAGTACCAGGAAAGGTCTTCAACAGGATCATCCTAGAGAGAATGAAGAGCTCCGTTGACCCCCAGCTGAGAGACCAGCAAGCAGGATTCAGGAAGAACCGATCATGTACAGACCAGATCGCCACTCTCCACATCATCGTGGAACAGTCTCTGGAGTGGAGCTCCCCGCTGTACGTCAACTTTGTGGATTATGAGAAAGCATTTGACAGCGTGGACCGAGAGACTCTGTGGAAACTCCTACGACACTACGGTGTACCCACAAAGCTCGTCCGCCTGATCAAGAGCAGCTACGATGGCATGACATGTCGCGTGATCCACGAAGGGCAGTTCACCAGAGAGCTCCAGGTCAGAACTGGTGTCAGGCAGGGGTGTCTGCTGTCTCCGTTCCTCTTCCTACTGGCCATAGACTGGGTCATGAAGATGACCACAGAGCACAGACGAAGTGGAATACAGTGGACACTGTGGACACAGCTTGACGACCTCGATTTTGCAGACGACTTGGCATTACTGTCCCACACTCATCAACAAATGCAGGACAAGACCACGAGGCTTGCTGACATCTCGTCCCAAGTGGGCCTCACCATTCACAAACAGAAAACAAAGACAATGAGGCTGAACGCAACCAGGGAAGAACCAGTCTTGCTTGCTGGCACCCCGTTGGAGGAGGTGGAGTCCTTCACCTATCTCGGGAGCATCATAGACAAAAAAGGCGGCACTGATGCAGATGTCAGAGCACGAATCGGTAAAGCCAGAGCAGCCTTTCTCCAGTTGAAAAAAGTGTGGAGTTCCAGAGAGCTGTCACAACACACCAAAGTCCGGATTTTCAACTCCAATGTAAAAGCAGTTCTCCTATATGGAGCAGAGACATGGAGATTGACAAAAACCACTGTCAACAGAGTACAGACCTTCATGAACAGTTGCCTTAGAAGAATTTTGAAAATCCACTGGCCAGAGAAGATCAGCAACGTCAGATTTGATTGATTGTACATTGCTTAACGTCCCGACAGCAACAAGGCTTTCTCAGGACGTGCCTGCACTGCTTGTGAAAAAAAAAAAAAAACAGAACATTGAATGTATGTCGCCAGCCGGTCAAATACATTAAATAAACCTAACACATGGGGCTAAATAAAGCTAAGACCATTTAGCAACACACATCCAATATCAAGAGCTACAGGCAGTGGAGACAGTAGGGAGAGTTTTAAAAAGGCAAATACAGGTGAATGGACAAAGTGAGTGAGTGAGTGAGTATAGATTGCTTTACGTCCCGCAAGCGACAAAGGCCTTCTCAGGACGTGCCTGCGCTAAATGAAGAAAAGAACTGCAAGAAGCGCAGACAGGAGGGAGAATTTCAAAAGAAAAATACAGATGAATGGACCAGAAAGACAGAAATACAAACCCCCAAAAGAGTAGAACCCACCTTGCAGGGGTTAGACAAGGTGACCCTAGGAACTAAAAAGTAGACAACCCCACCAAGGTCCCCTAGGGCAGACCCGGTGGGGGATGAATGGACAAAGGGTAGACTGACACACATGCCCCAGAATAGAGAGAAAAACCCACCCTGTGGGGCTGACCAGGGTGACCCTGGGAACTAAAAAATACCTAACCCCACCCAAGTCCCCCAGGGCAGACCCGGGTGGGGGAGCAACGTCAGACTCTGGGAGAGAACAGAGCAGATAACAGCAGAGAATGAAATTGGGCGAAGAAGATGGGGATGGATCGGTCACAGTCTGAGAAAGCCAGCTTCCAGTATCACTAGGCAGGCATTGTCATGGAACCCCCAGGGAAAGAGGAAAAGAGGTAGGCCGAGAAACTCCTGGCGTCGAGACCTCCAAGCAGACATCAAGAGACTGGGAACCACCTGGAGTAGAATCGAAGGAGAAGCACAGGACAGGAGTTGCTGGAGGTCTCTCGTCGACGGCCTATACCCGGGTAGGGGTGACAGGCGTAAGTAAGTAAGTAACACATCTGTCAAGTCCCCTTGACCTTTGTGATGGGTCGACTAAATTAGTATGCATAGGAAGGTCTTATCAGGTATCTTTGTACCAAATTTGGCTGAAAAATTTGCAAAAGTCTTGGCAATACCTAAAGTTTTATCAAAAATCGGCATTTTACACACATTTGCCAGCCTCTTGACCTTTCCAAGGGGTCATCCGAATTAGTATGCAGAGATAGGTCTTACCAACAGGTATCTCTGTACCAAATTTGGGTTTGAAGTTGTGAATAGCATTTGAGAACAAACATTTTGTCAAAATATGGCTATTTTTCACCTATTTCCTGAGCTCTCGTGACCCTTGACCTTTCTGAGGGATCAACCAAATTAGTGTGCATAGAAAGGTCTTCCCATAAGGTATCTCTGTAGCAAGTTTGGGTTTAAAGTTGTGAATAGTATTTGAGAAAAAAAAAATCTTTTTTTTTTTTTTTTTTGGGGGGGGGGGGGGGGGTGTCAAAATATGGCTACAGTGGAGTCCAGTTAACACGAACTCGCTTAACATGAATTTCCGGTTAACACGAACCGTTTTTGCATTCCCAGCAAACGGCCTTCTTATTCTGTATTAAAATTTCACTGATAACACGAATTGCTTAACACGAAATTTCGCTTAACACAAAGCTGTTTTCGGTTCCCAACCAGAGCAATTTCACTATTATTCACCTGTTTAACACGAACACAGATTCCAGTCACAAACACCGAAAACCAATTCATGAAAGGGGCACTGCAAGTGTCACTCTCGTGCTGTAGTACACATGACACAGATCAGAACAAACTCTAGACTGTGATTGGCTGAATAGCCTTCAGTTGTTGTAATCTGTCTTCTCATTGGTTAGTGTTTCTGAACTGTATTCATGCATCATTCATGTACCAACACAACCCAACACTCCCTCACTTCAGCTAACCACCGATCGTGGCTACCCCCAAGGTAAAACAGAAGTCGATTACGCTTGATGTGAAAAAAAAAGATTAATGAGATTAGGTACTCCAAACCTTCTTTGCATGACTAAGCGTGACCCAAATTTCACCCATTTTTCATCACTGATTTTAACCAAAATACACTGCATATATCAATAAAATGTATACTGGGTTGTAGTATGGTGTCTACTCTTTGTGTTCATGTGTGTTTCTGTGCTTATTTTTACATGTTTACTAATTTATGCGTGTTTTACTGGCGTATATATTGTTCATGACTTGCCGCGGCGGCACAGCGTGCGCGCGTTGTTCACAGCACACATCGGCTTTTCAATCGCCTCGCGTGTCGTGTCGAAGCGACACAGGCTAAAAATAGCTAGCCAGTTAGGTAGAGCTAGCCCTTCATTTTCGTATAATTTATTTTTGCATACGATCACGGGAACGTATTCAAATTTCAAGTAGAAAAGTTTCAACGTAATATTCTCACTCTTCTACAAAACAGACAGGAGCGAAAAATATATGCCTAAAATTGTCAATCATTTTTTTATATTATTGCAAAGTTTCGTATATTATTCATTACTTTGACTCCGCACGCAAAGCAAAAGAGCGCAGCACACGCTGCCTCTGTGTATGAGCTAACGCGTGTTCGGAGAATCGCGTGCACAAACGATAGCGATGCTGTAGTTGTACCATGTGCTTCGGCTAATATATATCGTCAGATTTAGCCAATCTACCGACTTCAGATGAAAATATCGATATGTAATATCATTTTTTGATTGATCTGTACATTGCTAGGTTTTAGATTTGCTTTTCAATTGCCCCCACCCGGGTCTGCCCTGGGGGACTTGGGTGGGGTTAACTACTTTTTAGTTCCCAGGGTCACCCTGGTCAGCCCCACAGGGTGGGTTTTCCTCTCTATTCCGGGGCATGTGTTTCTGTCTACCGGTCCATTCACCTGTCTTTGCCTTTTTAAACCCTCCCTACTGTCTGCACTGCCTGTAGCTCTTGATATTGGATGTGTGTTGCTAAATGGTCTTAGCTTTATTTAGGCCCCATGTGTTAGGTTTATTTAACGTATTGGACCGGCTGGCGACATACATTCAATGTTCTGTTTAGTTTTTTTTCACAAGCAGTGCAGGCACGTCCTGAGAAAGCCTTGTTGCTGTCGGGACGTTAAGCAATGTACAATCAATCAATCAATGCTTTTCAATTGTATTCGAAGTATTTCTTTTGAGCAAGCAGCGGTGCGGTCTTGCGAGGTAAACAAAGCGTGTTGGGTTATCATCGGAAATACCAAATATAATTTTCTCTTTCACAAGAAAGTATGAATTAAACATTATTACTTTATAAAAGATGTTAAGGTACATTTATATTTAAGTCATTATCTTCTGCGGGCGTAGACTTTGAGATATAGTTATTTTTGTGAAGTCTACATAGGATCTTTGGAAGTACTTTCTTTTTCGTTTTTGAGATCAGTGTGTAGTTTTCTGTCCGTGATTTGTATAGACAAGCAAATTTCACGCAAGTCTTAAAATTATAATCCAACAATTTAAATAGTTGAAATTGCTGGTGATCAATTTTGTGTTTGTCAATTTTTTGTTCTATTTTTTTTATTTTTAGGCGTTGGTGCCCGGACCGGATCCTGTTGCCGCGATCCACTTGAAAGATCTGTTCCTCTGAGCGAACGTATGGTCAGCATCTGGGGCACAGCCGAGGGCGGTCGATTCTTGGCCAGGAAGACACGCGGGGCGTACCGAGAGGGCATAAAGCTCGCTCACGCGGGACGCCGTGGTGATGGCCAGGAGAAAACATGGCAAGCGAGACATTGATTCTGGGGACCGAAAACTCAAACAGCAGGGGGGGGGGGAGGGAGGGAGGGAGGGGGGGCGCGAAGAATAACGGTACACAATGTTGGCGGGCCTATGCTCACTTCCGATTCCAGCTTTAGAATGTGCTCTTATATCCGTTCAAATGTCAGGGTTGGACTTAACTTTCACCGATTTTTCACACCACTCCCATCTCCATTTCTTTCTCACTCCCGTTTCATTAAACATTTAGCCGCGAGCAACAATGTGTCCTGCATCGCTAGACGCCATCTTGGAAAAACGAAAGCTTGCCTAAAGTTAACGATAAACGAATCTGACAACTTGTGGACCTGCGCCGTTTAAGAACCACGACCGTTTCAGATTTTTTACGTTTTATTTTTTTCCACGCGGAATTGCCTTTTTTTAAACAGCGGATTTTTTTAAATTAACGCTGATATCCTCGGAAAAGCGGAAGATTTTGACCCCCAAGTCGGAGAACCATGCCAAAGGCAGGGGTTCAAAGCGATCAGAATTTAGCCACGTCAGTACCCAGGCGAGGTCCCACCGAGGTATGAGGGAACGAGAGACTGGACGTCGGGAGCTAACAGGTCCGAGAGATCTTTGCAAGAGCCCAGATCCGGGAGGCCCAAGTGGCGGTAAGTGTCTGCCAGCATGGTGCGATAACCCTTGATGGTAATACGCGCTAAGCCTTGGTCGTCGAAGAGCCACAGGAAGAATTCCGCCAGTTGGGGGGGGGTAGTTAAATTCGTGGGGGGTGGGGGTGGGGGGGGGGCCGCTGGGTGGCACACCACGACTGGAAGACCCTTCACTTGCATTCGTAGACCTTCCGGGTAGACAGTCTGCAGCAATCGCCACCACTACAGCATCCAAAAAACCTCTAGCGGTGAGGGCTTGCCGGACAACCTCCAGGCGCGTAGTAGGAGTCACTCCAGGCACGGGTGGAAGAGCGCCTGCCAGGGCTGCTTGAGCATCGACGGCGGGGTAGGGAGCTCCAAGGGTGGGTCCGTAGCTAGAGCGAGCAGGTCCGTGGTCCAGCTCTTGGTCCCGCTGAAGGGGGCCACCAACAGGACAACCGCGGAGCATCCCTGCAATTTCCATAGGATCTTCGGCACCAGTACTGACGGAGGGTAGGCATACGCGATCAAGGCGTCCCAAGGGATGGAGAGCGCGTCCACTGCCCAGGCGAGTGGGTCCGAAATGGGAGAGACAAAAACCGGTAGCTGGTTGTTCCACCTGGTGGCGAACAGGTCGACTAGGGGCGTCTCCCATTGCGAGCATATCAGGCGAAAGATGTCTGGGCGCAGGGACCACTCTGTGTGGAGAAGCTGTCTGCGGCGGGACAGGGCGTCTGCGACCACATTCAGGTGGCCTGGGATGTGGCGGGCTCGAAGAGCAATGCCCTGGCCCCTCCACCAGAGCAAAAGATGGTACAGGAGTATGCACAGGGAGGGCAAGCGAGTGCCCCCCTGGTTCTGGATGTAGGCCGCCACTGTCAAGTTGTCTGAAAGGATGAGGACCTCCTGGTGTGTCAGCTTCTTTTGCCAGGCGACGAGGGCCAACCACACCGCCTTCAACTCCAGCCAGTTGATGTGTTTGTCCGCGAATTCCTGAGGTCAAAGGCCCGAGGCCGAGACGAAGTCCGGTAAGAGGTGAGCACCCCATCCCAACTGGCTCGTGTCAGTGCAGAGGGACCACCAGGTTGGAGGGGAGTGCAGAGGCACGCCCGTCGACAACCACGCGAGGTTTGACCACCTCTGGAGGTGGGGCCGGACTAGCGGAGGAACCGGAACTGGATCCGTCAGGGTGCCAGAGGAGGGGCGCCAGCAAAAGAGGAGGTGGAGCTGAAGAGGTCGGGCATAGAGCCTGCCGAGGGGTAATAAATCCGCTGCTGAGCTGAGCAGTCCCAAGAGCTGAAGCCATACCCGGGCCGGGAAGGAGGCTCCTAGCTCCATCCGACAGGCGAGCTCGGCGATCTTCTGCCGCCGAGCCAACGGCAGGTGGACAAAGTTGAAGTTGGTTAGGAATTCCATCCCCAGATGCAGAAACCGCCGCGAAGGGACGAGATCCGACTTGCCCGGATTGACCATAAACCCTAGCCGGTGAAGGAGCGAGAGCAGCTCGTCTCTGTCTTCCTCCAGAGCTGTGGCGACCTGGTTGCGCAGCAGTAGGTCATCCAGTTAATTGGAGGCCGGACTCAACGATCGCTGCCAGAAGCTGGCCATCACTGCGTCGAGAAGCATCGTGAAAACCCAGGGGCTGATGCCGAAAGGGAGAGATCGGAACTGGTAGACGATCCCTTCGAAGGCAAAGCGTAGATAACGACGGCAGGACGGATGCATGGGCATGTGCAGATAAGCGTCCGAAAGATTGAGGCCGATAGCGAAATCTATCGGCCGGACGGCTGTGTGAAGAGTCCTTGCAGTCTCCATCCGAAAGTACGGCACCGCAGTGAACCTGTTTAGCGCCGAGAGGTCGATGACCGGACGCCACCTGGCTTGGGAACGACGAAAAGTCGGCTGTAAAACGCCGGCGAGTCGTGTCAAGAGACTATCTGTCGCCGCCTTGCTGAGCAAGGCCGCCACTTCTCCGCGAAGAGCGTCTGCCTTGAGCTGATCGTCTGGAGCCTGGGTCCAAAGGGGAGACCTGCGGAGGGGCGGAGGGGACTGAAACAACAGCTGTAGGCCTGTGGAGACAGTCGAGAGGATCCAAGGGTATCTGGGAATAGCGAACGCCAGAGGTCGCTGAAGCGGGACAGCCGCCCTCTGACAGAAGACCCGAAACCTGTTGCGGGGGGCAGAAGGGAGGGCAAGTCAGCGGGCCCGACCGCGCCCCAATTTACGGGCGCCGTGGGACCAGGAAGGGCGGGCGGTGGGGAAGGTCTGCAGTGGGACCTCAAAGGGGCGAGCTCTACCCACAGGACGCGACCCACAGCCGTGCAGGGAGCGCGAAAGCAAAAAGTAGAGGGGGCGGCGGCTGGCCGTGGCCACAGATCCTTAGACGCCTCCTTAACCATCTGCCAAGTATCCCCAAACAGCTGTGAACCGCCAACGGGGGCCTGACGTAGCTGCGACTTCACGGTCTTGGGTAGATCTGAGCAGAGTCAAAGGAGGGTGTCCCGACGCCAAAGGTCACAGCTGACGGCCGCCGCCATGGCGTTAGTAGATGAATGGTAGGCGGCCCGGTTAGCAGCCACAAGGATCGAATGGATATCACAGAGCGGAGACAAAGCCTCCAGGTCCCACGTATCCTCCAACCCGTGCAGTACCGCTTGCATTGCCATCTCCAAAAAAACGGAACACGCCAGGAAGTTCCGAAACTAATGACGCGATCCTGTCCAGCAAGCGAGGCCAAGCGTTCTGGACAGACTGTCGACCCCCCGCCTCTGTGATGGCTGCCGAATCCAAGGTGGGAAGAGGGATGGCAAAGGCTTGTGAGTGTCCCGCGTACCAAGACTGGTGGAACGAAAAGTCTGGGAACTCGGTGTAGGCCCGCGGTCCGGGGAAGCCGAGGAAACCGAAGACACCGCTGAGTGGTGGGTGGGGGAGCCGGCTGGAGAGTCTGGAGGAAGGCTGAAGATGTCAGGATCGAGATCCAAATGCTGCCTGGGGGGGGGGAGGGGGGGGGGTGAGCTTGTCAGCAACCCGGTAGATCCGATCTTGTGCAAAAGACTCCGAGTCCCGGCAGGCCCGCTCAGAACAATCGGAGCGGGGAGGGAGCATCAAAGGTGCTCAGCCGAAACGGTGCATGGGGGAGCATGTCCAAGTCTCGCCCGGGACCGTCCAGAAGGATCAGAATGGGCGGGGACGAAAGAGAGACTCGCCGGGCCCGCTCAGAAACATCGGAGCAGGGGAGGGGGAGGAGTGTGGACGTGTCGGGCCAGGCCCGCCCGGACGCTTTGAGGAGGCGGCGGCGGGGGAGGGGGGCATACATGTGGCTCGCGGGGCCCACTCAGACAGTTCGGAGCAGAGGAAGGGGGGGGGGAAGGGGGGCACGTCCATTACTCTCGGGTCACGCTCAGACGAATCAGAGCGTGAGCATCTTTTCTTATTAATTCTTTCTCTTTAGCACCGAGCTTGAGCAAATCTCACCAGGCCCGCTCGGAAGACTCGGAGCGGGGAAGGCGTGGACATAGGCTCGACTAGCCGGGCCCACTCTGACAATTTGGAGCGGGGGGGGGGGGAGGGGGGGGAAAGTAAAACTAAGGTGCTCAGGCCACGCTCGGAAAAGATGGAGCATGGGGGGCCTCAGAGCGGGGAGGGAGCATCTGCATGGTTACTGTAGAAGAAGGTGACTTACCTGCGGGCCAGACCGCCGAAACGACGGAACGAAGGGGCGCCCTACGAGGAGACGAAACGACGACCTCCTGCAGCGAAGACCGGGGAGCCTGCTGGGGCTGAGACGGACGGTCGCAGCGGTAGATCCCAGAGGTGAGACCACCGGTCCTCTCTCCAGTCAGCACACACGACACAAGTCCTGTCCGAAGAGCAGCCCAAGCACGGGAGGCAGGCGTCGTGCGTGTCCGAGGGCATCTGGAAATCACCACAAAGATGGCAGGTTCTCAGCCGGGAAGAAGCCAAAACGTCTGTCACACACAGTCCACCAGGAAAAAGTCACTGAAGAGTCTAGAACTCAGGCCGAAAGCAAACGAAGAAGTGTCCCGTAAGTCACTAGTCGAGCACGAAGCCGGAGTTCACAAGACAGAGGTCACGGAAAGTCAAGTCACAGACCAAGACCGGTCGAAAAGCTCACACAGCAGAGTCCACTGAATTCGTAACACTCTAGAAAACGAACAACAGTTCGATGCAAGTCACAAAGACTAAACTAGGCAAAAGCCCAGGCGAAAGTTCACAGTAGATATCGATAGTACAAGTCTGAAACCGTAGCAAAACAGAGTAAGGCCAAAAACTCGACCGTCCACGGTCGAGCTAGAAGTGAAACTGGCGGGCTTTCGCCCTATGGCATCTGACCGGATAGGGTGGTAAGGGGAGGCTACCCGGGCTCTTATGCATGGATCCCTGGTGTCTCCTCCCCAGTTGTGTAGGGGACCCAACTTGGCTTAGACTGAAATCTATAGGCTATAGAGTGTATTCCATATAGTAATGCCATCGGTAATGTATTTGAGAAAACAATGCAAACGTTAAAGTTTACCACAGACGGACGACCACCACTGGCCCAGAACATACTCACTTTTGCTTTGCATGTCAGCCAAAAACAGTGTAAAAGTTTAGCAACGGATGACAGATGGCCAAGTAGATACTTGCTTTTGTTATCGCATGCAAGCCAAAATAACAAAACATGTCTAGTACATACATCATCATAACAAATTGTGGCTGTAATACTGAGCAATGTTCCACCTTCAGCCTCAACCTACTGACATCCATGGAAGCTTTACTTTCTTTCTAAGATTCCCTTCTTTTAAGGTAAGCGCTTCCAACCCCCCCCCTCCCCTCCCTCCACACACACAGACTGAACAAATCACACCCCCCCCCCCCCCCCGCCCCCCCCGCCCCCCCCCCCCATATACGATATTGGAAAAATAAAATGTTAAAACGTTTGCAGTACTCACATTTCTTGCCCGGAGAGTGAAGCACTTTTTGAAAGGATCAACCGTTGAGTGTTCACTGGCATAAGCAACTTTATCCATACCAACAAGCTGCAACAAAACATTTGTAATGTTCACTGATCGGGGCTAGAAATTAACTTTTTTCTTTGGGGGCCACCGGGCCCCTTGATTGAAAAATTTGAGGGCCCACAAGCAACTTTCGGGGCCCAACTTTGAAAAATAATGCAAACAAAAAACAAAAGAATTATTGACAATATAATAAGTAGAAAGTACAATTTTCTGATAATCTAAAATAAAAACAATTGAATTTCCAATTTTGCTGAGTGATGTCATTTTTATTTGCCTTTTCTTTCACTTTCAAACATTACCAACAAAAAAGGGGAAAAGAACACACACACACACACATTCAGTGACACACATATTCCAGTGACTAGTGAGCCTGAAATGGCCATTAAACAAAATAGAAAAAAATCAAGTGAGTCTCTTGTATAATACTTTTCAGTTTTGTGACTGAGTATTGCACAATACACATCATTAAATTTTTAATATGAGTAACCTAACAAAAAATCTTACCTCAATGCACAAAAGTTCAAAACAAAACCATGAAAGGGAACTAAACTTAACAGTACTCTTCCTGATAAACTAAAGTTAAACAAACAGATTTTGCCTTTTCTTTTTTTTTTTAATCATCTATTCATATTACACTTATGTGCACTTGAGTTAACAGAAGTAAACTAAAAATACAATAACAAAAAAAAAAATTTAGGGCACCGGTGTGGGTTGCTTCCCTGGGCCCAAATACGAACTGCCGAGTAGAGCTAGCTGTAGCAGACGAATTATTTTGCGGGCCAAGCGGGCCCTTTGTTTTTCAACTTTCCGAGCCCGAAATCAACTTTGCGGGTTTTTGGCCCCGTGCCCCCGCTAATTTCGAGCCCTGCTGATTTAAGTAACTCTACCCATACCAACAATTTGTAACAAAACAGTTATAACGATGACTGGTGTAAGCAACTCTGTCCATACCAACAAGCTTTAACAAAATGTGTAATGTTCACTGCTGTAAGCAACATTATCCATACCAAGTTGTACCTAGCACAACTTTTATATGTTGACAGGTGTAAGCAACTCTATCCATACCAACAAGCTGCAACAAGGCATTTGTAATGTTGACTGGTAGTAATAATAATAATAATAATTCATGGTATTTATATAAGATAAGATAGTTTATTGCCATATGTTTCCATGTAAAAAAAAAAAAAAAAACAATAAAAGCATTGGAATTTGTCTTGATGTCAGTTACTAAAACTAAAATCACACACACACACATGCACACACACAGAGTAAACTAAAATATGATTTTCATGCTAAATACTGAGCAAATACTGGTATTAAACATGGCAAATGGGCACGCCGCACTGATTCAGTTATAAGCTGACTGTACACATTCCGACAAGTTCTCACTCACCGCTCGCGCTCTCTCCAATCAGTCCAGCTGATCAGAGAGAGAGTGCAAATAGCCAGAGGGAAAAAACTGTTGCGGAATCTGCTGGTCCTGGTACTGATGGACCTGTACCTATGCCCTGATGGTAAAAGTTGGAAATGCTCATTGCCAGGGTGGGTGGAATCACTGGAGATAAGATTTGCTCCACGTAAGAGACGCTGCTGGTACAGTGAGTCCAGGCTAGAAAGATCTCTGCCTATGATTTTTGAAGTGGTCTTGACCACCCTGCTCAGTCTGATGTTCTCTTTGGCTGTGATGGAAGCATACCAAACTGTGATTGAAAAGGTGAGCATGCTCTCAATCACAGCTTGGTAAAATTGCATCAACATTTTGGCACTCAGACTGAAAATATGGCGCATTTCTCATATTTATAATATAACTCAATGCGCAGGTGAAAACGACACACACACACACACACACACACAGTCTGCACGGGGTGTGTACAGAAATACCATAGAGATTACACGAAAGTCTGCGCAAAAAAGTAAGTTTTTAAGTTTGCTTTGAACTAAGAGACATTTCTCAGCTCGGTTGGTAAGGAATTCCGAATTAAAGGAGCAGTCCATCTGAAAGAGCGTTCACGGCAGATTTGAGTTGGAACTTTGAGAAGTTTCTCTCCTGATGACAGCAGTGAGCGAGAGGGCTGTTAACAGTTAAGTAATTAGACTGGAGGAAAGGTATGACAGAAGACTGCTGTCAAAGTGGCGGTATGCAAGGGTCGTTATCTTAAACTTTATGCGGGATTGGATTGGAAGCCAGTGAAGGTCCTTCAGTATAGGGGTTACTTGGTCTCGTTTTCGCCTGCGCTTCAAAAGGCTTGCGGCATTATTTTGAACTCGCTGAAGGTGGTTAATCTGCTTAGATAAATGACCAAAAAGCAGAGAATTGCAGTAGTCAAAGATGGCTTGTGACTAAAGCATTCACCAACTTTGCAGTGGCAGATTCAGAAAGACTGTGTCAGACAGAGACGATGCGTCCCAGAGTATGAAGCACCACGACAGATTTTACCGGTGTAAGCAAATATCCTTACACCAGTGTAACTTACAGGGTTCAATTTTTTAACATGCCCAGTGCCATTGGCGCAACATTTTCCAAAATAACCCAAAATATTTTTAGCTGAGGGGTCAATGACACATAAGTTTTCACAGGTTTCTGTAGGCAGCAGGCCTTTTCAATTGTTTCTAAAGGCTTACCCAGCCTTTGTCTTGCCCCCCCCCCCCCCCCCCCCCACAAAAAAAAAAAAAAAGACTCACAGACCTGTTCACTTGTTTCTAAAGGTCTACCCATCTTTACTGTCTCTCACCCCCCCCCCCACAGGTTCTCCTGCTTCGAAATATGCACCTTAAACCCAGTTCGTACAGAAAATCTAAAATTAAAAAGTACAATCCTTTCCTGCCCACTAGAAAATTCAAATACACAACCTTATGCAGAGTAACCATATAACACTACAAGTTATTGGTCGGAGGGGTTCACTACATGGACCTTTGTAGGCCTGAGGGGTACAATGATTCCTTTGACCTCCCGAAGGCCTACAAAGGTCCGTGTAGCGAACCCCTCTGACCAGTAACGTATTTATTTTCCATCCTCCGTTTATTGTTTAGAAAAAATACAGTTTATGAAGACGGCCGCTTCTGTGGCAGATAGGTGACACCATTGAATATACATGTTCTGCCGGGGATTCCCAGTCTTTACGAGACAGAGTGTGACGTAGCATGAATCCGCGTGAAGCGCAAGTTTCGCGAGTAAAAAGCTAATCTTGACTTGTGTACAGAATGATTCAATTTCAAGCTGCAATGTCTACAAAAGGTCGTCAAAGTATGACAGTGACAGTGCTTCTTGACTGCTGTGTAATTCAGAAAAATTAAGAACTTTTAGATGAAGCGATCAGCATTTGACCACTATGTGACAGCTTGTACAAGTTAGCATGGTGCCACGTGCTTTTAGATTCAAGATGACTTAAAGGGATGCTTCGAGTGTGCAGCAGATTGTGATTGTTATATTCTAAAGTGTCATGTGCGTTTGGATATCTGGAAAAAGGAATACCCAAAAACGTTCGTTGTTAACAGCAGGACTAGTGCTGAGATGGATTTTAAGGTAAGATTTTATTTTACAGCTTTGACATGTCAGATAGTCTTCGAAAATTTGTGAGATGTTTTTCTTCAGATAGTCCCGTATTGAGCG
This sequence comes from Semisulcospira habei, assembly GCA_036245525.1. Taxonomy (NCBI): domain Eukaryota; kingdom Metazoa; phylum Mollusca; class Gastropoda; family Semisulcospiridae; genus Semisulcospira; species Semisulcospira habei. The sequence continues at coordinate 161,334,982 of BTPG01000002.1, forward strand.
ACGTGTAGAGAAACTTTGGCAATATCGTGCTTTGTGTATAGTGTAGCTGGGTGTGTATTTTCGTTTTAGTTCGTGAATTTGTTGCTTTGTGCTTTGGTGAAATTGTGGCATGTTGGTGGCTGAGCAGACGACAGTGTGTTGTTTGCAAGGATTGCTCTCTGATTGAAAAAAAACAACTCAGAAGCTATTTTTGTTCCGTGGTTTTCCAAACTATAAAATTGCTCGGTGCATGGCGATGAGATGGATTTGGCGAAGGCTTTTGCTCTTTGCGTTGTTTAATTAGTGGTGAAATATTGTTTAAATTGGCTCCTCACGTCGTAAAAAATAAGGCAGAGGATGTGTATTACGTCAAATAGGACTACTTACTTTAGTGCGGTTTTTTTTGCTATTTTGTCAAACCAAGTTGCTATCAAGACTCGAAAACGAGGTCCTAACGCATCATCGAGAGGGCTATAAAACGTCCGCCATTTTTCGCTACAGGGGTTTTTATATCACGGCCACATGGTACAGTTTACGCTAATGTGACTGGTCGTGTGACGTAGGGAGGAAAACAATACCCATTACAGAATGGGGGAAAAGAATAATAATGTTAAATGTACTTTACCCTTGTTGCCCATGTTGGTAAGCCCCATGATGTGCTGACCAGTCGATGGCTGTGAAGAATTCCTTTAGCATCAACTTTCCTGTCCACCACATCCATGCCAATGACTGCAGGGTTATGAGGGTTGGGATACTTGCGCCACGCTGCTGTAACTACTGTCTCCCAAGGGTGGCTGTTAACAGACAATGGCCAAATTAACCCCCTGTGCATGCATGCTTCCATACTGTTAACAGTACCTGTGCTAGCATGCATGATGGGGTTAAAACTAAGAAAAATAGCAGAATGAACAGTATATTTCCTTGTGCAGATACAACCTGATGCAACACGATTTATTCACATTCTAGAGATCAATTCAGTTCAATTAATACTGCTAAACAGAAGTGGCACAGCCCTTATGGCTCATGTGTGCAACAGATCAACATAGTTCAGGCATGGGATTTGCCCAAGCAAAAATCATCTGAAAATAGGCCTTCAACCTCAGGCCTCCACGAAGCTAGACCTTGCTTTCCATTCCAGTGGCCGAAAAATCAAACGATGATTTGGGGGGGGGGGGGGGGGGTAGGCGCTAGACACCACCTTTCCTGCGGAGGGGAGGGGGGGGGGGGAACTCAGACCTTCCTTCCTGGGGTCGAAATAATCAAATGCCGGGGGAGGGGGGGGGGTGGAAGTCGGTAGTCACGACGCCTTCATTTCAGGGACCAAACAAAAATCGGCAAATACAATGCTAGTCTGCCCACCTAGGTTTACTGCGCGGCGCACTCGGACACCAGTGTGAGTCGCGGACACACCCTGCCTGCGATGTTAAACCGGTGCTCTACTCATTTTGCTACCCACAATGGTGTTTTTTTCGTGGAAACGCCTTTTTATTTTCACGGACGATCTCTTCTTTTTCACGGAATCTCGCGGACAATTGCCATGCCTGATAATTAGTCTGACCTTTGTGACCTTGACTTTTCTGGTCACTGAAACTAGACATTGTCCCCTTGTTGCGATGTAAATTGTTGTGCCAGTGCTAGTGAGTGAGTATGAGTTGCACCTAAGGTGGCAAGACAGTTTCCTGTATGTAGCAACAATTACATGTATTTGAAACAATGAAGTTCACTAATTGTCTTGGCTTAAGCAAATGCTTTTTTCAGCAAACACCATACAAATTTAAGAATACACCCTCAAATACATCTGGAGTCTCAAAGATTTTCAAGAACCCTTAAGTCCATGTGGGGGATAATGTGAATCGATGCCAAATCTCCGCACAGCTGGGTCCGTGGTAGGAAGATTTAAATAGCTTGATATAAATTGACACTGGACAGAATGCACTGTGTACAGTTTAACACAAGACATTGTACCTTGGGTACAGTGTCCTAAAAAGTATACTATAGTGACCACTTCAGCATTACGCCATTAGTGAGGAAATAATTCCGGCAGAATTTACTACAGTGGGACACCATTAGTACATGTGTATACGCTTACTGGGGGGAGTGTGATCCACAGGCAAACTGCTAAAGGGAACAATGAGTGAAGGCGACAGTCTGTTCTAGACCTGGGGCTTGTTTTGTTGTCTCACATTTGTTTTCTCTTTCACTTTACTACCATTCTCTCAATCAAAGTTGCTTGAACGGTTGTTATGGGTCCACATTACGAGGCACTGTCCAAAATAATCACGTGTGCCGCAACTGACTCTCTGGGCACAAACGACTAGCAAGTAGAAAGGTAAATAACATCCATAGTTAAATCGGTATTACCATTTTAAACGCATACACGTCTCTGCTGCTGAATGTTTAAGTCGCTTCGAGGAAAGAACCAACAATCTCAGAAGATTCACGTGCAGTAAGCAGGTGACTAGAGGACATTACAAAACAAGTTGCAACGAACGCAAATCCTGGCGCAAACTTGGTTCCGATGAGTGGACAGAGATTATAATGGGGACATTACTTACTCAAACGTGTGTTCTGACGTCCAAATTTTCATTCTGCCGTTTATCTGTTCTTTCGTTAAAGTCCACTGGCCAAACACGCTTCGCGCAGCCTACCCGGCCCTTTAGAACCTGACGCAACTAGCCAAGGTCGACGTTAGCGTACACAATTAATGTGCACTTGAACTGATGACGCCATTGCAGCGCATTGATTTCGTAAGTGTGGTCTACATTCTGCAAAAGAAAGATACACAGTTTACAAAATAACCTAAGACTTATTACAATATCATTCAAAAAAAGTGGTTTCTGTTTTCTGTCCCGAAATAGTATTAAATGCAAATTATTGTTTTGAAGAACATCAATTTATATGTACTAATGTGGAATAAGGGGACTAATGTCCCCCCACCCATCTGCCCCACCCCACCCCAAACAACCAAAAAAGAATTGTTCTATTTGGGTATTCGATAATCAAACATGCTTTTCATCGTGTGATAAAACAAAATATTCGATTGGTTCAAATTTTGGTTTACGTATGTAAATTGTCCAATCATTACATGCTTGTCTGAAAGTTGTGGCAACTAGAGACCATAGTAACAGATGCAAGATGGCGTTCATGAACTAGGCATAACTGTCTTCTGATTGATACCGCCAGGTAAATGTGTTTTTGTTGACTTTATATTGTACAAATTCGTTGAAAATAATACAGATCTCACGAAAATGATTCGTTTGCAGTCTCTGTGTATATATTTTTTATTCTTTTCTTTTTGTATGAGACATGGCGAATACGTTGTCCAAGCATGGTCATGCAGATATATAGCAAAGAAACAAAATTATTATGTTTCAGCGCTGTATTCTTTAGATGTTACATGTTGTTTGGTGTAGAATGCCTCTCGGACCATTTGGGGAAGTGGTGGGTACCACCGGTACCCTGGATACCCTGGGTGAAGAGGCCCAAAACTACAAATCACGAGTGGTTGCACCACGCAACCCAAAGCTTCTCCGTGCAGATGAACCGGAGCATAAGGTGGGTCTGTATTTTAAGTGAATGGGGTTTGAGAACATGCCTTGCACAAGATACAGAAAAGCAAAAAGAAGGGGTATAGGGCTCTGGACATTCGCCGCGTTGCCTAGGAGCGTCGGCACGGCAGCCGCCATCTTGAGAGGATCCGATAGACTTCAGATAGTAGCGAAGTAGTGTTTCAACACGTTTTTCTTCATGTTTCTTCCTCTTTGGAAACAAACAAAAACAGATTCTGGTTAGTGATTTCCTATGGTGATGGCAAGACTTGTTGTTATTGCCTATAGCGCATCAGGACTTTCCTGACATTGTCCTGACAGCGATTTCCTTATGAACGCATGAGTCGCGTATCCTGTCAAGATGGCCGCCACGACTAACGTGATGACGTCAGCTTCCCGAGCCCTATAGATACGATGTGGTCTGATGAGTCTTACACAAAAAAAGGTGATGGCAAAATCATTCACCAAGAACACCTATTTCAAACCCCAAAAAAGGGAAAAAATCACAATACTACCACTTAGCTGAAAAGAAAGTAGCCTTGCATACGTATTAAAATGACCCTTGCTGATGGGGAAAACTCACAATCTATCTATCTATCTATCTATCTATCTATCTATCTATCTATCTATATCCCGTAGTCTTGCCGACCGTTGGGGCACCACTGATGACTTGACAACCAGCTCCCTCCATTCCTCTCTGTTCTCTGCCATTCTTAGTATATCGCCCAGCTCAGTCTTGTCCACTCTGAGATATTGTCCTCCCATCTTTTCCTCTGTCTTCCTCTCCTTTGTCTTCCTTGCACAGTGCCTTGCAGGATTGTTTTGGCAAGCCCTGCTGAACGCTTGTCATGTCCATACCACTTCAGTTTGCGTTTTTTCATAATGGCTAATAGGTCTTCATAGGACCTGATGGCTTGACTGATTCTGCTTCCCACTTCCTCGTTCATGATGTGATCTCTGTATGAAATGCCAAGCAGCCTTCGAAAACATCTCATTTCAGTGGCTTGTATCATCCTTTCAAGCTCAGCTGTGAGGGTTCATGACTCACAGGCATACAAGAACACTGAGATGACTAAGGAGCACATCAGTCTGATCTTGGAGCAGAGCGTGATGTTTCTGTCCTTCCATATGGTCTTCAATCTTGTCAGTGCTGTTGTTGTCTGCACAATCCTGGACAGTATTTCTGGTTTTGATCCCTCATCTGTCACAGTGGCTCCTAAGTATTTGAATTTATTAACTGTTTCCAGCTTTTGGCTTCCAATCATGACGTTAGTGCCAATGCCACTGGTGTTATTTGTCATCAGTTTGGTCTTCTCTGCACTGATTTCCATCCCATATGCAATGGCTGTACTGTCCAGCTTTTCCACCAGCTGAGCTAGCTCCTTCTCTGTTCCTGCAAGGCCATCAATGTCATCCGCAAAGCGCAAGTTCGTGATTGTTCTGCCTCCAATACTGACAGTTCCTTCATGATCTGAATGAAACTCACAATCAGCACAGAATTAAAGCACAAAGTCTGTGTGAGAAGAAAGCTGGGAAGTCGAAAGAAGTCGGTGTCCCAAAGTCATCATTTGAACTCCACGTATGAGAAATTTCACTGCAGGCAAATGTTTAATTAACACCATATACAGCACTGACTCGATATCGCAGTTGCTGGGGTCCATGAAACAGGACAGTGATATATCCATTCGCAATGTATTGAGGTTGGGGGGTGCTCATGAGTCTGAATGAATGAACAAAAGGTAGTGCTACTAACATACGGCACGTGGTGGTTATGAGCCTGTCTTTAGTGTACCATGGAAGGGGTTGACTGGAGGACTTCAAACCCACTAAATCTAATTATGGCCCTTTTACTTCCAAAGTCAAACACATTCAGAACAGTTTTCAAAACAATGCATGCTCATTCCAGCAGACAGATTGACCATGACAGCTCAAGTTTAGCAGTGACTGATTAGCCTGGCAACTTTTCAAGCTCAAAGATAATGGGACACTAAACATGAGCCAACGTAAACGATCCTTTAGTTGCAGTTGGCAATGGAGGTGAAAGCTATCGCCTGAGTCAATCGCCACATACTACCCATGCTACTGTCTTCATGACATAAACCTGCATATGACACTGCAGCCATTGGGGACCAACAGAAGTTATGATTCGTGCAACCGTGGAAAACTGCATTTGTGATTAAGGCATGAAGGAGGTAATTACGTGTTGAGTGGTACACTGAGCAAACCTGGGAGCCGATTGTGACATGGGCACGGAGCATCACTTTTGTTTAGCTGTGTACTGTCACACTCCTGTTGACACACTTCGCTTGACTGGCTAGATTGAAAGGCATTTGTAGATTTAAACCTTCCCTTCTGACACATGGGAGATAGCACTTTCACAAGAAAACATAAATTATTTCTCCTTTTGTCAACTGTTTGTAAGCATTTGCTAATGTGTTTTGTTTGAAGTCACCACCAAGGTGAGTAATCCAATAAAACTGACAGCCAGGTACAGCCAGTGGAGTCTCAGGGCCCCCCTGCATCTGAACAGAGCACGCCTTTCACCTGAGACAAAACCTAGACTTTCAGTCATCATTGTGTCTGTGTCATAAGACCTTCATGCTTGTGTGATCTTCATGTGGAAGAGGTCCTTGAGGATTCAGTGCCAGTGTAGTCTTACCCACCATGCTGAGCATCTTAACCGCTGGAAGTGGAATGTGGCAATAGTCTTTAATTACATATTGAATCTCTGCTTACTGTCCCCACTACATGCATTTACATGAGTGTTCTTAATCTGGAGGCGGTCGTTTAGTGCAACACGACTTGTGTGCAGGGTGTTACGTGGTAGTGTGGTAGTCGTTGTCATAGTATGACATCACACCAGAGGCACGCACATAGGGTTCTTGTAAAGACTTGTGTGCAGATAATACCTCCATCTTGAACCGCTGGTCGGAGTACTTTCAGAGCCTCTTCAGCGCTGAGCGCACTGTTCAAGAAGCAGTCGTCCTACAAATCCCACAACTCCCAGTAAAGATTGAATTGGACGAACCGCCCACCGCTGAAGAGACCCTCGCAGCCATCCACCAGCTCAAGAGTGGCAAAGCAGCAGGCATTGATGGAATACCGCCAGAGATCTGGAAACATGGAGGCACAGCACTGCACAACAAGCTCCATGACCTCTTTCTCTGCTGCTGGGAGGAAGGAACACTACCAAAGGATCTCCATGATGCTGTCGTTATCACCCTGTACAAGAACAAAGGCGAGAAGTCTGACTGTTCCAACTATCTGGGAATTACCTTGCTGTCCATTGCTGGGAAAATTCTTGCAAGGCTGCTCCTGAATCGGCTGGTACCTGCCATCGCTGAAGACCACCTCCCAGAGGGCCAGTGTGGCTTCAGAGCAAACAGGAGCACCACTGATATGGTCTTTGTGCTGAGACAGCTTCAGGAGAAGTGCCGCGAGCAGAACAAAGGGCTGTACGTAACGTTTGTCAACCTAACAAAAGCGTTCGACACTGTGAGCAGGCAAGGCATGTGGCAGATCCTGGAGCGACTTGGCTGTCCCCCAAAGTTCCTCGGCATGATTGTCCAGCTACACGAGGACCAGCAAGGCCAGGTCAGACTCAACAATGACCTCTCAGAACCATTCTCTATTCTCAACAGCGTAAAGCAGGGCTGCGTGCTGGCACCGACCCTCTTCACCATCTTTTTTAGCATGATGTTGAAGCAGGCCACAGTGGACCTCGATGATGACGATGCAGTGTACATCAGGTATCGTCTCGATGGCAGCCTGTTCAACCTCAGACGACTGCAGGCCCACACGAAAACCCTAGACCAACTGATTCGTGAGCTGCTTTTTGCTGATGACGCTGCCCTCGTTGCACACACAGAGAGAGCCCTGCAGCGCATCACGTCCTGCTTCGCAGACGCTGCCCAGCTCTTTGGACTCGATGTCAGTCTGAAAAAGACAGAGGTCCTCCATCAGCCGGCACCCAAGACAGTGTATCACCCTCCTCACATCACCATTGGCGAGTCTGAACTAAAGTCAGTGCACCAGTTTACTTGCCTTGGCTGCATTATCACGTCGGATGCCAAGCTGGACAAGGAGCTTGACAGCAGGCTGGCAAAAGCGAACAGCGCTTTCGGGCGACTTTTCAAGCGGGTGTGGCACAATCAACAGCTGAAAACAGGCACCAAGATCAGCGTGTACAGAGCTGTGGTCCTCACCACCCTGCTGTATGGTTCCGAGTCCTGGGCCCTCTACCGCAGCCAACTACGACTCCTCGAACGCTTCCACCAGCGCTGCCTGCGCACCATCCTGGGCATTCGCTGGAGTGACTATGTCACCAACGTTGAGGTCCTTGAACAGGCTGAAACTGTGAGCATCGAGGCTTTGCTACTGCGGACACAGCTCCACTGGGCGGCGCATGTCTCCAGGATGGAGGATCATCGCCTACCAAAGATCACCCTGTTCGGCGAGCTTGCTACTGGACACCGTGACAGAGGGGCACCAAAGAAGAGATACAAAGACTGTCTCAAGAAGTCACTTAGTGCCTGCCAAATCGACCACCACCAGTGGTCTTCGCTTGCTGTGGACCGTGACACCTGGCGCTCCACCATTTACAAGGCAGCTGTCTCCTTTGAGGACTCTCGCAGAGCTAGCCTTAAGGACAAGCGGCTCAGGAGAAAAAACAGAGATGCCGCAACTCAGAACCCTGGCCATACCTCCCCCTGCAGCCACTGCGGTCGAACCTGCCTGTCCCGGATTGGCCTCCGCAGCCATGAACAAGCCTGCAGACGTCGTGGGCAACTCCTATAAAATCTTCGTTCGCGAAGTCAAGCCAAGAATCTCTGCTTACTGTCCCCACTACATGCATTTACATGAGTGTTCTTAATCTGGAGGAGGTCGTTTAGTGCAACACGACTTGTGTGCAGGGTGTTATGTGGTAGTGTGGTAGTCGTTGTCATAGTATGACATCACACAAGAGGCACGCACATAGGGTTCTTGTAAAGAACTTCACTCAACTGCAACCAGTCACACCTGGCTTAAGGTTGTAGACCACACTGGAGTAACAGTTCCAACAATATTTTATTGCAGCGATGCGATCTCCGCACAATGCATTCACAAATGCACCAACAATGATGCACTTTCTCCTCTACAATGTATCAACACTTTTTACACACTGCATCTCTCATACAATATACACACATACTTTTTAACATGGACTTTTATATTATTACAGATTTCCAGAATAATCCAGCAAATTCACACAACACAACCAATCAGAAAAGAAAAAGTAACCAAAACTCATTATTATTCATGAAAAAGAATCACTAAAATGAACTACAAAATTCCACTACTATTTAGGCATCTTTGATACAATGTCACGAAATGTTGCCGACACTTTGACGTCATATCCGAGGTCACTAGAAAGATCTCGACCCTGCTCGAACCTTCCAGTCTAATGTGGGCGAAACTACGCGTCACAACAAAAATCAAACGCAATTCTCCGTGCAAAACAAAATGACTCCTACTAAAAAGGTATGTAATTCTTATCCAGAATAACTCAAATAAATATCGGATCTTTCCTATGATTAACACACACATGCTCTCAAAGAATAACACAACCACAAACGTAACACAGGGTAAGGAGCAAAAGCGTCAGGTAGGGGTTTGGGCTGGTGACAAAGATATTTTAGTTCACTGGTTTCCGTGGTCAGTCAGTCCGATTTGGTGGAATCCAAGGTCCTCCCATGAACGATGCACGATATGTCAAGTCAGAGCTGTGTTTTGCTAATGTGAATGTCTGTATATTGTTACTGTCTTGCTAAATATTTCTCTTTTTTTTTCTCCATGTACTCCTGTACTATGACTCTTAAGTATCTTGCATTTTCATATTGCAAAAAAATAATCATCATTTTCCAAATCTTTTTCTAACATCACAAACAGATTTATAGGACATCTATAATACTGGCTGTTCAAAACAACTAGTGGTCCTGCCCCAAAAAGGCTGCAAATCCCCACGCCTTATGTTCTTCTTTACATTTGTATGATACTTGCTGTTAACACAGCAGACCATATAATAAATGTACACAGATGGGCTGTAAACAAGTTTTGCAGCATACATGTTCATCCCCCTTCTACTACTATTACTACTACTAGTATGAATATTACTTTCCAAAACAACCAGCAGTCCAACCCCAAAAGGGTCACACATCCCCATGCCATATGTTTTTCTACACACTGTGAGTCAGAGTACACAAACAATGCTGCCATTTTGCACTTGCATGGATATAACTTTGGCCAGTTGTGTGAATCTACCGTTTCAATCCAATTGTTAAGAGTGATGAAATTTAAAGGCCCGATATCTCCTCAGCACATCAGCTAACTGATTGTGTTCATTGTTTTAGAAGTATATTTATAGGGAAACTGACAGGCTAGACGAGTTTTCACACATTAATTTTTAAGTGAGTACACTTTAAAAAATCACAAGCAATGGTTGGCTGGTATTGCGACCTGTATTCATTGGTCAGTGGCCAAACTGTAGGCCCTGAAGCATAGCAACAGAGCTAAAAACAATTATGCAACATAGACATTCTGTATCATTATCAGTCACTCATACAAACACACACATGCACTTATGTATACGCATACACACACATGCACACACACACAGAGTTTTGTTGAAAGTGTCCAGTAAATCCCTGTGTTTGAAGGAAGATGACTGGAAATGATTTCACTGTTTCACTTATTTACTGTCTTGTTTGAATTATAGCAGTCAGTGAAAGTGAAGAAAATGAAAATCAAACGAACTGTTGAGCACCCAGTACTTGTAAGAAACCCTGGACCTGAACCTGTGGTATGATATCAGCTGAGCTATTTACTGCTGCATGCCTTGTTGGGTTGAATTTGTGTTGTGTTGTGTGTTATTATTTTCATTTTTATGCTTGTTAACCCATTTAGCCCCGATGCCTTACAGCAGGAATGGATTGACCATGATAATTCAAGGGTAGTGCCAGGTTGGCTTGGAGCCTTCAGGCGCCAAACCAACCTGGCACTACCCTTGAATTATCATGGTCAATCCATCTATTGCAACTGGTACATAGTCATTAGGAAACACCCCCAAAATTTGAGAAATGTCGCCTTTGGGCTAAATGGGTTAAACTTGAAATTTGATTAGCTAGTAATTTTAAGGCTTAAATCCATTTGTGCATGAAGGCAACGAGCACTGTAAACAGCACCACTGCCAGTGGCTGCATGGTGAAGAGGGTTAGTGTACGAATGGAACAATAATGTCAGAAGGAGCCTGTTGATACATGAAATGCTCAACTGCTGTGAGACAAGTAGCATACAGTGCCTGCTCTCCCGTATGTTTATGCTTATTAGCAAACGTAGAATGATTCTAGGGGAAATTGCATGGTGACTGGAAATTCAAAGCAAAGCTTTTTTTTTCAAACATTACTCATGAATAGACTGAATGTGTTTTTTGTGGGCCAAGTTCTTTCAGTAAAATGGCAGAACATTCTCTGCATGTGGCATTCTCTTTCCTGCACTACCTATGGCCTAGTGACCTGCACGCAACCTGTGGCATGCATATTTAAAACAGCGTGCAGAGACGCCGTTGCATTCTGGCCAGTTGTTTATAAATGTTCCTGGTATGTTTTACAATAACACTACACAAAAGGACTTTACTTCAGCTTCTGTTGAAATATAGAGGTTTGAATGTCATAAAATGAAAGACTTTTTCTCTACTCCTGTGCTACATAGGAGAGTTCCATTGAGAAAAGAAGCGTATACAAAATCTTAGCTGAGGCAAACCAACATTGAGAACCCACTGTAAAATGTTAGCAATTAAACCCTGTTTTGGAGAGGGCAGCTTTAATGGGGACATAAAGTCAACACAACATAAGAACTTATTTTGTAGTTTATGCTACAGAATCAGCTAGCAAAAAGATTTTAAAAAATCAGAACACCTAGTGCAGCCACAATTTGGTATTGACAAAGTTGTGGGGAAGTTGTGATGTCACATAAATAATAATAATAATAATAATAATAATAGGTATTTATATTACATACAGCGTTCTGTACAATATCGTCGTGCTGAGAATGCTGTACCCATGATGTCACAACTACTTTGTTCAGTACCAGCCTATTGTGGCTGAACTACTGCTCCAGTTTTAAACGTTTTTTTTTTTTTTCTGCTAGCTGATTCTGTTGTGTTAGACTGCAGCTAAGTGCCTGGCATTGACTTTTTGTCCCCTTTGATGTAGCTGAAGTGGTCACCATTGTTTAATTTTTAGGACACTGTATGTGACAAACATTGTCTCATGTTACACTGTATGTGACATACAGTGTCATGTTACACTATACATATATATGACTTTTCCTATTCTCAGGCTGCAGCTATGTGACCACAGGATTTTTAGGTGGCCTATACAGTGAACTCCCAGTTATAAGGGCATACTCAAACACCTGAAAATATCCCCAAGGGCTCATGCAAACTCTGTGATCCTCATGAGTGCATGCACCCAGAGAAATCCTCAAGAGACCCTGTATTCTAAGAGTTCCTAAAAGATTGTGAAGATGAGGCTCACAAGGACCTGCTGATATGCACAGGCCCATGAAGGTATCTCAGACTGCAATGGCTCATGAGAATCTAAAGCACAAGCTAGGCTCATGAGAATCTCTCAATGTGTACCTACAAAGATACACCAATTGTGCTTACACCAAGTGCTTATGGTTGGGAGTTTATGTGGAGACTGTTCACTTTGCTGTCTTATGGTCATCTGGTCATGTGGCATTCATAGTAATATTTGAAAACCAAACACAGTGCAACAAAAGAGGCTATATGTGACTTACAGTAGGGTTGCACAAAAAATGGAGGTATTTCACTAACAAAATCCCACTTAGTACAGGTCGGCTGAAAGAGTGTGAACAATATTGCTACTCATGGTAAAGGGTATGGAAAATGTAGGTAAAAAGAAGTCTGCAAAGATTGTCATGTAAATCAAAGCAGAGGGAATTCTGTCAGTACAATGAAGTCCAAATTAGTGTTATTTTTAGATACTCAGCAAAAACACGCCAATCAGTACGAGCCTTGGAGACTGCATTTTGGAAAGCAGACACTGATTTGTGCACTGGCACAAAAACGTATTTCCTCCCTACACATGCAAAATGTGTAATGAAGAAAACAAGTAGGCTTAAGTGAAAAGTCTTCATGTGAAGATACTGTACCCAGTCCGTACCCCCTACACAAATTCGGGGGATATACTGGTAATTTGTTTATAGGGAGTATCAACCTCCCTGAAATTTTCAGTGGTGGTATGAATACCCCTTGCCTTCCTGAATATACCTTACAGTGCACCACGAGCCACTGTCCCATAAAGTGTAACACAAGAAACTGTATGTCACATACATGTACAATGACCTAAAAAATATATGACCTATGATCACTTCAGCTTAATGACAGGTGATGCTTTTTGGCTCATGTGCGAAGCAAAAGTGAGTCTATGTTTTGGGCCAGTGGTCATCCGTCCATCGTCCGACCGCCGTCATCCGACTGCCGTTGGCATTTTTTTGGAGACTATTCAAACCACGTTCTTCAAACTTGGCCCAAGGATACTTTGTGGTAAGACCTTTCTAAACAGCCCAATTTGAATGACCTCTCTCAAAGGTCAAGGTCACAGGGGATCAGGAAATAGGTCAAATAGCTTTATTTTGACATAATTTATTTTTTCTCAAATACTATTCACAACTTCAAACCCAAACTTGGTACAAGATATCTGATGGTAAGATCTTTCAATTCGTACTCATTTGGTTGATCCCTCGGAAAGGTCAAGGGTCACAAGAGCTCAGGAAATAGGTGAAAAATATCCATATTTTGACAAAAGATGTTTTTTCTCAAATACTTTTCACAACTTCAAACCCAAACTTGGTACAGAGATACCTGATGGTAAGACCTATCTATGCATACTAATTTGGATGACCCCTCAGAAAGGTCAAGGGTAACAAGGGCTCAGGAAATAGGTCCGAAATAGCCATATTTTGACAAAAGATGTTTTTTTTCCTCAAATACTATTCACACCTTTAAACCCAAACTTGCTACAGAGATACCTGATGGGAAGACCTTTCTATGCACACTAATTTGGTTGATCCCTTGGAAAGGTCAAGGGTCATGAGAGCTCCGGAAAGAGGTCTAAAATAGCCATATTTTGACAAAAGATGTTTTTTCTCAAATACTATTCACAACTTCAAACCAAATTTCGTACAGAGATACCTGATGGTAAGACCTATCTATGCATACTAATTTGGATGACCCCTTGGAAAGGTCAAGGGTCACAAGAGGCTGGAAAATGTAAAATGCTGATTTTTTAAAAATAAAATTGTAGGTATTCCCAAATATTTGCACATTTTTCCCACCAAATTTGGTACAAAGATAGCTGATGATAAGACCTTCCTATGCATACTAATTTAGTCAACTCATCACAAAGGTCAAGGGTCATGGGGCTTGACAGATGTGTGAAAAATGCTTACATTTTCAGAAAAAAAAGGATTTTGCTGCTGCAGAACCCAGCCCTTGTCACAAAGGACACACATATGTAAATCGGTCATACATGTGAGCCATAATGGCTTTGCCTTTCTTGTTGTTGTTTTAGAATTCTCTTGAGAGCACCTGTCTTTTAGACCACCTTTTTCTAGCAGAAGTGATGGTTGCTCAAAACAGGTACTACTGTACCAAAGATCATGAGTGTAATTTTGCACATGTCATTTTCAACTAGTTTGATGAAGGATTTTGTCAGCTTTTAGTCAGATGGCATTTCATTTGGCCATCCCCATCTGTTTCCTGCATGTAGCAGTGACAATGGCTGGTTCTGATTGTGTTTGAAAATGTTGGAATGTACATGTAATATATGTTTTTTGTCAACATTATCCAGTCAGTGTAACAAAGTAACATGTGTTTGTGTTTTGTTGTAGTTTGTTTTCCATCATTAAAACACTTTGAGCCCTTAGATCCAAATTCTGACATTTCGAGTTGTCCTCTGAAAATTCTGCATTACAGTTCAGGAAACAGATCAGGCATGTGTTATTTTGGAATATCTTGGGGCCGAAAGGCATTGCAGATACAGTTTGTATTAACATTTTTAAGCTGTTAAGACACTGTTATCATGTGAAAGTGCTTACAGGCCTATCAAGGAACTATCAGCAGTCTTGCAAGTCTTGTCAGTCTGCATTGTGATACTGATAGGAACAAGTTGTATATTCTTCGTGGCTTGCTAACAGCTTGTAAATGACTATAGCCAGTTACAAGCACTGTACAAGTGCAGTCTGGAGAAAATGGTAGTGCTATCTGATGATCAAAAGTTCCAAGTTTGATAAGTCTAAGTACAACTCTTTATTTTGAGGGCAAACGTCAACTTTCAAGGGTCAACTAGAAGCAACTATAAGTGTTCCAGTGGAGCCCTGCAAACAATGCTGTTAATTTTTTGCCTACTAAGTAACATTTGTGTCTTATGTACTCTGCAACTAAGTAATCCTGCTGCGTTCATTTCTGGGTCAGGTGCGCAATTCTGTTAAGAGTTTATTTCTGGATCTGGTGCGCATGCTAGGTAATGGCTTGTAACAACACATTTAGCACTAAAAATAGCCATGCAAGCACACACTGCAAGCAGACATTGGGCAGATCTCTGTATTGTTCTAGCACTAAAAATAGCCATGCATGCACACACTGCAAGCAGACCTTGGGCAGATCTCTATATTGTTCTAGCTGAAGTAATCTGAGCTACACACTGTTAGGCTGTTAACACCTGTGGTGGCCTTTTGTGCTTTAGTGGCATGTTGAGGGAGACAATAATGGTTTCTTTAGAGAAATAAATATATGCGTGTTCACTTTCGTTTTGATGACTTACGTGCAATAGCAAAAGTGAGTCTTTATAATCGACCATCCATCGTCTGTCCAGCATCCGGCATCTGTTGTCCATGGTAAACTTTATCTTTGGCATTTTCTCAGAGAATAGTCAAGCCTCAGACTTTAAACTTGGCCCAAGGGTACTTTGTTGTGACCGGGTACACCCAGCTCTCATAACCCACCTGATGTAACTTCGTTTTTTTGCATCAAGACTTTAACAACTTTACTTGTTTGCAAAATATGTTTTGTATTGTTTTTATTCAGTGGTTTTCCTTCGATGTAAGGTTGCACAAGGTATTGCTTTCAGTGATGCCTGTGTTAGTCCGACCCCTCCAGCTTACTTCTAGGCTACTAGGTTTTCAGCGTCTGTTCAGGGGACGCAACCGCGTCAGCCACATGTTTTAGCGTGGGTTTTACAGTGGCGTTTAGCTTGTGTTTTTGGCTTGGCATTCTAAGTCGGATATCTCTTCAATGCCTGCACCGATAGTTTTAAACCAATATCCATATGATTCAACATGATAGTCACTTTCATTTTGTAACTTACTTCTAGTCTGATAGATTTTGGTTTAAGCATTATCTTGGGATTTTGCACCGTTTGTTGTGGAGTTCACGCAGTTAATTATGTGTGCTGACATGTTGCATGTTCTGTGTTTTGCTTTCAGCTTCTGAGTTGCAGTGATGATTTAGATCCTGATTGAAAAGCTTGTTGTTTTGTTTGTCTTTACTGTTGTCACGGTTGGAGGGCCACTTGACCACTTTCATGGTTGCCCAAAGCAAGTTAGGGTGCCCTGTTTCGGTGTGCTTTTTATACCTATGGACAGATTGACTTGAAAAGTAAGTGTGCCGCTGCCACTCCCAGAATTCCAGTTTGTGCAGAAATTTTAATTTAAGCATCTGGACTACCTAGGACTGTCTATGGTATGTAGTGTATGTAGTACAGTTGCCACTGGTCATTTGTTTAGTGCATTATAGTAGATAGTAGAGAAGCTTAGAGGTCAACATTTAGCTCAAGAGTGTATTTTGGTTTGATTAGTGGCACCTGAACTTCATATGATGGACTATGGAAACAAGAATTAAGCTATT
This sequence comes from Semisulcospira habei, assembly GCA_036245525.1. Taxonomy (NCBI): domain Eukaryota; kingdom Metazoa; phylum Mollusca; class Gastropoda; family Semisulcospiridae; genus Semisulcospira; species Semisulcospira habei. The sequence goes on from BTPG01000002.1 coordinate 161,351,476, forward strand.
AACTGTGGAATCCGACTCATCATGAAATGGACTTGTGGACACGGACTGTTTATGTTTAAATTTTTATCAAGCCGAACTCTCATGGACGGTTTTAACCCCCAGTATGGACCCTGTTTGCCAGTGGTCATTTTTTTTTTTTTTACTGTCTCTTCCAGTGGGTTTTGTCTGATCAGGTTTAATATGACTTAATTGCTATAATCCTGTCAGATTCTTGCAATGCAAGACAATGGAAGAGATATCTTTTTTTTTTAAGTAGCCATTTGTCTATCCTAATATGTTGACATATGAGGGTAAAGGATTTTTATATTTGTCCATTAACCTCAGGTTCGTACGGCCGGATGTTGTTTTTTTTTTGTTTTCACTCATGCTTGAGATTGTTTGCCAGCGCAGACATTGGCACTTTTCGATGGGCTGAAATGTGACTGGGTACACTCAGCTTTCATAACCCACCTGATGTAACTTCGTTTTTTTGCATCAAGACTTTAACAACTTTACTTGTTTGCAAAATATATTTTGTATTGTTTTTATTCAGTGGTTTTCCTTCTATGTAAGGTTGCACAAGGTATTGCTTTCAGTGATGCCTGCGTTAGTCCAACCCCTCCCGCCTACTTCTAGGCTACTAGGTTTTCAGCATCTGTTCAGGGACGCAGCCACGTAACCCACCTGATGTAACTTCGTGTTTTTTTTGCATCAAGACTTTAACAACTTTACTTGTTTGCAAAATATGTTTTGTATTGTTTTTATTCAGTCAATGTCAATTTAAGTCAATGTTTGGCAGTAGTAAAACAACATTTATAGCTCTTTCATTAGCAGCAATCTGCAAGTTTCAAGGTCCTGTAAAACCAGAGTTATAGTCAGACAACCAAGTCTAAACAAACACAGATTTAAGCTTTTCCACTCCAAAAGCAGCTATTTCGGAAATGGACAAGTGGGAGTTTCCCTGCGGCCCGCATATGCTGTATATAAAGCCCCCTCCCACGACGACGCACACAGGGTAGCTTTATTCACCTCTGAGCCGGTCACTGACCACTTGTGCCATGTGAGCCTTCATTTTGTGCGTGAACTTTTAACTGCATCCTTGCAAGACTGAACATGTGAGGGACTCCTGTGCTGAATTTGCCTCTGCATTGTTTAGTACTTGGTACAATAAACAAATGTCATAGTGACGTCTTTGTTGACTTTCCCGTCACATGCCTCTGGGGGCCTGTCTAATCAGCTGGGTTACATTGTGATAAAACCTCTCAAAATATACAAATTTTAATGACCTCTCTCAAAGATCAAGATCAGATGGCTTCTAGAAAGGGGTACAAAAAAATATCCATGTTTTGACACAAATTGTTTCTCCTTGAATAATGTTTTCAACTTCAAACCCAAATTTGGTAAGAAGGGTACAAAATAGCCATATTTTGACAAAACTGGTTTATCTCAAATACTATTTTCAACTTGAAACCCAAACTTGATTTAGAGATACCTGATGATAAGGCCCTTCTATGCATACTAATTTAGTTTACCCCTCAGAAAGATCAAGGTTCACAAGAGGTTGGCAAGTGTGTGAAAAATGCCGAATTATAGTTTTTATCAACGTTTTGCAAACTTTTAAATAAAATTTGCATAAAGGTAGCTGATAACACCTTTCTATGCATACTAATTTAGTCGACCCCTCACAGAGCTCAAGGGTCACAGAGGGTTGACAGCCAACCCTTTACTTATGTTTAGACACTTGAACACTTGCTAATTTCAGTGACTTGTTGGAAAGGTCAAGGTCATTATGGTCACTTATGTAGATTAGTCATACATGTGAACCATTAGGGCTTTGCCTTTCTTGTTTTTGTTTCACTTTTACATTTATTTAGTTAGTTAGTTATTTTTGTTGCATGGACTTAAACAGTTTAATTTCTGATGTTGAACATAAATACTTTTTATGATAACAAAATTGAAAAGACTGGGAAATGTGTGTACATTCTTACTGTGCTTTCGTTATCAGATACATGATACCTTTGTATTTGAAAAGCTAAATCTATTAGTGTATTAACTCATTTAGACCTCAAGAATTACAACAGGAGATGGATCAACCATGATAATTGAAGGGTAGTGCCAGATTGGCTTTGTGCCTGATGGACAGTCTAGCACTACCCTTGAATTATCATGGTAGATTTGTCTCCTGTAATGGGTACATACTGTTAGTTGTTAGGTGTCACCTCCAAAATAAGGCTGTGGGGTTAAATGGGTTAATACTAGGGTCAAAATTACAATGTACAAACTTATAGAAGTTGTCCTGTGAAGACTAAGTTACAGTTTAGGAGACAGGTTGACCATGATAGTACAAGGGTGGTACCAAGAGAGTTTTGTGCAAATTTGGTACGTACCAAAACAGCTTAGCGCCTGCAGTTAATGGGTGGTTGGAAGGAAGCTTGGTGCCTATACACTCTTAATAACAAAGTTTGCTATACATGTGTGCATTGTCACCAAGCTATCCTGGCACCACTTTTGAACTATCCTGGTGAATTCATCTCCTGTTGTAGTGTATAAATACAAAATGTGTGTGTTGTATGTACAGATGACACCGAGCAAGTTCCTGTTTGACATGAAGCTAGACACAGAACACAAGCTGGCCAACACACACATCATGAGGATCCCACGCAAAGTGGAGCTGCTGGACATGGGAGATACCTCACTGCAGAAGGTATGCGTGAACTGCACTGTAACACAAAATGTAGTATTATAAACAATCAGTCTGTCTTGAAGAATGGAAATACGCCCTATTGTAGGCTGTTAACTCTTCCGTGCATGGCAGTCAACCTCCAAGTGCACGTGGTCAAGTTTTCATGACTTCTAATGTACACACGCAGGCATGAAAATGTGCCCAATACCACACAGCCCTATTCTCATACTATTTCTGTATCTTTCTCAAGGTACAAGTGTTAGAGTGTGTAGATGTTAATAAACCTTGTCAGGTGTGATAAATTTGGGGTAATTGGTTTGACACTATCACTGCTGGTGTGGGTGGTGATAAGTGATACTTGGGGAATGGAGAACTAAATGTTTGTTGTATTTACTGTGCTAAATGTCTCCTATGTAACTCCGTTCCTTTCATGTATTTTCATTCAAGGGTGAATGGAACCAGTTCAGCTTTAGTAGAAGAAGTACATTATAGATGGAAGGGTCCAGAAAGTAGTCTTGGGAAATGGAATTTTGAGTATTTTGCTCCACAGATTAGCGTGCGCTTAAGGGGTACGCTGGTGTGCACTTCTTAGAGGTAAGGCTTTCTTGACTGCGTGCGGGGAAATGTGAACACATGGGGAGTTATCTTGAATCTTGTCTTGACTCTAATTATTCCTTTCACTTGTTTTGCAGTTCTCACAGGTGAACATCGACGAGCCTCTGTTTCAGCCATTCCCATCAGAGGTCTACTTCCAGAACTTTGAGCCATTTGAGATCTACCAGGTGCCCCTGGTGCTCCGCAACAATGACAAGGTACAGCTGCATGTTTACTACCTGCAATGCACAACAAATCAAAATTATGGAAATGAAAATGTGGTATATGCCTGTGAGTGTGTGTGTGTGTATGATACAGTCAATACTGTTTATTCACCCCATATAGCAAAGATTTTATGTTTTATTATTGTGCACAATGTCTTGAATGACAACTTACCTGTAGTTACATAATTACTTTTTGTTTAAAAACAATGGTTTCCAGACAAAATGGGATGCAACTGTTCTGTTCTGCCATCTTGACAAAACAAACATTTATTGCTGTCTGTTATTTCAGGTGCCTCGCTTGGTGAAGGTAACACAGGCAGACTCTCCCTATTTCAAAATCATCAGTCCTCACAACGTGGGCCATAAGGTGGGGCCCGGCCTTCCCACCACCTTCCACATACAGTTCATGCCGGACGAGAAAAAGGTGGTTCTCTCTTTCAGTCTTCCTGTAAAAATGACCAATGCTCTTGGGTCTTGAAATCTGGGCTTACCAAATGTATAGCTGTCAATGCATCCCTGATGAGTTAAAAATGCTTTGGCTGTCTGAAAGTGTGATTCAACACATTCAGTTGGAGGATGTGTAAAATCAATGCTTTGTACAGATGGTTTGAAATATGTACAAACAGGCGAACATAGGATGGCAATCAGTTCACCTACTGAAACATGAACACTAATAACAGAACAGGAGCGTTTAGGGAATGTTTTTGTTAACAACCTGCATGAAGAAATAACCAGCTTAAAGGAAACATATAGGAAGACAAACTAAATGTGTTTATTTTGTAATGGGGTGGGGGTGGGGGTGGAGAAGGGATTATTCTTCTGCATTTTACACACTTGTATGCAGTCACATTGGTCTGGAGAACAGTTATTATGAGATTTTGTGCATGTCTCCACAGGACTACAACCATGAACTGATCTGCCACACGGAGCGTGAGAAGTTTGTGGTGCCGGTCAACGCGATTGGAGCACGTGGGATACTGGACTTTCCCGATGATGTGCACTTCTCCACCTGCCCCGTCAAGTACCCAAACTCTCGCACTCTGCTCATACGCAACATTGGCAACAGAGATGCAAAGTTTACTTTGGATGCAGAGAAGTACATTGTGGTTTATGTATTGTTCTTGTTGTCTTTTGCCTGTGTCATTTACTGCCTGATTATCTTGGGACATATCATGCAGGCCTCGCGCTGGGACCATATGGCATTGAGGCGCGTCCCCTGGGTGGTGGATAGGGGGTCCCTCGTGAGAGGGGTGCACCGAATGAAATAAGGTGCCGTGAACCAACATGGTCTAAGGGAAGGTGACCCCGACAGAAAACCCCTGGTCCTCCTAGTAAGGGGGTTGGGCGTGGGGGTAGCTTCCCCACCCTGCAAAAAAGGAAATAGCTACAAAAACGCCGACGAAAAGACTAATAGTAATTCCATTCCTGGAGGAGGAAGGTTCTTCTACCAGAAGACTTATGACGTCCTGTGGTGAAAGCCGGAAGTCTTCGGAAGCCACAGGACCGAGCCGCCTCTCTCTATCCAGGGATACAACCATGGGCACATGGAACGTCAAGACCATGTACCAGAGCGGCAAGGCCGCCCAGATAGCAGCGGAAATGCAAAAGTACAACCTTTCCCTGCTAGGTATCAGTGAAGCCAGATGGACGCAGTCTGGCCAGAAAAGGCTGTTAAGTGGGGAGATGATTCTGTATTCAGGTCATGAAGAGGAGAATGCCCCCCATACAGAAGGTGTAGCATTCATGCTGTCGCCAGTGGCACAGAGCGCGCTGATGGGCTGGGAACCTCTTGGGCCAAGAATTATCACAGCAGCCTTTAGAACCAAGAAAAAGCTCAAGCAGAACGTCATCCAGTGTTATGCGCCCACTAATGACAGTGACGAGGAAGAGAAACAAGAGTTCTACGACCGACTCCAGAGTGCCTTGGACAAATGTGCGGAGCAAGACATCACCATCGTCATGGGCGATTTTAATGCCAAAATAGGGGAGGACAACACTGGATACGAAGAGGTGATGGGGAGACAGGGACTAGGCTCGGAGATGAGTGAGAACGGGGAGAGGTTTGTAGACTTTTGTGCTCTAAACCGACTTGTCATTGGAGGCAGCATCTTCCCACACAGAAGAATACACAAAGCAACTTGGGTCTCACCTGACCATACAACAGAGAACCAAATAGACCATATCTGCATTAGCAAGAAATTTAGAAGATCCCTTCAAGATGTTCGAGTGAGGAGGGGAGCAGATGTCGCCTCCGACCACCATCTGCTTACCTTAAGAATGAAGCTCAAGCTAAAGAAAAGCCGCACAGAGACAACAAGAAGACAGCGCTATAATGTAGGCCTCCTGAGAGAAACTGGAGTTAGAGAAGAGTTTAAACTGGTGATGTCCAACCGGTTTCAAGTGCTACAGGAGCTAGTAAATGAAGAGGAGGCGGTCACCACAGAGCAGCAGTGGAAGGCAGTTAGAGAGGCGCTGAACTCAACCTGCAAAGACACTGTAGGGTTCAGGAAACACCATCACAAGGACTGGCTGTCGGCACAGACCTTGAAGAAGATAGAAGTGAGGAAGCAGAAGAAAGCAGCTGTCAACAACAGTCGCACAAGAGCAGCCAAAGTAAGGGCACAGGGGGAATACTCGGAAGCAAACCGCGAGGTGAAGAGTAGTATCAGGGCAGACAAGAGGGCCTACACAGACAGCCTGGCAGCAGAGGCAGAAAAGGCAGCAGGCAGCGGCAACATGAAACAGCTCTACGACATTACCAGAAGATTGTCAGGCAAGTATGGCCATACAGAAAGACCAGTAAAAGACAAAGAAGGCAAGCCTATTGCAGACAGAGCAGACCAACTCGACAGATGGGCCGAGTATTTTGAAGAGTTACTGAACAGACCGAGCCCACCCGACCCCCCAGACATCCAGCCGGCAGAGACCGACCTACCCATCAGCTGTGACAGACCCAGCCGGGAAGAGATCAGAAGAGCAGTGGCATTCTTGAAGAACGGCAAAGCAGCAGGCCCAGATGGCATCCCAGCGGAGTCTCTGAAAGCAGACCTAGAGACAACAGTGGAGATGCTGTACCCACTGTTTGGAAAGATCTGGGAAGAGGAGGTGATGCCGGCTGACTGGAAGGAAGGATACCTAATCAAGCTTCCCAAGAAAGGCGACCTCAGCAAGTGTTCCAACTACAGAGGAATCACCTTGCTGTCAGTACCAGGAAAGGTCTTCAACAGGATCATCCTGGAGAGAATGAAGAGCTCCGTTGACCCCCAGCTGAGAGACCAGCAAGCAGGATTCAGGAAGAACCGATCATGTACAGACCAGATCGCCACTCTCCGCATCATCGTGGAACAGTCTCTGGAGTGGAGCTCCCCGCTGTACGTCAACTTTGTGGATTATGAGAAAGCATTTGACAGTGTGGACCGAGAGACTCTGTGGAAACTCCTACGACACTACGGTGTACCCACAAAGCTCGTCCGCCTGATCAAGAGCAGCTACGATGGCATGACATGTCGCGTGATCCACGAAGGGCAGTTCACCAGGGAGCTCCAGGTCAGAACCGGTGTCAGGCAGGGGTGTCTGCTGTCTCCGTTCCTCTTCCTACTGGCCATAGACTGGGTCATGAAGATGACCACAGAGCACAGACGAAGTGGAATACAGTGGACACTGTGGACACAGCTTGACGACCTCGATTTTGCAGACGACTTGGCATTACTGTCCCACACTCATCAACAAATGCAGGACAAGACCACGAGGCTTGCTGACATCTCGTCCCAAGTGGGCCTCACCATTCACAAACAGAAAACAAAGACAATGAGGCTGAACACAACCAGGGAAGAACCAGTCTTGCTTGCTGGCACCCCGTTGGAGGAGGTGGAGTCCTTCACCTATCTCGGGAGCATCATAGACAAAAAAGGCGGCACTGATGCAGATGTCAGAGCACGAATCGGTAAAGCCAGAGCAGCCTTTCTCCAGTTGAAAAAAGTGTGGAGCTCCAGAGAGCTGTCACAACACACCAAAGTCCGGATTTTCAACTCCAATGTAAAAGCAGTTCTCTTATATGGAGCAGAGACTTGGAGATTGACAAAAACCACAGTCAACAGAGTACAGACCTTCATGAACAGTTGCCTTAGAAGAATTTTGAAAATCCACTGGCCAGAGAAGATCAGCAACGTCAGACTCTGGGAGAGAACAGAGCAGATAACAGCAGAGAATGAAATTGGGCGAAGAAGATGGGGATGGATCGGTCACAGTCTGAGAAAGCCAGCTTCCAGTATCACTAGGCAGGCATTGTCATGGAACCCCCAGGGAAAGAGGAAAAGAGGTAGGCCGAGAAACTCCTGGCGTCGAGACCTCCAAGCAGACATCAAGAGACTGGGAACCACCTGGAGTAGAATCGAAGGAGAAGCACAGGACAGGAGTTGCTGGAGGTCTCTCGTCAACGGCCTATACCCGGGTAGGGGTGACAGGCGTAAGTAAGTAATATCATGCAGGCACTCAGCCTGATTAGTTTGAGACATATCTTGCATGCAATCACCCTGATTGGTTTGGGACATGTCATGCAGGCACGTTCTTTATGTCAGTGTATGCAGTACTGTCAGTGTGGTCAATACTGTCTTTATGTCATTGTGTGCCTTGTCAGGACTGTCTTTATATCAGTGTGTGCCTTGTTAATGGTACTGTTTTTATGTCAGCGTGTGCCCTGTTTATACACGTACTGTTGTTATGTCAGTGTGTGTTAGTACTGTCTTTATGTCAGCATGTGCCTTGTTAGTATAGTCAAGTCCTGATTACAAGAATTCCAGTGGATGCCAAAAATCACTTCTTGTTAACAGGAATTGGGAAGTGAAGGAAAAAGGTTCCAGGTTTGTGTTAACGAGAGTTTTGTGTTATCAGAGATACTCACAAACCAGATAGGTGAGGCTATCAGAGTTTATGTTAGCTGGACTTGACTGTAAATATACTGTCTTTATGTCAATGTGTGCCTTGTTAGTACTGTCTTTATGTCAGCGTGCACTTTGTTAGAACTGTCTTATGTTAATGTATACCTTGCTACTGTTGCAGGCCATTTTCTGTGACACCTGCAATCGGGACACTGGCAGTGAACGACAACATGCAGGTGACAATCGAATTCAACCCTACCTTTTCTGGTGATCACCATGGTGACCTCATCATCTCTTATGACACAGGTAATGTAGTGGCTAGGTCACCATTGTCAGAAAAAAACATTATTGTACTGCACAACAAACAATAAGCAAAACAGAGGATAAAATATGCAGTTGTGTACTTACACTAAATTACTGGCATCTCTGTTTGTGGTTGGACTTTGTGTGTGTGTGTGTGTGTGTGCTACCATTGTGGTTATTACATGCTGGAGAAGAGGGAGGGGTGTGGAGAGGGAGAAAGGCACTACTAGTGGTGACCACTGTGGTTAAGATGTGCATGTGAAAAGAAGAGAGAGGGTTGCAGGTAGGGAGAAGGCACTTCCATTGTGGTTATGATGTGCTTGAGAAAAGGGAGGGGTGCAGGGAGGGAGAAAAGCATGTCCATTGTGCTTTAGAAGAGGGAGGTGTGCTGGAGTCGATAGGGGATAAAAACAAAATTGGCATTTTCTCCCATAGTCTATTGTATATGCGCAGTGCCTTACGTTTTGTACAATACTTTCTGCAGAAGTACGTTAAAATGGAGGCTATCTTTTGAGCAGAAGTAGGTTAGAGAAAGAGAGTATTTTTGGCTCATGTGCAATAGCAAAATTGAGTTTATGTAACGGGTCAATGGTTGTCCGACCGTTTTCCAACGTCATCCGTGGTAAACTTAACATTTTCTCAGAGACTATTCAAGCCACAGTCTTCAAACTTGGCCTAAGGATACTTTGTGTCAAGACATTTCTAAACATACCAATTTCAATGACTTTTCTCAAAGGTCAAGGTCACAGTCGATCAGGAAATAGTAAAACATAGCCATATTTTGGCCTGTTTTTTTCTTCTCAAATACTATTCACAGCTTCAAACCTAAACTTGGTACAGAAATTCCTGATGGTAAGACCTTCAGATGCATATTAATCTGGATGACCCCTCAGAAAGGTCATGGGTCACAAGAGATCAGAAAAGAGGTCATAGCAATTTTTTTTTTACAGATACTGTTTACAATTTCCATCCCAAATCTGGTACAGAACTACCTGATGGTAAGACCTTCCTATTCGTGCTAGTGTAGGTGACCCCCCTCAGGAAGGTCAAGGGTCACAAGAGATCATCAGACGATGTGGGAAATGTGAACATTTTGGTAGAATTTAAGTTTGTTTCCTCAAAATACATTACCGATGATATGACTATATGGAAGTGTCTACAACTTACTCAATTTTAACCTAAGAACCTGTTGTGCTACGACACAACCCGGGAGGCACTCGGGGAACCCCTAGAGGGGCCGAGAGTTGTCTCCCATTATTGCCCATCCGGTTCTGAGTCATGCTACTTAGCTCACGCTGTGCAGACGTGTTTGCTAGCCTACGGACTTTGACTGTGCTTGTTGCGACCGGTTTGTTCGCCGGTCTTCTGGACTTCTTGTTTTTGGACTATCTGCTTACGCCGACCCTGCCTGTGCCCTTGTGGGTCTGCTTCGTCGCCTGAGCGTTCTGCTGCTTCCCTTTTCTGTGCCTTCTTGAGTTGTTGACTTGCTGGGACGCCGCCCGCCTTCGCGCGCTGAGGGTGGTATGGAGGTTCCTCCCTCTGTCCCCGCTTCTACTGAGAGGTAAGGTAGATGTACTAGCCCTCGGCCGGCCCCCGGGCTGGGCGCCGGTTTTGAGCAGAGGCACTTCCTTTCTTCGTACCTTCATTGTACTTTTTGGCGCTGAACGCTCGACTTAGCTTGGCGGGACCCCATGTGCCCGCGCCCGCTCGCCTTTCAGGCTGATAGGTGTTGCAGGAACAGGTGCTTACCGGCATGCTTGGACCTTTGTTGTACCTTTATGCGTCGAATGCTCGCCTTAACTTGGCGGGGCCCCACGTGCCCGCGCCCACTCGCCTCTCATGTTGATAGGTGTTGCAGTACCTGGCGCTTACCTGCATGCTTGTACCTTGGTTGTACCATTATGCGTTGAATGCTCGCCTTAGCTTGGCGGGGCCCCACAGGCCCACGCCCACTCGCCTTTCATGTTGATAGGTGTTACAGTACCAGGCACTTTCCTGCATGTTTGTACCTTGTTGTACCATTATGTGACGAATGCTCGCCTTAGCTTGGCGGGGCCCCACGTGCCCGCGCCCACTGACCTTCATGTTGTTAGGTGTTGAAGTACCAGCCGCTTGCCTGCATGCTTGTGCCTTTGTTGTACCATTATGCGTCAAAATGCTCGCCTTGGCTTGGCGGGGCCCTATGTGCCCTCACCCGCGCGCCTCCATGTGTGATATGTGTTGCAGTTGCCGGGTGCTGGCCTGCGCGCAGTGCGGCGAGTGTCAATGGCCGACTGACAACCACAAGGTCTGTCCCCCCTGCACTGGCTGCGCCTCCAACCGCACTTGCAACTTCTCCACCTGGCCCGAACAGCGTTGGTCGCAGTTATGGAGCCTTACAGGCGCGTGCGCCCGGCGCCGGTGAGTGATCCTTCTCCCATCCAGGCACCCCCCTCTGTGCCCAGAGCGGTGACCGCACACAACCCCACCGACCTTGTGGAACGGACGCCACGCCGGACACGTGAGCCCAGCACTCCTAGCAGGACTGCTGTCAACATGACCCCTCCCCGGAGGGACACCACCTGGACAAAGCCCGCTGGTTCTTACAGGGAACCATATAGCCGGCAAAGCGCCCACCTCACTGAGCCTGGCCTCATGGGACGCGCCACGCGCCGCCCCGTGTCCACTGTAAGTTCTCGCTCATCTCTATCGGAAAGCTTGCTGACTCTTACGGGGAGTCGTTTAGCCGGTGGAGAGCCCCCCCCTCACTGAGCCCAGCTCTCAGAGACCAATGTCCACGCGTCCGAGGACTTCGGGCAGTTCAGAGCCCTCCCGCTTCTCCAGCTCCTCCAGACGCTCACGCGCACCCGTTGCCGAATGCAGGAAGGACCACGTTGCCCTGTCCACTGTCAGTCCTACTCGTCACTACTTGGTACGCTCGTTTACGGGGAGTCGTTAGCTGTCAGAGAGCCCGCCTCACTGAGCCCGGCTCGCAGAGACCAGTGCCAAGAGAAAAGAGTGCGACCACACCGCCCTTGGGGATGCACACCGTGCCGGACACAGGAGCCGAGCGCTCCTAGCAGGACTGCATTCAATGCGACTGCTCCCCGGAGGGAGCCCGCCCGGACAAAGCCCGCTGGTTCTTACGGGGAGCCATATAGCTGGCAGAGCGCCCGCCTCTCTGAGCCCGGCCTCCTGGGACGCGCCGCGCGCCATCCTGTGTCCACTGTCAGTCCTTGTTGTCTCTGCTCGGAAAGCTTGATGACTCTTACAAGGATTCCTTAGCCGGCAGAGAGCCTGCCTCACTGAGCCCGGCTCGCAGAGACCAGTGTCCGCTCGTCCAGCAGCTCCAGATGCTCATGCTCACCCCTGGATGAGCTCAGGATGGACCGCGGTGCGCATCACTCCAGCGGACACAGCCCTCGACCAAGTCTCGCACTTCAGTTTGTCTCCACGTTCGTCTTGTTCTGCTCACCTCACCTGCCATGTCACCTGGCGCCTTCGCCGCTTCAGTGCTTGAGGAGGAGCTCTCAAAAGAAACAAGATGGTCCAGGCTTCGTGCAGAGCTGCCTCGTCCTGCAAGGATGATTGAGCCCAATAGCAGCCGGCGGGATTCGCCATCACGCACAGCACCAAGAGCTCAAGATTACCCTTCGCCTCCTGACTGTCTTGGCCAACGCTCTCTCCCAGCGCGGCCGCTGCTACGCACGAAGTGGACGCTACACAGGGACATCGTTCAGATGATCTGCGCTCACTGGGAGATGCCTAGGATCGACCTATTCGCCACGAGGTGGATTCACCAGCTTCCCCTCTTCGTCCCCCACATTCCAGACCCCCTTGCCTGGGCAGTTGACATGCTCACCTTCCAGCCTCGCCACGGGACCCCCCTGCTGCTACCCACCCACGTTGCTCAGCAGCCCCCCAGCCCCTGTTCCACCCATGCCCGGGACGTCTCCTCCTTCACGCCTGGAGTTTGTGTGGCAAGCCCTCGCCGCCAGAGGCTTCTCGAGTGCATCAGTGGAGGCGTTCGCTACAGCCCTCAGACCCTCAACCAGATGTGTCTATGAGGGAAGATGGCGAGTACCGTGCTCTTGGTGCGTTGACCAGCGCCTCTCCCCACCAGCCGCTTGCCTGCATGCTTGTGCCTTTGTTGTACCATTATGCGTCGAAATGCTCGCCTTGGCTTGGCGGGGCCCTACGTGCCCTCGCCCGCGCACCTCCATGTGTGACCTCTTCCTCTGGCTCTTCGGAGACCAAGGGTTAGTCCCTATCACCATCAGGGGGGGACCTGTCCTTGTTTGCCGACACCTACCGGCAGCTCGGCCGCCCGGACCCCCCGGCGCCTGCAAAGACATCGCCGACCTTAGGACTCACTTCGGCCTGCAGCGTACAGTGCCCCGCTCGCTCTTCCTCACTGGGACCTTGCCATGAGACTGACGTGGCTTCACGCTGCCAGATGCGAACCGCTGCCCTTGGCCCGCTTCGCGGTGGTGACTCGTAAGACATGCTTCCTGTTGGCCCTTGCCATAGCGGCCCGAGTAAGCGAGCTACACGCGCTGTCAGCGCGCCCTGCCTGCCTGCAGTTCACAACGGATGGTTCCATGCAGCTACTCATGGACCCTGCCTGCCTTGCCCAGACTAGGTCTCCTCTGCCCGCGCTACAGGTGTTCACCTTCCGGCTGCTGAGAGAGATGACCTTCCCCCGGGAGACCAAGCAACAAGTTCCCGTGCGCGCCCTATGCGTTTGCCGACGCTGACTCAAAGCCGTCCAGAGGGGACGCTCATGCCTCTTTCTGCCGTTGAACCCCGGCAGCACTGTATACAGCCCAGACGTTATCTTACTGGCTACTCTGGGTCTTACAGTCCGCCTAACGGTCCACCTAATGGGACCTCTTCCCGGAGAGAGCAAAGAGGCTGAAGATACGCGCACACGAGGTACGAGCCACGGCCACGATAGTCGCTTTCGACCGGAGCGGCACTGTCAAGGACATCAGGGTGGCTGTGGGCTGGCAGGCAGGATCGGCCTTCGGCCGCTTATACCTCTGGGATCGGGCAGGCCAGCGAGACAATCTCGCAGTGGTGGGACACAGCACCGCAGCGCAACACTCCCTCCCGGCGCCATGGGCGGCGTAGGTACACACTTAGCTAAACTTGTCGGGAGTTTGTGGCGGGGAGGATGGCTCTAACTTAACCCATCTGCGGCGGTGTTTGGGCGCGGCACCCTCCTCCTTATCACGATTCTTCCATATAGTCATGTCATCGGTAATGTATTTTGAGGAAACAAACGAATTTTTCCTCTAAAATGTATTTTTTCGAAAAATACTTACCGATGACTTGACTCAGACGACCCTCACACCTGCCCCGCTTGACGCAGGTGAGCTAAGTATTCCAACTGGTTGGTCACCTCGGAACCGGATGGGCAGTAACGGGAGACAACTCTCGGCCCCTCTAGGGGTTCCCTGAGTGCCTCCCGGGTTGTGTCATAGCATAACAGGTTCTTAGGCTAAAATTGAGTAAGTAGTAGACACTTCCATAATATAGTCATGTCATCAGTAAGTATTTTTCGAAAAATTACATTTTCGAGGAAAAATTCATTTTTATCAGCATTTTTGCAACATTTTCCAACCAGATTTAACAGAAAGGTACCTGGTGATAGGACCTACACTAATTTGGTTCACTACTCACAAAGCTCAAATGTCATGGAAGGTTCACAAAAGTGTGAAAACTGCATACATTTTGATAAAACATTTGTTTCCTCAAAAACATTACCGATGACATTACTATTAGGAAAACGTACACTTAGCTTACAATTTTAGCCAAAATTCCGTTGTGTACCTACACCACCAGGGGAGGCGATCTAAGGGCACCATAACCAGGTACCGTGAGTAGCCTCCTGACCCCCCCGCCCCCCTCCCACCATCTGGTCACATGCCTAGTGGTGTCATGCCAGTCTGTTCACTTAGCTTACCATGAACAGTTGTGTTCTAACCTTCTACTCGTAGAATTTCAGCTGTGTTTGGTTGTGTACCGGTCGTATCTTGGACGTTTTTCAAACCTTTGGATTTACCGGCACTGTACGTTTGTGCACCGCATGTTCCTTGGATTCTATTCACCTTTGTAGTTACTGGCTGTGTATGGTTGTGACTGGTCGAGCCTCCCTTGGACTTTGTGGAGTTACCGGTGTACTTGAAGTACTTCGTTTGAGTGACCTTGGATTACGTGCGCTGCGGTGCCTGCTTGAGGTTTCCGGTTCTCGGACTCCGCCATTGTCTGGCTGCATTCTTCCTACCTTCGTGATAGTTCCCTCACCACCCTCCCCGCTATGGCAAGGTAAGGCCTCGGTTGTTGACCGCGACGGGGACCGGGGCGGGGCGGGGGCGGCCGAAAGCTGGAGAACGAGGGGGGTGGGGGGGGGGGGGGTGGTGGGGGGCCGGCCAGAGCAGAGAAGGGGCAAGCGGAGGGTCTGACGGTCCGCAGGGCACGACCCACAGCCTTGCGGGCTGCTTGAAAGCATATAGGGGCAGCGCGGCTGGGCCAGAGATCCTTATTAGAGTCCTTAACTGCTTGCCAAGTACGATGCTGTGCTGTTACTTGTGGTGCTGTTCTGCTGGACCAAGTCTTGGACCACTGACCTCCTGAACCTTGCCATGGGCCTCCCCCCCCCCCCCCCTTTCAGCTCCCCACTCTGTGCATGATGCTCAAGCAACCCCGACAGCCGCTGTATCACCCGTGCCCGGAGTGGCTTGTCCGGAGATTGTGTGGCATGCCCTCGCTGCAAGAGGCTTCTCAAGTGCAGCGGTGGAGGCTGTCTATCGCTGCAGCCCGCAGACCTTCGACCAGAAGAGCCTACGAGGGAAAGTGGCGAGTCCTGCGGTCCTGGTGCGACAACCGTCACCTCTCTCCCACAGATCTGACCGTCCCAAAGTTGGCCGAGTTCTTCCTCTGGCTCTTCGCCGAGCAGCATTTGGCACTGATCACCATCAGGGGCTACCTCGCCATGATAGCTGACACGTATCGCCACCTGGGCCTCCCAACCCCGGCGCTTGGAAAGACCTCGCCGACCTTATGGCCCACTTCAGCCTCCAGCGGCCTGCCCTCCACTCGCTGATGCCACGTTGGGACCTTCCCTGGGTGCTGATGTGGCTCAACTCAGAATGCTTTAAACCGCTTCCCCTGGCGTGGTTGGCTGATGTGACCCGGAATACCTGCTTCCTCCTGGCCCTTGCCACGGCTTCCCACGTGAGTGATCTACATGCGCTCTCTGCGCATCCCTCCGCTCTGCAGTTCAGATCGGATGGCTCTGTGAAGCTACTGACCGACCCGTCCTTTCTGGCCAAGACTCGGTCCCCATTGACCGCCCCCCAGGTGATCACCGTTCGGCCGCTGAAAGGGGTGGACCTGCCCCCGGAGACCAGACAGCAGGACCCGGTGCGAGCATTACGGGTGTACCTGTGCCGATCCAAGCCTCTCCGCAGAGGACGGTCCTGCCTCTTTCTGCCTTTGTCCCCAGGTAGAACTGACATCTCGGCCCAGACGATATCTAAGTGTATGTTTTCCTAATAGTAATGTCATTGGTAAGTATTTTTCAAAAAAATACATTTTAGAGAAAAATTCATATTTCGCAGGTACAAAAGCCAAACTTGTACTTATGTTTGTACACTTGAACACTGGATTATTTCAGTGACCTGTCAGAAAGGTCAAGGTCACAAAGGTCAGATTAATTATGTGGATCGGACATGCATGTGAGCCTTAAGGACTTTGCCATTCTTGTTTTTTACTGTTATTATAAACGAAACTAAAAGGGGTGACTGCTAGTGCCAAAGGGTTAAAAGTAATCACATACTAACCACGTTAAAAGTCTGTTTATTATCAATAAGATTGACTAACAATGAAAAAAAGTGTGAGAGATAAATTTATCCATTCATTTCTGCCACACTACAAGATCGTTGAAAGGTTGTGTCAGAATTGTTTACCACCTTAGAACTTGCTCACCTTGACTTACCAGTCTCCTGAATTGTTATGTAGTCTTCAGAGAATGTTGATCTGTAGAGCTCAAACATTGCTTTGTTTGTGCAAATGAAAAAGCGTTTGTCAGCCTGTCAGTTGAACATAATGCTTGATGTCTTAGCATTAAAGAAGAAACATATTTGTCAACCTGTATGGCACGGCACAAGACATTAGTGTGTTGAACATGATACTTGATGTCTTGTTACAGGAGAAAAGGTGTTTGTCAGCCTGTGTGGCACAGCACAGGACGCCAGATGAACATGATGTTTGGTGATTTGTTACTAGAGAAAAGGTGTCGGCCTTTATGGTACATCACAGGACACCAGTGTGTTGAACATGATGCTCGATGTCTTGTTACAGGAGAAAAGGTGTTTGTCAGCCTGTATGGTGCAGCACAGGACACCAGCGTTCGACTCGACAAGAACTCTTTGCGCATGGAAAACACCTACCTGTCCATGGCCTCACAACGCATCGTCACCATCACAAACCGCTCCGATGTGATTGCCCACTTCCGCTGGACGCAGTTTGCCACACAGGAGGAGGAGGACCAGCAAAAACTGCTGTAAGGAGAACAGCCTTTTGTTTTTTGTGCAAGTGCCAACTTTGAATTGCAATATGAAAGTTGTTCTTGAATCATCATTGGGTTCCCTGTTTTAAAGTTTACTTTTCCCTTCACAGAAAATCAATGCACAAATTGTAAAATAGTCTCAATGATAATTTAGTGTAAGTTAGAAATCATATTCATTTTAATGATGGCATGATTTGTGATAGCATGTGATAGCAAAAGTGAGTCTGTGTATTGGGGGTGGGGGGCAGAGACACACCCAGATGGGGAGGGGGCATTGGCCAAGGCAAGTGATAGTTTCAGTTCACCAGTGCATGAAAGAAGTTTAACTAAAATAGTTCAAGGGTAGTGCCAGAATAGCTTGACACCTAGAGGCGCCAAGCTATTCTGGCACTACCCTTGAACTAAAGCCATTGGTCTATATCCTTAAGTACTATAATGTATACTTGCATATGGCAGTGTACACATTTGAAGCTTTTAGCTTCAGTATGATATGGGTTAACCTACAGTTAAACACATAATTTTATATGTTGTTTGTCAACACCGGGGTCCGGTGTAGCTACCCCATAACAAAACGATTCACATACCTTGCCATTAGCCGCTCATCAGACTTTTTCGCTCACGTGCGAACCAAAAGTGAGTCTATGTTCTGGGCCAGTGGTCTGGCGTCTGTTGTCCGTCTGCCATCGTCCGTGGTAAACTTTAACATTGGCATTTTCTCGGAGACTATTCAAGCCACAGTCTTCAAACTTGGCCCAAGGATACTTTGTGGCAAGACCTTTATAAACATACCAATTTGAGTGACCTATCACAAAAGTCAAGGTCACAGGGGGATGAGGAAATAGGCCAAAAATAGCTATATTTTGACATAATGTATTTTGTCTCAAATACTATTCACAACTTCAGACCCAAACTTGGTACAAAGATACTTGATGGTAAGACCTTTCTATGCATACTAATTTGGTTCATCCCTCGGAAAGGTCAAGGGTCACAAGAGCTCAGGAAATAGGTCCAAAATAGCCATATTTGACAAAAGATGTTTTTTCTCAAATACTATTCACAACTTCAAACCCAAATTTGGTACAGAGATACCTGATGGTAAGACCTATCTATGCATACTAATCTAGATGACCCCTTGGAAAAGTCAAGGGTCATAAGAGGCCGGCAAATGTGTGTAAAATGCAAATTTGTTTCCTCAAAAACATTACCGATGACATTACTGTCTGGAAGTGTCTACTACTTACTCAATTTTAGCCTAAGAACTTGTTGTGTTCCTTCACCACCCGGGAGGCACTCGGGGAACCCTCATTAGGGCTGAGAGTAGCCTCCCGTCCCAGTCCAGTCAGGCGTCCACTACGTGGCCCAATCACAAATCAGTCGTTTCTACTTAGCTCTGAAGTTTAGACGTGTTAGCCTATCGCTCCACCGACCGTTGCTAACGGTTTTTCCCTGCTCTTCTTTTTGTGGATTACTGTGTTCCTTCAGATTTGTGTGCTTGGATTTATGTGCCTGTGTGTGTTTTTTCAAGGATTGTACTTCGAGTGAACTGTGTTTTTCTTCGTTCTGGTGATAACGGGAAAAAAAAAAAAAAAAAAAAAAAAAAAAAAAAAAAAAAAACAACAAACAAACAAACAAAGGAAGGTACTCCCTGTGGTGTTTACTGCTCCGGATATGGAGCTTCCTCCACCCGTCGCCACGTCGCAGGAGAGGTAAGGTCTTGGCCCCTCCCTCACAAGGCCCTGGCCCGGGTGCCTGTTTCCGTTGGTTTCGTCGGATCGCGCATCGCTTTCGTTCTCGTTTTCGCGCATTCCGAGTGCTTGCGCCCAGTCGCCTGCTCTTTCTGTTTGTATGTTGCAGTAACCCCGTGCGTACCTGCGACAAGTGTGGATCTTTCCGGTGGCCGTGTGACGATCATGATTTTTGCCTTCCTTGTACGGGATGCAATTCGGACCATACTTGCACCGTCTGCGCCGCCTGGCCCGAGCAGCAATGGTCGCAGCTTTTGAGTTTTTACAGGCGCGAGCGTCCGCATTCGCCTAGTGACAGGGCTTCTTTCCTAGAGCCCACATCAGTGCTTGGCGCTGTTTCCAAACGCGTGGGCGCGGACCGTGAGGATCCACGGAGCCGTCGGCCGCTTGAGCTTCGCTCATCTTCCCTCACTTCTCATCGGACACCGCCTGCTGACTCTTACGGGGAGTCCGCCTTAGGGCGCAGCGTTTGCCTTACGGGGGCACGCATACCACGACTACCCTCGCGTATTACGTTGTCCAAAATTAATCGAATTTCTGGAGACCGTGAGGATCAGCTGAATCGTTCTCCGCTTGCAATTTCCTCATCCTCTAAACTCTCTAACCGGACACAGCCTGCTGACTCTTACGGGGAGTCCGCCTTAGGGCTTAGCGTTTGCCTTACGGGGGCGCGCATACCGCGACATAATTCGCGTCGTACGTTGTCCGCAACTAGTCGCGTTCTAATGGACCGTGACGATCACCTGCGCTATCGGCCGCTGCACATTGGCTCATCCACAAAGATTTCTAAACGGACAACGCCTGCTGGCTCTTACGGGGAGTCCGCCTTAGGGCGTAGCGTTTGCCTTCCGGGGGCACGCATTACACGACATGCTTCGCGCAGTCCATTGTCCGAAAATCGTCGTATGCGATCTCATTTACACAAGTCTGCGTGCTCTTACGGAGAGCCGCCTATGCGACAACGTACCCGCCGTACAGAGACTGGCGAGAGATCCCGGTCCCGGCGTCATCGGTTTGATGACCGTGTTTCTCTTTCTCACGTGACCTCAAATACTCCACACACTCACGCGTCGGGTGACTACCGTCAGGAGCATCGTTCTACTGTCCGTTCCGATCGCCGCCGTCCTCGGCATTCATCATCATCTTCCCTTTCATCTCCTTCTCCCGCTTCGGTTCCCCGTTCGGCTTCCAGCTTGTCTCGGTCGGCCCCTCCCCTCCCGTCCCGTCACCCGTCCCCTTCCCCTCCTCGGCCCCGTAGTCGGACCTCCACTGGTAAAGTTCACCGTGACCACCACTCCCGTCATCGCAGCCGCTCCCGTCATCGCAGTCGTTCTCCCCGTTCACGTCACACGGTTCCCTCTAGGTCCCCCCCTTCCGTTTATACCTTTCCCCTGCATCCGCTTTGCCATCTTCCCGCGGTACGACGTTCGCCGGTGGCTACAATTTCTCATCCGGACGGGCTCCACGCCGTTTCTCCCTCACAGACCCTCCATCGGATCTCCCTCCCTACACGCGAGGAGGACACCCTTAGTCTACTTCCTGAGGATTCGGTCTCTAATCTCCTCGACTTTGGTGGCCGCTCCCTTTCGCCGCGCTCTGATGTATCGGATGCGCCTGTGTCGACTACACTCCCTTCGTCGTCGCGCACGGAAACGCTTCTTTGCATTAATGAAGTGGCTTGTATTGTCGTGGCCGCCCTACCGAAAGACGAGTGTCCTCCGTCCCCCCCGCTCAAATGGAAGGTGTCCGCCTTTGTTGATTCGGACCGGCAACAGAAGAGATTCAAGTCGCTGCCTCAACCGCCTGGATTTCAAGATATGCGGGATTCATTCTCCGCTCATCTACACACGGATTCACAAGACTCCTCCTTTTTTGCGGATCGCAAGTGGCCGACTGACCTTGACATCGCGTTCCGCCAATCTTGGTACGCGGGCCATTCACAGTCTTTTCAGTGCACACTTCCCACGTTGGACCCTCCAGTTGTGGCGCAACTTGGCGGCAACTCTAAGCTACGTTACACTTTCCCGCGTGGTTTGGATAAGACGGCGTCCCTAGTGCGGAACACCTTGGCCTGTGGGGGTTTTCTGGAGCTTATCACGCAAGCTTTTATTCGTCGCATTGAAGACTCACGAGAATCTTCACCCCTTCTTGGTGATCTCCTCACTTTAGCGGTCGCGGCTAACCGGGCAGCTTATCACTCTTCCGTCAACGCGATGGCGGCTGCTGCTAACTGTGATCTCATGCGTCGGGATGCCGTTCTACAAGCCTGTCATGGATTGCCCCCTGATTTGAAGTCTCAACTGCGTCGGGCTCCTCTTGGTGGACGTCTCCTCTTTGGTGAGACTTGGCAGAAAGTAAAGGACGGAAATTTAGACCGCTGGCCCAAAGGCTTTTCCACTTCTCGCTTTCACGCCGCCCGCAAGGCCGTGAGTCGCGCCCTGTGGAACTCCAGACCCTCTTCGACCTTCATTCCCCGTCATTCCAACGCGTCCCGGAGGGCTCCCACTTTCGGCCGCGGTAAACCCGTTCAGACCTCTATCCCCTCCTGGCCCAAGCCTGCCCGCCGCCCTGGTCGAGGCCGCGGCAGGTTTCAATGACTACCTTCCGTTCCAGTTCCCGCCGACCCCTCGGGAGTCTCCGGTCGGCTGGACACTGGCCCTTTGCAGCGACGTATGGCGGGCGCTGCTACCGGACGACCCTTGGGTCCTTACTACCATCTCTGAGGGTCTCTCGATTTCGTTCCGTTCCCCTCCGCCGTTGAGACGATCTCCGGTATGGACAGACGTTCCATCCGACGAGTTAAGAGCTATCGCCTTGCGCGGAGAGGTAGCCTCCCTTCTACAGAAGGCTGCCACGGAGGTAGTGTCTCGTCTCCACTCCCCGGCATTTTACAGCCACATATTCGTAGTTCCGAAGCCAGATGGAAAGTGGCGTCCTGTCATCGATCTCTCGGCGCTGAACAAGTTTATACTGGCTCCGACTTTTCGCATGGAGACCACCCGGACGCTCCGGGTCGCTGTGCAACCTATGGATTTTGCAGTCAGCCTCGATCTTTCAGATGCGTATCTCCATGTTCCCATACATCCGGCATCCAGACGGTATCTCCGCTTCACTTTCAAAGGCGTGATCTACCAGTTTCGCGCCCTTCCCTTCGGTCTCAACCTCAGCCCGTGGGTTTTCACTCGCATCATGGATGCAGTCGTCGCCAAGGCTCGACAGTCCTCCTCCAGTCCGATCTCCAACTACTTCGACGACCTTCTCTTGAGGAATGCGTCGGAGTCGGTGCTGCGGATGGACAGGGACGCTCTACTCCTGCTCTTGTCCCGCTTGGGATTTCTCCTCCATGCCCGCAAGTCGGACCTCTCTCCATCTCGCCGGTTTATTCATCTTGGGATGGAATTTGCGACCGACCTCAACCGTGTGTTTACCGGAACCTCGGATCACGAAGTTACCCTCCCTCACTTCTCGGGTTGCCCGGTCGGAATCCATTCCCGCCAGAGTCTGGCTGCAACTCCTCGGCTTGATGAATGCAGCGGCGGATCTCCTCCCCCTGGTTCGTCTTCACTCCCGCCCACTTCCGTTACACCTCCTGCTTCATTGGAGGCCATCCTCCGGCGACCTCGATGCCCTGGTGCCGGTGTCTCCAATCCTTCACTCTCACCTACGGCGTTGGATGGACACTTCTTGGCTAGCTTCGGGAGTCCCTCTTGCCTCACCGCCTCCTCAGCTCTCGCTCTGTGTGGATGCGAGTCTCGCTGGGTGGGGTACACACCTGCTTCCGAGTTTCCTTTCGACGTCCGGCCTCTGGACACCGGACCTGACAGACAGACACATCAACTGGCTCGAGCTACAAGCAGTGTGGCAGGCGCTCATGGTGTGGGAAGTCCACCTTTGCAACCAGACGCTTCTTGTCCTGTCGGACAACACTACGGTCGTCTCATACATTCAGAAGCAGGGAGGTACACACTCTCCGGATCTTTGCATTCTCCTCTACCGCCTGATGTGCTGGTGCGAGGACCGCGGCATCTCTCTCTGAGCTCGACATATCCCCGGACGCTTGAACGTCTTGGCCGACTCCCTCTCTCGACGCGGCCAACTTCTCCACACGGAATGGACTCTTCACCCGGACATCTTTCAGATGATCTGCGCTCACTGGGAGACTCCCATGATCGACTTATTTGCCACAAGGTGGAATCATCAACTTCCCCTCTTCGTCTCCCCCATTCCCGACCCTCTCGCCTGGGCGGTCGATGCGCTATCCATTCCGTGGGATGGACTGATTGCGTATGCCTTTCCACCGACGGTTCTCGTCCCCAAAGTCCTACCCTGGCGCATGTAAAGATCTCGCAGACCTGATGGCACATTTTGGACTGCAGCGTCCGGTCCCCCGCTCTCTGATTCCTCGCTGGGACCTACCCTGGGTCTTGACGTGGCTTAATTCGGACAGATTTGAACCCCTTTCCCTGGCTAGCTTCGCGGATGTGACACGGAAGACATGCTTCCTTTTGGCCTTAGCCTCGGCGGCCAGGGTAAGCGAACTACACGCTCTGTCAGCGAGTTCTACCTGCCTCCAATTCCGAGCGAATGGTTCTGTACTATTACTCACAGACCAGCCCTTCCTCGCCAAGACCCGGTCTCCTTTGACTGCCCCCCAGGTCATAAATATTCGACCTTTGAAACACGCGACCTTTTCTAAGGAGACGCGCCAACAGGATCCCGTGCGCGCCTTACGCATTTCCATACGCAGATACAAGCCCGTCCGCCGAGGACGATCACGCCTCTTCTACCTTTGAACCCCAAAAGAAATGACATAACAGCTCAGACAATATCTTCCTGGCTATGTTGGGTCATTCGGTCTGCCTATCAGGATCTTTCCCCTGACGGGGCGAGGCGGCTCAGGATCCGCGCACACGAGGTTCGGGCCATGGCCACGAGTGCCACCTTCGATCGCAATTGTGCAGTTCGATTTCTAAACGGACACCGCCTGCTGACTCTTACGGGGAGTCCACCTTAGGGCGTAGCGTTTGCCTTACGGAGGCACGCATACCGCGACATACTTCGCGCAGTAAATTGTCCGAACATCATCATAAGAGATCTCATTTGCAAAAGCCTGCGTACTCTTACGGAGAGACGCTTATGCGGCAACGTGCCCGCCTTACGGAGGCAGGCGAGAGATCCAGGTCTTGTGGCAGCAGTGGGCTGGCGGGCAGAGTCAACATTCGCCCGCTTCTACCTCAGGGATCTGTCGGGCCAGCGAGAGAATCTCGCACTGGTGGGGGGACATCGCCACAGCGCAACACTCCCTCCCGGCGCCGGAAGCGCCGTAGGTAGGCACTTAGCTAAAATTGTCGGGAGTTTGGCGAATGGGTGTGGGGCTCTGTCGTCTGCCCTTTCGGATGGTATTTGGGCGCGGCACCCTCCACCTTTTCGCCATTCTTCCAGACAGTAATGTCATCGGTAATGTTTTTGAGGAAACAAATTAATTTTTCTCTAAAATATATTTTTTCGAAAAATACTTACCGATGACATTACTCGAAGGACCCTCCCACCTGCCCCGCTTGCCGCTGGTAAGCTAAGTATCACGACTGATTTGTGATTGGGCCACGTAGTGGACGCCTGACTGGACTGGGACGGGAGGCTACTCTCAGCCCTAATGAGGGTTCCCCGAGTGCCTCCCGGGTGGTGAAGGAACACAACAAGTTCTTAGGCTAAAATTGAGTAAGTAGTAGACACTTCCAGACAGTAATGTCATCGGTAAGTATTTTTCGAAAAAATATATTTTAGAGAAAAATTAATTTTTTAGAAAATTATAGGTATTATTAATATTTTTGCAAATTTTTCTATCAAATTTGGCATAAAGGTAGCTGATGACAAGACCTTCCTATGCATACTAATTTAGTCGACTCGTCGCAAAGGTCAAGGGGGGTGGGGGGTTTGACAGATAAGTGAAAAATGCTTACATGTTTAGAAAACATGGATTTTGCTGGTGCAAAAGCCAGCCCTTTACTTATTGTCACAAAAGTCACTCCAGACCAAAAAGGTGACTGCCAAGCGTGTAATATGCAAAGAAGTACCCAACGGAGAAAGAAACACGCTTAGAAAAGACGGGTACAACACAATTTATTAATATTTCGGGTAAATACCCTTTGTCAAAATAGACAAACAAACAAACATAGAGATTAGCCGCTACTTATCTTCAATGGCAGAAGGAATGTGGCAACTGAAGGAGGTGACGTAAAATAAAAGAAAAGAAAAGGAAGAACAAAAGTGCGGAAAAAGTAAAAATGACGTCAACGAAAAATCGCGTAAGAGAGAGACTCGGAAAGAACCTGAACACGAGAGACAAGAGTGTGTGCAAGCACGTGCAGGAGCGAGCGAAAGAAAAGGCGTGTAGATGAGGCCAGAGAAAGAGAGAGAGAGAGAGAGAGAGAGAGAGAGAGAGAGAGAGAGAGAGAGAGAGAGAGAAAGAGAGAGAGAGAGAGAGAAAGAGAGAGAGAGAGAGAGAGAGAGAGCGAGACGGAGAGAGAGAAAGAGAGAGAGAACGAATGGGGAGTACCCTTGGGCACGAAGTAGGCTGAGTGTCTAATACACAAAGCCTGCTAAACACCAACCCGAAGGCAAACTTTATATCACCTTCAAGTTGAGGACTACCTCGGGGAAAAACGGGAGGACCCCGGGAAAAAAACCCCAGCATTTAGCACGGTACACAACAAGTAATAAGTCATGAAAACAAAGCAAAGAATCAAAATCAGTAAGAGAATATTGGTATAAGTGGAGAGTAGGTAGTTGTGAAACCGTCTTCAAGGGTAACTCAAAAAATAAGGGGGAGAGAGAGAGGGTGATATAAAGTTTGCCTTCGGGTTGGTGTTTAGCAGGCTTTGTGTATTAGACACTCAGCCTACTTCGTGCCCAAGGGTACTCCCCATTCGTTCTCTCTCTCTTTCTCTCTCTCCGTCTCGCTCTCTCTCTCTCTCTCTCTCTCTCTCTCTCTCTCTCTCTCTCTCTCTCTTTCTCTCTCTCTCTCTCTCTTTCTCTCTCTCTCTCTCTCTCTCTCTCTCTCTCTCTCTCTCTCTCTCTCTTTCTCTGGCCTCATCTACACGCCTTTTCTTTCGCTCGCTCCTGCACGTGCTTGCACACACTCTTGTCTCTCGTGTTCAGGTTCTTTCCGAGTCTCTCTCTTACGCGATTTTTCTTTGACGTCATTTTTACTTTTTCCGCACTTTTGTTCTTCCTTTTCTTTTCTTTTATTTTACGTCACCTCCTTCAGTTGCCACATTCCTTCTGCCATTGAAGATAAGTAGCGGCTAATCTCTATGTTTGTTTGTTTGTCTATTTTGACAAAGGGTATTTACCCGAAATATTAATAAATTGTGTTGTACCCGTCTTTTCTAAGCGTGTTTCTTTCTCCGTTGGGTACTTCTTCACAAAAGTCACACATATGTAAATAGGTCATACACATGAGCCATAATGTTAACATTTTTCTTTGTGTAGTGTTTAGTTATCAACACAATGTCATCTTTATTATCTATTCAGATTATACTCTCTCAGATAAGCTTGACACAGTTCTGTTATATATTATATGCCCAATTGGCTCAGGCTCACATATATGTTGACGCGACATAGGATTTGAAGGTACTGTTGCCATTTGACATTAGGACATGCTTATATGAGTGATATCTGAAAGGTCAAGGTCATGGAAGGTCAGGGTCACAGAAGGTCAGATGAATGATGTGAATTAGTCATGCATGTGAATCATGAAACTGCTTTGCATCTTGTTTTTTACATGCTTGTCCGGTAAACTTGTTTAAGACTAAACATAGGTGATACAGCACCTTGCTTTGTCTGAAGATGTTTGTCAGCTTGTCTGTACAGTACACATTGATGATACCTTGCCTTGTCTGAAGACATTAGACAACTTGTCTATACACTACACATTGGTGATATCTTGCCTTTTTGTCTGAAGACTTTAGTCAGCTTGTCTGTACACTATTCATTGGTGATAACTTGCCTTGTCTGAAGACAGCACTTTGCCTACAGCTGGTGACTCCAGGTGCTGCGAGGCAAATTCTCATAGCACATGATGGGCAGTGAGATCCTTCCAACCAGGTTTGCTTGCAGTGCTTGTACTTAGCTATTTTTGGTGCTGAATATGTTGTTACAAGCCGTTACTTGCCAAGCCCACCAGATCCAGAAATTAACTCTAGTCATAATTACTTAGTGGGAGAGTACACAATACAGAAAAAGTTACTTAGTAGGGAAAGTGTCAACTTGTCTATACACTACACATTGGTGATACCTTGCCTTATCTGAAGACTTACTTACAAGCGTCCTGCGTTCTGCCTTGCAGGCAGCAGATAGAGTTGGATAGAGAGGAAAACACTGACACGGACCGCTTCTTGGAGGAGTGTGTTGCAGACCCCACACTGCGTGACAAACTTTCCATTCTCAGCCGCACCTTTCAAAACAGGCAAAAGGTAAGCGCCTTAAGCACCCTTTGATTTTGTTCATTACAACGTAGCAGTGCACTCTCCACAGAGACGTTAACTCTTCCAGAGGCATGACACATATGTTAAAGGAGAACCATGAGCACTCTTTCATCTTGTTTATTACAGCATAGCAGCAAACTCTCCCAGAAGTATAACATTTAACCCATTTAGCTCCAAGACCCTACCGCAGGAAATGATTGGACCATGATAATTCAAGGGTAGTGCCAGATTAGCTTGGCGCCTGAAGGTGCCAAGCTAATCTGGTACTGCCATTGAATTATCATCGTCCATCCATCTCCTGCAACTGGTATGTAGTTGTCAGATTTACTTACTTACGCCTGTCACCCCTACCCGGGTATAGGCCGTCGACGAGAGACCTCCAGCAACTCCTGTCCTGTGCTTCTCCTTCGATTCTACTCCAGGTGGTTCCCAGTCTCTTGATGTCTGCTTGGAGGTCTCGGTGCCAGGAGTTTCTTGGCCTACCTCTTTTCCTCTTTCCCTGGGGGTTCCATGACAATGCCTGACCAGTGATACTGGAAGCTGGCTTTCTCAGGCTGTGACCGATCCATCCCCAGGTTCTGTTAGTCTTTTCGTCGGCGTTTTTGTAGCTATTTCCTTTTTTGCAGGGTGGGGAAGCTACCCCCACGCCCAACCCCCTTACTAGGAGGACCAGGGGTTTTCTGTCAGGGTCACCTTCCCTTAGACCATGTTGGTTCACGGCACCTTTTATTTCTTCAAAATCGTTACCGATGGTATTACTGAGAGGAAGATATACTTAACTGACAATTTCAGTCTCCAAAAATTGTTGTGTGTTGCCACACAACCAGGGACGTACCTCTAGCAAGCAGTTACCTAATCCCCCGAGTGTCCTCCCTATCCTTGGAGTAACCTCCCTTCCAAATCTCGCGAGAGGCCGTTATTTCCAGTTCATACTTGACTGCCATTTTGTTTAGATCCTTCTTTCTCAGTCTCCCGTTATCATCGTCTTTTTTGTCCATTCTTCGGCCTTGTTTGTCTTAACAAGGCCAGGTAAGGCCTCGGACATTGCCTCCCGCGATGATTGTGGCGAATTGGGCAATTTTGCCGTTCGTTTCGAATTCGTCTTCAATTGTTGGTTTTAACGGTTGTCTGCTCGGTTACGTAGCCTCTGGGCTACGTGCGTTTCATTTCCGCTCTGTTCACTGTTGCAGTTTTCTTCTTAAAACACGTGCCCCAACTGTAAAAATTTCCAGTGGCCTAGTAACTTACATCCGTGCTGCTTGCCTGGCTCGGGATGTGCATCGGACCACACTTGTGATTTTTGTGCTTCGTGGGAAGAAGATCGCTGGTCCGAAATGTGGAAATTCTACCGTCGTCAGCACCCTGTACAGTCCGACGAAGCTCCTCTTTGCCCTATCACCACCAGCTCTGCCGCTATCGGTGTTTCTTCTCTGCAGCTCTTTGCCACTCAGGCGCGGGTGTTGGAAACCTTCCCTCCCGCTGCGGGTGGTTTTACACCAGGTGAGAATGTACGCCCCCGCTCATATGAGCGTATTTCGCAGCCAGCCCCGCAGACCCGGCCTTCTAAGACGGGTCTCCAACGGAGGCAACCCCATCATTTGGGGGAGGAGACAGCGACCATCGGCAGTCCCTGGCGCGTGCCCTCTCCAGCCAGACGTGACTTTACTCAATTGCACTTTTCCATCGCAAAAAAAAAATAAAATAAAATAAAAAAAAATCAACAATTGTCGTCACATCACGACTTGTTGCTCGGCGCTTCGGCTCAACCACTGTCTCCTCGCGCCCTGGTTAAAAGCCAGTCACTGCGCAACTCAGCCAGCTCCGCAGACTCGGCCTTCTAAGACGGGTCTCCAACGGAGTCAAGCCCATCGTTTTGGGGAGAGGAGACAGGACCATCGGCAGTCCCTGGTGCGTGCCCTCTCCAGCCAGACGTGACTTTACCCAATTGCACTTTTCCGTCGCAACTTCAACAATTGTCGTCACATCACGACTCGTTGCTAGGCGCTTCGTCTCAACCACTGTCTCCTCGCGCCCTGGCTAAAAGCCAGTCACCGCGCACTCGTGCCACACTTGGTACGTCCTCTCAGCGTATTTCTCACCCCTCCCGTCGGTTTTATTCTCCTATTGCAGACGTTTCCCTTCGGGATCCTACACCATCGTCCGTCCTCTGTCACCGTGATCCCTGGGTTTCTCCTGCCCCCCGTCGCTCGTGACACGCCTCTCGATGACGGGTGGATCCCCTTCGCTTCGAACGTCCTTCGCAGTGCTGTCGACGCCACCTTCATTGTGCTCCAGAGGGGGGACAGTCCTGGTCCCGTTCCCGTTCTCCTGCTCGTCGCCTGCTTTTGCCTGAGAGCTGTCAGCATCTGCCCTCTTCCTTACGGCGTCGTTCTTCTTCTTATTCTTCTTCATATGACTGTAGGAGTTCTCGGCGAACTGGGCACCTGGACTCCTCATCCGTCCCTCGGCGATCTTCTCTCCAGCCACCGCGCGATCGTTACTCTTTCCAAGGGTCCTGTTTCCCCTGGCGCTTGGCAACGCTGGTTCAAGAGGATGTTCTTCGCCTTCATCCGGTGGATTCTGCTTTTGACCTTGGGGTTTTGCCGCACCTTTCTCCGTCTAGAGTCCTTTACCCGCGGACTCTCAGCACAGCTGTTCTCCGTCCTCGGACTGTTTCACTCCGGGTGTCAAGACTCTACGGTCCTTGGACGAGGCCCCCGACATTCTTCGCTCTCTTCCCCCAGACGCCGAAGATGCGGCGGATTTATGGGCTGACGGGCCGAATTGCCTCCCTACACCTCCTCTGAAGCGAAAGGCGTTGGCTTCGGTGGATGTTTCCCTTCAACCTAAGCATTTCCGATCTCTTCCGCCACCATCTGGCTTTCGAGATCTGGCGGAGGCGTTCTCGGCGCAATTGCCTATTGGCACTTTCAAAGAGCCTCTCTTCTTTTCCGATACTAGGTGGCCTGAAGGCGTAGACATTCGCTTCCCCACTGTTGGTACGCAGGTCACTCTCAGGCTTTTGCATGCCCTTTGCCTTAGCTCGATGATGCGGCGGATTTACAGGTGGGTGAACGCCGCTTCGCTTTTGCCCGGGTCCCTCGCGGTTTTGATAAAACTGCTGTCATAATCCGCAACACGCTGGTCTGCTCCAGCTTCCGCGATCTCGCTACCAAGGCGATGGTACGCGCTCTTGAAGACCATTGGGATCCACACTCTACTGCGCCGCTGCGAGAGATACATTCTCTTTCGGTGGTGGCTAATCGGGCTTCGTACCATGCTTCTGCAAATGCGATGGCTGCCGCCATCAACTGTGATTTAATTCGGCAGGATGCAGTTCTTGCTGGTTGTTCTGGGTTTTCTTCGACAGTCAAGGCTCAGCTCCGCCAGGCGCCCATCGGCGGTACTTTGCTGTTTGGCTCAACTTGGCAAGCCGTGAAGGATACGCATACGGACATCTGGCCCATGGCTCACCATCTTTCGTCTCACTGTTCCCGACGACCCATGGCTCCTTTCTACCATTTTGGAGCGTCTTCACCTCTCGCTTCTTCGCCCTCCTCCTCTTCGCCGCTCCCCGCTTTGGACTCGGGTTCCGAACGATCCCGTCAAGGTGGCGGCTTTACAGGACGAAGTGGCTTCCTTGCTTCTCACATCCGCCACGGAATTCGTCCGGCGACAAGATTTTCTGGCTTTTTACAGTCGTCTCTTCATCGTCCCCAAGTCGGACAGAGTTTGGCGTCCGGTGATAGACCTTTCCGCTCTCAAAAAAAAAAAAAAAAAAAAAAAAAAAATTTTGCCTGCTCCGTCCTATCGTATGGAAATGACCCGCGCCCTGCGGGCCGCCGTCCAACCGATGGATTTGGCTGTCGGTCTGGATCTTGCCGATACATACCTTCATGTTCCTATACACCCTTCGGCTCACCGATACCTTTGCTTCGTCTTCCACGGAGTGGTGTATCATTCCGGGCGATGCCCTTCGGCCTCAATCTCAGTCCCTGGGTTTTTACCAGGATTATGGATGCGGTGATTTCCCACGCACGGAGGTCGTCGCTCAGTCCGTCCTCCCACTGCCTCGATGATCTTCTTTTCCGGAATCAGGTTGCGACCTGCTTGACCACCGACAGGGACGCCCTGCTTTCCCTTCTCCATCGCCTCGGTTTTCTAGCCAACTTCGGCAAGTCGGACCTATCGCCATCTCGCCATTTTCTCCGCCTTGAAATGGAGTTTCAGACCGACTTGAACTTGGTGCGCCTACCCCAAGCTCGGTTAGACAAGTTGGTTCTTTTGGCCCGTCGGATGTAGCTTGCTTCCGCGGCTCCGGCGAGACGGTGGTTACAGTTTTGGGTCTCATCAGTGCTGCGGAGGACTTGCTTCCCCTTGGCTGGCTCTACTCGCGTCCAATTCAACTTCATCTCCTCCTTCTTTGGCATCTGTCTTCGGGAGATTTGGAGGTTTGCGTTCCAGTGTCGCACTTAGTTCGGCCGCATCTCCTTCGGTGGACGGATTCCGCGTGGTTGGCGTCAGGGGTTCCCCTCGCATCCCCGCTTCCTTCCCTGTCGATCTGCATGGATGCCAGTCTTTCCGGTTGGGACACTCACCTGCTCCATGACTTCAACACGACAGTGGATGTTTGGTCACCGGATTTGGTGGGCAGACACATCAATTGGTTGGTGCTGAAAGCAGTGTGGCTCGCCCTGATCTCTTGGGAACCACGCGTGACCAACCAGGCAGTCTTGGTTCTCTCCGACAACACGATGGTTGTCTCCTATCTTCAGACGCAGGGCGGGACCCGTTCTCCCTCCCTTTGCATTCTTCTGTTCCATATTCTGGTGTGGTGTCGGGATCGGGGCATTTCGCTACAGGCACATCACATTCCGGGACGGCCGAATGTGCTGGCAGATTCCTTATCTCTTCATGGACAGTGTCTCCATACCGAGTGGGCTCTTCGCCCCGACCTTTTTTCGGATGATTTGCCGGCACTGGGAGACACCCATGATCGACCTGTTTGCGACGAGGTGGAACGCACAACTTCCCCTCTTCGTCTCCCCTGTTCCAGATTCTCTTGCATGGGCGGTGGATGCTCTCTCTATCACCTGGGAGGGTCTCTTGGCCTATGCGTACCCTCCGTCTGTCCTGGTACCCAGGATTCTTCTCAAGCTCAGAGGCTGCCATGCAGTCCTGTTTCTGGTGGCAACGTTCTCTTGGAACAAGACCTGGACCACAGATCTCCTGAGTATCGCCATGGATCCCCGCTATGGCTTCCAACGCTTACCACGTTGCTGAAACAACCCTGGCAGGATCTTTTTCAACCTTGCCAGGAGAGCCTCCTCTTACACGCTTGGCGATTGTGCGGCGCACCTTCACCGCTCGAGGTTTCTCGGATGCAGCAGTGGCGGCTATCGCTTCAGCTCGACGGCCTTCCACCAGGAAAGTTTATGCGGGTAAATGGCGTGTTTTTCTATCGTGGTGTGGGCCGCGACACCTCTCCCCCACAACTGACTATGCCCCAATTCGCGGAGTTCTTCTTGTGGCTCTTCAAGGATCAGGGCTTGGCACCCATCACCATTCGAGGTTATCTTTCTATGGTGGCTGCCACTTACCGCCATTTGGGTCGACCCGATCTGGGATCTTGCAAGGACCTCGCTGACCTCATGGCTCATTTTGATCTCCGGCGACCAGTGACCCGATCACTACTCCCACGTTGGGACCTTGCGTGGGTGATAACATGGCTCAACTCTGCTCGTTTTTTGAACCGCTGCACTTGGCCCGGTTCTCAGACTTGACGAGGAGGACCTGCTTCCTGCGGGCCATAGCCACAGCTTCTCGCGTGAGTGAGCTCCACGCTCTCTCCATACTTCCATCTTGCCTACAGCTCCGGGCTTACGGCTCGGTTCAACAAACAGCAGGATCCGGTTCGGGCGTTAAAAAATCTATCTCCGCCGGTCAAGGCCCTTACGGCGGGGTATTTCCCGCCTTTTCTTGCCTTTGGTTCTGAACCGGCACGATATATCCGCCCAAACGATCTCCGCTTGGCTGCGTGGAGTTATCCATTCTGCTTACAATTACCTCTCGCCTGCGGGAGCGACGAGGCTGCGGATTCGGGCACACGAGATCCGGGCTTTCTCCGCGAGTGTCGATTTCGACCGTAACTGCGCCATGCAGGACATTGTGGCGGCTGTGGGCTGGCGGGCCGAATCTACTTTCGCCCGTTTTTACTTGCGTGACCTCTCCAGCCAGCGGCACAACCTGGCTCTGGTGGTTGACGTTGCCGTGGCTCAACACTCCCTCCCGGCGCTGGCGGCGCCGTAGGTAACACTTGACTGAAATTGTCGGGAGTGTGCCCCGGCCAGGGGTCTAGCTAAGCAGTTACCTGGGGGTATTGACCCTAGAGCGGCACCCTCCCCCTCTTTTTAATTCTTCCTCTCAGTAATACCATCGGTAACGATTTTGAAGAAATAAATGTATTTTTCTTTAAAATAAATTTTTTCGAAAAATACTTACCGATGGTATTACTCAAACTTCCCTCCCACCTTCCCCGCTTGCCGCATGTCAGCTCAAATAGAACTGGAAATAACGGCCTCTCGCGAGATTTGGAAGGGAGGTTACTCCAAGGATAGGGAGGACACTCGGGGGATTAGGTAACTGCTTGCTAGAGGTACGTCCCTGGTTGTGTGGCAACACACAACAATTTTTGGAGACTGAAATTGTCAGTTAAGTATATCTTCCTCTCAGTAATACCATCGGTAAGTATTTTTCGAAAAAATTTATTTTAAAGATAAATACATATTTCATTCGGTGCACCCCTCTCACGAGGGACCCCCTATCCACCACCCAGGGGACGCGCCTCAACGCCATATGGTCCCAGCGCGAGGAGTTGTCAGATGACAACTCCAAAATCTGGGAAATGGGGCCATGGGGTTAAGAGGTTAAACACAAGAGATTTATGAATATCATAGCACAACTGTATGGGTGAGGTTTTTGGATGGATAAATAAATGATGGATGATCTGTTCATCCATCCATCTATCATGTTCCACTGATTTTTCCTGTGTTGTGTGTCTGCAGATGGTGGAGAGAGACCCGCTGTTGTTTGATGATGATGTGATCAAGATAGAGCCGGTGGAGGGGGACATTTGGCCCAACTCTTCATTCGAGATTAATATCATCTTCAAGCCCAGGGAGGCCATCCTCTACACCCGCACTGCCTTCTGTGACATTACTGGGCGCCAGAGTCGCCTTCCACTGCGCATCCGTGGGGAGGGATCAGGCCCGAAGGTGAGTTTGTTACTAATGAATGCTGTGCACATTATTGTGTGCTGGTAATAGTCACCGGCTGGATCTAAACTACTGCTGCTGGTGATCTGTGAAATTGGATGAAAAAGATGCAGGGGAAGATCACTTTGGTTCATTTGGGGGCTGGGGGGGGGGGTGTTTGACATAGTTAAGCCGTTCTGCAGCGTGGGCTTTGATGGTTAAAACTTGCCTATACAATGGGCTGTCAAAGTTGTCTCAGCTTAGGCTTTCATACAGCTTCTTTTCACTATCTATGTGAGCAGGCACACGCAACAGAGGTTTTCTACTGCCCCTGGCATGTGTCAGTGAAACTATGTACAAAGGAGAAGATGAGTAGAAATGTCTTACATTTTACAACATTCAAACTTTATAGTTATGTATTAACCCTTTCTTGCATGGAGCAGGCCTTTTTAACATTTGTCACCCCCTGTGTGACATTGTTTTACCTCTCCCCAGATGAAGCTTGCCTTTGAGGTGCTAGACACAGGTAAACTGTTCTGTGTCACTTGTCCCCGATCACTACATGTGCAAGGAGGACATAAAAAGGAAATTGTCGTATCGTCCTGTGTGACATTGTATACCCACCTTTCCCCTGGATAGAGTTTGTCTTTCAGGTGCTAAACGTGGGCCACACTTTCATCAGTCCTTATATCACTTGTTTTTCTGTCCTCCAGGTGGAGTTTTCCTTTGAAGTGCTCGACATGGGCAACATTTTCATCGGGTCACGACACACATACGAGATAGTGATGGCCAATAAGGGTGATATAGATGCTATCTACAGTGTGCTGCCAAACAACTCCATCTTTGGACCCTGCTTCTTCTTCAACCCCGCTGAGGGCATCGTCATGCCTGGGGGGCATCAGGCTGTCCATGTGGCATTCACCTCACCATACCTTGGTGACTTCTCCGAGGAATTTAACTTCCAGGTGGATGGCAGTCCTGAGAAACTGAAGGTTACCTTTAAGTAAGTCAATTCCATTGATAAATAAGCCTTTCTTGTACAGAGTGAAAGGAGGTCTTATGTATTTGTATTGTTGTGGTCACTTGTGGGGTCAGTCCCTAGGTGGACCATTTAGGGCAAGTTTGTATGGGCATTTACTCTGCATCTCACACATCATACCTTGCATCCTACTCTCACCTTACCTTCTGTGCAGGGGATCAGTGATTGGACCAACCTTCCAGTTTGATGTGCCCAAACTGAAATTTGGAATGGTGTCCTATGGTAAGGATGAAAAACAAGTTAGCTGTAATGTTGATTGGTATTGTTTGGAGCAGGTGTGTGTGTGTGTGTGTGTGTGTGCATGCGTGCGTGCATACGTGGGTGTGTTTGTCTGTGTGTGTGTGTGTGTGTGTGTGTGTGTGTGTGTGTGTGTGTGTGTGTGTGTGCACATTGAGGAGGCAGGTGTTTAGGAAAACTATTTGGTAGACTTTTTCCAATATATCTATGTGCATTTCTTGTGAACAGTTAAAGATGATCACTAGTAGCTTTGTACTTTCACTTTGTGTTTGCCCTTCCTCAAGACACTGTATTTATATACTGATTTACTCCTGTCCAGGTTTCAAGCACACCCAGACATGCACCTTGATGAACACGTCACTGGTGCCCATGTCCTTCCACTTGCGTGTCCCGGGGGACGGACACTTACCTGCCATCTGTGCCACCACCGACCTGGAGCTGGATGCCCCCACCACCCTCCCCACCCCCCGACACGGCATCACTGCTTCTGCACGTGAGTTTGACATCCTGCCCTCCACCGGCACAATCCCACCACAGAGTGAAATGAAAGTGACGGTGACCTTGACCTCTAACCAGACACGCAAGTACGAGCAGGTGCTGGTGGTTGATGTGGACCATGTCGGGGAGGAGATTCTCAGTCTGCCCATCACGGCCAAGTGAGTAGCATTAATATAGCCTGGGAAACTTGGCCAAGTGGCTGTAGCATTAACTCATTCAGCCTGACGCACATATTTCCCAAATTTTGGAGGCATCATCAAATGACTATGCACCTGTTGCAGGAGATGGATCGACCATGATAATTCAAAAGTAGTGCCAGATTAGTTTGGCGCTGAAAGGTGCCAAGCTAATCTGGCACTACCCTTGAATTATCATGGTCGACCCATCTCCTGCTGTAGTGCTCAGGTCTGAATGGGTTAATATAGCCTGTCCATCATGGGCACGTGAGTAGCATTAATGCAACCTGCCCATCACGGCTAAGTAAGTTTGTCTTCTTTCATACTCTTTACACTTTGTTTTCTGAAAACTCTTACCGATGGCATTACTAATAGGAAGGTATGCTTAGCTTACCAATTTCAGCCCCAAAAAACGTGTATACATCACAACCAGGGGGGGGGGGGGGGGGGGGGGGGGGGGGGGGCAACTCTAGGGAGCCGTTACCAGGAAACCCTGGGTTGCCTCCCCTGCCTCCCTATCCGGTCACGTGCCTGGCAGTGCCCACTAGTCTTTGCCTTTAGCTCACCAAGTCAGCCATAGGCAGGTCATGAGGGCCTCGTCATCGTTCCCTGCAGACAGCGGAGGGGAACGGGGGTCCCCGCGCGATGAGGCGCAGAGGTCCGGAGTGGGCTGGACCGGGGACGCAGGGAAGATTCCGCTGAGCTTGACGAACAGCTGCTCACTGCGAGGCCACGCCGCTGTGGGTGAGAGCGCCAACCCCGTGAGGAAGAACGCTGTGTTAAGCGGCTGCTCTGAGAGGTCGCTGCGGGGGAGGGGGGCCGTGCCGCAGACAGACCTGTGACGGGGAAGAGTCCTTCCTACGCCTCGAGGAGGCGGAGCGGGAGGAATTCCAAGGAACCCGGCATCTGAGGCTGTGGCCACGCCGGGCCTCCTGGTCACGCGAATGGACGGAGCTAGGCCGGCAATCCCTACTGGAACCGTCCTGTTGCTGACGGGGCCGCGCATCACGGCCGTTCCCGGCGCGGTCCTCTCTGTAGGGACTGAGTCCCATCAGGCTGGGGAGCTTTCCTCACCACACGGTACGGCGATCGTGGCCACTAAGTGTGCCTCTCGTTGCTCCTAGAGTGGGGAGGCGGGATTCGGCGGCCTGGGTTTGACGGGGAAGAACGGGGCGGGCAGGTTTGAGGCACCGGGGGGGGGGCATAAGGCCGGATGCGGCAAGAAGCCCACGATGTTCGATGTGGCACGCCTCCGCAGCTCTGGCATGGCGGAGGTCGCGGCAGGGTATGGTGGCTCCTTGGCCCGGGCTGGTCTGTCCCTCGTGTAGAAGGCCCACAGCTGTGACCAGCGTTCCTCGACCCATGCTGCGCAGGTGTTACACATTCACCCGGAGGAGCAGCCCGATAGGGCAGGCACACATCGTGGGAGTCAGTCGGCCATAGGAATTGTCTCCAGGTTCCGACCGATGGCCTCGCGCCCAACTTCCAACTATCTGGATGATCTGCTCCTCCAGAACCAGATGCCAACAGCCTCAGAGGAGGACAGGAGGATGCTTTGCTGACCCTGCTCCGCCAGCTCGGATTCCTGGTCAATGGAGGCAAGTCTGATCTCTCACCCTTGCGCAGGTGGTTCACCTAGGCATGGAGTTCCTGACTGACCTCTACCGGATGCGGTTCCCCGAAGGGCGGATTCAGAAGATGGCGGGGTTGGCGCTCTAAGGGTCTCGCATGGAATATCTCCCAGCCAGGGTCTCCTCAGCGCAGCTGCGGACCTCCTACCCCTCGGCAGGCTCTGCTCTCGCCCGTTCCAGATGCATCTGCTCCTCCACTGGCACCCGTCCTCCGGAGATCAGGCGGGCCTGGTCCCTGTATCGCCACTGGTCAAGTCTCATCCCCAGTGGTGGACAGACAGCGCTGATTAGCGTCATGGGTTCCACTCTTCTCCCCACCGCCCCAACTCTCCATCTGCACGGGCGTGAGCCTTCCAGCTTGGGAGCGCTCTGCTGCCGGAGTTCGTCGCAGCCTAGGGCAGCTGGCCGCAGGACCAGGCAGACAGACACATCAACTGGCTGGGGCTGTAGGCCCTGGGTGGGCGCTCATTGCCTGGGAAGGTCACCTCGTTCAACAGGACACTGGCTGCCTACGCTACGGGACAGGTACTACGTGGTTCTTCGCGTGGATTCCGTCGAGGACGGAGTGCGTGATCATCCTGTTCGAGTGGGACTCCCAGTAGCACGGGAGCAGGGCAGAATAGGAGCGACCTTCAGTACCTTCTTCAGTTCTCTTAGGACCGATGACTTGCTAGTGGATCGCTGTTCAGCATGACACCTCTTCTGCTTGGAGAAGAAGGGTGTACATTTGGGAGATGCTAGTGCGCTTGAGGCCAGCGGCGCGGGGAGGCGTCGCTGTGGCCGGATCTTCCAACTTCCCTGCTCGCCATCGAGATTGAACGCTGAGTTTTACGTTTGGTTGTCCGACTTTCCCTTTGTTACAGGTTTGCAGAGGTAGGTGGGCATCTTCCTGGCTCGGGGCACTTTGTCTCTTCACCAGTCGGGGTCAGCTCGTCACCACATGCCCCCCTCTGCAGCTCTCCACTACTCGCACGATGCTCTAGCAACTGGGACAGCCGCCATAACAGCCGGGCCCTGAACTCCTCCGCCACACCCGGAGATTGTGCAGTGAACCCTCTACCACAGAGGCTTCCCTAGGGCGGCCATGGATGCTACCGAGACAACCCGCAGACCCTCAACCAGACGAGTTGCGAGGGAAGACGATGAGCGCTGTGTGACGGGACTGACGACAGCCTTCTTACCTCCGGACTTGACGTAGCCCCAGCTGACGGAGTGCTTCCTCTGGCTATTCAATGCCCAGGGACGGTCTCCTTTTACCTTTCGGGACTATCTAACCATGATCGCCGACACCTACAGGCGATTACGCTCATCAGACCTGGGTAGCTGCAAGACCTCGCATTTCGGAGGCTCTCTTCGGTCTGGAAGGCCCAGCACTGCTTCGCGTGGGCCAAGAGTGATCTACCATGGGGGCTTACGTGGTCTCAACCCGTCCGTTGGAACCCTGCACATGGCGCGCTTGACGGATGTATCTAGGAAGAAGTGCTTCCTGGCGGTCCTTGACTCAACCTCCAGGGTCAGTAAACTACGCGCGCTGTCCACACACCCAGATTGCTTGCAGTGCCAGACGACCGGCTTCATGCTACTTCTACCTGAAACATCTTCCTGGACAAGACGCAGCCTCCCTGACAGCGACAGATGTTTCGCCCTGCGCGTGTACAGACTCCACCCGGGAGAACAGACTTCAGAACCCGGTGAGAACCTTACTTGTGGCCTAGCCACTTCTTCCAGGGTCAGTGAACGTACGCGCTGTTGTCACACACAGATTGCTGGCAGTTACGGACGGAGGGCGCCGTGCAACTGCTAACGGTACCAGCTTTCAAGGCCAAGTCGTGGTCGCCTTGGCTGCCCTACAGTTGATGACTTTCCGCCCTTACGAGTGACAGACTCCACTCGGTAGACCAGACAATAGGAACCGGTGAGAGCCTTACGTGTGTGCCTGCGCCGGACCAAGCTTGCCCAGAGGACGCACACACCTGTTTCTCCCTTTGTCCCCAGGTAGACGTGACATCTCAGCCCAGACCTGCTCCTCCTGGTTCCGGGGAGTGATCCGCCCGGCCTTCCAGGACCTTGACCTGATGCAGCCACATGTTGAACATCGAGGCGCACGAGGTCAGAGCCCCATGGCTTCGACAGCACCTGTGCAGTCAAGGACATTGTGGCGGCTGTGAGATGGCGAGCGGAGACCACTTTCGCCCGCTTCTACCTGAGGGACCTCTCCACCCAGCGGCAGAACCTCTCGCTGGTGGGAGACATCGCAGCAGCGCAACACTCCCTCCTGGCGCCCTAGGCGCCGCAGGTATCTTAGCTAAAATTATCGGGAGTTTGCTGCAGGAGGGCAGGTCTGTGGGCAATGTTGTTGGCAGTAGGGGCGCTATAGCGGCACCCACCTCCTCTTTGGGATTCTTCCTATATGTAATACCATCGGTAATGTGTTTTAAGAAAACAAATGAATTTTTCATTAAAATGCATTTTTAAAAAAAATACCGATGGTATTACTCGAAGGTCCCTCCCGCCTGCCCCGCTTGCCGCCAGTTCGCTAAGAAACTAAACTGGTGTATGCTGGGTAATCTTGTACCTGATGGGAGTAAGGGGAGGCTATTCGGGTTTGGCATGGTCTATGGCGCCCCACTCCTGCCAACACTCCCTTATACGGACACAACCAAAGTTTGGCTAAAATTAGGCTAGCTAAGAGCTATTTCCTATATGTAATACCATCGGTAAGTATTTTTTTTAAAAATGCATTTTAATGAAAAATTCATTTTTTCGGAAACTTACGATGGCATTACTCAGAGGTCCCTCCCTCCTGCCCTTCTTGCCACTGTTGAGCTAAGGCAAAGACTGGTGGGTACTGCCAGGCACGTGACCGAATAGGGAGGCAGGGGAGGCAACCCAGGGTTTCCTGGTAACGGCTCCCTAGAGTCGCCCCCCTGGTTGTGATGTATACGCAACGGTTTTTGGGTCTGAAATTGGTAGGCTATGTGTACCTTCCTATTAGTAATGTCATCAGTAAGTATTTTTCGAAAAAAATACATTTTAAAGAAAAATACATTTTTCCCATTGGCTTAGCTGTATTTGCTTTTTTTCCCTCAAAGCAATAGGAGTCTGCTTATTATATTACCAAGGCAACTTGATAAGAAGTTTCAATATCACATGTTACGATGACAACGTACTCGCTTAGCAAAAGGTTTTCCCCCAAATATGCCGAACACACCCTATCTTCATGCACTCAAGTCTCAAAGCAGAGAAATGCTGATAAATAAACAATTAGGAGGTTACACAATGAAAAGAATTGTGTGCTTGTTTTATTTGATACTGTTGATACCATTGGTACCAATTTCATAAAAAGATATACAGCTGTATGTGATAAGTTAGATAATGTCAAAGACAAAAAATTCAAAGCGAATGCCCTATGTAGGCTGTATGTACTGATCAGTCAAAACGACTCAGAAACAAAAAACAGATAAATAACAAGATGGGATGAACCAGCCCACAAAGTCTCTTTTATGTGAGCTTACATGTTTTTAACCACTTTTTGTACAATACGCCCGGAGATCTACATCATAAGAAAATAGAGGATGTCTTTCTAAATCAAATAGATTGTCTGTCAGAGAGAGATAGAGAGCATTATGTCAGTTCATGTTTAACACTGATATGTCTGGTGCTTTGCGTCAGTTTATGTCACTGTCACTGTCATTGTCTGATCCTTCTCCAGAAGTCGAGAATTCATTTTCTGCATTTCTGCATTGAACTATTGTTTATGAAAAAGTTGAAAATGTACAAAACTGGCTAATGAACTCATCCAATGACTATCTTCAAGCTAGCTATACAATTGAATAGAACGAAAATTATGGACTCAAATGCAGGTCAACCAACTTTATATAAATAACAGTTTTTCTCTTTAACGAGTCACCCAATTAAATATACTCGGAGGCTCTACAAAATATATCTTGATCA
This sequence comes from Semisulcospira habei, assembly GCA_036245525.1. Taxonomy (NCBI): domain Eukaryota; kingdom Metazoa; phylum Mollusca; class Gastropoda; family Semisulcospiridae; genus Semisulcospira; species Semisulcospira habei. The sequence goes on from BTPG01000002.1 coordinate 161,393,709, forward strand.
AAGCAGTTATTAAAGTTTCAGGCTTGTACGTACATAAATACTGGTGGTACTCATGTCAAAATACATACATACAGACACAAACACACATACACATACACATGGTGCTTCCCGCCAAATGTACATTCAGCAGCGCGGTTAGCGTAGCTAGATATGAAGTAATTTCTTTTGTGTTACTTCACCGTCAGTCCCAGGTCTGCGCGCCTTTGACATTATGGGCATTCTACTGAAATCGCCCCACCGCAACCCATCCTAAAAATTCTTTATTTCTTCAAAATCATTACCGATGGTATTACTGAGAGGAAGATATACTTAACCTGACAATTTCAGTCTCCAAAATTTGTTGTGTTGCCACACAACCAGGGACGTAACTCTAGCAAGCAGTTACCTAATCCCCCGAGTGTCCTCCCTATCCTCCGAGTAACCTCCCTTCCAAATCTCGCGAGAGGCCGTTATTTCCAGTTCTATACTTGACTGCCATTTTGTTTAGATCTTTCTTTCTCAGTCTCCCATTATCATCCTCTTCTTTGTCCATCCTTCGGCCTTGTTCGTTTTAACATGGCCAGGTAAGGCCTCGGACATTGCCTCACGTGACGATTGTGGCGAATTGGGGCAATTTTCGTGGATTTGCGGCGTTTTGCCGTTCGTTTCGACTTCGTCTTCGATTGTCGGTTTTAACGGTCGTCTGCTCGGTTATGTAGCCTCTGGGCTACGCGCGTTTCCTTTACGCTCTGTTCACTGTTGCAGTTTTCTTCTTAAAACCTGCCCCAACTCTAACAAATTTCCAGTGGCCTAGTGACTTACATCCGTGCTGCCTGCCTTGCTCGGGATGTGCATCGGACCACACTTGAGGTCTTTGTGCTTCGTGGGAAGAAGATTGCTGGTCCGAAATGTGGGAGTTCTACCGTTGTCAGCGCCCTGTACAGTCTGACGAAACTCCTTTTTGCCCTATCACCACCAGCTCTACCGCACTCCCAGCCCCCATTCCATCACAGCTATCCCGATCTTCTGTGCCAGGACCCTTGCAGCTCTTTGCCACTCAGGCGCGGGTGTCGGACACCATCCCTCCCGCTGTGGGTGGTTTTACACCAGGTGAGAATGTACGCCCCCGCTCCCATGAGCGTATTTCGCAGCCAGCCCTGCAGACCCGGCCTTCTAAGACGGGTCTCCAACGGAGGCAACCCCATCATTTTGGCGGAAGGAGACAGCGACCATCGGCACTCCCTTTCGCGTGCCCTCTCCAGCCAGACGTGACTTTACCCAATTGCACTTTTCCGTCGCAACTTCCACAATTGTCGTCACATCACGACTTGTTGCTCGGCGCTTCAGCTCAACCACTGTCTCCTCGCACTCTGGCTAAAAGCCAGTCACCGCGCAGTCATGCCACACTTGGTATGTCCTCTCGGCGTATTTCTCACCCCTCCCGTCAGTTTTATTCTCCTTCGTTGTCTCCTATTGCAGACGTTTCCCTTCAGGATCCTACACCACCGTCCGTCCCCTGTCAGTGTGATCCCTGCGCTTCTCCTGCCCCCCGTCACTCGCGACATGCCTCTCGACGACGGGTGGATCGCCTTCGCTCCGAACGTCCTTTGCCATACTGTCGCCGCCACCTTCATCGTGCTCCAGAGAGGGGACAGTCCTGGTCCCATTCACGTTCTCCTGCTCGTCGCGGCGCGCGCTGCCCGCTTTGGCCTGAGAGACGTCAGCATCTTCCCTCTTCCTTACGGCTTCGTTCTTTTTCTTCTTCTTCTTCATATGACAGTCGGAGTTCTCGGCGACCTGGGCACCTGGACTCCTCATCCGTCCCTTGGCGATCTTCTCTCCAGGCCACTGTGCGATCATCACTCTTTCCACGGGTCCTGTTCCCCCTGGCGCTTGGCAGCACCAGTTCAGGAGGATGTTCTTAGCCTTCATCCAGTGGATTCTGCTTTCGACCTTGGGGCTTTGCCGCACCTTTCTCCGTCTAGGAGTCCCTTGCCCGCGGACCCTCAGCACAGCTGTTCTCCGTCCTTGGACTGTTTCACTCCGGGTGTAGAGACTCGACGGTCCTTGGACGAGGCCGCCGGACTCATTCTTCGCTTTCTTCCCCCAGACGCTTGCCCCCCAGCACCTCCTCTGAAGCGAAAGACGTCAGCTTCGGTGAATTTTCCCTTCAACCTAAGCATTTCCGATCTCTCCCGCAACCATCTGGCTTTCGAGATCTGGCGGAGGCGTTCTCGGCGCAATTGCCTCTTGGCACTTTCAAAGAGCCTCTCTTCTTTTCCGATACTAAGTGGCCTGAAGGCGTAGACATTTGCTTCCGCCAACGTTGGTACACGGGTCACTATCAGGCTTTTGCTTGCCCTTTGCCTTCGCTCGATGACGCGGCGGATTGCAGGCGGGTGGACGCCGCTTCGCCTTTGCCCGGATCCCTCGCGGTTTTGATAAAACTGCTGTCCTGATCCGCAACTCGCTGGCCTGCTCCGGCTTCCTGGATCTCGCTACCCAGGCAATTGTACACGCTCTTGAAGACCATTGGGATCCGCACTCTACTGCTCCGCTGCGAGAGATACATTCTCTGGCGGTTGTGGCTAATCGGGCTTCGTACCGTGCTTCTGCAAATGCGATGGCTGCCGCCATCAACTGTGATTTAATTAAACAGGATGCAGTTCTTGCTGCTTGTTCTGGGTTACCTTCGACAGTCAAGGCTCAGCTCCGCCAGGCGCCCATCGGCTGTCCTTTGCTGTTTGGCTCCACTTGGCAAGCCGTGAAGGATGCGCATAAGGACATCTGTCCCATGGCTCACCATCTTTCTTCTCACTTTCGTTCTTCCCACAAGGCCTTGGGTCGCGCCCTGCGGTCATTTAGACCGACCTCCCGTCCCGCTGCCCATGTCCCTCTTGGTTCCTCCCGTCCTTCCCATTTTGGCCGTGCCTGCACCCTCCTGGCTCTGACACACACCTGGCCTGGTTGCGGCAGACGTTCAGGACGGGGGAGGGCCCGATGACTCTCCTCCCACTCTGCCCCCGCCGATTTCTCTGTGGTCACCAGTCGGCGGGTGGCTATCCCGATTCAGCAACGAGTGGCGGTCGCTGTTTCCCGACGACCCATGGCTCCTTTCTACCATTTCGGAGGGTCTTCACCTCTCGTTTCTTTGCCCTCCTCCTCTTCGCCGCTCCCCGCTTTGGACTCGGTTTCCGAACGATCCCGTCAAGGCGACGGCTTTACAGGACGAAGTGGCTTCCTTGCTTCTTAAATCCGCCACGGACGTCGTCCGGCGACAAGATTCTCTGGCTTTCTACAGTCGTCTCTTTGTCGTCCCCAAGTCGGACGGAGGTTGGTGTCCGGTGATAGACCTTTCCGCTCTCAACAAATTTCTGACTGCTTCGTCCTTTTGTATGGAAACGACTCGCGCCCTGCGGGCCGCCGTCCAACCGATGGATTTTGCTGTCAGTCTGGATCTTGCCGATGCATACCTTCATGTTCTTATACACCCTTCGGCTCGCCGATACCTTCGCTTCGCCTTCCGCGGAGTGGTGTATCAGTTCCGGGCAATGCCCTTCGGCCTCAATCTCAGTCCCTGGGTCTTCACCAGGATTATGGATGCGGTGATTTCCCGCGCGCGGAGGTCGTCTCTCAGTCCGACCTCCCACTACCTCGACGATCTTCTTCTCCGGAATCAGGATGTGACCTGCTTGACCGCCGACAGGGACGCCCTGCTTTCCCTTCTCTATCGCCTCAGTTTTCTGGTCAACTTCGGCAAGTCGGACCTATCGCCATCTCGCCATTTTCTCCACCTTGGCATGGAGTTTCAGACCGATTTGAACTTGGTGCACCTTCCCCAAGCTCGGATTGACAAGTTGGCTATTTTGGCCCGTCGGATGTATCTTGCTTCCGCGGCTCCGGCGAGAATGTGGTTACAGTTGTTGGGTCTCATGAGTGCTGCGGCGGACTTGCTTCTCCTTGGCCGGCTCTACTCGCGTCCAATTCAACTTCATCTCCTCCTTCTTTGGCGTCCGTCTTCGGGGGATTTGGAGGTTTGCGTTCCAGTGTCGCCCTTAGTTCAGCGGCACCTCCTTCGGTGGACGGATCCCGCGTGGTTGGCGTCGGGGTTTTCTCTTTGCGTCCCTGCTTCCTTCCCTGTCGATCTGCATGGATGCCAGTCTTTCCGGTTGGGGTGCTCACCTGCTCCCGGACTTCAGCACGACAGCGAGTGTTTGGTCCCCGGATTTGGTGGGCAGACACATCAATTGGTTGGAGCTGAAAGCAGTGTGGCTCGCCCTGATCTCTTGGGAACCACGCGTGACCAACCAGGCAGTCTTGGTTCTCTCCGACAACACGACGGTTGTCTCCTATATTCAGAAGCAGGGCGGGACCCGTTCTCCCTCCCTTTTCATTCTTCTGTTCCATATTCTGGTGTGGTGCCGGGATCGGGGCATTTCGCTACGGGCACGTCACATTCCGGGACGGCTGAATGTGCTGGCAGATTCCTTATCTCATCACGGCCAGCTTCTCCATACCGAGTGGGCCCTTCGCCCCGACCTTTGTTTCCTCAAAAACATTACCGATGACATTACTGTCTGGAAGTGTCTACTACTTACTCAATTTTACTCATGATCGACCTGTTTGCGACGAGGTGGAACGCACAACTTCCTTCCTTCGTCTCCCCTTTTCCAGATCCCCTTGCGTGGGCGGTGGATGCTGTCTCTATCGCCTGGGAGGGTCTCTTGGCCTATGCGTACCCTCCGTCTGTCCTGGTACCCAAGATTCTTCTCAAGTTCAGAGGCTGCCACGCAGTCCTGTTTCTGGTGGCACCGTAATCTTGGAACAAGAGCTGGACCACAGATCTCCTGAGTCTCGCCATGGACCCCCCACTACTTCTTCCAACGCCGACCACGATTGTTACGTGGTGGAGTTGTAGTCAAAGTATGATAAACACACCAGACACACACGCACGTAGAATTCTTTAAAGTAAACCTCGTTCAGCTGCAATCCGTCACACGTGGCTTAAGGATGTAGACAATACTGGAGTAACAGTTCCAACAGTATTTAATTCAGCGATGCGATATACACACAGTAATGCACACTCAAATGCACAAACTACTGAATACAAAGTCTCTTTTGCTATGTCCACACTACGACTCAAAGTTTCTCATATACAGCGTCTCTCGCAATAAACTGCGTATCTCTACAACTGACAAAGCAAGACAATGTACTCATGGGCTTTCCCAGCGCCCTCCTTATATACACTATTAAAATCTAGAATCTTCTACGGAAATCATGAACTCAAATAACCAGAACGAAACACGCAGCCGAAGCTCATTAACATAAACTTTCCAGAAACAATATATCAGGCTACAAAAACACGGCTGCTCACTTCAGCTCTAAATTCTAGCGTATAATAAAGACACATAAAAGTATGGTATCCCTATCTATGATAGCTCAAAAAGGTACGAGAACATTCACCAAACGAAATAAAGGCTGCTCGATACACGCGCACAGGAAAACAAAAGTAGCGAAAAATGTTGCGATGTCAACTAACCGACGTGACACTTACGAGGCCACTAGACAGTGCGACCCTTCTACAACGCACCGGACTAAACACAACAAAACGAAAACGGCTCTACTCACAAACAAAAGAAAATCTTACTAAAAAGGCACGAAATCATAACCGTGATAGCTCAAATAAACAACATATCGTTACCTACGAATAACACATGTACGCTCTCACAGGATAACACAACCACAATCATAACAACGATGCTGAAACAACCCCAGCAAGATCTTTTTCACCCTTGCCCGGAGAGCCTCCTCTTACACGCTTGGCGATTGTGCGGCGTGCACTCACCGCTCGAGGTTTCTCGGATGCAGCAGTGGCGGCTATCGCTTCAGCTCGACGGCTTTCCACCAGGAAAGTCTATGAGGGTAAATGGCAGGTTTTACTGTCGTGGTGTGGGCCGCGACACCTCTCCCCCACAACTCTGACTATGCCCCAGCTCGCCGAGTTCTTCTTGTGGCTCTTCGAGGATCAGGGCTTGGCACCCATCACCATTCGGGGTTATCATTCTATGGTGGCTGACAGTTACCGCCATTTGGGTCGACCCGATCCAGGATCTTGTAAGGACCTCGCAGACCTCATGGCTCATTTTGATCTCCGGCAACCAGTGACCCGATCACTATTCCCACGTTGGGACCTTGCGTGGGTGTATTCCCACGTTGGGACCTTGCGTGGGTGTTAACATGGCTTAACTCTGCTCGTTTTGAACCGCTGCACTTGGCTCGGTTCTCAGACTTGACGAGGAAGACCTGCTTCCTGCTGGCCCTAGCCATAGCTTCTTGCGTGAGTGAGCTCCACGCTCTCTTTGTACTTCCGTCTTGCCTACAGCTCCGGGCTGACAGCTCGGTTCAATTACTCACTAACCCTTCCTTTTTGGCTAAAAATCGGCTACCCTCAGCTGCCCCTCAACCGATCACTATTCGTCCTCTTTGAGGTCCTGACACGCCCCATGACGTCAGACAGCAGGATCCGGTTCGGGCGTTAAAAAGTGTAGCATTACTGTAGCCTGCACATCATGGCCAAGTGAGTGTAGCATTAATATAGCCTGCCCATCACTGCCAAGTGAGTGTAGCATTAATATAGTCTGCCCATCACAGCCAGGTAAGTGTAGCATTACTGTAGCCTGCACATCATGGCCAAGTGAGTGTAGCATTAATACAGCCTGCCCATCACTGCCAAGTGAGTGTAGCATTACTGTACTTTGCCTATCAAGGGCAAATGAGTGTAGCATTATTATAGCCTGCCCATCACGGCCAAGTGAGTGTAGGATTACTGTAGCCTGCCCATCACAGCCAAGTGAGTGAGCATTAATATAGACTGCCCATCACGGCCAAGTGAGTAGCATTAATATAGCCTGCCCATCACGACCAAGTGAGTGTAGCATTACTGTAGCCTGCCCATCACGGCCAAGTTAGTGTAGTATTAATATTGCCTGCCCATCACGGCCAACTGAGTGTAGCATTACTGTAGCCTGCCCATCACAGCCAAGTTAGTGTAGTATTAATATAGCCTGTCCATCACGGCCAGGTGAGTGTAGCATTGCTGTAGCATGCACATCACAGTGAAGTGAGCATTAATATAGCCTGCCCATCACGGCCAAGTGACTGTAGCATTACTGTAGCCTGCCCATCACGGCCAAGTTAGTGTAGTATTAATATAGCCTGCCCATCAGGGCCAACTGAGTGTAGCATTACTGTAGCCTGCCCATCATGGCTAAGTGAGTGTAGCATTAATATAGCCAGCCCTTCATGGACAGGCGAGTGTATAGCTAGTATACACACTATTAGTATAATACAAGACGTCTTCAGTTTGCCCATCACAGACAAGTGTATCTAGTTAACAATGTGATGGCAAACACAAAACAATACCTTGGGGAGTGGTGTTGTGGGATACATATTACAGCAAGCTTCCGGTGTAACAAGATGTCATGGTACCTAAGTTTGTTGGCTCACATGGAACAGGAAAAGTATGTCTGTCTGCTTGGCCAGTGGTCATCAGTACATCTGTCATGTGTTTTTGGTGTCCTACCACCTTCAAGTGAAGACTGCATTCAAAAGCACATTGCTGGCATGCTATAAAACCCGTTTTAAAAAAGCTATCTTTCTGCAACAGCACAAATAAAATATCTCCAGTTTTAACTATGTTTACTTTGAGACATTCTTTCTCCTCACTTTGAGGTTGTGTTTGTGCATGTGTGTTTTAGGTGCATTGTTCCCCCTGTAACGGTGCTGACCCCCATGTTAGACTACGGGCGATGTTTCATGCGGTTCCCATATGTACGTCACATCCGCTTGCACAATGACACAGACCTGCCCGCCAAGTACATCATCCTGCCCAAGGACGAACTGGACGTGGACTACCCCCCTATTGATTACAAGAGTTCAGAACCAAAGGTAGGGTGCTATGCTACTCAGAAAGTATGCCTATATCTTGCATCTTCTATTGTCTCTTCCCTGCAACTGTCACACAGCCCACCCCCCCCCCCCCCCACCCCCCAACCCCACCCCTCCATTTAAAGAGTTCAGAACAAACGGTAGGAAGCCATGTTACTTGGAAATACCTACATTATCTGTCATCCTGCATCTTCCATTGTTTACAGTTTGCATGATCCTTCATAAAGTTCAGTCCTATGGTCAGTCAGCAAACATTGGCAAACATCTGCCTTTTGGTCTCGGGGTATTGTGTACTTTGACAATTCTATGCTGTCTTATGTCAGGGTGTGGTGCTGCCCCACTCAGTGCGTGATGTGCCGCTAGAGATTTGCGCCATGACACTTGAGGAACAGGAGATACCGTGCTATATGGCCATCTTTGGCAGCCAGGATCCACCACTGGTAAGTAGAAAATTGTCTCTCCCAATGCTAAATCAGAAATTAACTTTGTTCCCATGTTTATTCATGGGTTTATTCATTTATTTGTTCATGTTATATGGCACGTGTATGCAGACACACACAAGCTAGCTAGAACTGTTGACCTATCTATTTATAGCTTTGACATAATCTGGACTGTGTGAGGACACAGACTGTTCTGCAGGTGCGAGTTTCTGGCTCTGATGGATGTGAACCTATTATCACTAAGAAGGAGCTGGAAGATTTGGTTGCCTGTGTGGGACTTAGCAAGATTCTTTCTGGACCTGCTAGTTACTTGGCCAGTGATTCAATACGTCCAATGATATAATCAGTGGCTTAACCATCTTTTCTAGCTTTTCTAGCATTTCTGCAACCGTAGCAGACTGTCATTAAAATGGTCAGCATGCTCCCTATAACTGCCCTGGCAAACTGAATCATGATTTCTAGGCTCACTCTGCATTTCTTCAGCTGGCACAAGAAATTTGCGTTCTTCTCCCAGGACAGATAATAATAATAATAATAATAATAATAATAATAAAGGAGATTTGTTAAGCGCTTATTCTAAAAGTAGCTCTAAGCGCTGATACAATGAAAAGGCTAACAGCTAACACGCACACACACAACATACGCACACACACACACAACATACACACACACACATACGTGACAGTGGTGATGAATTGTGCATGGCTGGGGAAATGAACTAGTAAAAGGCAGCTTTGTAGGTGGGTTTTGAGATAACTGGAGAAATTTGAAGGAGTTGATCTACTCCACAACCTGACCATTGATTTTGAGAGGAGCCAAAGCAGTTTTATTTTGGTGGAAATCTATGGCCATTTCCTTAGTTTTGCATATATTTAGATTGAACTCATGTTTAAGCCAGCTGGAGTATGTAGTGCAGACTCAGGCCGAAGCATCACCTCTGGAGTGGTTGGCCTGATAGACAAACTGAAAGGGCTCCATTTAACCCATAAATCCCAGACAGGATGTGGATCGACTCTGATATTTCAAGGTTGGTGTCAGAATAGCTTGGCGCCTCTAGGCTAGGCGCCAAGCTATTCTGACACCAACCTTGAAATATGGTCGATCTGTCTCCAGAACTGTGATATAGACCTCAGAGGATATCTATAAAAAAAACTGTGAATTTCGTCCTCAGGGCGTAAGGAATTAAGCCTCTGTCACAGTGTTCAGATATTTTAACACAAAGCGCTTTAATGCTATCACAACATTGAAGGTTAAGGCTAAAGGCCTATAGTTATTCTTGGCTTACGTGCGATAGCAAAATTGAGTTTATGGTAATGGGCCATCCATCGACTTTCCGGTGTCGTCCATTGTCTGTTGTACGTGGTGAACTTTAACACTGAAATTTTCTCAGAGACTATTCAAGTCTCATTCTTCAAACTTGGCCCAAGGGTACTTTGGCGCAAAAAAACACATTTCTAAACATATCAATTTCAGCAACATCTCTCAAAGGTCAAGGTCACTGCGGGTCCAGAAAGGGGTAAAAAATAGCCATATTTTGACATAAATTGTTTCTCCACAAATACTGTTTTCAACTTCAAACACAAACTCAGTACAGAGATACCTGATGGTAAGACCTTTCTATGCGTGCTAATTTGGTTGACCCCTTGAAAAAGTCAAGGATCACAAGAGGTCGGCACGTGTGAAAAATGGCAGTTTTTGAAAAAAAAATTGTTTTTATCAAAGTTTTTGCCAAGTTTAAGGTCAGATTTGCCACAAAGGTAACTGATGATAAGACCTTTCCATGTTTACTAATTTGGTGGTCCCCTCATAAAGGTGAAGGGTCATGGGGGGGCCAGAAATAGGTCCAAAAGAGCCATATTTTCCCAAATACTATTTTCAACTTCAAACCCAAACTTGGTATAGAGATACCTGATGATTATGGCCTTTCTATTCGTACTAATTTGGATGATCTCTCGGAAAGGTCAAGAGTCACAGGAGGTCGGCCAGTGTGTGCAAAATGCCAGTTTTAGGTAGAATTGTAGTTTTTATTAAAGTTTTTGCAAACTTTTTAAGCAAAGTTGGCATAAAGGGTGCTGATGATAACACCTTTCTATGCATGCTAATTTAGTCGACCCCTCACAAAGGTCAAAGGTCACAGAGGGTTTACTAATGTGAGAAAAATGCATACATTTTGAGACAACTCGGATTTCACTGGTACAAAAGCCAACCCTTATGTTTAGACACTTGAACACTTGCTCATTAAACTGGTCACACTTATTATATGGATTGGTCATACATGTGAGCCATGAGGGCTTTGCGTTTCTTTTTAGGCTAGTGATCTGTGGCTTTTTGGGGGGACAGGTATTTTAGCTGATGCCTTGAAAGGCGCAGGAACCTTGCAATGTCTGAGAAAGTAATTGCAAATGTCCATGAAAACTAGCAATTACTGCTCAACACAGGTTGTGAGAGTAGAGGTGGAGACTGGCAGGGCCTGATGCTTTCCTGCAGTTCTGTTCGCAGTGTCTTGACCTCACTTTCCTGGATGACAAAGAGGGGAGGGAGAAAGGTTGACTGAGGATGTCCTGATGTCTGTAATCTACAACACTGTATCAAGTAAACACAAGACCATTGGGATCACACCAGGGGCACTTGGACAGTGTACGGGTGCTTGGGCCACATGAAATTTGATGTCAGCCATGGATCTTTTGCTTATTGGGTACTTGCAGTCTGTACAGTAATTACTGCATGAATCACGTAACCCTCTTGTGTTTGCAGCGTGTGCATATTTCCTGTATTGGGGAGGGCCCGGTTGTGCACATGACACCCCAGAAACTAGACTGGGGCACCATCCCCGTGCTGACGGACATGCCAGAGAAAATCCTCTTGTCCAATGAGTCGCTCATCCCGGCCACGTTCACTGCTAACATGCTTCGGCCAAACACGGCCTTCAGAGTGCATCCAGCAGAGGGCGAAATCCCCCCAGAGAGTACACTGGAGATCACTGTCACTGCTCACTTGGATGACTGTGTCAGGTAAATTTAGCTTGTTCAAGACATGCCTTATATTGTGCCACGGCAAAAAGACAGATAACCATATACCTCAAAAAGGCCAGGTATCCATACATAGCAAAAAGCCAGGTGTCCATCTCATTTTAACTTGTTTTGTTTAGTTGATGGCTTACAGTGTTTCATAGCTTGTTGTCGGTTGAGATGTTTCTTAACTTGTTGGTGTCTGACATGTGTCTTAGTTGGTCACTTGAAACGTTTCCTAGTTTGTACTCTCTTTGATATGTTTCATAGTGTGCTGCTCACTTGAGATTTTTCCCAGTTTGTAGGTCACTTGAGATTTGAAAGAGATTGTTGCATCAGTCTCTTGATTTGTACAACTTTCCTATCTTTCATTGTGTTTGTGTTTTGATTCATTCACCTGTAAGGCCAGTCCCATATGTTTGGGAGTTGTCATTTGTCTTATAAGGTTTGTATCAGAATAAACATATATTCAGGCACCATCCTTGAACTCTTATGCTTGTTATATCTCCTGTACTGTAATACTATCTTTAAAAACAACTCCCAAAATTGATTTGAGACTTGCCCTGATGACTTAGGGTGACAACTGAATCACCTCTTTCCAGCTGCAGTGTATTCTACCAGCCTGTTGCATGCTTGTGTGCAGATGTCTGAACAAACTGCAGCAGAACTTTCCGAGTTGTGTGCGATGCTGCTGTGTGCAGTATTTCAGGCTGTTTTATGGTCATTTCGCTTTTGAAGCTTTTTGCCTGTTGTATGCTTGTGTGCAGATTTCAGGACAAACTTCAGTTGAAAGTTTTGGAGAGCCAGTCACGCGTGGTGCCACTGTGTGCATATGGCGTTGGTACCACCATCACCTCAGACCCACCACTACTCAACATCATGGACCTAGGGCCACATTTCAGGTAATGATACATTGATCATTGTTAACTTTGCCCTGTTATGTTGTGTCTCTCAGCAGTTCTTGGTGTTGTCATCTCATCTGTTATGTTATGTCTGTCAGCAGTTCTTAGTGTTTGTCATGACCCCCGCTTCCTGGGCGCGAACTATGAGCGCTACCACTCAAGTACAACCAACCCACACTAACACAAACACCAGAGGAACAATTACGACAACATTTATTACATATAAAACTAACAATCAATCCAAAATATCCTCACTCAGTCCTAACCACGCACTCACACATCACATTCACACACACACACATCCAAACTCCCCAACCCAATTATCCATTATACACAATACAAAATAACAAATATATAATAAAACAAATATCCTTAATAAAATACAAATGAAACTTCATAAAAACGAATATAATTCACAAGCTACTGAATCTCCCCGGCGGGAGCACGTACAACAAGTTCAAATTAAATTAATGCTTTCGCTTCCGCAATAAAGACCTTCATAGCACATGGCTCCTTTAAATAACACAATATTTTAGAATACACAATATCAAATACATAATAAAACAAATATCCTTAATAAAACACAAATGAAAATTGAGCAAACTTAACATAGTTCACAAGTCACCGGACCTTCATGACAGAAGCACAACCGTCAAGCTCAGCTCAGCTTAACGCTCTTGCTTCCGCGATAAGGTTCTTCATAGCACCGGGCTCATTTTGAATAATACAATATTTCAGAATACACAATATTTCTGTCACTGCGACAAAGTTCTTCTCACAATATAGTCACCATGAGGAAATGAAATTAACCTCGCAACGTCCTTCACAAGTTTACAAATGAACAAGACTTTACTTAAATAAGTTAGAAACTACTAAATGGGACGACCCGACCTGGCTAAACATGGGACGTGCCGCGACGCTCGCAACAGCGTTCAGGTACGATGTCGTAGACCCACAAGGCGGAGTGACACAACCAGCCTCCACTCTCACAACGAACCACCCAGGCCTTCCGCACAGCACGGCGGCGGACTTAGACAATTAGTTCTTTATATCTTTAGGTTTTTGGACTTTGGATGCACTAAAACAAGGGTGCAAAAATACACATATCAATAACTAACAACAAAAGAAAGGTAATCACATCACCCTTCCCACAACTTTAACTGCCATCTTCTATATTCCTTCACCTCTCTCCCAAAACAACAAATTCAAACTCAACAAAATGCATATTTACACATCACCATATGACTCACTTCCAAATTTACACTCCAACGCTAGATACTACCAAATAAATTACATTTCTGCGTTCTTACACTTGCCCCCCGATACTCACTAACTGCTAATAATAAGAACAAGCAAACACAAACACCCCCCCCCCCCCCTCTCCCCGAGCAAATGGCCACTAAAGAATTGTTGCATGTACTCACTGTCATCTGTGAAGACGCCCTGGCTGGGACGAAGACAAAGACAAGACAAGCCAGGGGTTAAGTCGTCGCAGCTTTTCTCCCTCTCTCATCCTCGGACACCGGCTCCGAATTGACCAGGGCCGTTTCACAGGGCCATTACAAAAGAACGACACAGCTTCTTGAGGACTGCAGCAAATGGCAAACCACGCTGCATGCCCCCACCCCCCCCCCCACCCCCCCTCTCAGAGACTGCTTAGAAGCGACTGACTTTGTTCGCTGTTGGAAAGCAACTAACAATTTGGATATCGTACAGTTTAGCAAAAATGCGCTCAGTAAATCTTGCGATGTTAGTTCACGTGGATCAAGACTGAACTACCTGATCCCCGCTGACTGAGCAATCACGTGCGTCATGCCATCCTTCGTATTCTCGCACGGCAGCAATTCCTCGTGTAAAGGCCAAACAACTCACCTTTATTTCTTCGAAAACGTTACCGATGGCATTACTTACTTACTTACTTACTCCTGTCACCCCTACCCGGGTATAGGCCGTCGACGAGAGACCTCCAGCAACTCCTGTCCTGTGCTTTTTCTTCGATTCTACTCCAGGTGGTTCCCAGTCTCTTGATGTCTGCTTGGAGGTCTCAACGCCAGGAGTTTCTCGGCCTACCTCTTTTCCTCTTTCCCTGGGGGTTCCATGACAATGCCTGCCTAGTGATGCCTAGCAGGGAAAGGTTGTACTTTTGCATTTCCACTGCTATCTGGGCAGCCTTGCCGCTCTGGTACATGGTCTTGACGTTCCATGTGCCCATGGTTGTATCCCTGGATAGAGAGAGGCGGCTCGGTCCTGTGGCTTCTGAAGACTTCCGGCTTTCACCACAGGACGTCATAAGTCTTCTGGTAGAAGAACCTTCCTCCTCCAGGAATGGAATTACTGTTAGTCTTTTCGTCGGCGTTTTTGTAGCTATTTCCTTTTTTTGCAGGGTGGGGAAGCTACCCCCACGCCCAACCCCCTTACTAGGAGGACCAGGGGTTACCTTCCCTTAGACCATGTTGGTTCACGGCACCTTATTTCATTCGGTGCACCCCTCTCACGAGGGACCCCCTGTCCACCACCCAGGGGACGCGCCTCAACGCCATATGGTCCCAGCGCGAGCGATGGCATTACTGATAGGAAAATATTCTTAGCTTATCAATTTCAGCCTCCAAAATTGTTGTGTGTTGCTACACAACCAGAGACGTAACTTTAGCAAGCAGTTACCTAGTCCCCTGAGTGGCCTCCCTATCCTCTAAGTCGCCTCCCTTCCCAATCTCGCGAGAGTCCGTTAGAGCCAGTTCTATGCTTAGCTTCCATTTTGTTAAGTTTACTGATTTTCAGTCTCCGCATTTTCTTCATGTTTCTTTATTTCTTCAAAATCGTTACTTCCGTAGGTAAAGTCACGTCTGGCTGGAGAGGGCACGCGCCAGGGACTGCCGATGGTCGCTGTCTCCTCCCCCCAAAATTATGGGGTTGCCTCCGTTGGAGACCCGTCTTAGAAGGCCGGGTCTGCGGGGCTGGCTGCGAAATACGCTCATGGCAGCGGGGGCGTACATTCTCACCTGGTGTAAAACCACTCACAGCGGGAGGGACGGAGTCCGACACCCGCGCCTGAGTGGCAAAGAGCTGCAAGGGCCCTGGCACAGAAGATCGTGATAGCTGTGATGGAATGGGGCTGGGAGCCGGAGACCGTGAGCGCCGAGAAGAAACACCGATAGCGGTAGAGCTGGTGGTGATAGGGCAAAGAGGAGCTTTGTCGGACTGTACAGGGCGCTGACGACGGTAGAACTTCCACATTTCGGACCAGCGATCTTCCTCCAACGAAGCACAAAGACCACAAGTGTGGTCTGATGCACATCCCGAGCACGGCAGGCAGCACGGATGCAAGTCACTAGGCCACTGGAAATTTTTACAGTTCGGGCACGTTTTAAGAAGAAAACTGCAACAGTGAACAGAGCGGAAATGAAACGCGCGTAGCCCAGAGGCTATGGAACCGAGCAGATGACCGTTAAAACTGACAAACGAAGACGAAGTCGAAACGAACGGCAAAATGCCGCAAATCCATGGAAAGTGCCCCAATTCGCCACAATCGCCGAGGGAGGCAATGTCCGAGGCCTTACCTGGCCATGTTAAGACAAACAAGGCCAGAGGATGGACAAAGAAGTCGATGATAATGGAGACTGAGAAAGAACGATCTAAACAAAATGGCAGTCAAGTATAGAACTGGAAATAACGGCCTCTCGCGAGATTTGGAAGGGAGGTTATTCCGAGGATAGGGAGGACACTTGGGGGATTAGGTAACTGCTTGCTAGAGGTACGTCCCTGGTTGTGTGGTAACACACAGCAAATTTTGGAGACTGAAATTGTCAGTTAAGTGTATCTTCCTCTCAGTAATACCATCGGTAAGTATTTTTCGAAAAAATTTATTTTAACGAAAAATACCTTTCTTCCTTTGGTTTCGCTTGGCAAGACAAAGCCAGGTAAGGCCTCGGACATTGCCTCGCCCGGTGATTGTGGCTGACTGGGGCAATTTCTGTGGAATTACGGCGCTTTGCCGTTCATTTTGATTTCAACTTCAACTTCGGTTACACCGGTCGTGTGCTCGGTGATGTGGCCTCCGGGCCATGCACGATTCTTTTATTTTTTTCGTTCCCTGTTGCAGTGCTCAGCTTAAGACTTGCACCGTCTGTGGGAACTTCCAGTGGCACAGCAATACGCGCATTTGCTGCCTCCCCTGTTCGGGCTGTGCATCCGATCACACTTGCGTGACCTGCGCCACCTGGGAGGAGGACCGTTGGTCGGAACTTTGGCATTATTATCGACGCACGTGCCCCATGCCTTCCACCAAAGCGCCAGCCCACCCAGCCCTCCCAACTCGGACACAGTTGGCGCATCTACTCAGCACTCCCGGTCCCCGGACCCCGGTCACCTACTCAACCCACACTCCCGCTCTATGGAGACTGGACTTTTGCTGTGATTTCCCCCCCTGGCCAAGGTGACGGACGCTGTCCCTTCTGCTGAGGGATTTGATGTACCTTCCGAGACACTGCATTCCCGCTCCCTTGAGTGCAGTTTGGAGTCAGCCCCACGCACCCGCTCTACAGAGACGGGTCTCTCGCGGCGGTACCCCCCCTCTCCCTCAGGGGAGGAGTCACCGGCCCCGGACTGTCCCTGGCGCGGTTCCCGACCAGCCAGGCGTGGCCTTGCCTCCATGCACTTTTGTGCCTACGCGTCACCTTCGGTCGTCACCTCACAACTCTGCGCGGCGCCTCAGGGCTTTCGGTGTCTTCTCGCGCCCTGGCTAGAAGAAGCCGGTCTCCGCGCGCCCGTCTATCGGAAGGTAAGCTTTCTTGGTGACAATCTCCTCGCACTCCCACTCCCTGGAGACGGGACTCTTGCGGCGATTTACCCCCAAGGCCAAGGTGACGGACGCTGTCCCTTCTGCCCCAGGATGTGATGTGCCTTCCGAGACCCTGCAGTCCCGCTCCCTCGAGCGCAGCTTGCAGACAACCCCATGCACCCACTCTACAGAAACGGGTCTCTCACGGCGGTACCCCCTCTCCCTCAGGGGAAGAGACACTGGCCCATGACTGTAACTGGTGCGTTTCCTGATCAGCCGGGTGTGGCCTTGTCCCCATGCACCTTCGAGCCTGCGCGTAGCCGTTGGTTATCACCTCACGACTCTTTGAGCGGCGTCTCGGGGCTTCTGGTGTCTTCTCGCGCCCCGGCTAGGAGCCGGTCTCCACGTGCCCATCTATTGGAAGGTAAGCCCTCTCGGCGACAATCTTACCACTCCTTTCTGAGTGGTTCACCTTGGCCATACAGCATCGGGGTCTTAGCGGACACGGCTGGAGCATAGCCCCCATGAAAACTGCGCATCTTCCGTCTTTCGTCGTTCGCGAAGCTCCCATTTCAATCTTGTTCCTCTGTCCCTTCCCCGCAGAGCGGACAGTCATGCGACGATCGCCCACTTTCCAATCTTACGCATACCCCTCCCCGGCGCTTCGCAGTGGCTGTCGACGAAGAGGTTCTCAGCTTACATTCAGCAGATTCCGCCACTGCCTTTGGGGTTTTGGAGTGCCCATCCTCGTCCCCGAGTTCCCTGCCCGCAGACTCCCCACTCAGCTGTTCTGCGTCTTCTTCCCAGTTCACTCTGGGCACCAAGACGCGGCGGTCACTAGAGGTGTCCATGGGGCTCACCCCCGGAGGCTTGTCCTCCCGCCCCTCCTCTTAAGAGAACAACTTCCGCTTGCATAGATGATACACTACAGCCTAAGTGATTGAAGACCCTACCGCAACCACCCGGCTTCCGGGATCTCGCGGACACCTTCTCGGCGCAGTTGCCTCTTGGGAACTCAAAGGACTCTGTCTTCTTTTCAGATGCCGGGTGACCAGAGGGCATCGACATCAGGTTTCGTCAGAGCACTGGTACGCGAGTCACTCACAGGCATTTTTTTGCCCTTGCCTTTGCTGGACGCTGCGGCAGATTTTCCAGCGGGTGATCGCCAAGCCGCCTTTTCCCGGGTTCCTCGGGGCTTAGACAAGATGGCTAGCCTGATCCTCTGGCGGTTGTGGCGAACCAGGCGTCTTCCCATGCCTCTACCATCGCGATGGCTGCTGCAATCAACTGTAATTTGATCCGGCAGGATGTGGTGCTAGATGCTTGTTCAGGGTTGCCTTCGTCGGTCAAGTCACAGCTCCGCCAGGCTCCCATCGGCGGTCCCTTGCTGTTTGGCTCCACCTGGCAGACAGTCAAGGAGGCCTACAAGGACATCTGACCTACATCTCGACCGACCTTCTCTCGCTTTCGTGCGGCCCGCAAGGCCGTAGGTCGCACCCTGCGGTCCTTGAGATGCGCCTCACGCCTGGCTTCTAGAGTGCCCCTTGGCCCCACCCATCCCCCCCATTTTGGCCGCTCCCGCGCCCTCCCGGCCCCAGCCTCCGCCTGGCCTGGTAGTGGCTGGGAGGGTGACTCCCCTCCCGGACTGCCCCCACCGACATCTCTCGGGTTACCATCTCAGCGGGTCTCAACTCACTTTTCCATGTCCTTCTTTTGTTCGGCGTTCCCCGTGTTGGACTCGGGTGCCAAGCGATTGGGTCAAAGCGCAGGTGTTGAAGGGAGAGGTGGACGCGTTGCATTAGAAATCCGCCATGGAGGTAGTACTGCGACACAACTCTCCGGCCTTCTACAGTTGTCTCTTCGTTGTACCAAAGTCGGACGGAAGTTGGCGCCCAGTTATTGCTCTCTCGGCTTTACACAAGTTCATTGCTGCCCCTTCATTCCATATGGAAACAGCCAGAGCCCTCCGTGCCGCGGTCCAGTCCATGGCTTTTGCAGTCAGTCTAGATCTGGCCGATGCATACCTCCATGTGCCCATGCACCCTTCGGTTCGCCGTTACCTATGCTTCGCCTTCCGTGTGGTGGTTTATCAGTTCCAAGCCATGCCCTTCGGTCTCAACCTCAGTCCCTGGGACTTCACCAGGATCATGGACGCGGTGGTCGCACGCGCTCGGCAGTCGTCTCTCAGTCCGACCTCCAAATACCTCGATGACTTGCTCCTCTGGTATCCGGACAAGACCTGCTTGTCCGCCGCCAGGGACACACTGCTCTCCCTACTTCAACAGCTCGGCTTCCTGTTCAACTTAAAAAAGTCGGACCTCTCGTCCTGCAGATTTCTCCTCCTTGGTCTGCATTTTCAGACCGCCTTGAACTTGGTGCAACTCCCCCCAGCCCAGATCGAGAAGTTAGTGGCTTTGACCCTGCCAGTGTATCACACCACGGCGGCTCCAGTGCGGATGTGGTTACAGTTGTTCAGACTCATGAGCACAGAACTACATCTCCTCCTTCTCTGGCGGCCGTCTTCGGGGGATTTGGAAGCCCACGTTCGTGTGTCTCTGCTGGTTCGGTCACATCTCCTCTGGTGGACAGACCCCTCTTGGTTAGTGTCGGGAGTTCCCCTAGCCTCCCCGCTACTCTCCCTGTCAATCTGCACGGATGCAAGTCTATCCGGTTGGGGGGCGCACCTGCTCCCAGACTTCAGCGAGACAGTGGGCCTTTGGCCGCCGGATCTAGTGGGCAAGCACATCAACTGGTTGGCATTGACGGCAGTTTAGCTTGCCCTCATCGCCTGGGAGGCGCACGTGACACACCAGGAGGTCTTGGTCCTCTCCGACCACATGCCGGTTGTGGCTTATATTCCACAACAGGGCGGGACGCATTCTCCTTCACTAAGCATCCTTCTGTTCCAGCTACTAGTGCGGTGCCGGGATCGGGGCGTCTCGCTGCGGGCGTGTCACATCCCGGGATGGCTGACTGTGCTAGCAGATTCTCTGTCCCATCTGGGCCAGCTCCTCCATACCGAGTGGGCTCTTCGCCCTGACCTCTTTCGGCTGATTTGCACGCACTGGGAGACGCCCATGATCAACCTGTTCGCGACGAGGTGGAACACACAACTGCCCCTCTTCATCTCACCCATTCCAGACCCCCTCGCGTGGGTGGTAGATGCTCTCTCCCTTCCTTGGGAGGGTCTACTAGCATACACGTACCCTCCCTCCGTGCTGGTACCTAAGATACTCCTGAAGCTCAGGGGCTGCAACGCGGTGCTGTTTTCTGGTAGTCCCGTTCACTGGGGTCAAGAGCTGGACCACAGATCTCATAAGTCTGGCTACGGATTCCCCTCTGCGGCTTCCCACACCGCGCATGATGCTGACGCAGCCACGGCAGGATCTCTTTCATGCTTGCCCAGAGAATCTCCTCTTACCCGCCTGGAGATTGTGCGGCGTGCCCTCACCGCTCAAGGTTTTTCAGATGCTGCAGTAGCGGCTATCGCTTCAGCACAAAGACTTTCAACCCAGAAATTCTATGAGGGCAAATGGCGGGTCTTACAGTCGTGGTGCGGGTCTCGTCACCTCTCCCCCACAGCTTTCCCTATGCCCCAGCTCGCCAAGTTCTTCCTGTGGTTCTTCGCGGATCAGAACCTGGCTCCTATCACCATTCGGGGATATCTGTTTTGGTGGCTGACACTTACCGCCATTTGGGCCAGCCAGATCCAGGGGCTTGCAAGGACCTCGCTGATCTCATGGCTCACTTCGCACTCCAGTGGCCAGTGACCCACTCTCTTCTACCCCGATGGGACCTCGTGTGGGTGTTAACCTGGCTCAACACTGCTCGTTTTGAACCTCTGCCCTTAGCGTGGTTCTCCGACTTGACGAGGAAGATGTTCTTCCTGCTGGCTCTCGCCACAGCTTCTCAAGTGAGTGAGCTCCATGCTCTCTCAGTGCCCCCGTCCTGTCTGCAGCTCCGGGCTGATGGCTCGGTTCAACTCCTCACTAGTCCTTCCTTTTTGGCCCAAAACAGGCTCCCCTCAGACGCCCTTCCGCCGATCACTCTTCGTCCATTGCGGGGCCGTGACCAGTCAAGGGAAGTGCGACAGCAGGATCCGGTCAGGGCGTTAACAATCTACCTCCGCTGGTCAAAGCCCCTACGCCGGTTACGTTCCCGCCTCTTCCTGCCCTTGGCTTCGGGCAGGGACGACATATCCACCCAGACGATCTCCGCTTGGCTGCGTGGAATCATATGATCTGCATACAAAGACTTCTCGTCAGAGGGAGTGAAGAGGCTGCGGATTCGGGCACACGAGGTCCAGGCTGTCTCCACAAGCGTAGCGTTCTTTCACCCGCTTCTACTTTAGCGACGTCTCAGCCCAGCAACATAACCTGGCCCTAGTGGGGGACATTGCTGCGGCGCAACACTCCCTCCTGGCGCTGGATGCGCTGTGGGTAACGCTTAGCTGAAACTGTCGGGAGTGTGCATCTACAGGGGGCCTAGCTAAGCAATTACACAGGGGTCGAGCTTTGGGCGGCACCCTCCTCCTCTTTGCTATTCTTCCTATCAGTAATGCCATCGGTAACGTTTTTGAAGAAATAAATGTATTTTTCTTTAAAATAATTTTTTTCGAAAAATACTTACCGATGGCATTACTCAAACTTCCCTCCCACCTTCCTTGCTTGCTGCCAGTACGCTAAGATAGACCTGGCACTAACGGACTTTCGCGAGATTGGGAAGGGAGGCAACTCAGAGGATAGGGAGGCCACTCAGGGGACTAGGTAACTGCTTGCTAGAGTTACGTCCCTGGTTGTGTAGCAACACGCAACAATTTGGGAGGCTGAAATTGATAAGATAAGTATATCTTCCTATCAGTAATGCCATCAGTAAGTATTTTTCGAAAAAAATTATTTTAAAGAAAAATATGTATTTCCTACCAGTGCTATCTTTTCCCGGTGATTAACTAATCTAAATTTAACTCCACTACAAAAATAGAATAAAAAAACTCGTGTCATGACAGTGTTGTCATCTTATCTCTTCTCATTGTCCAATGTGTCAAGGTCCTAAATCACAGACCCACAAGGACGTATGACTGATTTATTTACTGAGGTTGATGCATCTTCCATCTCTTGGTTTTGATCATGCTTGGAAATTGCAACCTGCGGTCCAATTTTGTGGACTTGACATTTAGAAACTCCAGAAATTTGATTAATTCTGCTCACCAAGCAAGAATTTGGGCTAGGTTATAAACAATACAGTTTATGTTTCTTCCAAAAGAAACGTAGCTACTTACACACACGTAAATTCCAACATAACGAATGACCATTATAACATGATTTTGGGTGTGCAGTTCTCTCATGGTGTGTTTATCGAATTCGTTTGGGAGATGAAACAACAATTTTCTGGCAGTGCATTTTTCTGCTGGTTAAATAATGACTTAAAAGGTCAGTGGGTAAAAAAATTACAAACATTACAGATAAAAAGCTACTTGTTTGTGCAAGTAGTGGATACAACTGTTTACCAAGAAAGTGCATGCAACATATTTATTTGGTACCACTTTTGGTTTTGACATGGCAGCCATTTTCTGTTTCATGATATTTTTTTTTTTTGGAGGGGGGGGGGGTGGGGTTGGGGGGGGGGGGAACTGGACACAAGTTGAATTCAGCCCGGAAGCTCAATTTTTGATGTTGAAAACGACTTACCGGTAAACTTGAATTGGGTGATCAATTTCTTGTTCTCAGACATTTTTTGTGCACCTGGTCGTGTTAAAATGGTGACTGACATGGGGGCATTACTTGTGATGAAAAAACGCTGATGAAGCAAAAATAAGTGCCCAATTTTTTTACTTAAATCACTTGTTTTGATCTTTTGCTTGACATCTAAAAATGTCCTTAAGTGACATTGGAATTAATATGTAGTGGTTGCGTTTCTCTTGGAAGATACTGCATATGCATTTGGCCTCACTGTAGCTTTGGAACTGTGGCCTTTCATTGAAGTGCAAACAGACATTTAGTTGCTTGTGACAGTTTTGTATGTAGAACTGTATAGTCAGGTGCAAGTGTTGAACAGTTTGCTATTTGTCTCCAGCAGTCGTCTGTTGATAAAGACATTTCGCCTGACCAACAGTTCTGTATGTAGATATGTGTAACGAGTTGCAAGTGTTGAAAATTTACATTTTTTTCCAGCAATCGTCCGCTGATGAAGACCTTCCGCCTGACCAACAGGGGGCGGCGACACCAGCAGCTGATGTGGTCCACAGAGGGCTTCACCTATGTCCCCAAGACTACTGTGGCAGCCAGCAACAAGGGACCTATGGACACCAAGGCAAAAATGGTCAGAGCAGGACACCTTGACATTGGCCTTAACTTGATTGTTGTAGAAACAGTCACATGGCAAATCTCTCACATATGCTAGTCTGTCTTTTAAAAAAAAAATATCCATCACTTTGAAATGTTATGTTTACACTGCGCCTTATTGTTTGTGCAGAACTCATTGCCAGCTCCAGCGCTTGTGGCTCGGCCCGTGTTTAGCCTGACACCGTCACGTTTTGAACTCAAGCCCAATGAGTCCATTGACTTCACACTGGAAGCCCTGGTCACTGAGTAAGTCTAAAAATGTCATTGAGCCTTAAGGATGAATTTCTTAATGTCGTGAGAAGTCTGCAGTGCAGGAGACCATCTGACTAATACATCCAGGTTGGTGCTAGAATAACTTGGTGTAGCTATTCTGTCACCACCCTGGAAGTATCCTGGTGGATCAGAATCTTGTTGTAGTGTCCGTGTCTGTCACCACCCAGGAACTTTCCTGGTGCATCCACTTCTTGTTGTATGTATCTGTCACTACCATGGAACTATTCTGATGGATCTATTTCTTGTTATATTGTACGTCTCAGAGCTGAATAGGTGAAAATATAACATGGTGGAGGTGGAAGCAGCTACCACTGATTTAAATTACTTTCCTGCTGCAGGTAACAATGACATGATGTAGGAGGAAGCACCCACCACTGATTTGAATTTCCTGCTGAGCACGTATGCTGCCAGTAACGATAACATGATGAAGGTGGAAGCAGCTATGAGTTGATATCACTTTCCTGCTGAGGACTCTTGCTGCCAGTGATACCTGAGTAGCTTAATTTATACCATCAGTGTTGCCAAGTTAAGCAGGCGCTGTTCTTAAATCATCATGCTGTGGGATGTGTAATGTACGCAGACTTTCAACTGGTCGCACGCACAGACTCACAAATGCAACGGGTACACACGCAAACAAAACTACCGCTCAGTCAGACGCAATCATGCAGTATAAACGCAAAACATCATTTCTTTCATTCTGTGGCAAAAATAATCCAAACTAACAAAAATACTCTTCACAAGATATACAATTCTCAAAACTAGCACACCACACTCACATTCACACACAATATAATAAAAGCCAGGTTAAGCTGTCCTCATTATCCAACCTGCTCAACGCGTTCCTGAAGCTGTCCCACTCTCCCCGAGCTGTGGACATCCTCTCGACATGCTCCTCTAGCACAGCCTCTGTTGACTTTGATGGCTTGGCACCAAGTCTCTCGTTCCCCAAGCTGTGAATGTCCTCACGACACATTCCTCCAGTGGCAGCCTCTGTTGACTTTGACGTCTCAGCATCAGGTCCCTTGCTCCACACAAGAACTCTGTACAATAAAGTTCTAATGTCATAACACTTGCTGAACACACTCATTTGTTTCTTCAAAAACGTTACCATTGGCATTACTGTTAGGAAGATACTCTTAACTTATCGATTTCAGCCTCAAAGTTTGTTGTGCATTGCTACACAACCAGGGAAATAACTCTCCCTGTCCCCTGAGTAGCCTCCCTTCCCCATGACGTGGCGCCTTCCCATCAGTCTTACGATTAGCGACTGGTGGCAATTGGGGTAGGTGGGAGGGAGCTTTGAGTAATGCCATCGGTAAGTATTTTTTGAAAAAATTTATTTGAAAGAAAAATACATTTGTTTCTTCAAAAACGTTACCGATGGCATTACTGTTAGGAAGAATAGCGAAGAGGAGGTGGGTGCCGCCCCTACTGCCTACCCCAGTGGGAACGCTTAGCCAATACCCCTGAGGCACAAACCCCCGATGATATCAGCTAAGAGTTATCTTTGGTGCCTTCGGCGCCGGGAGGGAGTGTTGCGCCGCATCGATGTCCCCCCAGTAACGCCAGGTTCATTCGTTGGTCAGAGAGATCTCGGAAGTAGAACCATGCAAAGGTAGATTCTGTCCGCCAGCCCACGGCCGCCACAATGTCCTTGACTGCGCAGTTGCGGTCGAAGGCGACGCTGGCTGCAACGGTGACCTAGGCACCTGGACTCCTCATCCGTCCCTCAGCGATCTTCTCTCCGGCCACCGTGCGATCGTCACTCTTTCCATGGGTCCTGTTCCCCCCGGCGCTTGGCAGCGCCGGTTCAGGAGGATGTTCTTAGCCTTCATCCGGTGGATTTTGCTTTTGACCTTGGGGCTTTGCCGCACCTTTCTCCGTCTAGGAGTCCCTTACCCGTGGACTCTCAGCACAGCTGTTCTCCATCCTCGGACTGTTTCACTCCGGGTGTAGAGACTCGACGGCTTTCTTCCCCCAGACGCTTGCCCACCAGCACCTCCTCTGAAGTGAAAGGCGTTGGCTTCGGTGGATGTTTCCCTTCAACCTAAGCATTTCCGATCTCTCCCGTAACCACCTGGCTTTCGAGATCTGGCGGAAACGTTCTCGGCGCAATTGCCACTTGGCACTTTCAAAGAGCCTCTCTTCTTTTCCGATACTAAGTGGCCTGAAGGAGTAGACATTCATTTCCGCCTACGTTGGTACGCGGGTCACTCTCAGGCTTTTGCGTGCCCTTTGCCTTCGCTCGATGACGCGGCAGATTTGCAGGCGAGTGGACGCCGCTTCGCCTTTGCCCAGCTCCCTCGCGGTTTTGATAAAACTGCTGTCCTGATCCGCAACTCGTTAGCCTGCTCCGGCTTCCTGGATCTCGCTACCCAGGCGATTGTACGCGCTCTTGAAGACCATTGGGATCCGCACTCTGCTGCTCCGCTTTGAGAGATACATTCTCTGGGGGTGGTGGCTAATCGGGCTTCGTACCATGCTTCTGCAAATGCGATGGCTGCCGCCATCAACTGTGATTTAATTAAACAAGATGCAGTTCTTGCTGCTTGTTCTGGGTTACCTTCAGGCACCCATCGGCGGTCCTTTGCTGTTTGGCTCCACTTGGCAAGCCGTGAAGGATGCGCATAAGGACATCTGGCCCACGGCTCACCATCTTTCTTCTTGCTTTCGTTCTTCCCGCAAGGCCTCGGGTCGCACCCTGCAGTCATTTAGACCCACCTCCCGTCCCACTGCCCATGTCCCTCTTGGTTCCTCCTGTCCTTCCCATTTTGGCCATGCCCGCACCCTCCCGGCTCCGACACACACCTGGCCTGGTCGCGGCAGGCGTCCAGGATGGGGGAGGGCCCGATGACTCTCCTCCCACCCTGCCCCCGCCAATTTCTCTGGGATCACCAGTCGGCGGGCGGCTATCCCCGATTCAGCGACGAGTGGCGGTCGCTGTTTACCGACCCATGGCTCCTTTCTACCATTTCGGAGGGTCTTCACCTCTCGTTTCTTCGCCCTCCTCCTCTTCGCTGCTCCCCGCTTTGGATCCCGTCAAGGCGACGGCTTTACAGGACGAAGTGGCTTCCTTGCTTCTCAAATCCGCCACAGAAGTTGTCCAGCGACAAGATTCTCTGGCTTTCTACAGTCGTCCCTTCGACATCCCCAAGTCGGACGGAGGTTGGCGTCCGGTGATAGACCTTTCCACTCTCAACAAATTTCTGACTGCTCCATCCTTTCGTATGGAAACGACCTGCGCCCTGCATGCCGCCATCCAACCGATGGATTTTGCTGTCAGTCTGGATCTTGCCGATGCATACCTTCATGTTCCTATACACCCTTCGGCTTGCCAATACCTTCGCTTCGCCTTCCGCGGAGTGGTGTATCAGTTCCGGGCAGTGGCCTTCGGCCTCAATCTCAGTCCCTGGGTCTTCACCAGGATTATGGATGCGGTGATTTCCCGCGCGCGGAGGTCGTCTCTCAGTCCGACCTCCCACTACCTCGACGATCTTCTTCTCCAGAATCAGGATGCGACCTGCTTGACCGCCGACAGGGACGCCCTGCTTTCCCTTCTCCATCGCCTCGGTTTTCTGGTCAACTTCGGCAAGTCGGACCTATCACCATCTCGCCATTTTCTCCACCTTGGCATGGAGTTTCAGACCGATTTGAACTTGGTGCACCTTCCCCAAGCTCGGATCGACAAGTTGGCTATTTTGGCCCCTCGGATGTATCTTGCTTCCGCGGCTCCGGTGAGAATGTGGTTACAGTTGTTGGGTCTCATGAGTGCTGCGGCGGACTTGCTTCCCCTTGGCCAGCTCAATTCAATTCGCGTCCAATTCAACTTCATCTCCTCCTTCTTTGGCGTCCGTCTTTGGCGGGATTTGGAGGTTTGCGTTCCGGTGTCACCCTTAGTTCAGCCGCATCTCCTTCGGTGGACGGATCCCGCGTGGTTGGCGTCGGGGGTTCCCCTTGCGTCCCCGCTTCCTTCCCTGTTGATCTGCACAGATGCCAGTCTTTCCGGTTGGGGCGCTCACCTGCTCCCTGACTTCAGCACAACAGAGGGTGTTTGGTCCCCGGATTTGGTGGGCAGACACATCAATTGGTTGGAGCTGAAAGCATTGTGGCTCGCCCTGATCTCTTGGGAACCACGCGTGACCAACCAGGCAGTCTTGGTTCTCTCTGACAACACGACGGTTGTCTCCTATATTCAGAAGCAGGGCGGGACCCGTTCTCCCTCCCTTTGCATTCTTCTGTTCCATATTCTGGTGTGGTGCCGGGATCGGGGCATTTTGCTACGGGCACGTCACATTCCGGGACGGCTGAATGTGCTGGCAGATTACTTATCTTGTCACGGCCAGCTTCTCCATACCGAGTGGGTCCTTCGCCCCGACCTTTTTCGGATGATTTGCCGGCACTGGGAGACACCCATGATCGACCTGTTTGCGACGAGGTGGAACGCACAACTTCCCCTCTTTGTCTCCCCTGTTCCAGATCCCCTTGCGTGGGCGGTGGATGCTGTCTCTATCTCCTGGGAGGGTCTCGGCCTATGCGTACCCTCCGTCTGTCCTGGTACCCAAGATTCTTCTCAAGCTCAGAGGCTGCCACGCAGTCCTGTTTCTGGTGGCACCGTTCTCTTGGAACAAGAGCTGGCCACAGATCTCCTGAGTCTCGCCACGGACCCCCCGCTACGGCTTCCAACGCCGACCATGATGCTGAAACAACCCCGGCAGGATCTTTTTCACCCTTGCCCAGAGAGCCTCCTCTTACACGCTTGGCAATTGTGCGGCGTGCCCTCACCCCTCGAGGTTTCTTGGATGCAGCAGTGGTGGCTATCACTTCAGCTCGACGGCTTTCCACCAGGAAAGTCTATGAGGGTAAATGGCAGGTTTTACTGTCATGGTGTGGGCCGCAACACCTTTCCACCACAACTTTGACTATGCCCCAGCTCGCCGATCACTACTCCCACGTTGGGACCTTGCGTGGGTGTTAACATGGCTTAACTCTGCTCGTTTTGAACCGCTGCACTTGGCTCGGTTCTTAGACTTGACAAGGAAGACCTGCTTCCTGCTGGCCCTAGTCACAGCTTCTCGCGTGAGTGAGCTCCATGCTCTCTCTGTACTTCCGTCTTGCCTACAGCTCCGGGCTGACGGCTCGGTTCAATTACTCAATAACCCTTCCTTTTTGGCTAAAAATCGGCTACCCTCAGCTGCCCCTCAACCGATCACTATTCGTCCTCTTTGTCCTTGTTGAAGGCTGTCAGGCAGGTGATCAGTTTAGCCTGTTTATAACTTATTATTACCGTGGATAAAAAGTTAAAATCATAAATATGTATTTATGTATGTATGAATGGGCTGGGACGGGAGGCTACTCTCGGCCCTAGTTAGGGTTCCCCGAGTGCCTCCCGGGTTGTGTAGGAACACAACAAGTTCTTAGGCTAAAATTGGGTAAGTAGTTGACACTTCCAGACAGTAATGTCATCGGTAATGTTTTTGAAGAAACAATCGCATACTTCATGTCGGCGTACTCTGAATGGATTACCGTTTTCATTTGGCCCACCAAACCGGCTTTAGCAGGACTCAGGTATGTTGATTTGAAGATTTTAGCATGGGATATGCCAGTTAAGACATCTGTTGACAGCACTGACTTTGAACTTTCCAGCAGCTTTTCTTTTTGAACAGTGATGTAATAAAAAGTATGATAAACTAACGGAAGGCTGCATCTAATCCATCGCCTAGTGATACTTTGAGCGAGTGCATGAAAAACATCCATGCAGATTACCCCAGCATGTTTGGTGTCCAAAGATAGTACAATTTCTCCTTTACAAGACGACTTATGTTCAAGTAATTGCTCACAACTGCAGGTTAATTAATTCCGGTTTAAAGACAACATCTGTAATTCACAGCTTATTCACCGATGTATGCAGCAAAGGCTAAGAGAAAATCGGGGTAAAGCACAGTAGTACTGTGAACAAAGACAGCTGCTGCGTTATTCGTATCCCCAGCTGAAGCGAGACCGCACAGTGGGTGCCTTATCAGTGATGGTATTTAGTGCGCAGATAGTAAGGGGAAGGAGGCTGCCTCGCTATCGCAGTGCTCTTGTGAAGCCGATCTGCCCACCAGCACAGCTGAAAACTAAAGAGCATAGACTAAACTGCCATGTCAGCTAAGGATTACCTATGGCGCCAAAGGCACCGGGAGGGAGTGTTGCGCCGCGGCGATGTCCCCCATCAGGGCTAGGTTCTCCCGCTGGCCCGAGAGATCCCTGAGGTAGAACCAGGCGAAGGTGGATTCCACTCGCCAGCCCACGGCCGCCACAATGTCTTTGACGGCGCAGTTGCGGTCGAAGGCGACACTTGCGGCCATGGCTCTAACCTCGAGCACCATGATCTTCAGCTGCTTACCACCGTCAGGAGAGTGGTCCTGGTAAGTGAAGCATATAACCCAGCGGAGCCAGGAAGATATCGTCTGGGCCGAGATGTCATTTCTACCTGGGGACAAAGGCAGAAAGAGGCGTGAGCGTCCTCTGTGGCGCAGGTACAACCGTAAGGCCCTCACCGGGTCCTGCTCGGGTCAGGTTTATCTCCCTCAGCGGCCGAATGGTGCACCTGGGGTGCTGCCAATGGGGATCGGGTCTTGGCCAGGAAGGCTGGGTCGGTCAGCAGCTGCACAGAGCCATCCATTCTGAACTGCAGGCAGGTGGGGCGTGCTGAGAGCACGTGCAGTTCACTTACCCAGGAAGCCGTGTCGAGGGCCAGGAGGAAACAGGTCTTCCGTGTCACGTTGGCCAACCGTGCCAAGGGGAGCAGTTTGGAGCGGTACGAGTTGAGCCACGTCAGCACCCAGGGTAGGTCCCATCGCGGAATCAGCAAGCGGGGGGCAGGCCGCTGGAGCCCGAAGTGGGCCATAAGATCGGCGAGGTCTTTGCAAGCGCCGGGGTCTGGGCGGCCCAAGTGGCGGTACGTGTCAGCGATCATGGCGAGGTAGCCCCTGATGGTGATCGGCGCCAAGTGCTGCTCGGCAAAGAGCCAGAGGAAGAACTCGGCCAGCTGTGGGACAGTCAGATCCATGGGGGAGGGGCGCCGGTCATCACACCAGGACCACAGGACTCGCCACTTTCCCTCATAGACTCGTCAGGTCGAAGGTCTGGGTGCTGCAGCGATAGCTTCCACCGCTGCATTTGAGAAGCCTCTAGCGGCAAGGGCGCGCCGCACAATCTCCAGGTGTGGAGACCGAAGTGGGTCATAAGGTCGGTGAGGTCTTTGCAAGCGCCCGGGTCAGGGCGGCCCAAGTGGCGGTACATGTCAGCGATCATGGTGAGGTAGCCCCTGATGGTGATCAGCACCAAGTGCTGCTCGGCGAAGAGCCAGAGGAAGAACTCGGCCAGCTGTGGGACAGTCAGATCCGTGGGAGAGAGGCGCCGGTCATCACACCAGGACCACAGGACTCTCCACTTTCCCTCATAGACTCGTCAGGTCGAAGGTATGCGGGCTGCAGCGATAGCTTCCACCGCTGCACTTGAGAAGCCTCTAGTAGCAAGGGCGCGCCGCACAATCTCCAGGCGTGGAGGAGGAGTCACTTGGGGCACAGATGCTACAGCACCTGTCGCGGTTGCTTGAGCATCGTGCGCGGGGTGGGGAGCCGCAGGGGGGAGGGGGGGGGGCCCGTTGCAAGGTTCAGGAGGTCAGTGGTCCAAGACTTGGTCCAGTAGAACGGAGCCACCAGTAACAGGATCGCGTTGCAACTCTTGAGCTTGAGCAGGACCTTGGGGACGAGCACCGGGGGTGGATAAACATACGCGATGGGTCCCTCCCAGTTTATGGAGAGCGCGTCAACTGCCCAGGCAAGGGGGTCCGGAATGGGGGAGACAAAGAGGGGCAGCTGGCAATTCCACCTCGTCGCAAAGAGGTCGATCATAGTAGTCTCCCATTCTGCGCAGATCATCCAAAAGATGTCCGGGCGGAGCGCCCACTTGGTGTGGAGAAGCTGGCCGTGCCGCGAGCAGGAGTCAGCTAGGACATTCAGGTGGCCTGGGATGTGTCTCGCTCGGAGAGAGATGCCGAGATCTTTGCACCACCAGAGGACCTGGTAGAGGAGGATGCAGAGGGAGGGGGAGCGCATCCCACACTGCTTCTGGATGTAGGAGACCATGGTGGAGTTGTCGGAGAGGACGAAGAGCTCTTGTTGTCTGAGGCATGGCTCCCACGCGATGAGGGCTCGCCAAACCACTTCCAACTCTAACCAGTTGATGTGCATGTCCGCAAGGTCCGGAGGCCAGCGACCGGCTGCTGTGGAGAACATCGGAAGCAGGTGTGCGCCCCAGCCGGCGAGGCTCGCGTCAATGCAAAGAGACAACTTGGGGGGGGGGTGGGGGTGGCGAGGCGAGGGGTACTCCTGTCGTGAGCCACACGGGATTTGCCCAGCGGAGGAGGTGTGGATGGAGCATCAGAAGAACTGGTACCCGAGTCTCGAGGTCACCAGTGGAGGGTCGCCAGTGGAGAAGCAGGTTCAGCTGAAGCGGGCGGAAGTAGAGACGGCTGAGGGGAAGGAGGTCCGCTGTCACGCTCATCAGGCCCAGGAGCTGTAGCCACACCCTGGCGGAGACCGCGTCCTCTTGAGACACCTGCCGGGCTAGGTTCGCCAACTTCTGTATCCGAGGCTCCGGGAGTCTCACCTCGTTGAGGTCGGTCTGAAATTCTATGCCCAGGTGCATAAAGCCACGGGAAGGCGCGAGGTCCGACTTGCCCACGTTGACCAGGAAGCCGAACTGGTCGAGTAGATCCAGTAGAGCATCTCGGTCCTTCTCCAAGGTGACCTCTGACTGGTTCTGCAAGAATAGATTGTCGAGGTAGTTCGAGGTGGGGCTCGAGGATGTCTGTCTGGCCCTGGCGACGACAGCATCCATGATGTGAGTGAACACCCAGGGGCTGACGTTGAGGCTGAAGGGCAGCGCCCAGAACTGGTAGACCACGCCGCCAAAAGCGAAGCGGAGGTAGCGGCGAGAGGCGGGGTGCATGGGGACGTGCAGGTATGCGTCCGATAAGTCTAGGCTGATGGTGAAGTCCATGGGCTGAACTGCGGAGCACAGGGTTCTGGCCCTCTCTATGCGGAAGGTCGGCACAGCGATGTACTTGTTCAGAGCCGAGAGGTCGATGACAGGGCGCCACTTGCCGCTGGGCTTGGGGACCACGAAGAGGCGGCTGTAGAAGGCTTGGGAATCGTGACGCGATATCACCTCTGTGGCGGCCATCTGCAGCAGGGCGGCGACCTCGCCGCGGAGGGCCTCGGCTCTGAGCTGATCTGTTGGGACCGCTGTCCACAGGGGGAGCACCACAAAAGGGGAGGAGCGCGAAAAGAGATCAGGAGGCCCTCGGAGATGGTGGAGAGGACCCAGGGGTCGTCTGGTAGCAGCGAGCACCAGGCGTCACTGCAGAGCGCGAGCCTCCCGCCGACAGGAGACCCCGGAGCGGTCAGCAGGGGCCGGGGAGGGAGGCAGTCAGGGGACCCTGCCCCACCCGGGGTGTTGGGCAGGCTTGGGCGAGGCGGGGGCGGGAACCGGGGCGGAGCAGGGGTGGCCAAAGGCCGGGGCACGCGGGCGTGGCTGGCTGTGTCCGGAGAAAGGGCGAGCAGAGTGTATGACGGTCCGCAGGGCGTGGCCCACAGCCTTGCGAGCTGCTTGAAAGCGGGCGGGGGTGGCGTGGCTGGGCCAGAAGTCTTTATTTCAGTCCTTCACTGTCTGCCAAGTAGGGCCAAAGAGGAGCGCGCCGCCAAGCGGGGCCTGTTGGAGCTGCTTCTTTATCTCGGAGGGGAGGCCGTGACAGGTGTGCAGAAGCACGTCCCGACTCATCAGGTCTCAGTTAGAGGTGGCGGCCATGGCGGTGACAGAAATGTGGTATGCCGTGCGGTTGGCAGAAACCACCAAGGCAAGGATGTCCCCTAACAGCAGCGAGATCGATGGGTGCCAAGCGTCCTCGATGCGCCAGACAACAGCTTGCGTGATCAGGTCCAGGAAATCCCACACAGGCCAGGGCATTGCATATGAGGGTCGCCGTCCTGTCCAAACTGGGGGGAAGGTATCGCTGTGAAGTTCTCAAGCCGCCCGCTTGTGACTGCGCCGGGATATCCACCACTGGTAGGGGGCAGGCGAAGGACTGAGAGTGACCAGCGTACCAGCTTTGGCGGAAGGCAATGTCCAAATCCGTGGGCCATCTGCAGTCGGAGAAAAAGCCTGTGTCGCCCAAGGAGCCCTGTCGCAGGTGCGTGGAAAATGCCTCGCCAGGGTTCTGGAAACCAGGGGGCTGGGGGAGAGACTTGAAGCGATTGGTTCGCCAGTCGGCATCCACAAAGGCCAAGGCCTTCCTCTTGGCCGGGGGGGTGGGGGGGGGGGACGGCGGGCAGTCCTCTGGGGGAAGACAAACAGCGATCAGGCGTGCAGCCTTGTCCAGGGACCATAGAGTCTCCATCCTAGGGCCCAGGGGGGCAGCTGGCGATGAGGGCCATCTGGAGAGAGCGAGCGTCAAGAGGCAGGGGGACTGTCATTCCCAAAGAGAGCCGAGACCGAGTCCTCCAGTAACAGGCTGAGGGCGTCATCATCGTCAGAGCGCACTGGCGGGCAACAGGGGGATCAGGGGCTGGAGAAGGCAGGTGCCAGGTCCAGGGGATAGGACCTTACGAACGGCCGGGAGGGAGCCGGGTGGGCGGAGGCCTCGCTAGTGTCGCCACGCTGTCCGGAAGTCGAGCGGGGAAGGGGGGGGGGACCGTCTCACCAGCAAGCTGCGCCAAGCGGGAGGAACTGAGACAGCCGGCGAGGAGTCCCGTGAAGTTGTATGTTACGAGGCCACGCTCCGACGCGAAGACTGGCGGTCACAAGGGGAGCAACTGCGTCAGCGGGAACGAGGTTGGCGAGTGCGGGAGGGCGAGCACCGACGAGGGGAGGGCTGTCGCATCAGAGGGGGCGAACGTCTGGGACGAGAGACACACCGGGGTGAGCAAGGACCCGGTCCCGGCTTCGAGGAGGGCGCATTGGTCAGCCGAGCGACGGGGGTAGTATCCGGGTGGGAAACATGTCGGCGGCCATCCAGATCCTGAGAAGCTGTCTGTGGGCAGGGAGGCCGGCCCCGCAGGTGCGGGCGTGGTCTCGTAACAGGGGTAGCCCAGAACCCATATCGTCATCCCTCCTAGTAGCCACGTCTGATCCCGAGAGAGCTCGGGCCGGGAGGCGGGGTGAGCAAGCTCGCAGTGGGTCAGGCTCGGGGGAGCGCCAGGGGACCTTGTCACTGACCCTGGAACAAGATAAACGCTCTCGGTGCTGGCCTGGTTCCGAGGGGTAGGAGGGCCGAGATCCAGTAGCCACGTCTGAGCCCGAGAGAACTCGGCCCGAGTGGCGGGGCGAGCAATCTCGCTCTGGGCCAGGCTTGGGTGCAGCAGTCGCTTCCGTGGGTTTGTCGGGCCGAGATCTAGTAGCCACGTCTGAGCCCGAGAGAACTCGGGCCGAGAGGCAGGGCGAGCAAACTCGCTGAGGGCCAGTCTCGGAGTAGTGGGAGCACAAATCGGCCAGTGTCCTGGGAGCTGACGCATGCGTCGGGGCCCGGGTAGTCAATACCGCAACTTCAGAGCGGGTGCGCCTCGTCCCCTCTGCGGTGGCGGCACGGGGTGCGGTAGCGGGTGGTAGGTCTTGGGCAGGCGCAGGACATTCGCGTCGATAGCACCCCCATAGCTGAGACCATTGTTCCTCCACCGAGGAGGCACAGGTGTGACTGGAGGCACAGCCAGAACAGGGCAGGCATACAGCACATACCGCATGCGTGTCGCTCGGCCATTGGAAGTCCCCATAGCGCGTGCAGGTTCGCACCTGGTAACTGCAACACATAGGTAAGTTGAGAGGTGAGCGTGGGTCCCCGAGGCCATGCAAAAACAAGTGCACGCGTGAATGAAGGCGAACTCCATATCAGTAGCAATTCCACGGACAGTGCTGCTGCCCGGCGCACCGAGCGCCAGTCGAGGGCAACAACCGAGGCCTTACCTTGCTATGGCGGGGAGGCCGGCGAGGAACCTGTGATGAAGGCCGAAGGGACCAACCGTGCGCAGCGGAGCATGCAACAGCAGCTCCTCTCTCTCCTCCCAGCCAACAGAGGTACCACAAAATCCAACGGAAGCACCACGATAATCCAAGGGAAGCACCCGCGCACACACGTAAGTCTTACCCAAAATGAAGGTAATCCAAGGCAGGCACGTAAGTCTTTCCAAAGAACGAAGGTAATCCAAAGCAGGCACGGAACACAACGGTAAAGTCCAATCCGAGGTACAACTTGTTACACCGTACACAGCTGAAACGGGCAGTAAGCAGAGCTCACAACCGTTCCCAGTAAACTAAGTGAACAGACTGGCGTGACACCATTGGGCATGTGACTGGATAGGGAGGGATGGGAGGCTACTCAGGGTACCGGGTTATGGCACCCTTGGGTCACCTCCCTTGTCTTGTAGGTACACAACAGAATTTTGGGCTGAAATTGGGTGAGCTAAGTGTACGTTTCCTATCAGTAATATCATCAGTAATGTTTTTGAGGAACAAAGACTATAACATGACACACGCACCATACACTGATTTGTACCTAGGAAAAGATTATACTTAACACACCCACATACTACCTTTGAAAACCTAGGCATACACATATCACATTCCTTAGTTATCCATCCCGGTAAATAACTATATAGAAAAATCCCCGGTTATCTCAGCCAGTTCTAAACCGCCATAACTGAACCAAATCAACGCTACACACCGAACTAAATCTTACTAACACATACTACATTTAACTCACTAACTGTTGATAATACATATAAAAAAATGTACCTGAAATCTCATTTTCACCGTCTTGCAGTACGGCTAGTGTATCTGACATACGTCCGTCCTCTATGACAGAATAGCCCGTACTAACTACTCTTGAGCTCTGTTAGACTTAGCTGTGCCATTAAAACTCCGTGCAAATCGTTGACCTCGCGATCGCACGGAACCTCGTGCATACATGGGATATTTGTTAAAAAAATACCGCTGACATGACAGCACAACGCAGAAACCCTGTGTGAACTTTATGCGTGGGCATAGAGCTTCATCACAGGATGCAAGGTTGGAATGGGTAGATAAAAGCTGTTAGGTTGGAATGGGTACATAAATGATTTTTGGTTGGAGTGAGTACATAAATTATAATAGGTTGTAATGGGTACATAAATGATGTTAATTTTGAATGGATACATAAATAATGTGAGGTTGGAATGTTTATAACAGTAATAATAATGTTGATGGAGATAATAATGATGTTAGATTGGAATGGTAGAGTAACGATTTTAGGATGGAATGGGTAGATTAGTGATGTTAGGTTGGCATGGGTAAATAAATGATGTTCGGTTGGAATGGGTAGATTAACAATGTTGGAATGCCTTGGCTTGACTTCGAGAACGAAGATTTTATAGGAGTTGCCCACGACGTCTGCAGGCTTGTTCGTGGCTGCGGAGGCCAATCCGAGACAGGCAGGTTCGACCGCAGTGGCTGCAGGGGAAGGTCTGGCCAGGGTTCTGAGCTGCGGCATCTCTGTTTTTTCTCCTGAGCCGCTTGTCCTTAAGGCTAGCTCTGCGAGAGTCCTCAAAGGAGACAGCTGCCTTGTAAATGGTGGAGCGCCAGGTGTCACGGTCCGCAGCAAGCGAAGACCACTGGTGGTGGTCGATTTGGCAGGCACTAAGTGACTTCTTGAGACAGTCTTTGTATCTCTTCTTTGGTGCCCCTCTGTCACGGTGTCCAGTAGCAAGCTCGCCGAACAGGGTGATCTTTGGTAGGCGATGATCCTCCATCCTGGAGACATGCCCCGCCCAGCGGAGCTGTGTCCGCAGCAGCAAAGCCTCGATGCTCACAGTTTCAGCCTGTTCAAGGACCTCGACGTTGGTGACATAGTCACTCCAGTGAATGCCCAGGATGGTACGCAGGCAGCGCTGGTGGAAGCGTTCGAGGAGTCGTAGTTGGCTGCGGTAGAGGGCCCAGGACTCGGAACCATACAGCAGGGTGGTGAGGACCACAGCTCTGTACACGCTGATCTTGGTGCCTGTTTTCAGCTGTTGATTGTGCCACACCCGCTTGAAAAGTCGCCCGAAAGCACTGTTCGCTTTTGCCAGCCTGCTGTCAAGCTCCTTGTCCAGCTTGGCGTCCGACGTGATAATGCAGCCAAGGTAAGTAAACTGGTGCACTGACTTTAGTTCAGACTCGCCAATGGTGATGTGAGGAGGGCGATACACTGTCTTGGGTGCCGGCTGATGGAGGACCTCTGTCTTTTTCAGACTGACCTCGAGTCCAAAGAGCTGGGCAGCATCTGCGAAGCAAGACGTGATGCGCTGCAGGGCTCTCTCTGTGTGTGCAACGAGGGCAGCATCATCAGCAAAAAGCAGCTCACGAATCAGTTGGTCTAGGGTTTTCGTGTGGGCCTGCAGTCGTCTGAGGTTGAACAGGCTGCCATCGAGACGATACCTGATGTACACTGCATCGTCATCATCGAGGTCCACTGTGGCCTGCTTCAACATCATGCTAAAAAAGATGGTGAAGAGGGTCGGTGCCAGCACGCAGCCCTGCTTTACGCCGTTGAGAATAGGGAATGGTTCTGAGAGGTCATTGTTGAGTCTGACCTGGCCTTGCTGGTCCTCGTGTAGCTGGACAATCATGTTGAGGAACTTTGGGGGACAGCCAAGTCGCTCCAGGATCTGCCACATACCTTGCCTGCTCACAGTGTCGAACGCTTTTGTTAGGTCGACAAATGTTACGTACAGCCCTTTGTTCTGCTCGCGGCACTTCTCCTGTAGCTGTCTCAGCACAAAGACCATATCGATGGTGCTCCTGTTTGCTCTGAAGCCACACTGGCCCTCTGGGAGTTGGTCTTCAGCGATGGCAGGTACCAGCCGATTCAGGAGCAGCCTTGCAAGGATTTTCCCAGCAATGGACAGCAGGGTAATTCCCCGATAGTTGGAACAGTCAGACTTCTCGCCTTTGTTCTTGTACAGGGTGATAACGACTGCGTCACGGAGATCTTTTGGTAGTGTTCCTTCCTCCCAGCAGCAGAGAAAGAGGTCATGGAGCTTGTTGTGCAGTGCTGTGCCTCCATGTTTCCAGATCTCTGGCGGTATTCCATCAATGCCTGCTGCTTTGCCACTCTTGAGCTGGTGGATGGCTGTGAGGGTCTCTTCAGCGGTGGGCGGTTCATCCAATTCAACCTTTACTGGGAGGTGTGGGATTTGTAGGATGACTGCTTCTTGAACAGTGCGCTCAGCGCTGAAGAGGCTCTGAAAGTATTCCGACCAGCGGTTCAAGATGGAGGTATTATCTGTGAGGAGTGCCTGGCCATTCGCGCTTCGCAGGGGACTTTGTACCAGGTGCCTGGGGCCATACACGCTTCAGTGCGTAGAGCTGTGTCACATTGTGACTTACACTCGGTCCCGCCTCTCGTTAGGCATCATGGACACTCCCATCTCTCCGTCAGAACACTCTCTCTCCTTCCAGTCGCCTCAATCACCTCAGTTTAGCACATACCGCACCCTACCCAAGCTGACGTCGAAGTATTCACGTTGTGTCGTGAGTCATGTCTAAAGCGTGCGCAGTGTGGTGTGCGCTAGATTTATTTAGTAGCGCATATCCGATTATTATTATCTTGTAGCCAAGCTGGTCTCTGTGCAAGTCTGGTCCACTCATTCTGGAGATCTCTGAGCTTGCGCTGGAGACTGCTGCAGACGAGGCGGAAGGCAGACTTCTTCACAGGGCAGGAAGGCTGGGCTAGGTGGGCCTGATGGGCGGCTCTTTTTTTTGCTAGGTGTTCCTGGATCTCTACATCGTTTTCGTCAAACCAGTCTTTGTTCTTCTTTCTGGCGAAACCCAAGACTTCTGCAGAGGATTTTGCAATAGCAGTTTTCAGTTGTTCCCAAAGTGTTTCAGGGGAGGAGTCTACTGGGTCCGCTGTGTCTTTGAGCCTGCGCTGTAAATCTGTCTGAAAGGCAGCTTTCACATCGTCACGCTGAAGGCTGGCAACATCAAGCTTTTTCTTGGGGGGCCCCCATTTCTTGGGTTTTGGCTTGAAGTGGAGCCTGAGTTTGCAGCGGACAAGGCGGTGGTCAGTGTGGCACTCTGCGCTGGGCATCACTCTGGTGAGGAGGACGTCACTGCGGTCCCTCTGACGCACTAGGACATAGTCGATAAGGTGCCAGTGCTTGGAGCGAGGATGCATCCAGGTGGTCTTTCGACTGTCCTTTTGCTGAAAAGTAGTGTTGGTGATGACCAGTTGCTGCTCCGCACAGAACTCCAACAGTAGGCGGCCATTGTCATTGCAGTTCCCCACGCCATGCTTGCCGAGGACTCCTTTCCAGGCTTCAGAGTCCTGGCCCACTGAAGGACTGCAGGGGTACTCTGTAGGAGGCTGCGCAGGTCAGTGTAAAACTTGTCCTTTTCAGCAGGCTCTGCCAGGAGGGTTGGGGAGTACACACTGAGAAGGGTGACGTGCTGCTGGTGTCTCAGTGGGAGGCGCATGGACATGATGCGGTCTGAGTGGCCCGTTGGTAGGTTTTCCAGCTTAGTCGCAATGGATGTCTTGACCATGAAACCCACGCCTGAAAGCTGTCTTTCTGATGCAGGCCTGCCTGACCAGTAGAGGGTGTACCCAGCACCAAGTTCTTGGAGGCTGCCTTCGTCCGGAAGGCGTACTTCGCTGAGCGCGGCGATGTCGATGTTTAACCTCCGCAATTCATGGGCAATGAGGGCGGAGCGACGTTCAGGGCGTCCGCTGTCTGCTTTGTCGAGCATGGTTCGGACGTTCCAGCATGCTACGTTGAGTCCGGTCGTGGTCGTCATGAGAGTGGATCCGTTATTCTTTCTTGTTTTTTGACCGCAGGAGAAGATGCCCGTTGACCGCGGCTAGCCAACTGGGGTTGCGAGGGGACGAGCTTTGGTTAGGCCACCTTTTCTAGGCCCCTCTCCGTGTGGAGCAAGCAGTGCTGTCCCTAGAGAAGGCTGCTTGGTCGTTCAGGGTGTGCCGAGTGATGTTGTCATCCCCAGGTCAACATCAAGCGACCAATATCCTGAACCGCCTGCATGCAGGTTTGAGACTGCGGCTTCCAGTGACATCTTTCACCTGCCTTTTCGCCCCTCGCCCGTCGCTACAGGACTTGGAATGGTCAGTGTCATGGTCCGTGGACGTTTCCTAAAGCCTGCGCGGTGGAGCTTTTTGGTGGAGTGCAGTGTGCGCAGTACTGGCCCCACCCTTTAAACCCTTGGTTCATCTGCCATGGCCTAGCAAGCTGGGACGATGGCATCGAGGTCCTCGGGTCGTAGGTTTTATATCAGACTGTCCTTGTCCTAGTCTCTGGCTCAAAAGCCTTCCCCGGAGACATGGGGGCTTTGATGTCAGGGGTTTCCTCCCTTAGCCTTTCCGCAGCCAAGCGGCCAGGCCTGCAAGGCAGCAGGCGACTCGTGGAGGGCGGGGTCGTCTATGTCCCGTGCAGATGTGAACATCTGCCCACTGCACAATGTTGGAATGGATAGATAAATAATGTTAGGTTGAAATGGGTAGAAAAATGATGTTAGGTTGGAATGGGTACATACATGATGTTAGGTTGTAATGGGTACATACATGATGCTAGGTTGGAATGGGTACATAAATTGTGTTAGACTGGAGTGGGTAGATAAATGTTGTTAGGTTGGTACATAAACAATTCAAGATTAGGTTCGAATGGGTACATACATGATGTTAGGTTCGAATGGGGTGCATACATTATGTTAGGTTGGAATGGATACTTAACTGACATTAGGTGGGAATGAATACATATGTGATGCTAGGTGGAAATGGGTACATAAATGATGTTAGGTTGTAATGTGTTAAATGGAAATGATGTAGGTTTGAAGGGTTGTGTAAATGCTGCCCAGAAAAACTACAAAATGGTCTTGTTATAGTGAACCTATCCAGTGGACAGACGTGGTGTACATGTTACTGTTTCAGGCCACAGACCGTGAGAGAGCGACTGCAGTGTCATGCCATTCTGGGACGCACCGGGGGCAAGGAACTCATCATGAAATTAGACATCACATCTGAGTTCATCAACCCGTTGCTTGAGTTCTCAACCAAAAGTCTTTTCTTCCGCGTTGACAAGGTAGGTGTGCGATTCAATGCTCAGCCTCTTATCTCCGAATTCCCTTATGTATGCAGTTCCCAGAACTGTTGAAAGTGTGTTTGTGATGGTACTGTTGACAGTGTGTGTGGTGGTAGTGTTGAAAGTGTCTTTGTGATGGTACTGTTAACAGTGTGTGTGATGGTACTGTTGAAAGTGTGTGTGTGGTGGTACTGTTGAAAGTGTGTTTGTGATGGTACTGTTAACGGTGTGTGTGATGGCACTGTTGAAAATGTATTTATTTCTTCAAAATCATTACCAATGGCATTACTAATAGGAAGGGACACTTAGCTTACCAATTTATTTCTTCAAAAACGTTACTGATGGTATTACTGAGAGGAAGATATACTTAGCCTGACAATTTCAGCCTCCAAAAATTGTTGTGTGTTGCTACACAACCAGAGACGTAACTCTTGCAAGCAGTTACCTAATCCCCAGAGTGGCCTCCCTATCCTCCGAGTAACCTCCCTTCCAAATCTCACGAGAGGCCGTTATTACCAGTTCTATACTTAGCTTCCATTTTGTTTAGATCCTTCTTTATCAGTCTCCCCCGTTATCACCACCAGCTCTGCCGCTATCAGTGTTTCTTCTCGACGCTCACGGTCCATTCCATCACAGCAATCCTGATCTTCTGTGCTGGGACCCTTGCAGCTCATTGCCACTCAAGCGCGGGTGTCGGACACCGTCCCTCCCGCCG
The DNA here is from genome assembly GCA_036245525.1 of Semisulcospira habei. Lineage (NCBI taxonomy): Eukaryota > Metazoa > Mollusca > Gastropoda > Semisulcospiridae > Semisulcospira > Semisulcospira habei. Next base: position 161,436,237 of record BTPG01000002.1, read on the forward strand.
TGGGTGATTTTACACCAGGTGAGAATTTACGCCCCTGCTCCCATGAGCGTATTTCGCAGCCAGCCCCTCAGACCCAGCCTTCTAAGACGGGTCTCCAACGGAGGCAACCCCATCATTTTGGGGGGAGGAGACATCGACCATCGGCACTCCCTGGCGCGTGCCCTCTCCACCCAGACGTGCCTTTGCCTAATTGCACTTTTCCGCCGCAACTTCAACAATTATAGTCACATCATGACTTGTTGCTCGGCGCTTCGGCTCAACCACTGTCTCCTCGTGCCCTGGCTAAAAGCCAGTCACCGCGCACTCGTGCCACACTTGGCACATCCTCTCGGCGTGTTTCTCACCCCTCCCGTCGGTTTTATTCTCCTTCGTTGTCTCCCTATTGCAGACATTTCCCTTCGGGATCCTACACCTCCGTCCATCCCCTGTCGCCATGATGCCTGCGCTTCTCCTGCCTCCCATCGCTCGCGACACTCCTCTCGACGACGGGTGGATGGCCTTCGCTCCGAACGGCCTTCTCCGTACTGTGGCCGCATCCTTCATCGTGCTCCAGAGAAGGGACAGTCCCGGTCCCGTTCCCGTTCTCCTGCTCGTCGCGGCGCTCGCCGCCCGCTTTTACATGAGAGGCGTCAGAATCTGCCCTCTTCCTTGCGGCATCGTTCTTCTTCTTCTTCTTCAAATGACAGTAGGAGTTCTCGGCGACCTGGGCTCCTGGACTCCTCCTCCGTCCCTTGGCGGTTTTTCCCCGGACACCATGCGATCGTCACTCTTTCCAAGGGTCCTGTTCCCCCCGGCGCTTGGCAGCGCCGGTTCAGGAGGATGTTCTTAGCCTTCATCCGGTGGATTCTGCTTTCGACCTTGGGGCTTTGCCGCACCTTTCTCCGTCCAGGAGTCCCTTACCCACGGACTCTCAGCACAGTTGTTCTCCATCCTCGGACTTTTTCACTCCGGGTGTCGAGACTCGACGGTCCTTGGACGAGGCCTCAGGTCTCATTCTCCGATTTCTTCCCCCAGACGCTTGCCCCCCTGCACCTCCTCTGAAGCGGAAGACGTTGGCTTCGGTGGATGTTTCCCTTCAACCTAAGCGTTTCAGATCTCTCCCGCAACCACCTGGCTTTCGAGATCTGGCGGAGGCGTTCTCGGCACAGTTGCCTCTTGGCAACTTTAAAGAGCCTCTCTTCTTTCCGATACAAAGTGGCATGAAGGCGTAGACATTCGCTTCCGCCAACGTTGGTGCGCGGGTCACTCTCAGGCTTTTGTGTGCCCTTTGCCTTTTCACAATGACGTGGCGGATTTGCAGGCGGGTGGACGCCGCTCGCGGTTTTGATAAAACTGCTGTCCTGATCCGCAACACGCTGGCCTGCTCCGGCTTCCTGGATCTCACTACCCAGGCGATTGTACGTGTGCTTGAGGACCATTGGGATCCGCACTCTAACGCTCCGCTGCGAGAGATACATTCTCTGGCGGTGGTAGCTAATCAGGCTTCGTACCATGCTTCTGCAAATGCGATGGCTGCTGCCATCAACTGTGATTTAATTCGACGGGATACAGTTCTTGCTGCTCGTTCTGAGTTACCTTCGACAGTCAAGGCTCAGCTCCACCAGGCGCCCATCGGCGGTAAATTGCTGTTTGGCTCCACTTGGCAAGCCGTGAAGGATGCGCATAAGGACATCTGGCCCATAGCTCACCAAATTTCTTCTCGCTTTTGTTCGTTCCGCAAGGCCTCAGGTCGCGCCCTCCGGTCCTTTAGACCCACCTCCCGTCCCGCTGCCCATGTCCCTCTTGGTTCCTCCTGTCCTTCCCATTTTGGGCATGCCCGCACTCTCCCGGCTCCGCCACACACCTGGCCTGGTCGCGGCAGGCGTCCAGGATGGGGGAGGACCTGATGACTCTCCTCCCACCCTGCCCCCGCCAATTTCTCTTGGGTCACCAGTCGGCGGGCGGCTATCCTGATTACACGACGAGTGGCGATCGCTGTTTCCCAACGACCCTTGGCTCCTTTCTACCATTTCGGAGGGTCTTCACCTATCATTTCTTCAACCTCCTCCTCTTCGCCGCTCCCCGCTTTGGATTCGGGTTCCGAATGATCCCGTCAAGGCGACGGCTTTACAGGACGAAGTGATTTCCTTGCTTCTCAAATCCGACACGGAGGTCATCTGGCGACAAGATTCTCCGGCTTTCTACAGTCGTCTCTTCGTTGTCCCCAAGTCGGACGGAGGTTGGCGTCCGGTGATAGACCTTTCCGCTCTCAACAAATTTCTGACTGCTCCTTCCTTTCGCATGGAAACGACCCACGCCCTGCGGGCTGCCGTCCAACTGATGGATTTTGCTGTCAGTCTGGATCTTGCCGATGCCTACCTTCATGTTCCTATACACCCTTCGGCTCGCCGTTACCTTCACTTCGCCTTCCGCAGAGTGGTGTATCAGTTCCGGGCAATGCCCTTTGGCCTCAATCTCAGTCCCTGGGTCTTCACCAGGATTATGGATGCGGTGATTTCCCGCGCGCAGAGGTCGTCTCTCAGTCCGACCTCCCACTACCTCGACGATCTTCTTCTCCAGAATCAGGATGCGACCTGCTTGACCGCCAACAGGGACGCCCTGCTCTCCCTTCTCCATCGCCTCGGTTTTCTGTTCAACTTCGGCAAGTCGGACCTATCGCCATCTTGCCATTTACTCCACCTTGGGATGGAGTTTCAGACCGACTTGAACTTGGTGTGATTTCCCCAAGCTCGGATCGACAAGTGGCTATTTTGGCCCGTCGGATGTATCTTGCTTTCGAGGCTCCGGCGAGAATGTGGTTACAGTTGTTGGGTCTCATGAGTGCTGCAGCGGACTTGCTTCCCCTTGGCCGGCTCAACCCGCGTCCAATTCAACTTCATCTCCTCCTTCTTTCGCGGCCATCTTCGGGGGATTTAGAGGTTTGCGTTCCGGTGTCGCCCTTAGTTCGGCCGCATCTCCTTCGGTGGACGGATCCCGCGTGGTTGGCGGGGTTCCCCTTGCGTCCCCGTTTCCTTCCCTGTCGATCTGCATGGATGCCAGTCTTTCCGGTTGGGGCGCTCACCTGCTCCCGAACTTCAGCACGACAGCAGGTGTTTGGTCACTGGAATTGGTGGGCAGACACATCAATTGGTTGGAGCTGAAAGCAGTGTGGCTCGCCCTGATCTCTTGGGAACCACGCGTGACCAGCCAGGCAGTCTTGGTTCTCTCCGACAACACGACGGTTGTCTCCTATATTCAGAAGCAGGGCGGGACCCGTTCTCCCTCGCTTTGCATTCTTCTATTCCATATTCTCATGTGATACCGGGATCAGGGCATTTCACTACGGGCGCGTCACATTCCGGAATGGCTGAATGTACTGTACTTATCTCGTCACGGCCAACTTCTCCATACCGAGTGGGCTCTTCGCCCCGACCTTTTTCGAATGATTTGCCGGCACTGGGAGACACCCATGATCGACCTGTTTGCGACGAGGTGGAACGCACAACTACCCCTCTTCGTCTCCCCGGTCCCGGACCCCCTTGCGTGGGCGGTGGATGATCTCTCTCTATCCCCTGGGAGGGTCTATGCATACCCTCCTTCTGTCCTGGTGCCCAAGATTCTTCTCAAGCTTAGAGGCTGCCATGCAGTCCTGTTTCTGGTGGCACCGTTCTCTTGGAACAAGAGCTGGACCACAGATCTCCTGAGTCTCGCCACGGACCTGCCACTTCCAACGCTGACCATGATGCTGAAACAACCCCGGCAGGATCTTTTTCACCCTTGCCCGAAGAGCCTCCTCTTACACGCTTGGCAATTGTGCGGCGTGCCCTCACCGCTCGAGGTTTCTCGGATGCAGCAGTGGAGGCTATCGCTTCAGCTCGACGGCTTTCCACCAAGAAAGTCTATGAGGGTAAATGGCGGGTTTTACAGTTGTGGTGTGGGCCTCGACACCTCTCCCCCACAACTTTGACTATACCTCAGATGGCCAAGTTCTTCTTGTGGCTCTTCGAGGATCAGGGCTTGGCACCCATCACCATTCGGGGTTATCTTTCTATGGTGGCTGTCACTTACCGCCATTTGGGTCGACCAGATCCGGGATCTTGCAAGGATCTCGCGGACCTCATGGCTCATTTTGATCTCTGGCGACCAGTGACGCGATCACTACTCCCACATTGGGACCTTGCATGGGTGTTAACTTGGCTCAACTCTGCTCGTTTTGAACCGCTGCACTTTGCTCGGTTCTCAGACTTGACGAGGAAGACATGCTTCCTGCTGGGCCTAGCCACAGCTTCTCGCATGAGTGAGCTCCACGCTCTCTCTATACTTTTGTCTTGTCTGCAGCTCCGGGCTGACGGCTCGGTTCAACTACTCACTAACCCTTCCTTTTTGGCTAAAAACCGGCTACCCTCAGCTGCCCCTCAACCAATCAATATTCGTCCTCTTCGGGGTCCTGACACGCCCCGAGACGTTAGACAGCAGGATCCAGTCCGGGCGTTAAAAATCTATCTCCGCCGGTCAAAGCCCTTACGGCGGGGTCGTTCACACCTTTTCTTGCCCTTGGTTCAGAAGCAGCACGATATATCCGCCCAAACGATCTCCGCTTGGCTGCGTGGAGTTATCCGTTCCATAATGACCTCTCAACTGAGGGAGCGAAGAGGCTGCGGATTCGGATGCACGAGATCCGGGCTGTCTCCACAAGTGTCGCGTTTGACCGTAACTGCGCCAGGAAGGACATTGTAGCGGCTGTGGGCTGGCGGGCCGAATCTACCTTCGCCTGTTTTTACTTGCGTGACCTCTCCAGCCAGCCACACAACCTGGCTCTGGTGGGTGACGTTGCCGTAGCTCAACACTCCCTCCAGGCGCTGGCGGCACCATAGGTAACACTTAACTGAAATTGTCGGGAGTGTGCACCGGCCGGGTGTCTAGTTAAGCAGTTACCTGGGGGAATTGACCCTTGAGCAGCACCCTCCCCCTCTTTTTAATTCTTTCTCTCAGTAATACCATCGTTAACGTTTTTGAAGAAATAAATGTATTTTTCTTTAAAATAAATTTTTTCGGGGTGTGCGTGTAGCTCGCTCACTCTTGACGCTGTGCGAGGGCCAAGCTAATCTGGCACTGCCCTTGAATTATCATGGTCGACCCATCACCTACTGTAGTGCATCAGGGCTCAATGGGTTAAAACTGAGCTCTCTGGCATTTAATTAACAAAGATTTCAGGAACTCAGTCTGTGTCCACTGGAGGGGAAGGGGTTAAAGAACTGAAAATAATGTTCTGACTTTACATCAATTTGTGTGTGTGTGTTTAATTTCATATTTATTAATTATTATTAGTATCTCTTTTTTACTTTTTATTTTATTTGTTTTGTTACCTTTTATGGTGTTATATTTAAAATGTTATTAACTCATTCATCCCGACGGCCGTATTTCCCCAATTTTGTAGTTGTCATCTAACGACTATGCGCCTGCTGTAGTGCGGCAGGGCTGAATGAGTTAAGGAGATATGGGCCTATGTGTGTACTGTCTTTATCCTTACAAAATAAAGTTTCAGTTCAGTTCACTTCAATACTTCTGCCATTTCTCTCAAATGATATCAGCAGCCAGTTAATATTTTTCTGTCCCCTGCAAATATACAAATTATTGATCACACCTACTTAAAACAGTGTATTTGTTTCTCAATCTATGTATGTTTTTTTGACACCTCAACCTACAGACAACACTGTATGCATTTGTCTTCCTGTCTGCACATGTTTTTTATACTAAATAATAAATAATAAAGGAGATTTGTTAAGCGATTATTCTAAAAGTAGCTCTAAGCGCTGATACAATGAAAAATGATACAATAAATGTACAAGTACAATGTACACTCTGTGTATTTGTGGTGCAGTCCGTGCATGACATTCTGGAGGTGCAGACACGAAGCCTGGAGCTGAGCAACGTGTCATCTCTGCCTCTCACTGTCTCTCTCGCCCTCAACTACCCATTCAACATCCTCCTGCAATCTGGAGAAAAAGTCCTGGAAACTGTGAGTCCATAGTTGATTTTCCCAATACACAGACTTGTCTGTCATCAAGACAGATTTCATTCATTGTTTGGCTTCATTGTGTATAAGTGTCCGGCATGCAGGCATGTGTGCACAAATACAAGTAAGAAGGGAACCAATGAAATGTTCACATTCTCAGAAAGTAACGAGTTTTCATACCCCCACTGACAATTTTAGAGGGTTTTCATACTCTCTTAACCCATTTAACAACGCATTTCACAAATTTTGCAGGTGTCATGTAAGGACTATGTAGCAGTTGCAGGAGGTGGATCGACCATGATAATTCAAGAGTAGTGCCAGGCTAGCTTGGCGCCTGATGGCACCAAGCTAATCTGGCACTACCCCTGAATTATCAAGGTCAAACCATCTCCTGCTGTAGTGCGTTGGGGCTAAATGGGTGAAAAATGTGAATACAGAGGTTTATAATCATGACTGATCATATCAATTATTTGCTATGACTACATTAATTTTTCTGTCACACACATTATCTGCTTATTGCTTGCAAATGTGTATTGTGTTCAGTGTTTTTTTGCTCATGTGCAAAGCAAAAGTGAGTCTATGTTCTGGACCAGTGGTTGGTCGTCTGTCATCTGTCCGGCGTGTTGCCCATGGTAAACTTTAAGGTTGGCATTTCTCGGAGACTATTTAAGCCGCAGTCTTGAAACATGGCCCAAGGATACTTTGTGGCAAGACCTTTCTAAACAAACCAATTTGAATGACCGCTGTCAAAGGTCAAGGTCACAGGAGATCAGGAAATAGGTCCAAAATAACCATTTGTTTCCTCAAAAACATTACCGATGACATTACTGTCTGGAAGTGTCTACTACTTACTCAATTTTAGCCTAAGAACTTGTTGTGTTCCTTCACCACCCGGGAGGCACTCGGGGAACCCTCATTAGGGCTGAGAGTAGCCTCCCGTCCCAGTCCAGTCAGGCGTCCACTACGTGGCCCAATCACAAATCAGTCGTTTCTACTTAGCTCTGAAGTTTAGACGTGTTAGCCTATCGCTCCACCGACCGTTGCTAACGGTTTTTCCCTGCTCTTCTTTTTGTGGATTACTGTGTTCCTTCAGATTTGTGTGCTTGGATTTATGTGCCTGTGTGTGTTTTTTCAAGGATTGTACTTCGAGTGAACTGTGTTTTTCTTCGTTCTGGTGATAACGGAAAAAAAAAAAAAAAAAAAAAAAAAAAAACCAAACAAACAAACAAAGGAAGGTACTCCCTGTGGTGTTTACTGCTCCGGATATGGAGCTTCCTCCACCCGTCGCCACGTCGCAGGAGAGGTAAGGTCTTGGCCCCTCCCTCACAAGGCCCTGGCCCGGGTGCCTGTTTCCGTTGGTTTCGTCGGATCGCGCATCGCTTTCGTTCTCGTTTTCGCGCATTCCGAGTGCTTGCGCCCAGTCGCCTGCTATTTCTGTTTGTATGTTGCAGTAACCCCGTGCGTACCTGCGACAAGTGTGGATCTTTCCGGTGGCCGTGTGACGATCATAACGGCCTTCCTTGTACGGGATGCAATTCGGACCATACTTGCACCGTCTGCGCCGCCTGGCCCGAGCAGCAATGGTCGCAGCTTTGGAGTTTTTACAGGCGCGAGCGTCCGCATTCGCCTAGTGACAGGGCTTCTTTCCTAGAGCCCACATCAGTGCTTGGCGCTGTTTCCAAACGCGTGGGCGCGGACCGTGAGGATCCACGGAGCCGTCGGCCGCTTGAGCTTTGCTCATCTTCCCTCACTTCTCATCGGACACCGCCTGCTGACTCTTACGGGGAGTCCGCCTTAGGGCGCAGCGTTTGCCTTACGGGGGCACGCATACCGCGACTACCCTCGCGTATTACGTTGTCCAAAATTAATCGAATTTCTGGAGACCGTGAGGATCAGCTGAATCGTTCTCCGCTTGCGATTTCCTCATCCTCTAAACTCTCTAACCGAACACAGCCTGCTGACTCTTACGGGGAGTCCGCCTTAGGGCTTAGCGTTTGCCTTACGGGGGCGCGCATACCGCGACATAATTCGCGTCGTATGTTGTCCGCAACTAGTCGCGTTCTAATGGACCGTGACGATCAACTGCGCTATCGGCCGCTGCACATTGGCTCATCCACAAAGATTTCTAAACGGACAACGCCTGCTGGCTCTTACGGGGAGTCCGCCTTAGGGCGTAGCGTTTGCCTTCCGGGGGCACGCATTACACGACATGCTTCGCGCAGTCCATTGTCCGAAAATCGTCGTATGCGATCTCATTTACACAAGTCTGCGTGCTCTTACGGAGAGCCGCCTATGCGACAACGTACCCGCCGTACAGAGACTGGCGAGAGATCCCGGTCCCGGCGTCATCGGTTTGATGACCGTGTTTCTCTTTCTCACGTGACCTCCAATACTCCACACACTCACGCGTCGGGTGACTTCCGTCAGGAGCATCGTTCTACTGTCCGTTCCGATCGCCGCCGTCCTCGGCATTCATCATCATCTTCCCTTTCATCTCCTTCTCCCGCTTCGGTTCCCCGTTCGGCTTCCAGCTTGTCTCGGTCTGCCCCTCCCCTCCCGTCCCGTCACCCGTCCCCTTCCCCTCCTCGGCCCCGTAGTCGGACCTCCACTGGTAAAGTTCACCGTGACCACCACTCCCGTCATCGCAGCCGCTCCCGTCATCGCAGTCGTTCTCCCCGTTCACGTCACACGGTTCCCTCTAGGTCCCCCCCTTCCGTTTATACCTTTCCCCTGCACCCGCTTCGCCATCTTCCCGCGGTACGACGTTCGCCGGTGGCTACAATTTCTCATCCGGACGGGCTCCGCGCCGTTTCTCCCTCACAGACCCTCCATCGGATCTCCCTCCCTACACGCGAGGAGGACACCCTTAGTCTACTTCCTGAGGATTCGGTCTCTAATCTCCTCGACTTTGGTGGCCGCTCCCTTTCGCCGCGCTCTGATGTATCGGATGCGCCTGTGTCGACTACACTCCCTTCGTCGTCGCGCACGGAAACGCTTCTTTGCATTAATGAAGTGGCTCGTATTGTCGTGGCCGCCCTCCCGAAAGACGAGTGTCCTCCGTCCCCCCCGCTCAAACGGAAGGTGTCCGCCTTTGTTGATTCGGACCGGCAACAGAAGAGATTCAAGTCGCTGCCTCAACCGCCTGGATTTCAAGATATGCGGGATTCATTCTCCGCTCATCTACACACGGATTCACAAGACTCCTCCTTTTTTGCGGATTGCAAGTGGCCGACTGACCTTGACATCGCGTTCCGCCAATCTTGGTACGCGGGCCATTCACAGTCTTTTCAGTGCACACTTCCCACGTTGGACCCTCCAGTTGTGGCGCAACTTGGCGGCAACTCTAAGCTACGTTACACTTTCCCACGTGGTTTGGATAAGACGGCGTCCCTAGTGCGGAACACCTTGGCCTGTGGGGGTTTTCTGGAGCTTATCACGCATGCTTTTATTCGTCGCATTGAAGACTCACGAGAATCTTCACCCCTTCTTGGTGATCTCCTCACTTTAGCGGTCGCGGCTAACCGGGCAGCTTATCACTCTTCCGTCAACGCGATGGCGGCTGCTGCTAACTGTGATCTCATGCGTCGGGATGCCGTTCTACAAGCCTGTCATGGATTGCCCCCTGATTTGAAGTCTCAACTGCGTCGGGCTCCTCTTGGTGGACGTCTCCTCTTTGGTGAGACTTGGCAGAAAGTAAAGGACGGAAATTTAGACCGCTGGCCCAAAGGCTTTTCCACTTCTCGCTTTCACGCCGCCCGCAAGGCCGTGAGTCGCGCCCTGTGGAACTCCAGACCCTCTTCGACCTTCATTCCCCGTCATTCCAACGCGTCCCGGAGGGCTCCCACTTTCGGCCGCGGTAAACCCGTTCAGACCTCTATCCCCTCCTGGCCCAAGCCTGCCCGCCGCCCTGGTCGAGGCCGCGGCAGGTTTCAATGACTACCTTCCGTTCCAGTTCCCGCCGACCCCTCGGGAGTCTCCGGTCAGCGGGACACTGGCCCTTTGCAGCGACGTATGGCGGGCGCTGCTACCGGACGACCCTTGGGTCCTTACTGCCATCTCCGAGGGTCTCTCGATTTCGTTCCGTTCCCCTCCGCCGTTGAGACGATCTCCGGTATGGACAGACGTTCCATCCGACGAGTTAAGAGCTATCACCTTGCGCGGAGAGGTAGCCTCCCTTCTACAGAAGGCTGCCACGGAGGTAGTGTCTCGTCTCCACTCCCCGGCATTTACAGCCACATATTCGTAGTTCCGAAGCCAGACGGAAAGTGGCGTCCTGTCATCGATCTCTCGGCGCTGAACAAGTTTATACTGGCTCCGACTTTTCGCATGGAGACCACCCGGACGCTCCGGGTCGCTGTGCAACCTATGGATTTTGCAGTCAGCCTCGATCTTTCAGATGCGTATCTCCATGTTCCCATACATCCGGCATCCAGACGGTATCTCCGCTTCACTTTCGAAGGCGTGATCTACCAGTTTCGCGCCCTTCCCTTCGGTCTCAACCTCAGCCCGTGGGTTTTCACTCGCATCATGGATGCAGTCGTCGCCAAGGCTCGACAGTCCTCCTCCAGTCCGATCTCCAACTACTTCGACGACCTTCTCTTGAGGAATGCGTCGGAGTCGGTGCTGCGGATGGACAGGGACGCTCTACTCCTGCTCTTGTCCCGCTTGGGATTTCTCCTCCATGCCCGCAAGTCGGACCTCTCTCCATCTCGCCGGTTTATTCATCTTGGGATGGAATTTGCGACCGACCTCAACCGTGTGTGTTTACCGGAACCTCGGATCACGAAGTTACCCTCCCTCACTTCTCGGGTTGCCCGGTCGGAATCCGTTCCCGCCAGAGTCTGGCTGCAACTCCTCGGCTTGATGAATGCAGCGGCGGATCTCCTCCCCCTGGTTCGTCTTCACTCCCGCCCACTTCCGTTACACCTCCTGCTTCATTGGAGGCCATCCTCCGGCGACCTCGATGCCCTGGTGCCGGTGTCTCCAATCCTTCACTCTCCCCTACGGCGTTGGATGGACACTTCTTGGCTAGCTTCGGGAGTCCCTCTTGCCTCACAGCCTCCTCAGCTCTCGCTCTGTGTGGATGCGAGTCTCGCTGGGTGGGGTGCACACCTGCTTCCGAGTTTCCTTTCGACGTCCGGCCTCTGGACACCGGACCTGACAGACAGACACATCAACTGGCTCGAGCTACAAGCAGTGTGGCAGGCGCTCATGGTGTGGGAAGTCCACCTTTGCAACCAGACGCTTCTTGTCCTGTCGGACAACACTACAGTCGTCTCATACATTCAGAAGCAGGGAGGTACACACTCTCCGGATCTTTGCATTCTCCTCTACCGCCTGATGTGCTGGTGCAAGGACCGCGGCATCTCTCTCCGAGCTCGACATATCCCCGGACGCTTGACCGTCTTGGCCGACTCCCTCTCTCGATGCGGCCAACTTCTCCACACGGAATGGACTCTTCACCCGGACATCTTTCAGATGATCTGCGCTCACTGGGAGACTCCCATGATCGACTTATTTGCCACAATTTGGAATCATCAACTTCCCCTCTTCATCTCCCCCATTCCCGACCCTCTCGCCTGGGCGGTCGATGCGCTATCCATTCCGTGGGATGGACTGATTGCGTATGCCTTTCCACCGACGGTTCTCGTCCCCAAAGTCCTACCCTGGCGCATGTAAAGATCTCGCAGACCTGATGGCACATTTTGGACTGCAGCGTCCGGTTCCCCGCTCTCTGATTCCTCGCTGGGACCTACCCTGGGTCTTGACGTGGCTTAATTCGGACAGATTTGAACCCCTTTCCCTGGCTAGCTTCGCGGATGTGACACGGAAGGCATGCTTCCTTTTGGCCTTAGCCTCGGCGGCCAGGGTAAGCGAACTACACGCTCTGTCAGCGAGTTCTACCTGCCTCCAATTCCGAGCGAATGGTTCTGTACAATTACTCACAGACCAGCCCTTCCTCGCCAAGACCCGGTCTCCTTTTACTGCCCCCCCGGTCATAAATATTCGACCTTTGAAACACGCGACCTTTTCTAAGGAGACGCGCCAACAGGATCCCGTGCGCGCCTTACGCATTTCCATACGCAGATACAAGCCCGTCCGCCGAGGACGATCACGCCTCTTCTACCTTTGAACCCCAAAAGAAATGACATAACAGCTCAGACAATATCTTCCTGGCTACGTTGGGTCATTCGGTCTGCCTATCAGGATCTTTCCCCTGACGGGGCGAGGCGGCTCAGGATCCGCGCACACGAGGTTCGGGCCATGGCCACGAGTGCCACCTTCGATCGCAATTGTGCAGTTCGATTTCTCAACGGACACCGCCTGCTGACTCTTACGGGGAGTCCACCTTAGGGCGTAGCGTTTGCCTTACGGAGGCACGCATACCGCGACATACTTCGCGCAGTAAATTGTCCGAACATCATCATAAGAGATCTCATTTGCAAAAGCCTGCGTACTCTTACGGAGAGACGCTTATGCGGCAACGTGCCTGCCTTACGGAGGCAGGCGAGAGATCCAGGTCTTGTGGCAGCAGTGGGCTGGCGGGCAGAGTCAACATTCGCCCGCTTCTACCTCAGGGATCTGTCGGGCCAGCGAGAGAATCTCGCACTGGTGGGGGGACATCGCCACAGCGCAACACTCCCTCCCGGCGCCGGAAGCGCCGTAGGTATGCACTTAGCTAAAATTGTCGGGAGTTTGGCGAATGGGTGTGGGGCTCTGTCGTCTGCCCTTTCGGATGGTATTTGGGCGCGGCACCCTCCACCTTTTCGCCATTCTTCCAGACAGTAATGTCATCGGTAATGTTTTTGAGGAAACAAATTAATTTTTCTCTAAAATATATTTTTTCGAAAAATACTTACCGATGACATTACTCGAAGGACCCTCCCACCTGCCCCGCTTGCCGCTGGTAAGCTAAGTATCACGACTGATTTGTGATTGGGCCACGTAGTGGACGCCTGACTGGACTGGGACGGGAGGCTACTCTCAGCCCTAATGAGGGTTCCCCGAGTGCCTCCCGGGTGGTGAAGGAACACAACAAGTTCTTAGGCTAAAATTGAGTAAGTAGTAGACACTTCCAGACAGTAATGTCATCGGTAAGTATTTTTCGAAAAAATATATTTTAGAGAAAAATTAATATTTTGACAAAAGATGTTTGTTTCTTCAAAAACATTACACTAAGTTGGTAAATGTGTGAAAATGCCGATTTTTTTAGAATTGTGGTTTTTATCAAAGTTTTTGGAAACTTTTCAATAAGATTTAGTGTGAAGGTTGCTGTTGGCAAGACATTTCTATGCATACTAATTTAGGGGACTCATCACAAAGGTCAAGGGTCATAGGGGTTTGACATGTGAAAAATGCTTAAATTTTGAGAAAATATGGATTTTCAGCCCATAACTTATTGTCACAAAGGTCACACATATGTGCATCAGTCATACATGTGAACCATAAGGGCTTTGCCTTTATTGTTTCATAAGTAACACGAATGATTGAAACAGCAATTCTGTGTTCATATAACTTTATTTATTGAACTGAGTTATCACTGCTACCTGCATCTGTAATATTATAATACTTTGCATTTTAATATCTGAGGAATTTCACACCAGCTATTTTCCCTTGTACATATTCTACTGATGTGGAGAAATGTAGACATGGGTCTGACCAATTTACCATACATGTGTTCAACTTCTTTTTAATGCTTAACTCATAACAAAAAGTGGTTACGAGGCATTTATGCTGCCTGATAAATTGAATTTATTCCTGTTTATATCATGTTTGCCAGTGTTTCTGAGTTCAGTCTCTTCTATCTGACTTTTCAATTGGCATTTTCAGTCGATGTATGTTTGCGGCAGCATGGTAGATGGATGAAATTTCTTGTGAGGTGTAAGCTCTGATGATACAGAATTTACTGTTTAATGGAGAACTTCGTTCCGTGGCGCAGTGGAAATTAAAGCATCTGCCAATAATGCTGAAAGGTCGAGGTTTGATAACTCGTTCCAAGGTGGAACTTTCTTCTCTAATACATGTCACCATTAATTCGGGCGGACTGTCGGGAGTCCAGGTACTCTGGCTCCCTCCCCAGTTGCTTTGGTACCAATTTCAGGCCACTTTATACATGGTTTCTTCAAAAACATTACCGATGGCATTACTGTTAGGAAGGAAGGTACACTTAGCTTACCGATTTCAGCTGAAATCGGTAAGCTAAGTGTACCTTCCATCCTAATAGTAATGCCATCGGTAAGTATTTTTCGAAAAAATACATTTTAGAGAAAAATACACTTTCAAGTGATAAAATTTCTGAAACCTCAATAGCTGAGCTGACCCTTCGCACCATGTCAGCGTCCTGTCTTTGTCTTCAGAGTGAATGTGTGTGTTTCACGTGAGCATGCATGTTGGTTTCAGTTCACAGCGCTTTGAGCAGATTCACAGAATTGAATTGAATATAATGACTGGTATTATTATTGTTATTATTATTATGTTTATTAACTGAGGGGAAGAACTGAGTGGAAGGGGTTGCTGAATTGGGAAGCAAAAGGCCTAGTAAAACAAAGACACAGACTTTCAAAGAAACAGAGGATAAAGTGACCATTTTTGTAGCGTCTTGAATTTCTTCTATGGTTGTTTGCACATTTATTGGCTGTTGTGAACATTCATCATGCTTTGGACACAAATATAACAAAATTTATAAGATGAGTTTGCCTTTTATGTTTGGTTACTTTGTAGCCTCTGATGCAATAGGTCTCTGTGTTTTCTTTCTGACAGAAAATGCGCACATGAACATTAAGTAAACAAATGAACTGACAACAAAGTTTGCAAATGTGAAATGTATTAGTATTGTCAGTTTTACTAAGCCATGATAGCTCAACTAGTTATCACAACACCTTCTGGTGGAATTCATTGACATGATCAGATCATTCTCAGCTATTTCTGTGCTGAGCTCTGTTCATTTTTACACCATTTTTTTCCTTCAGATTGTTGTCACATGATTAGGGCTCTAATACATGATATATCCCCTTTTGTATGCAATATACAACCCTGTTCAGGAATTTTCATTGTCAGTTAGCCTTTTCCCAAATTTCTCAATAAATTAACATTTTTACTATTCTGGATAAGTTAATAATTAAGGTTAAGTGACACTATACTATTTCAAAATGTCTGAGGTAGTATGCTTGAGAAGTTTTATACATGTACTATGGGCAAAATGTGATGTGAGGTGCAGAAAATCATATATTTGAGATGTTTTGCTACTAGGGACAGAGCAGAATGTGGTGTTATATGCATTGTTCACTTATTGTTGCAGGAGGTAGAACTGGCGTTTGGAGAGAAGCACTGTCTCACAGTGCAGTTTGACCCTGCTTACAAGGACGACCTTCACATCCGCACTGTGGATGAGGTCCTCAATGTGACATACAAAGAGCATCCACATGTTGTAAGTGAACTTGATGATTTAGTTAGACGGTCACTCCAAATAACACGCTAGTGCAAGTAATGACGCAGTTGGACAGTCATCCCAAATAACACCTTAGCTCAAATAATGATGCATTTGGACAGTCAGCCCAAATAACACCCTAGCTCAAATAATGAGGCAGTTGGAAAGTCAGCTCAGATAACACCCTAGCTCAAATAATGAGGCAGTTGGACAGTCAGCCCAAATAACACCCTAGCTCAAATAATGATGCAGTTGGACAGTCAGCCCAAATAACACCCTAGCTTAAATAATGAGTAAGCCCAAATAACACCCTAACACCCTAGCTCAAATAATGATGTTAAGTTATACAGTCAGTCCAAACAACACACCAGCTCAAGTAATGATGCAGTTGGACAGTCAGCCCAAATAACACCCTAGCTCAAATAATGATGCAGTTTCACAGTCAGCCCAAATAACACCCTAGCTCAAATAATGATGAAGTCAGTCCAAATAATAATAATAATAATAATTATATTTATATTTATAAAGTGCAAACTCCCTGCGGTGCAGGCTCTAAGCGCTGTACAAAGCAAATCAAAGTTAAAACCTAAACACAAATCAATAGACAGCAAAAACACAAAATACAAATATTACAATACAAATTCTAAAATTAACAGCACATAAACACATCCAAAGCACAAACAACCATCACAACAAGGACTGGCACAGGGTCATCATGATGTTATTGTGAAACAGAAAATAGACTGGAATTTGGTAAGACAGAGTAGTGAGACTGGAAAAGATTGTGTTTTAAGCTGACTTTTGAAAGAAATTACTGTCGGGGCATCACGAATGTGCTTCGGAAGCGAATTTCAAATGACTGGGGCCTGGAAACAAAAGGACCTTTGACCAAAGGACTTTGTATTTATTTTCAGTACTTTCAAAAGTTTTTCACTGCTAGAACGTAAGGTGCGGGAAGCTTGATAAGTAGTTAACATACTAAAAAGGTAGGGAGGTAGTGTACCATCGAAATGAGGGAAGGCGAAAGTAGCTACCTTGTACTCAATCCGGGGGTGTATGGGGTGTCTGGAGAGAGGTAGTACCTTTGTAAACCTGGCAGCAGCACCCATCTGGGTGAACTGGAGCACGTCCTCACCCAGCACTCAACTCTTACTTCTGGCTCCAAGAAAGCTGTTAGGGATAAGAGTGGCCACACCCTGGTAAACCGCTTCTGCTGGGGGGGCTAAACGATGTGAGGGGCCAATGCGTTGTTACTCATTGGTGGGCAGACCGAGCTCAACAGTCCTGAACGACAGTGGGTCTAGGGGAGGGACCCCAGATACACGTTCCTGGCCGAAGACAGAGATGCAGGACCTCTCAGGTGCCTAACGGCTGCATCATGCATATTGCGCTTCATCGAAGCGATCGAGGAAGAAGAAGAAGAAGTACTCAATCCTAGCTTTGATGGGAAGCCAGTGAAGTTGGTACAACAAGGATGACACATGATCTTTTTTTGATTTCTGAAAAATTACGCAAGCTGCACTGTTAAATATTCTCTGAAGTCGAGCCAGTTCTTCAGATGACAGGCCAGCAAACAAACAATTAAATAGTCAATGCGGCTCAAAATCAATGAAGACACAAGCTGAGTGGTGGCAGACTGAGTCAGGAAAGATCTTACAGAGCTGATTTTCTTCAGCTGGAAATAGGCTGCTCTACAAATGGAAGTGATATGGTCATGCATAGACAAAGTAGAGTCCAAAATAACACCCTAGCTCAAATAATGATGCAGTTAGACAATCAGCCCAAATAGCAGCAACGGCTGTAACTGATCAGCAAGGGAAACTGATTTTCACCATTCCTGGTGACTGCAGGGTCTCATGTAAATCCTTCTCTTGCTGATGCTGAAGGGGTCAACTTCGCTATATCTGGGCGCAAATCTACCCAGCTTAAATTTATGGTAAGGTGGGTGGCTTCAAACTAGTCTGGCTTCATGCTGGGCAGCTATATGGTGGATACATTTTTACCTAGACATAGTGGCAACGCAATTTACACCGGATAGATTCATGCCTGGATGGTTAAATGCCGGGTAGATTTTCCCTGTGTAGATAATCACGTAGATATGGTGAAGTTGACCCCATCAGTCTTGCCAGCATGAAAATCTTTGGCACAGCTGGTGCATTTTCAGGATTACATTGCTGTTGCTATGTTTTCAGGACTGCATTGCAGTTGCTGTTTTCAGGACTAAACTGCGGTTGCTATAATTTGGGACTACATTGCTGTTGCTATATTTTCAGGACTAGACTGACCCCACCCCCCACACTTTGGTACCGGTCTCAGGCCACTTTACAAAATTTCAAATACAAGCGATCAAAAATCTCTGTAACTTCAGTAGCTGACTGGCCCTTCGTTTGTCTTGTACTGTGTTTGTCTTAAATGGTGTAAATCCGTGTCTGTTTCGTGAGTGTGTGTGTTGGGTTTCAGGCGCGGCGCTTTGAGTCGATTTCCCCAAAATTGAGAAAAAGCGCCTATATAATAACGGTATAATAACGGTATAAATATAAAGGTATAGACTGCTGTTGCTATCTTTTCAAGACTACATTGCTGTTGCTATATTTTTTTCGGGACTACATTGCTGTTGCTATATTTTCAGGACTAGATTGCTGTTGCTATCTTTTCAGGACTAGGTTGCTGTTGCTATATTGTCAGGACTAGATTGCTGTTGCTATCTTTCAGGTCAACATTGCTGTTGCTGTATTTTCAAGACTACATTGCTGTTTCTGTCATTTCAGGACTACATTGCTGTTGCTGTCTTTTCAGGACTACATTACTCTTCCTATGTTTTGAGGATTGTGTACATTGCAGTAAAAATATACACTGATGCTGCATTTTCAGGATTTATGTACATTGCAACAAAACAAAAATTACGCACTGTTGCTGTATTTTCAGGACTACATTGCACTGCGTGGTGAAGTGTATTTCCCCAACCTGCAGTTTGAGAAAACATCGCTTGACTTTGGATGTATTCTGAATGACACAGAGGTCACACGCTATGTCAACATCACCAACAACAGCCCTATGCAGGTGGGTGGCCTTCCTTTCCTTCTGGCACTTAATTTCAGCATAAACTGCAAGATGGATGGCTTTCCTGTCTCACTGATGATGTTTCACTTGTACAGGTGCCAGCTGGCCCATTCAGCCCTGACACTATAAAAGGATATCATTTGACTATACTAGTTGACAGTTGGTGCCAGAATAACTTGTCACCTTTAGGCAGTCAGCCGCTCTGGCAGTACCCCAGCACTGTCATGGTTGATCTATCTCCTGAACAAGGGGTCAGCAAATGTGTGAAAATGTGTATTTTGGGTAGAATTTTGGTTTTAATCAGCCTTGTTGCAAACTCTTCAGTCAAATTTGGCGCAAAGGTAGGTGATAATGAAACCTAATTTAGTTAAGCCCTCGCAAAGCTTAACCCATTTAATTCCAAGGTGGCATTTCCCAAATTGTAGAAATGTTGCTGAACAACTATGTACCAGTTCCAGGAGATGGATCAACCATGATAATGCATGGTACTCTCCTTCAATTATCATGACAGTCCATCTGCTGTAGTGCATTGGGGCTAAGTGGAGACAGGGTTTTATGATAAGGGTCACAGGAGGTTGAGAAATATGTAAACAATTATGATGGTGATGTTATTTGTATAGCAGCTATATCCATCCTTTGGTAGAATGCTCATGGTGCTTTGGTGGGAAGAGGTGTTTTACAGAAGAGATAGAAAAGAACTGGTTTGAACAAATAAATAGTGACAGAAGAGAACACAGAAAAAAAACTCAGTTTATGTGGTTGACACATGTGTTTCAAGTGTCTTCGAAATAAAGAGTGGTGCTTTCCCATCAGTCTTACACTCAGCTTCTGGTGGAACGGTTTTACCGGTTTCAGTCTGCTAGCATACTTCAGGATTGAATTTAGTTTCTCTTGGATTTTGGTCCGCCTTCACTACACTATGTCGAGGTAAATCCTCGGATAATGCCAACGGCCAGCGGGAATCGAGATCTGGCTCTGGCATTTTATGTGGAGATGAATTTCAACTTGGGATTTGGTTCAGACGGAACTTGACCGGTCGTGTACACGTGGCGTTGGCACCTCGTTCGGTTGTCTTTCACGTGATGCTTTATGTTGCAGTATGCAGGTCAAGACCTGCCCCAAGTGCAGCGGTTTTCAGTGGCCCAGTGACACACACGATTTATGCTGCCGTGTTTGTGTTGTGCGTCGGAGTGGCCCTTTGTGACGTGCACTCCATGAGAGGAGGAACGCTGGTCGCAACTGTGGAGCTTCTACCGGCGTGAGCGTCCTAGAGAGTTGACGGGTCCACTCCCATCTCCCGCGCATCCTATGGCTCCTCCATTAATGCCATTGCTTCCCCGGACCATGCCCATGCTGAAGGAGTGGCACAGACCTTCCTCTGGTTCGTGTGTGACAAGTGGTCAC
This sequence comes from Semisulcospira habei, assembly GCA_036245525.1. Classification (NCBI taxonomy): domain Eukaryota; kingdom Metazoa; phylum Mollusca; class Gastropoda; family Semisulcospiridae; genus Semisulcospira; species Semisulcospira habei. The sequence continues at coordinate 161,456,123 of BTPG01000002.1, forward strand.
CACAGGTCCCCCGAGACTGGGCCCGCCCGCTCTGCGGAGCGTGGCTTGCAGTTAGAGCCCTCCCGCTCTGCGGAGCATTATCTACTGTCAGTGCCCACGCGCTCTGAGGACCGGGGTCAACAACAGTGGAGGGCTTCCCGCCACATGGTCTGACCCTCTATGACGGTGCCCCCCCTCCTCCCCCACTCAGAGGAGCAGGTAAGCCAGTCTGGGCCCAGCTGCTATGGGGCACGTGACCGACGGACATGCACCACCTGCTCTGCGGAATGTAAGCGTGGTTTCAGGCCCACCCGCTCTGCGGAGCGTACAGGTTATGAGAGTGTACCATGTTATGGGCCTACCCGCCCTGTGGAGCGCGAACATTCTGAGGAGAGTGAAAGTGGTACCAGGCCATCCCACTCTGCGGAGCGTAGACCATGTTTTGGCCCCAGCCGCTCTGCGGAGCATATACATTATGAGGAGAGAAAACGAGGTATCAGGCCCAGCTCTGTGGCCGGAGCACACACGATTGGAGGAGTGTGAACATGGTACCCGGCCCACCCGTTCTGCAGAGCATAGACGATGTACCAGCCCCACCCGCTCTGCGGAGTGTACACGATCGGAGGAGTGGGGCCGACGGACCGGGCCCTACCACTTTGACGAGCGTGATAGACAGTATGGGCATGTTACGATTGTGGTTGTGTTGTTCTATGAAAGCATGCTTGCATTAATCGTAGGAAACGATCCGATATTTATTTGAGCTTTCATGATTACGAATCACGTACCTTTTTAGTAAGATTCACTATCGTTCACACAGACAGCGGAATTGATTGTCTTTTGATACACGAAGTTGAATCCCGAAGAGTCTAGAAACCGCTCAAGTAATCACCATTGTTTTCTGTGCACGTGAAGTTAGCAGCCAGTATGTATTACGAAAACTCTTGTAATTTCCAGAGAATGCGGGCAAGGTCATGAACTGTCTGGCATACTTTTGTGTGACGTCATTATAACGCCGGGATTTCACAAAATAGAGGCTGGAAATAGCAGCCAGATTTTTGTAGACCATTCTTGAGTATTCTTTCTTATTAATATTTATGAGGGTTGGTTACGTATTCTTTTCTGATTGGTTGTGTTGTATGAATTTGCTCGATTATTCTGGAAAACATACCATTAAGACTGTGTTTAGAAGCGCGTGTGTGCATTGTTCAGTTGTAGAATTGCAATGTAACAGCGTCGGTACATTGTTCAGTTGTATAATTGCGGTGTATCGTAAGCACATTGACATTGAGAGAGCTACGCAAGGTATCGTGGTGGTTCATCGTCAGTGACGGAGTTATGCAGTGTATAGTGATGTACATTGTATGAGAGACGCGTTGTGTCAAAGTGTAGACATTTTGCGGAGGAGACATTGTATAAGTGTTGGTGCATTGGTGAACGCATTGTGTGGAGATCGCATAGCTGCAATAAAATATTGTTGGAACTGTTACTCCAGTGTGGTCAACATCCTTAACGTGACGGGTTGCAGCTGAGTGAAGCTTCTTTAAAAGAACCTTACGTGCGTACATCTTGTGTGATATCATATTACGACTACGACTCAACACGTAACAGGGCACACCCGCTCTGCGGAGCATGACAGTCCACATTGGAGGTCTACCTGCATTGCAGTGACTCCCCACCGTGATCGCTTTACGCCCGACCTCTCTGATCAACACTGCCGTCAGTGGCGGGATCCTCCTGACACTCTAGAGTCAAGGGGACACACGCAGAGATGTGCAGAACACCGCGGCAGCCTTCCTTACAGCCACTCGCCCATCCTTCGCCAGGCTACTCATCGGAGCGGCAGTCCTCCTCCTTCGGAACTTTGTCTTCGCCCCCGACACACAGCTGCTGCGGGGCCAGACGACCCTCTCAGTCTTCATCAGGATGACTAGCACCCTTCGCCACTCAGCTCCCCTCGTTCGCAGCGCAGCCCGTCGGCTTCGTCCGCCTCCGATCTGCCATGGGTGGAGACTCTACGCTCCTTAAAAGAAGCCGTGCGCCTCATCTCGGAGATTCTCCCACCAGAGGTTTGCCCCCAAGTCCCACCGCTCAAGAGAAAGGCCTCTGCCTGGGTGGACACTCCGCATCAGGCCAAGAGATTGAAGTCCCTACCTCAGCCAACCGGCTTCCGGGACCTTTAGGACGCGTTCTCTGCTCAGCTGCAGGGACCTTGGATGGGCTTGGGGTGTTTTGCTGACAATAAGTGGCCGGCTGGAATCGTTATCAAGTTCGGCCAACACTGGTATGCAGGACACTCCCAATCCTTCACCTGCCCCCTTCCTTCGATCGACGTCATGGCAGAAACACAGGCAGGAGTATGCAAGGTGCTGCAGCACTGGATGCCTCCTGGTCTGGACAATACAGCCACCCTGATACGCAACTCCCTGGCCTGTGCTGGATTCCTCGACTTGACTACACAGGCAGTCATCAGACGGCTGGAGGACACCTGGGACCTCGATTCCTCTCCCCAGCTGCACGAAGTACACTCCTTGGCGGTCGTGGCGAATCGGGTGGCTTACCACTCTTTGGTTAATGCCATGGCAGCAGCGGCCAACTGCGACCTGATGCGGTGTGACCTTGTTCTTCCTGGCTGCCCCAGATATCCGTGTCGCTGAAGTCACAGTTGCGCCAGGCTCCACTCGGAGGTACTCTCCTGTTTGGCCCTACCTGGCAGTCGGTTAAAGAAGCAAACAAGGACCTCTGGCCCAGTCCCATGGGACAGACTTCCACTCGCTTTTAAGCTGCCCGCAAGGCCGTGGGTTGCGCCCTGTGGATGTACAGACCCTTTCCCGCCCTTCCAGAGGCTTCCATGGCTCCGCTCCCCTCCCCCCCCCCCCCCCCCCCCCGCTCCTTCCCGGCCGGTCACTCCCACTCCTTCTCAGCCCCAGCCCTCGCCTGGCCCCAGACTGCCCGGAGACCCGGGCGGGGTAGGGCCCACTGACTCGCAGACCGTTTTGCCCCCGCCAACCGCTGTAGGGTCTCCAGTCGGCAGGAGGCTGGCGCTACACAGTGCTGTGTGGCGCTCACTGTTCTCGGACGACCCTTGGATCCTGTCAACCATCACCGAGGGTCTGCAGATTTCCTTTCGGTCCACACCTCCACTGCGGCGCTCCCCTCTCTGGACCCAGGTTCCAGGCGACCAGGCCAGGACTCAGGCACTGCAAGTAGAAGTGAACTCCCTGCTCCAGAAGGCCGCCACGGAGGTGGTCACGCGTTCTGACTCGCCGGCCTTCTACGGTCGCCTCTTCATGGTGCCCAAGCCAGATGGCAGGTGGGGGCCAGTAATAGATCTCTCAGCGCTGAACAAGTTCATTACCACCCCGACCTTCCGGATGGAAACCACCAGATCATTGAGAGCGGTGGTCAAGTGCATGGATTTCGCAGTCAGCCTCAACCTACATGTGCCTATGCACCCTGCTCTGCGGTACCTGCGCTTTGCCTACCAAGGGGTGGTTTACCAGTTCCGAGCCCTACCCTTTGGCCTCAACCTCAGCCCCTGGGTCTTCACCTGGATTATCGACGCAGTAGTTACCAGGGCCAGGTGGCCGTCTTCGAGTCCATCCTCAATCTATCTCGACGACCTGCTCCTCCGGAACCAGGATGAGGCCACTCTTTTGGGCAACAGGGACGCCTTACTCTCCCTTCTGCAACAACTTGGCTTCCTGGTCAACTTGGGAAAGTCGGACCTCCCGCCCTCCCGCTGGTTTTATACATCTTGGCATGGAGTTCCTGACAGACCTCAACTCGGTGAGACTACCCGAGGCACGTCTCCTAAAGTTGGTGGGACTAGCCCTGCAGGTGTCCCACACCAAAGTGGTCCCGACCAGAGTTTGGCTTCAGCTCCTAGGGCTCATCAGTGCAACGGCGGACCTTTACCTATAGGCAGGCTCTACTCACGACCGCTCCAGCTGCATCTGCTGCTTCATTGGCGCCCGTTCTCGGACAACCTTGCGGCCTTGGTTCCGGTGTCACAGCTAGTCCGGCTGCATCTCCAGAGATGGATGGACCCAGTATGGCTTGCTACGGGAGTTCCCCTCTACTCCCCCCTACCCTGCCTGTCACTCTGCTCGGACGCGAGCCTCTCAGGATAGGGCACTCACCTCCTCCCAGACTTCTGCGCTGTCACCGGCAAGTGGCCACCGGACCTGGTCGGGATGCATATCAACTGGCTGGAGTTGAAGGCAGTGTGGCTCGCTCTTATCGCCTGATAGATTCACCTCAGACATCAGGAGATTCTGATTCTCTCCGGCAACACGATGGTCATGTCCTACATCCAGAAGCAGGGTGGGACTCGCTCGGCTTCGCTTTGCATCCTCCTGTATTAAATGCTCATGTGGTGCCGGGACTGCGGCATTTCGCTTTGCTCGTGACACATCCTGGGTCACCTGAATGTCCTGGCGGACTCCCTCTCGTGACGAGGCCAACTACTCCACACCGAGTGGACCCTCCATCCCGACCTCTTTTGGATGATATGCACACACTGGGAGATGCACATGATCGACCTGTTCATGATGAGGTGGAACAGGCAGCTTCCTCTATTCGTTTCACCAGTGCTGGACCCACTCGCTTGGGCAGTGGATGCCCTCTCCATACCCTGGGACAGCCTCCTGGCTTACGCATACCCCCTGTCCGTGCTGGTGCCCAAGGTCCTCCAAAAGCTCAAGTGCTGCAATACAGTACTGTTCCTGGTGGGACCGTTCAATTGGAACAGGAGCGGGACCACCGATCTCCTGAACCTCGCCACGGACCCTCCCTTGAGACTCCCCACACCACACAAGATGCTGAAGCAGCCTCAGCAGGATCTCTTTCACCCTTGCCTGGAGAGACTTTTATTACAAGCCTGGAGGTTGTGCGGAGTGCCCTTGCCACTAGAGGCTTCTCGGGTGCGGCGGTGGAGGCTATCGCTGCAGCACGCAGACCTTCGACCCGGAAAGTCTACTAGGGGAAGTGGAGGGTCTTGCAGTACTGTTGCGGCGTCAAGCACCTCTCCCCCACAGATCTGACGATGCCCCAGCTCGCCAAGTTCTTCCTGTGGCTCTTCGCGGAGCAGAACTTGGCACCTATCACCATTCGGGACTACCTGTCTCTGGTGGCTGACACTTACCAGCACTTGGGCTGGACAGACCCGGGGTCTTGCAATGACCTCGCCGACCTGATGGCGCATTTCGAGCTCCAGCGGCCGGTGACCCGCTTGCGAATACCAAGATGGGATCTACTGTGGGTGTTAACTTGGCTGAACTCGGACCGTTTTGAACCTCTGCCCTTGGTGCGGTTCGCTGATTTGACCAGGAAGACGTGCTTCCTACTGGCCCTCGCCACAGTGTCCAGAGTGAGCGAGCTGCATGCACTCTTAGTGTACCCCTCCTGTCTGCAGCTCAGGGCCGATGGCTCAGTTCAGTTTCTCACCAGCCCGACATTTTTGGCAAAAAATAGACCCCCTCAACTGCGCCTCAGCCGATAACTCTTTGGCCAATCAGAGGTCGTGACCAGTCCTGGTAATCCCAACAGCAGGACCCGGTCAGGGCCTTGAAGATCTACCTTCGCCGGTCAAAGCCCCGTCGAAGGGGACGTTCCTGCCTCTTCCTGCCCTTGGCACCGGGCAGGGAAGACATCTCCGCCCAGACTATCCCCTCCTGGCTCCGCAGAGTCATACGTTCCGCATACGAAGACCTCTACCCACGAGGAGCTAAGAGGCTGCGAATCAGGGCACATGAAGTCAGAGCCGTAGCAGCCAGTGTCGCCTTCGACCACAACTGCGCTGTCAAGGACATTGTGGTGGCCGTGGGCTGGTGGAGAGAATCTACCTTCGCACGGTTCTACTTCCGAGACCTCTCTGGCCACCATGCAAACCTGGCACTAGTGGGGGACATCGCTGCGGCGCAACACTCCCCCCCCCCCCCCCCCCCAGCGCCAAAGGCGCCATAGGTAACGCCTAGCTGAAATCGTCAGGAGTTTGCGCCTAAGGGGCCTTGGCTAAGCGTTAACGCTGGGGTAGGAACTATTGGGCAGCACCCTCCTCCTCTTCCCTATTCTTCCTAATAGTAATGCCATCGGTAATGTTTTTGAAGAAACAAATGTATTTTTCTCTGAAATGTATTTTTTCGAAAAATACTTACCGATGGTATTACTCAAAGTGCCCTCCCACCTACCCCGCTTGCCGCCAGTCGCTAAGAGTAAGACTGATGGGAAGGCACCACTCACATGATGAGGAGGGGAGGCTACTCACGGGACAGGGAGTTACTTCCCTGGTTGTGTAGCAACACACAAGTTTTTAGGCTGAAATCAGTAAGCTAAGTGTACCTTCCTTCCTAATAGTAATGCCATTGGTAAGTATTTTTCGAAAAAATACATTTTTTGTTGATGTCCTCCACACTGGGCAGATGTAATCAAGACTGAGATGTAGAATGCAGAGACGTAGATGTGTAGGTAGGGACAAGTTCTTGCAGATAATCAGTGCAGACTTGTGCAGGCAGGCATAGGTAAGTGATAGGGTTTTATGATAAATCCTGTGAGGAACAGGAAGCCAGTGGAGGGCTCTAAGGATTGGTTTGATGTAATCAGCAGATTTGGTGCCAAAGACAATGCGTGCTACTGTGTTTTGCAGATGGTTAAATTAAGTGGCAGGCAGTTCTCAAAAGGTGCTGTTACAGTAATCCAAACTGGATGTGATCAGTGCCATTGTGATGGAATTTTTGGTTGATTTTGTCAAATACAGGCGGGCAAGAGGACAAAGAAAGTAGTAGCAGTATTTCACCAGTTTGTTTATATGGGCTGTCGGCATCAAGAGTTAGCCCAAGTTCATGCACACTGTTCACAAATAGGATTTCAGGGTCCCCAACAGTTATGCCATGAATGGCATACATTTTTAGATTTCACAGGAACAAATTAATGCCAACCCTTTACTTGAACTCTTGGACAGGTGAAGGTCACAAGTGTCAGATTAATTATGTGATCAGTCATACACATGAGCCATGAGAGCTTTGACATTCTTGTTTTTAAAGAAAATAATGTTTTTCATAGCATTCTTGCAAATTTATCAGTCAAACTAATTGTTACAATGGTGATTTGTGATGAGATTCAGTTCCTACTAAATCTGGTTGACCACTCATAAAGGGAGGTTGATAAATATGTGAAACATTCACATGATATTTTAGCTACTAAGACCAGCCTATGTACTTATGTCAAGCATGTCATGAGGGCTTAGCCATTCTTCTATTAGTGTTAATCCCATTTATATAGTATGCGCCAAGTATATTGGACCACAGTTTAGTTTCTCCAGGGGCCAGTGTTTTGCTGTCGGTATAATGTCCATCCATTACATTACAGGTGAAGTACCGCTGGTCATTCCTGGTGGGTAATGCCCCTACTCAAGTCAAGCGCATGGTCCGCCCACGGCTTCCCCTAGTGGAGGAGACTGTGATGGAGGTGGAGGAGGATGTAGAACCCCAGGAGCTTGAGGTAACTGAGGCAGAGGATGTGATGATGGCAAGGTCACCGGATGTGGATGCAGATAACCGCCTGCTGGAGGAGACAGTCACAGAGGAGGAGAAGGATGGTGTTCTGGAAGAGGTCAGTAGAAATGTCTGTATATATATATTGCTTAGATCATGGGTCTGTAGTGTACATTAGAACCTCTTTTGAACGGTCACCGGATTTACGGTCACTTACCGCTTAGGGTCACTTTCACGAAGTATGGAGATGTTTACTAGATAAAGTACCTGGATTGTACAGTCACCTGCTGAACGCGGCCAACGGTCAGTGTAGCAGAGCCAAAAATGCAAAAATACCGGAAACACCTCATCAGCTGCTACACACCTTGGCAAAGCCGAGTGCCGTGTCATTGTGCAATGACGGGCGCATGCCATCTGCTTCAAGCTGGGTTGAGATGCCTCATGAAAGGGGTGGTGTATATCTGTGGGATTGACAATTAACTGGGGGAATAGAACACCCGTGTCACAAAAGGCACATCTGCATGTGGCATAGACTTTCATATGCCCAGGTGCTCATGAGATTCGATGTCTCCTGTTGACTTTTTTATTTCTTCAAAAACCTTACCGATGGTGTTACTGATAGGAAGACATACTTATCCTGTCAATTTCAGCCTCCAAAATTGTTGTGTATTGCTACACAACCAGGGACGTAACTCTAGTAAGCAGTTACCTAATCCCCTGAGTGGCCTCCCTCTCCTCCTAGTAGCCTCCCTTCCTAATCTCGCGAGAGTCCGTTATTGCCAGTTCCTTACTTAGCTTCCATCTTGTTTGGTTTCCTCATCATCAGTCTCCACGTTTTCTTCATCTCCCTTGTTCCTTCTTTGGTTCCTTAGTCTTGTCATGGCCAGGTAAGGCCTGGGACATTGCCTCGCCCGACGATTGTGGCGGACTGCGGCAATTTCTGTCGATTTGCGGCGTTTTGCCACTTGTTTCAACTTCACCTTCGACTGTCGGTTATAACGGTCGCGTGCTCGGTTACGTAGCCTCTGGGCTACGCGTGTTTACTTTCTTTCTGTTCCCTGTTGCAGTACTCAACTTAAAACGTGCCCCACCTGTAAAAATTTCCAGTGGCCTAGTGATTTACACCCTTGCTGTCTGCCTTGTTCAGGCTGTGCATCGGACCACACGTGTGTGACTTGTGCTATGTGGGAAGAGGAACGGTGGTCCGAACTTTGGCGATTCTACCGTTGTAAACACTCCATGCAGTCCGACGAGGCTACAAATCGCCCGGCCACTCCCAGCTCTTCCACCGTCAGTGTTTCTTCTCGGCACTCCTGGTCACCAGACCACAGTCACATACTATTACCACACTCCCGTTCTTCGGAGACGGGACCATTGCGGCTAATTTCCACCCCGGCCAAGGTGACAGACGTTGTCCCTTCTGCCGCAGGTTGTGTTGTACCGGGCGAGATTTTACACCCCTGCTCTCTCGAGCGTGTTTCGCAGCCAGCCCCGTGCACCCGATCTTTGGAGACGGGTCTCTCGTGGAGGTACTCCCATCTCCCTCGAGGGAGGAGACATCAGCCCCCCGACTGTCCCTGGCGTGGCTCTAGACCCGCCAGGCATGACATTGCCTACTTGCGCTTTTACGCCACCGCGTCGCCATCTGTCGTCACATCATGACTTGTTGCTCGGCGCTTCAGGGCTCCCACTGTCTCCTCGCGCCCAGGCTAGAAACTGGTCACCGCGCAAACATATTACACACGGTACATCCGCTAGGCGTCCGTCTCACCACTCAGGTCGGATAGCTTCTCCTCCGTCACCCCCTCCTCCGGACATACCACTTCAGGGTCTTACACTCACACACACCAGCTGCTGCCATGATCACCACGCTTCTCCCACTTTCCATCGTTCGCAGCGCTCCTCTCATGGACGGGTGGATCTGCTTCCCGCCGATCGGCCTTCCCCTCCCCCACGTCGCAGCCGCCATCATCACGTCCCAGAGCGGGGACAGTCTCGGTCCCGTTCCCGTTCACCTTCTCGCCACGGTTCTCGCCGACGCCCACTTCTTCAGGTGAGCTGCTGGCGCGCTCCCTCTTCTGTGCGACGCCGTTCTTTTTCTTCTTCTTCTTCTTCCGCTGGCCGTCAGAGCGCTCGGCGCCCTTGCCACCAGCCCTCCTCTTCCGTCTTTCGGCGGTCTTCCCCTAGGTCACAGCGCGTCCATAGCCCTCTCAACGGACCCTGTTCCCCCCGGCACTTGATGGCGACTGTCGACGAAGAAGTTCAAAGCCTTCATCCTGCAGATTCCGCTTCTGACTTTGGCACTTTGGAGCACCTTTCCCCGTCCATGAGTCCCCTGCCTGCCGACTCTCAGCACAGCTGTTTGGCGTGTTTGTCCCGCTTCGCTCTGGGTATCAAGACTCGGCGGTCACTTGAAGAGGCCACGGGTCTCATTCTCTGTTTTCTTCCTCCGGAGGCTTGTCCGCCTGCCCCTCCTCTGAAGCGGAAGGCTTTGGCCTGAGTGGATCTTACCCTTCAGCCTAAGCGTTTCAAATCCCTCCCACAACCACTTGGCTTCCGGGATCTGACAGACACCTTCTCCGCGCAGTTACCTGTTGGAAACTCAAAAGAACCTTTCTTCTTTTTGCATACCAAGTGGCCTGAATGCATCGACATCCGCTTACACCAACGTTGGTACGCGGGTCACTTGCAGGCGTTTTCGTGCTCTTTACCTTCTCTTGATGACGCGGCAGATTTGCAAGCGGGTGGTCGCCGCACCGCCTTTTCCCGGGTTCCTTGCGGTTTTGACAAGACTGCTGTCCTGATCCGAAACACCCTGGCCTGCTTGGGTTTCTTAGACCTCACGACCCAGGCGATTGTCCGCGCATTCAAGGACAATTGGGACCCTCAGTCTACCGCTCCACTGCACGAGGTGCATTCTCTGGTGGTTGTGGCTAACCGGGCGTCTTACCATGCTTTTACCAAAGCGATGGCTGCCACCATCAACTGTGATTTAATCCGGCAGGATGCGGTGCTTGATGCTTGTTCTGGGTTACCTTCGTCAGTCAAGTCTGAGCTCCGTCAGGCTCCCATCGGCGGTCCCTTACTGTTTGGCTCCACTTGACAGGCCGTGAAGGAGACTCACAAGGACACCTGGCCTATTCTTCGCCCAGCCTTTTCTCACTTGTGCGGCCCGCAAGGCCGTGGGTTGCGCCCTTAGGTCCATCAGACCCGCCTCCCGCCCAGTTGCCAATGTGCCCCTTGGCCCCTTCCATCACCCCCATTTTGGCCGTTCCCACGCCCTCCCGGCCCCAGCCTCCGCCTGGCCTGGTCGCTGCAGGCAGCCTGGGCAGGGGAGGGCCCGCAGACTCTCCTCCCACACTGTCCCCGCCGATTTTCTCTCGGGTCCCAGGTCGGCGGGCGGCTATCCCATTACGACCCTTGGATCCTTTTTACCATCTCAGTGGGTCTTCAACTCACATTTGTACGCCCTCCTCCTCTTCAATGCTCCCTGCTTTGGACTCGGGTTCCGAGCGATCGCGTCAAGGCGGAGGCGTTGCAGGGCGATATGGTCTCTCTGCTTCACAAATCCGCCACGGAGGTCGTTCGGTGACACGATTCTCCGGCTTTCTACAGTCGTCTCTTCGTTGTCCCGAAGTTGGACGGCGGTTGGCATCCGGTGATCGATCTCTTGGCTTTAAACAAATTTCTTGTGGCCCCTTCCTTCTGTATGGAAACGACTCGAGCCCTACGTGCCGCCATCCAGCCCATGGATTTCGCTGTCAGTCTGGATCTTGCCAATGCCTACCTTCATGTTCCTATGCACCCTTCAGCTCGCCATTACTTACGCTTCGCCTTCCGAGGGGTGGTGTATCAGTTCCGGGCCCCAACCTTTTTCAGATGATTTGCCTGCACTGGGAGATGCCCATGATCGACCTGTTTGAGACGAGGTGGATTGGAACACACAACTTCCCCTCTTCGTCTCTCCTGTTCCGGACTCCCTCGCATGGGCAGTGGATGCTCTCTCCATTCCCTGGGAGGGTCTCCTGGCTTACGCGTACCCTCCCTCTGTGCTGATACCCAAGATTCTCGTCAAGCTCCTGGTAGCTGCGTTCTCTTGGAACAAGAGCTGGATCACAGATCTCCTGAGTCTCACCACAGATTCCCCTCTGCGGCTTCCCATGCCACGCATGATGCTGAAACAGCCACGGCAGGATCTTTTTCACCCTAGCCCAGAGAGCCTCCTCTTACAGTTTGGCGATTGTGCGGCGTGCCCTCACTGCTCGAGGTTTCTCGGATGCGGCGGTGGAGGCTATTGCTTCAGCCCAATGGCCTTCCACCAGGAAAGTCTACGAGGGAAAATGGCAGGTTTTGCAGTCTTGGTGCGGGACTCGACACCTCTCTTCCACAGCTTTGACTATGCCCCAGCTTGCCGAGTTCTTCCTGTGACTCTTCGAGGATCAGCACCTTGCACCCATCACCATTCGGGGATATCTTTCTATGGTGGCTGACACTTACCGCCATTTGGGTTGACCAGATCCCTGATCTTGCAAGGACCTCGCTGACCTCATGGCTCATTTTGACCTTTGGCGACCAGTGACCCGCTCACTGCTCCCATGATGGGACCTTGCGTGGGTGTTAACCTGGCTCCACACTGCTCGTTTTGAACTGCTACCCTTGGCGCGGTTCTCAGACTTGTCGAGGAAGACGTGCTTTTTGCTGGCTCTAGCCACAGCCTCTCAAGTAAGTGAGCTCCATGCTCTCGCTGTGCACGCGTCTTGCCTGCAGCTCCGGGCCGATGGTTCGGTTCAGCTACTCACTAGTCCTTCCTTTTTGGCTAAAAACCGGCTCCCATCAGCCACCCCTCAACCGATCACTATTTGTCCACTGCGGGGTCCTGACACGCCCCAGGATGTCAGACAGCAGGATCCAGTCAGGGCGTTAAAAATCTACCTCCGCCGGTCAAAACAACGACCTCTCAACTGAGGGAGCGAAGAGATTGCGGATTCGGGCGCACGAGATCCGGGCTGTCTCCATGAGCGTCGCGTTTGACCGCAACTGCACCGTGAAGGACATTGTGGCGGCTGTGGGCTGGCGGGCCGAAACTACTTTCGCTCATATTTACTTGCGCGACCTCTCCAGCCAGCGACACAACCTGGCTCTGGTGGGGGACATTGCTGCAGCGCAACACTCCCTCCCGGCGCTGGTGGCACCATAGGTAACACTTAGCTGAAATTGTCAGGAGTGTGCTCCAGCAAGGGACCTAGCTAAGCAGTTACATGGGGGGTTGAATGTTGGATGGCACCCTCTTCCTCTTCGCAATTCTTCATATCAGTAATACCATCGGTAATGTTTTTGAAGAAATAAATGTATTTTTCTTTAAAATAATTTTTTTCGAAAAATACTTACCGATGGTATTACTCAAACTTCCCTCCCACCTTCCCCGCTTGCCGCCAGTCAGCTAAGTTCGAACTGGCAATAACGGACTCTTGCAAGATTAGGAAGGGAGGCTACTCGGAGGAGAGGGAGGCCACTCAGGGGATTAGGTAACTGCTTACTAGAGTTACATCCCTGGTTGTGTAGCAACACACAACAATTTACAATTTTGGAGGCTGAAATTGACAGGCTAAGTATGTCTTCCTATCAGTAATAACCATCGGTAAGTATTTTTCGAGAAAAATTATTTAAAGAAAATGACATGTGCAGTTACGATTTGAACAGGTTTTTCCTTTTTCATCGGGTGTAATGTGGCGACAAAAGGAAGCCACACTGACTTTGAAGCGCAAATGTTTACATGTTCATTATTTTACAAGGACATTGTGCGTGTACATTATTCTTTCCACATTTTTTGTCTTAACTGTGACGATTTAGCACACACAAAGGCCACGAACTTGCACTGTAGGGGAGATATTTAATATACACTAACTCTAGTAGAGGCTATTTTAATGTGGATTTACATTTCTGGGTGCTTCTGGTTCCATTTCTATCATACCTGCCATGAACCTGCTGTTTACCGCCACTTTTGGGGGGCAACAGGGGTGACCGCTCATAGGAGGTTCTACTGTATTATGGACTCTGATAACTGTCTGCTTGAGGAGACAGAAGTGAAGAAGGAGAAGAATTGTGGCCTAGAAGGTATCAGTAGATGTCTATATATGTGATGCTTCGTTCATGGGTCTCTAGTAATAATAATAATAATAATGATAATGAAGATTTATATGGTGCCTAACTTCATAATGAGCTCTAGGCACCTAACAATGACTAAGGAAGAGAGGGAAAGAAACATGGACGATCAAAGCCAGTTTACAATTACACTCACAAACAGGCGTGTGCACACACACGCACACACGCACGCAAACACGCACGCACGCACACACACACACACACACACACACACACACACACACACACACACACACACACACACACACACACACACACACACACACACACACGCATGCATGCACCAAGTGATGGGAAGTCAACCCAGTTTTCTATTTTCTAGTTCTCTACATTAAGCAACAACATTTCTCGATATCCATTAGTCAACATTTCTCTCCACTAGTAACACAAATTTCTATCACCATGCAGTCATCAACGTTCTCAACAAAATTTAGAGAACTAGAAATGTTGACTAGTGGAGATTGAGAAATGTTGTTGACTAGTGGAGAGAAATGTACGTTGTTGACTAGTGGAGAAAAATTATGTTTACTAATTGAGAGAAATGATGACTTGTAGAGAGAAATGTTGTTGCCTGGTGGAGAGAAATGTTATCAGGAGGAGAGAAAGGCTATTGACTAGTGGAGAGAAGTGTTGTTGACTAATCTAGAGAAATGCTGTGTGTCGTGACAGGAAGAGAACGAGGTGGAGGAGGAAATTATGCACCTGAAGGATGAGGATGGGGAGAAGGAAGGACAGGACCAGACTGGCGACAACCGACTTCAAGGCCATGACCAGGCCACTTCACCCGACGATCACTATGCACTAGAAAAGGTAACAATAGTGTTGTTGTGACAGAGAGAGGTTATGTGAGCATACAGAGCTTGACCAATGGAGCAGATAGTATTTGAGAACAAAAGAAGAAAGTTAGCTCATTCAGCCCGGCGCACATATTTTCCAAATTTTGGAGGCATCATCTAACGACTATGCACCTGTTGCAGGAGATGGATCGACCATGATAATTCAAGGGCAGTGCCAGATTAGCTTGGCGCCAACAGGCACCAAGCTTATCTGGCACTGCCCTTGAATTATCATGGCCGACCCATCTCCTGCTGTAGTGCGTCAGGGCTGAATAAGTTAGTAGTACTCAAACCAAAGGGAATCACAGCGCTGGACAGACAACAGTTAGATCCCCTGCCCCCGCCTATCAGGCACCCAATCGCCAGCCCACAGAGAAATACGCAGGTATAGAATAAGACAATCATTTCCATTCCTAAATAAGAATGGATCAGGTCTCTTATATAACCCATGTCTTTCTCCGGAACTTAGGAAGTAGGCAGGAGAAACATACATACACAAACATGAAGTTAGAATAAGTTAGATTAGTGGCTGGCAATCAGCGCCGTTGTCCCAATTCAGACATGACTTTACGTAACAGCTGAGATGAAAGTCAAGTCAAAATAAACAAATAGGTATCATGAAGATCATTTGACCAGAAAAGCCTTGAACTGTACAGCAACAAATCATGTAGTCAGCTGGAGCAGATAGAAGCAACAAGCATTATGGTTACTGCATTATAACATTTGTGACATAAAGAAACAAAGGGGACAGAAGCAACAAGCATTATAATTACTGTATTATATCATTTGTGACATAAAGAAACAAAGGGAACAGAAGCAACAACCATTATAGTTACTGGATTATAACATTTGTGACATAAAGAAACAAAGGGGACAGAAGCAACAAGCATTATAGTTACACATCCTACATTACAACAGTTGTGACGTAGAGAAACGGAGGAGATAGAAAAGATGCCTCTCATTTTCCAATGTTTGGCTTGCTCTAGGGTCAGCTGGAGCAGATAGAAGCGGAGAAGGAGCATGCAAAACCGGTGGTTGAACGGCTGGCAGTTGGTAGCCGACTGTCACTGCGTGAGGATGAGGAGGAGGCGCTGAGGAGTAACCGCATTTTGTCCGCTCTGCTGGAACAGGACACAGAGTACACACAGCCACTTGGCATTGAGGAGGTACATGGGCTTTGGCACTAAATAGGTTTTTGTTTTTACATTCAGCACATGAAAAAATAAAATGCATAGTATTGTTTGTTGCACATATATCATCCAGTGTTCGCAATCATAAGTAGCCCAGCATTTTAAGATGGAGTATGAAGAAAGCATATTTGAGTGTGGATTTGAGGAACTTTTATTGTATATAAAAAAAAAAAAAATCATGCATATGACAAAAGACCCCTCTGTGGCCTGTGGTTCCATTGTTTGCTCATGCGCTATAGCAAAAGTGGGTCTGTGTACTTGGCCATCCGTCTTTTGTCCGTTGTCTGTCATCTGTGGTCAATTTTAACATTGGCATTTTGTCATTACCATTGGAAAGATTTGTCTGAAGTACACTGAAACTGTTTAGTATTGGACCACTGCTTGTCCTCCCTGACTTACATTGGAATAATTTGTTCACCAGGTGTTTGACATCCTGCCACTCTATGGTTCTCTTGAGCCTGGGGACACTGAGCAAGTCACCTTCACCTTCTTTGGTCATGCTGACATTTTTGGCGAGGTCAAGGCCATCTGTGAGGTGGAGGGTGGACCAACGTACGATTTGATGATCACAGGGGAGGCTAGCCTTGTGGAGTACTGCTTCAACGTCAAGAATATCGACTTCGGCAAGCAGGTCAGATATTTCCTTCACATTTCTCTTCACACTCAAGCATTCTAAATTGGTGTAAGGGTGACAGTTGTCCAACATGGAGGTTGATTCACCCTTTTCAGAACCGTGATGAGCAGAATGATGCTTGGGTTTTTCATGATCACAGACTAATAAGACTAAATGCACAAGGCATAGATTCTCATGAACCCTTACTGACATGGCATCTTGCTGGCTTCTTTAACCCATTTAGCCCCAATGCCCTACAGCAAGAGATGTATTGATTGACCATGATAATTCAAGGGTAGTGCCAGATGAGCTTGGTGCCTGAAGGCACCAAGCTCATCTGGCACTACCCTTGAATTATCATGGTCAATACATCTTCTGCAGCTGATACGTAGTCGTTGGGTAGCACCTTCAAAATTTCTTAAATGCGGCCATGGGGTTAATATGCATGTGCCCGAAGCCTGAAGAATTGTGTAGCAGTAAGTGTCGTGGTTTCACACCCATCATTTCGAGATGTTGGTGCTGGCAGTGCATGGGTAACACAAGTGACACAGCTTGATAAAACATTCATCATGAGGTGTGCCTGTGTGCAGATGTATGACAGTGTAGCCACGGCAGAGCTCACCCTCATCAACACGGGCAAGGTGGCCTTTGAGTACCATGCCCTCAATATGGACCCCTCTCTGGAGCACAGACCTATGCCAGGACACCCACTGCTCGTCCCACATGCCGTCAGTAAACCAACTGATCCCTCATACAATACAACAGGAGCTGGAGAGACCAGGAGAGTTCCGTGGTGGTGCCAGAATAGAGGCGCCAATAGAGGCAGCAAGCTATTCTGGCACCACCATTGACCTTTTATGGTCAGTCCACCTTCTGTTCTGCTATGCAGTCTTTTGAGGACAACTTTAATTCTTAAATTGGGAATTGTCAAATTTATGGTTAACTTGTATTATACTTGGGAAGTGTTAAACTTAGGGTGAAAGCGTATTCCACAGTCATCGTAATTTTGACAGTGAAGCAGTCGCTCAGCACACAGAGTGTTGTCATCTGTCATCATTATTGTCACAGTGAAGCAGTCTGTCAGTATAGTCCATTTGAGCAAAGCTTGCCTTGTGATTTATTTCTTCAAAAACGTTACCGATGGTATTACTGAGAGGAAGATATATTTAGCCTGACAATTTTAGCCTCCAAAAATTGTTGTGTGTTGCTACACAACCAGGGATGTAACTCTAGCAAGCAGTTACCTAATCCCCAGAGTGGCCTTCCTATCCTCCGAGTAACCTCCCTTCCAAATCTCGCGAGAGGCCATTATTACTAGTTCTATACTTAGCTGCCATTTTGTTTAGATCCTTCTTTATCAGTCTCCCCGTTATCATCATCTTCTTTGTCCATCCTTAGGCCTTGTTTGTCATAACATGGCCAGGTAAGGCCTCGGACATTGCCTCACTCGACGATTGTGGCGAATTGGGGCAGTTTCCGTGGATTTGCGGCGTTTTGCCGTTCGTTTCAACTTCGTCTTCGATTGTCGGTTATAACGGTCGTCTGCTCGGTTATGTAGCCTCTGGGCTATGCGCGTTTCCTTTACACTCTGTTCACTGTTGCAGTTTTCTTCTTAAAACGTGCCCCAACTGTCAAAGGTTTCCAGTGGCCTAGTGATTTACATCCATGCTGCCTGCCTTGCTCGGGATGTGCGTCGGATCACACGTGTGGTCTTTATACTTCATGGGAAGAAGATCGCTGGTCCGAAATGTGGAAGTTCTACCTTTGTCAGCACCCCGTGCAGTCCGACGAAGCGCCTCTTTGCCCAATCACCACCAGCTCTGCCGCTATCGGTGTTTCTTCTCGGCGCTCACAGTCTCGGGAGGCTGCCAGTCCCATTCCATCACAGCAATCCAGATCTTCTGTGCCGGGACCCTTGCAGCTCTTTGCCACTCGAGCGCGGGTGTTGGATACCGTCCCTCCCGCCTTGGGTGGTTTTACACCAGGTGAGAATTTACGCCCCCGCTCCCATGAGCATATTTCGCAGCCAGCCCCGCAGACTCGGCCTTCTAAGATGGATCTCCAACAGAGGCAACCCCATCATTTTGGGGGGAGGAGACATCGACCATCGGCACTACCTGGCGCGTGCCCTCTCCACCCAGACGTGATTTTGCTTAATTGCACTTTTCCGCTGCAACTTCAACAATTGTCGTCACATCACGACTTGTTGCTTGGTGCTTCGGCTCAACCACTGTCTCCTCGCGCCCTGGCTAAAAGCCAGTCACCGCGCACTCGTGCCACCCTTGGTATGTCCTCTCGCGTGTTTCTCACCCCTCCTGTCAGTTTTATTCTCCTTCGTTGTCTCCAATTGCCTACGTTTCCCTTCGGGATCCTACACCTCCGTCCGTCCCCTGTCGCCATGATCCCTGCGCTTCTCCTGCCTCCTGTCGCTCGCGACACTCCTCTCGATGACGGGGTGGATCGCCTTTGCTCCGAACGGCCTTCACCATCCTGTCGCCGCCAACTTCATCGTGCTCCAGAGAGGGGACGGTCCCGTTCCCGTTCTCCTACTCGTCGCGGCGTGCGCCGCCCGCTGTTACATAAGAGGTGTCAGAATCTGCCCTCTTCCTTGCGACGTCGTTCTTCTTCTTCTTCTTCTCCCATTGACAGTAGGAGTTCTCGGCGACCTGGTCCCTGGACTCCTCCTCCGTCCCTCAGCGGTCTTTTCCCCGGCCACCACGCGATCGTCACTCTTTCCAAGGGTCCTGTTCCACCCCCCCCCCCCCCCCCCCGGCACTTGGCAGCGCCGGTTCAGGAGGATGTTCTTAGCCTTCATCCAGTGGATTCTGCTTTCGACCTTGGGGCTTTGCCGCACCTTTCTCCATCCAGGAGTCCCTTACCCGCGGACTCTCAGCACAGCTGTTCTCCGTCCTCGGACTGTTTCACTCCGGGTGTGGAGACTCGACGGTCCTTGGACGAGGCTTCAGGTCTCATTCTCCGATTTCTTCCCCCAGACGCTTGCCCCCCTGCACCTCCTCTGAAGCGGAAGGCGTCGGCTTCGGTGGATGTTTCCCTTCAACCTAAGCGTTTCAGATCTCTCCTGCAACCACCTGGCTTTCGAGATCTGGCGGAGCCGTTCTCGGCACAGTTGCCTCTTGGCAACTTCAAAGAGCCTCTCTTCTTTTCCGATACAAAGTGGCCTGAAGGCGTAGACATTTGCTTCCGCCAACGTTGGTACGCAGGTCACTCTCAGGCTTTTGCGTGCCCTTTGCCTTCGCTCGATGACGCGGCAGATTTGCAGGTGGGTGGACGCCGCTTTGCCGGGTCCCTCGCGGTTTTGATAAAACTGCTGTCCTGATCCGCAACACGCTGGCCTGCTCTGGCTTCCTGGATCTCGCTACCCGGGCGATTGTACGCGCGCTTGAAGACCATTGGGATCCGCACTCTACCGCTCACTCCGAGAGATACATTCTCTGGCAGTGGTGGCTAATCGGGCTTCATACCATGCTTCTGCCGCCATCAACAGTGATTTATTTTGATGGGATGCAGTTCTTGCTGCTTGTTCTGGGTTACCTTCGACAGTCAAGGCTCAGCTCCGCCAGGCTCCCATCGGCGGTCAATTGCTGTTTGGCTCCACTTGGCAAGCCGTGAAGGATGCCATAAGGACATCTGGCCCATGGCTCACCAAATTTCTTCTCGCTTTCGTTCGTCCCGCAGGGCCTCGGGTCGCGCCCTGCAGTCATTTAGACCCACCTCCCATCCCGCTGCCCATGTCCCGCTTGGTTCCTCTCGTCCTTCCCATTTTGACCGTGCCCGCACCCTTCCGGCTCTGACACACACCTGGCCTGGTCGCAGCAGGCGTCCAGGATGGGGGAGGGCCCGATGACTCTCCTCCCAACCTGCCCCCGCTGATTTCTCTTGGGTCACCAGTCGGCGGGCGGCTATCCCGATTCTGTGACGAGTGGCGGTCGCCGTTTCCCGACGACCCTTGGCTTCTTTCTACCATTTCGGAATGTGTTCACCTATCGTTTCTTCGACCGCCTCCTCTTCGCCGCTCCCCGCTTTGGACTTGGGTTCCGAACGATCCTGTCAAGGCAACGGCTTTACAGGGTGAAGTGAATTCCTTGCTTCTCAAATCCGCCACGGAGGTCGTCCGGCGACAAGATTCTCCGGCTTTCTACAGTCGTCTCTTCATCGTCCCCAAGTCGGACGGAGGTTGGCGTCCAGTGATAGACCTTTCTTTCGTATGGAAACGACCCGCGCCCTGCGGGCCGCCGTCCAACCGATGGATTTTACTCTCAGTCTGGATCTCACCGATGCATACCTTCATGTTCCTATACACCCTTCGGCTCGCCGTTACCTTCGCTTCGCCTTCCGCGGAGTGGTGTATCAGTTCCGGGCAATGGCCTTCGGCCTCAATCTCAGTCCCTGGGTCTTCACCAGGATTATGGATGCAGTGATTTCCCGCGCGCGGAGGTCGTCTCTCAGTCCGACCTCCCACTACCTTGACGATCTTCTTCTCCGGAATCAGGATGCGACCTGCTTGACTACCGTCAGGGACGCCCTGCTCTCCTTTCTCCATCGCCAGCTTGCCGAGTTCTTCTTGTGGCTCTTCGAGGATCAGGGCTTGGCACCCATCACCATTCCGGGTTATCTTTCTATGGAGGCTTACAGTTACCGCCATCTGGGTCGTCCAGATCCGGGATCTTGCAAGGACCTCGTGGACTTCATGGCTCATTTTGATCTCCGGCGACCAGTGACCCGATCACTACTCCCACATTGGGACCTTGCGTGGGTGTTGACATGGCTCAACTCTGCTCGTTTTGAACCGCTGCACTTGGCTTGGTTCTCAGACTTGACGAGGAAGACATGCTTCCTGCTGGCCCTAGCCACAGCTTCTCACTCTCTCTGTACTTCCGTCTTGCCTGCAGCTCTGGGCTGACGGCTCGTTTCAACTACTCACTAACCCTTCCATTGTTTCTTCCAAAACGTTACCGATGGTATTACTGATAGGAAGACATACTTAGCCTGTCAATTTCAGCCTCCAAAATTGTTGTGTGTTGCTACACAACCAGGGACGTAACTCTAGCAAGCAGCTACCCAATCCCCTGAGTGACCTCCCTATCCTCCGGATAGCCTCCCTTCTCAATCTCGCGAGAGTCCGTTATTACCAGTTCTATACTTAGCTCCTATTTTGTTCAGTTCAGTTATTTCGGTCTCCGTGTTTCCTCGTCTTCTTCGTTCTTTCTTGTCGGTTTAGATCTTCTCCCGATGGCCAGGTAATGAGGTAAGGCCTCGGACATTGTCTCACCCGGCGATTACAGCTTACTGGGGCAATTTCCATGGAATTACGGCGTTTTGGCCTTTCTTTTCGACTTCGTCTCCATGGGTCGGTTGCAACGGTCGTGTACTTGACTTCGTGGCCCTGTGTCCCAAGCGCTTATCCTTTGTTTACATGATTTGTTGCAGTAGCCAACCCCAAACTTGTCCCACCTGTGGCGACTTCCAGTGGCCGAAGGATTTACATTTTAGATGCCTTCCTTGTTCGGGCTGCGCTTCTGATAACAAAAAGCTCTACATGCTCCGTTTGGGAAGAGGTCCGTTGGTCACAGATGTGGAGTTTGTTTCCTGAAAAAACATTACCGATGACATTACTGTCTGGAAGTGTCTACTACTTACTCAATTTTAGCCTAAGAACCTGTTGTGGAAGAACCCGGGAGGCACTTGGGGAACCCTAACTAGGGCCGAGAGTAGCCTCCTGTCCCGGCCCTCCTGTCCCGGCCCGGCCCATCCGGGCACTCACCACGTGACCCAATCACAATCATTCGTTTCTACTTAGCTGTACTGTTCAGACGTGCATAGCCAATAGGACCAGCGCCCCATCCCTTCTTCTGTGGCTCTGGTTCCACCAGCCCCTCCCAACTCGGCCGCAGTTGCTGGTTCGTCCAGGCACTCTCGGTCCCCAGACTCTGTTCGCTCCCTTACACTGCGCTCCCGCTCACAGGTGATGGGACCCTTGCGGTTATCTTCTCCTATCCCCCCGGCCAAGGCGATGGACGCTGTCCCTTCTGCTGTGGGAGGTATGTGCTTTTCCGATCCATTACATTCTCGCTCTATGGAGCGACGTTTACTTCAATCCCATGCACCCGCTCTACGGAGATGGGTCACTCGCAGCGACTATCAGTCCTGCGCACCCGCTCTACAGAGACGGGTCACTCGCGGCGACTTCCCCCTCTCCCTCGGGGGATGGGACACCGGCACCCGAAAGACCCGAGCGCGGTTACCGATCAGCCAGGTGTGACCTTTGCACCTCAGTGTCGCCATAGGTCGTCACACCACGACTCTTTGCACGGCGCTGCGGGGATTCCGGTGTCCCCCTTGCGCACCGGCTCGGAGCCGGTCACCGCACATCTATCGATCAAATGAGCATACCTCTTGGCGCCGATCTCGCCGCTCTCGTCTGCTGGATTCACCTTCCTCCCGGGATGTTAAATCTCGTGGTCGCCCTCGGAGACACCCATGATCGACCTGTTTGCGACACGGTGGTATACACAACTGCCCCTCTTCGTCTCTCCATTTCCAGACCTGCTTGCGTGGGTGGTAGGCACTCTCTCCATTCCTTCGGAGGGTCTCCTGGCCTACGCGTACCCTCCCTCAGTACTGATACCCAAGATTCTCCTCAAACTCCGAGGCTGCAATACGGTGCTGTTCTTGGTAGCCCCTTTCTCTTGGAACAAGAGCTGGACCACGGATCTCCTGAGTCTCTCCACGGATCCACCGCTCCGGCTTCCAGCGCCACGCACGATGCTGAAGCAGCCTTGAAGAGATCTTTTTCACCCTTGCCTGGAGACCCTTCTCTTACACGCCTGGAGGTTGTGCGGCGCGTCCTCACAGCTCGAGGTTTCTCGGATGCAGCGGTGGCGGCTATCGCTTAAGCTCGACACCCTTCCACCAGGAAATTTATGAGGGAAAATGGAGGGTTTTGCAGTCTGGATGCGGTACTAGACACCTTTCCCCCACCGCTTTGACTATGCCTCAGCTAGCTGCATTCTTTCTGTGGCTCTTCCAGGATCAGTCCCTAGCACCCATCTACATTCGGGGATTTCTTTCTATGGTGGCTGATACGTACCGCCATTTGGGACTACCAGATTCCGGCTCTTGCAAAGATCTCGCCAACCTTATGGCTCATTTTGACCTTCAGCGACCTGTGACGTGCTCCCTACTGCCTCGATGGGACCTTGCGTGGGTATTACCATGGCTGAACACTGCTCATTTTGAACCCCTGCACTTGGCGCGGTTCTCTGACTTAACTCGACAAAAGTGCTTCTTGCTGGCTCTGGCCACTGCCTCTCGCATGAGTGAACTCCATGCTCTCTCTGTACACCCATCTTGCTTGCAACTCCGGGCCGATGGCTCTGTCCAACTCCTCACTAGTCCATCCTTTTTGGCCAAGAACAGGCTCCCTTCAGCCGCCACTCGACCGATCACTATTCGTCCATTGCGGGGCCCAAATACGTTCCAGGACGTACACCACCAAGACCTGGTCAGGGCGTTAAAAATTTACCTCCGCCGGTCGAAACCCCTATGGCACGGACGTTTACGCCTCTTCCTGCCCTTATCTCCAGGCAGGAACGATATTTCTGCTGAGACAATATCCGCTTGGCTGCGCGGAATCATCAGAACTGCTTACGAAGACCTCTCGACGGAGGGAGCGAAGAGGTTGCAGATTCGAGCACACGAAGTCCAGGCTGTCCCCATGAGCGTAGCGATCGACCGCAACTGCGCCGTGAGGGACATTATGGTGGCTGCGGGCTGAATCTACTTTCGCCTGTTTCTCCTTCTGTGACCTGTCTGGCCGAAGACAAAACATGGCACTAGTGGGGGACATTGTGGCAGCTCAACACTCCCTCCTGGCGCTGGATGCGCCATAGGTAATACTTAACTGAAATTGTTGGGAGTGTGCCTTTGTGGGGGACCTAGCTAAGCAGTTACCCCAAGGTTGAGTATTGGGGCGCCACCCTCCTCCTCTTCGCCATTTTTCCTATCAGTAATACCATCGGTAACGTTTTTGAAGAAACAAATGTATTTTTTTTTTTAATAATTTTTTTTGAAAAATACTTACCTATGGTATTACTCAAATTTCCTTCCCACCTTCCCCGCTTGCTGTCTGTCTGCTAAGTTCGAACTGGCAATAAGGGACTCTCGCGAGATTAGGAAGGGAGGCTACTCGGAGGAGAGGGAGGCCACTCAGGTGATTAGGTAACTGATTACTAGAGTTACGTCCCTGGTTGTGTAGCAACACACAACAATTTACAATTTTGGAGGCTGAAATTGACAGGCTAAGTATGTCTTCCTATCAGTAATACCATCGGTAAGTATTTTTCGAAAAAAAATATTTTAAAGAAAAATAAATTTTTGGCTAAAAACCGGCTACCCTCAGCTGCCCCTCAATCAATCAACCGATCAGTATTCGTCCTCTTCGGGGTCCTGACACGCCCCGAGACGTTCGACAGCAGGATCCAGTCTGGGCGTTAAAAATCTATCTCCGCCGGTCAAAGCCCTTATGGCGGGGTCATTTACGCCTTTTCTTGCCCTTGGTTCAGAACCGGCACGATATATCTGCCCAAACGATCTCTGCTTGGCTGTATGGAGTTATCCGTTCCGCTTACAATGACCTCTCGACTGAGGGAGTGAAGAGGCTGCGGATTCGGGCGCACGAGATCCGGGCTGTCTCCACGAGTGTCGCGTTTGACCGTAACTGCGCCTTGAAGGACATTGTAGTTTCTGTGGGCTGGTGGGCCGAATCTACCTTCGCCCGTTTTTACTTGCGTGTCCTCTCCAGCCAGTGACACAACCTGGCTCTGGTGGGTAACGTTGCCGTGGCTCATCACTCCCTCCCGGTGCAGGCGACACCATAGGGAACACTTAACTGAAATTGTCGGGAGTGTGCACCGGCCGGGGGTCTAGCTATGCAGTTACCTGGGGGAATTGACTCTTGAACGGCACCCTCCCATTCTTTTTAATTCTTCCTCTCAGTAATACCATCGGTAACGTTTTTGAAGAAATACATGTATTTTTCTTTCAAATAAATTTTTTCGAAAAATACTTACCGATGGTATTACTCAAACTTCCCTCCCGCCTTCCCCGCTTGCCGCATGTCAGCTCAGATAGAACTGGTAATAACGGCCTCTTGCGCGATTTGGAAGGGAGGATAGGGAGGCCACTCCGGGGATTAGGTAACTACTTGTTAGAGTTACGTCCCTGGTTATGTAGCAACACACAACAATTTTTGGAGGCTGAAATTGTCAGGCTAAGTATATCATCCTCTCAGTAATACCATCGGTAAGTATTTTTCGAAAAAAAAAATATTTTAAAGAAAAATACATTTTTGCAAATAACTTTTGAACATTGAGGATTTCAAGACAACTCTAAGAAGAAAAGATGGTCACCATCCTTGGTCCTAATTTATTTTAAATTTCATTTAGTCCTGACGACAATGGCTTTGCCATTGCCCTCAGGAAATTTTGAACATGACCTATTTGTTCCTGCAAACTTCACACTCGCCATGTTGAATGCTCAATAGCTTGGTCTTGCAATGTGTCTGAACCGTGCATAGTTTCAGCATCAATGATGCAGGTAAGTGGTCACCGAGGCCTGACTAGGGTATGTTTATCAGCTTTTAAGTAGGTCATCTCCATGATCTTCAGAGGGTACTGGCTAAACAGTTGAACCTGAAACCGTCTAAATTCTAAGATATATTAGGACCCAGTTTGGTGATCACTTTTTGTTTTTAGTGTTGTCTTGAAATATGCTTTGTTCAAAAGTTAATTGGAAAAAAACCAGGAGGCAAGCTTCACTCAAACGGATTATACACACAATGTTGTCATCATTATTGTCACAGTGAAGCAGTCTGTCAGTACATGCAGTGTTGTCGTCAGTCATCATAATTGTCACAGTGAAGCAGTCTGTCAGCACAGAATGTTGTCATCAGTCATCATAATTGTCACAGTGAAGCAGTCAGTACACAAAATGATCTCATCAGTCATCATAATTGTCATACTTAAGCATTCTGTCAGCACAAAGAGTGTTATCATCAGTCATCATAATTGTTACAGTGAAGCAGTCTGTCAGTATACACAATGTTGCCATCAGTCATCATTATTGTCACAGTTAATCAGTCTGTCAGCGCTCACAATGTTGTCATCAGTCATCATAATTGTTACAGTGAAGCAGTCTTTCAGCACACACATTCATGTCATCAGCGCACATAATGAGACCATTTCTTTGGATGTGGGTTCACAGTCAGTTCAGCCCTGTTGTTTTGGGCTCACGTGCAATAGCAAAAGTGGGTCTATGTACATTCATCGTCTGCCTGTTGTTGGGCGTCTGTCGTTCGTGGTAAACTTTAATGTTGGCATTTGTTTCCTCAAAACACATTATCGATGACATTACTGTAAGGAATAGTGGCTTAGCTAGCCTAATTTTAGCCAAAATTGGTTGTGTACCTGTATGGCAGGAGAGGCAACAAGGGGCGTCATAAGCCTAGTCCAGCATCCCGAGTAGCCTCTTAGCCATGAAAGGTTGTCTACCTCTGCTTCTTCTTCTTGGCGGTGTACTTTGTGACCTGTCACCTTTTGGCTTGGACTATTCCGTATTCTCTGTACTAGCCTGGAGGGCGGGTCAGCAGTGCACTGTGGAGTGCATAGGGCATGTCAGAGCACAGAAGAAGACATGGCCATCCACTACAGCCAAGGAAGTTACCAGTTGTAACGTCTGATCGTGCCACTGGACTCTGATTTCTGCGGCCGAGAGGGTGGGGTTGCTCCAGCGCAACAGCTTCTACACCAAAATCTCCCTCACGCACAGATTTTGTGGATGGATCTTCATCTTCACCAAATCTGCTTCTTCGTCCTCTTTTTTCTTCTGCCTTCTCCAGAAGCCCTGCGGCGATGGGGAACGGGCGAACCGACAGGTAGAGGTTACTACTGGGAGTCGTAGCTCCGAACCTGCATGTAGGCGGCTTGTGGACCAGTGGTTGCTCTTCCCTGTACCAGGGGCAGCAGGGAAGTTCAGCAGCATCCCAGGCGACTGAGCAGCCTTTTTCAGGACAGCACTGCTCACCCTAGTAAGGGAGGGAACTAGAAAAGGTGTTCCAAACATTGCCTGCCATACACCAAACCGGTCAGCTTACCGCGGCTGGCGGTTTAACCCTTTTATGTGGTCAAAAAGAAAAACAAAGAAAGAAACTTATTCTCGGTACGTGGAACATATGAACCCTGTTGGACAGAGATCAGACGCAGAGACCGCACAGAAGAACAGCCCTCATAGTCAGGGAGCTGGCGAGATCGACATTGCAGCTCTTAGTGAAACCAGATTTGCTGACGAAGGCTCGATCTGTGAATCTGAGGGTGGGTACACCTTCTTCTGGAAGGGCAAAGCTGAGAACGAGGACAGGATACACGGAGTTGGCTTCGCCATCCGCACCACGCTCCTCCGACAGCTGCCTTCTCTTCCCACTGGCATCAGTGAACAAGTGATGAAGCTCCATTTCCCCATCTCCCACACCCGACATGTCACTATCATCAGCGCCTATGCTCCGACACTCACCAACGCCGATGACGACAAGGAGGCGTTCTATGAGAGCCTCGACTCCCTCCTGAAGTCCACCCCTGCAAGTGACAAACTCATCGTGCTTGGTGACTTCAATGCTCGAGTTGGGCGTGAATGTTAGTTAGTTATTTGGGTTTAACGCCGAGCAGGCAACTAAGGCCATCTCACGGTGGGGGCGTGAATGTGACTGCTGGGAAGGAGTGATGGGCCCACATGGGCTGGGCAAGATGAACAGCAATGGCCTGCTGCTGCTGACATTGTGCACTGAGAATGGACTCGCCATCACCAACACCCTCTTCAAGACAACATGGATGCATCCCAGGTCCAAGCAGTGGCATCTCATAGACTATGTCATTGTCCGCCAGCGGGATACTCGTGATGTCAGAATCACCAGAGCCATGAGAGGAACCGAGTGCTGGACCGACCATCGGCTGGTGCGGTCTGTCCTCAACCTACACATTGCACCAGCACACAGGAAGAGGCTGAAGCTCACCCGACCTTCATTCAACCTGGCCAAGCTGAAGCGCCCAGACGTCAAGGAAAACTTCCAGTCCCACCTTGATGACCTGCTAACTGCCCATGGACTGTTGACTGGCAACCCAATTGAAATGTGGAACCAGTTTAAGGAGATGGTGACGGAGTCTGCCAAAGACGTGCTTGGACCCAAGCAGAGGGTACACCAGGATTGGTTCGATGAGAACAATGAAGAGATCAACAAGCTACTGGAGCATAAGCACAGTGCCTTCATCGAGTGGCACAATGACATCAACTCCTTGTCCAAGAAAGACCGCTTCAAACACGTCCAGAAAAAAGCCCAGAGAGAGCTCCGCAACATGCAGGCCACCTGGTGGGACAGCAAGGCAAAAGAACTTGAACACTTCGCTGAATCCAACAACTCCAAGGAGTTTTTCAGCGCAATGAAAGCTGTCTACGGCCCTGCCAGACCCAGCACAACCCCTCTCTTTTCTTCCGACGGCTTCACCTTACTGAAGGAAAAAGGCAGCATCACTGAGGGCTGGAGAGAATACTTCTCAACTCTGCCGAACCTGCCTTCCACTGTCGACCCTGCGGCCCTGGACATGAGTCCCCAAAAGCCGACACTGGATGACCTTGACCTCCCGCCAACCCTGGACGAGGTCAAGAAAGCAATCAACCAGACTAGCTCCAGCAAGACTGCAGGCATGGACAGCATCCCCGCAGAGCTCTTCAAAGCAGCTGGACCTGAGACCCTTGATGCCTTCCTCAACATTCTGACATGCATCTGGTCAGAGGAGAACATGCCACAGGAATTTGGAGATGCTACAATCGTCTCCCTGTTCAAGAACAAGGGCAGCAAAGCAGACTGTGCCAATTACCAAGGGATCTCACTCTTGTCCATTGCTGGCAAGATCCTCGCAAGAGTCATCCTCAACCACCTGATCAGCTCTCTATCTGAGGAAGCACTCCCAGAGGCTCAGTGTGGCTTCAGACCCGGCCGCAGCACAGGTCCAGGAGAAATGCATTGAGCAGCACATGGACCTCTACGCTGTCTTCATAGATCTGACCAAAGCATTTGACACCGTGAACAGAGAAGCGCTTTGGGTCATCCTCACAAAGCTCGGCTGCCCCAGGAAGTTCACCAACATCATCTGCCTCTTCCATGATGGAATGGTAGGAGTTGTCCAGTCAAACGGCGACACATTCGCACCCTTCGACATTTCCAACGGTGTCAAACAAGGTTGTGATCTTGCCCCCGTGATGTTCAATCTGTTCTTCACGTGTGTCCTGACCCATGCAGTACGTGACCTTGAGAAGGGAGTGTACCTGAAGTACAGACTAGACGGCTCTCTCTTCGACCTCCGTCGACTGAATGCCAGGACCAAGACCATCGAGAGACTGATCCTTGAGGCGCTGTTTGCCAGTGACTGTACGCTGCTGATGGTGCACACAGAGTCTGACCTCCAGACCATCGTCAACACGTTCTCGGAAGCCTCTCGACTGTTTGGCCTCACCATCAGTCTCAACAAGACTGAGGTCCTGCACCAACCAGCCCCGGGCACAAGAGCCCCCCCCCCCCCCCCCCCCCCCCCCACCCAAAGTGTGTATCGAAGGCACCGAGCTGAAGAATGTCGACCAGTTCAGGTACCCGGGGAGCATCACCTCTTCTGACAGTACTATCGACAAGGAAATCGCAGCTTGCATCAGCAAAGCCAGCCAAGCCCTGTGTCACGACCCCCGCTTCCGGGGCGAGAACTATGAGCTCTGGAACTCGAGGCACACCCGACCCACACTAACACAAGCCTAACACAAACACCAGAAGAACAGTAATGACGACATTTATTACATATAACCCTAACAATAATCAAACTCAATCCTAACCACGCATTCACACATCACATTCACACTCACACACATCCGAACTCCCCACCCCGAATATCCGTTATACACAATACAAAATAACAACAAGATATATAATAAACTAAATGTCCCTAATACAAAAGGTTGAGAAAACTAATATATAATAATAAACAAATATCCTAAATAAAATATGAAAGAAAACTGAGGCTGAAAAGCCTAGATCCTAAGCCACCGGACCCCGACGGAAGCACAAGCGTCAAACGCTAACGTCAGTTAGACCAACGCCTTTGCTTCCACGGAGAATCTATCACAGCACGTGGCTCCTTAAGTAATACAGTATCCAAATAGCGCAATATCAAATATACAATGAACCAAATATGCTTACTAAAACACAAATGAAGATCGAGAAAAAATGAATACAGTTCGTAAGCTACTGAATCTCCCCAGCGGGAGCATGAACGACAAGTTTGAATGAAATTAATGCTTTCGAAAACTAGACATTCACAGCACAAGGCCCCTTTAACTAACACGTTTCAGAATAACCAATATCATGTATACAAATAGAGCAAATATCCTGTCCTTTCTAAACATACCAATTTCAGTGATCTCTCTCAAAGGTCAAGGTCACAGGGGGTCCAGAAAAGGGTAAAAAATAGCCATATTTTGACACAAATTGTTTCTCCTCAATACTGTTTTCAACTTCAAGCCCAAACTTGGTACAAAATTACCTGATGGTAAGACCTTTCTATGCATACTAATTTGGATGACCCCTCCAAAAGTTCATGGGTCACAGGAGGTCCGCAAATGTGTGAAAAATTCCTGTTTCTGATAGAACTGTAGTTTTTATCATAGTTTTTGTGAACTTTTCATTCAGATTTGACACACATGTAGCTGATAATAAAACCTTTCTATGCATTCTGATTTAATCACCCCTTGCAATGGTCAAGGGTCATGGGGGTCCAGAAATATTCCATATTTTGACAAAAACTGTTTTTCCTTAAATACTGTTTTGAGCTTCTTCTTGGTATAGAGACCTGATGGTAAGTCCTTTCTATGCATACTAATTTGGATGACACCAAAATTTTCTATCAAACTTACCATAAAGGTTGCTGATGATAACACCTTTCTAAGCATGCTGTTAGCTTAATCTTTCTGGAAATTGTATGAAACATGTGCTAGTGGTAGTGTGTTGGTTTGACATTTCTCTTGTGTGTGCATGTTGCAGGGTGTGATAGAGCCATTCGCAGAACAAAAACTACAGGTTCGTTTCCTGCCTGGTGTCCCTGAGCGCTTCCACAAGAGTTTCTCCATCCAGGTGGCGCACTTTGAGCCAGACGTGATCCACTTGTATGGAGAAGGTGTGTTTCCCCGTGTGTCCCTGGACCTGCCCCGCTACATTGATGACAGTGGATATTACGAGGCGTTGCTGGCTGAGGCCAGGGCCAACCTGATGCCGGGCGTGTCTGTAGGACCTAGTGCCTCTCAGCCACTAACCGTGTCTAGCTCTCGTAACCTGGTGGACGCTCAGCATCATGTATGTACACACTGTAAACATTAAAGATTCAAGAAAAGTTTATGTACCATGTTGACAGTGTCAATTAGGACTGTGTCATAGTGCTGAATTCACACATTCACAACCGTTCAACAACATACATGCATAAGATAATTAAGTATCTTCAAGAAACCACTAAAATGAGATCAGATGTGCGTATACCCTAAACGATCTTTAATATAACTTTGCACCCACACACAGTCTCACACACACACACACACACACACACACACACACACACACACACACACACACACACACACACACACACACACACACACACACACACACACACACACACTTTAACTCATTCAACCCGGCATATGTATTTCCCAAATTTTTTTGGAGGCGTCGTCTAATGACTAAGGACTATGCACCTGTTGCAGGAGATGGATTGACCATAATTCAAGGGCAGTGCCAGATTAGCTTGGTGCCAACAGGCGCCAAGCTAATCTGGCACCTTGAATTATCATGGTCGACCCATCTCCTGCTGTAGTGCGTCAGGGATGAATGGGTTAAAGTTGGCTTTTCATTGTGAGATCAGAGCCATCAAATATATGGTGATGTTCTTGGTTACCTACAAAAGCCTGAAAAGCGTCATGTAACTAGTAATTTAGTAGATATGTCCTCAGTTTGATCGTTCTGTTGCTGTCTGTTATATAGGTAGAAACAGGGTTAGTGATGTGTGCACTGTGGTTACACAGGTAGAGACAGTGCCAACAGACCTTGAGATCCAGATGGAGGTGGAACGGCTGGCTGTCCGTGACTTTGCACTGCAGCAACAGAAGCACACCTCCATTGTGCGGTCCTCACAGGAAATAGGTGCTATTGTACAGGAACAGCCAGCCAGTGCCACCAACATCAATACATCCGGCAGCAACACTGCCAACATCAACGCCAACTCCTCTTTCCACATTGTCCCCACCCCTCCCACTGCTGGTACAGCCGAGGGACAGCGACGACGAAAACTCAAGTAAGTCCTGTATCACACACACACACACACACACACACACACACACACACACACACACACACACACACACACACACACACACGCAAATCCTGTATCACACACTTACAATTAAGTCTTGTATTACACCCGTGCACACACACACACACACACACACACACACACACACACACACACACACACACACACACACACACACACACACACACACACACACAAAAGTCATGTATAAGGCACGCACACAAGTGATTATGTATAACACATGCACAAAAGCAGTTATATATCACACACGGCATAAGTAGGTCATATATCACACACACACACACACACACACACACACACACACACACACACACACACACACACACACACACACACACACACACACAAGTAAGTCATGCTTCATGCACATGTCATTTATCTCACACACAGACACACACACACACACACACACACACAATATGTCATATATCAGAATGTCAATACATCAAGACAATGACATTGATAATGACAATGCAATTCGTACATGTACACACATTTCTGACTACATATAAAAGTATATCAAGAAATTTATGGTACAGATACAATGTATGTTTTATCATGATGTGGCTTCAAAGTCTTAGTATAAACCCTACCAGTGCATAGACTTATGGCTTTATATTGTGCAGGCCGCGACTGCCTGAGTACTTGCTGGACTTTGGCTATGTGGTGCTGGGGACACACAGGACACACATAGTGCGAGCCACAAACACCGGCTGGTACCCGGTGTCCTTTAAAATGGAGCGTGGCAGCATCCACAACATGGGATTCATTGTGGAACTGGACCGTGTCCGGAACCTGCCTGGTGCACCTGACAACGAGACTGTGGACTTTGTTGTCACCTTTGACCCGCGCGCAGCCAACCTGCAGCTGGGACCTGTGGAGGCTGCGGTTCCTATTCATGTATGTAGTTGTGTCAAGTGATTAAAAATGGATTTTACCTGATAAAAGTCTTCATCATTCTACATGTACATATAAAAGAATAACCCTGTTCCCTTCCATTGCCGTATCCTACACAGCAGCTGTACAAGTTTCCTTCCATTGCCATATTCGACATTCCGCCGTGAAATGGCCTTTGTTTTTTCTAATAACTAACATTCTTCATAGCTTCTGTTTTTTTTAATAACTAACTAACATTTTCTTCATAGCTACTGTTTTTTCTAATAACTAACATATTCTTCATAGCTACTGTTCAAGTTTCATTCCATTGCCATATTCTACACAGCAACTGTGCAAGTTCCCTTCCATTGCCATATTCTAAACAGCTACAGCACAAGTTCCCTTCTATTTTTATATTTTAAACAGCAGTTGTACAAGTTCCCTGCCATTGCCACATTTTACGTATGAACTGTACAAGTTCTCTTCCATTGTCATATTAGATGTATAAACAGTAACTGCACAAGTTCCCTTGCAGTGAGTTGCAGCACCATATTTTACCGGTACATAGGAACTGTGCACGTTCATGGCTAGTCACTTATCAAGCCCAACCAATCAAGCCCAACCAGTTGCAAGTTGCACAGATTCACATCAGTCCCTGCAGTGTGTATGCAGGTCTCATGAGAATCTATGCCTCTTGCTGTCAAAACAAGACCTGCCTGGCATTTCAGGTTGAAGGAAATGATGTAGCCTGATAAGTCTGTGACTTGCATTGCAACTTGGGGGAAATGATGTAGGATAAGTCTGTGACTGGCATTTTCAGATTGAGGGAAATCAAGCAGTAACATTTTCATTACGCTCAGATTTTTGAGGTTGGTCTTATGTTCAGATTGTGGTGTTCACTTTTCTTGTATCAATTGTCAGATTGTGAACAGGCTCTGCTACTGTATATACTGTACCATGCTGTCTGTGTTGTCAGATTGTAAACGGGCCCCAGGTAGCACTGCGTCTGCGAGCGCATGTGACCATGCCGGACATGGAGATCTCAGATGACGTGCTGGAGTTCCAGGAGGTGAAGTGTGGGGAGTGTCGTGTCGTCACCGTCCAGATCCATAACCACCAGCATGTGCGTTGTGACTGGATATCCGGACATGATGACGAGGAAAAAAAACATGTGAGAGAGAGATTATCTTCAGATTTTTTTTAATTTGTGGCATCTTTCTGATTTCCACGTTAGAACTTGGTTTAAATGACAAATTCCAAATGGTTGTGCAGATAAGTTAGGTTCCTGGTCTCCTTGCTTACAGACACATGCACTGTGCAGATAAGTCAGGTTCCTGGTTCCCTCGCTTACAGACACATGCACTGTGCAGATAAGTCATGCTTCCTGGTGTTCTCGCTTACAGACAGATG
Source organism: Semisulcospira habei (assembly GCA_036245525.1). NCBI lineage: Eukaryota > Metazoa > Mollusca > Gastropoda > Semisulcospiridae > Semisulcospira > Semisulcospira habei. The sequence continues at coordinate 161,491,169 of BTPG01000002.1, forward strand.
CACTGTGCAGATAAGTCATGCTTCCTGGTGCTCTCGCTTTCAGACAGATGCACTGTGCAGATAAGTCATGCTTACTGGTGCCCTCTCTTACAGACACATGCACTGTGAAGATAAGTCAAGTTCCTGGTCCCCTTGCTTACAGACACATGCACTGTGCAGATATGTCTTGGTTCCTGGTCCCCTCACTTGCAGATGCATACGCTGTGCAGATAAGTCATTGTTCCTGGTCCCCTCGCTTACAGACAAATGCACTGTTCTGATAAGTCAGGTTCCTGGTCCCCTCATTTATAGATGTATATGCTGTGCAGAAAAGTCAGATTTCTGGTCCCCTTGCTTACAGACACATGCACTGTGAAGGTAAGTCAGGTTTCTGGTCCCCTTGCTTACAGACACATACACTGTGCAGATAAGTCAGGTTTTTGGTCCCCTTGCTTACAGACACATGCACTGTGCAGATAAGTCAGGTTTCTGTCCCCCTTGCTTACAGACATATGCACTGTGCAGATAAGTCATGTTTCTGTTCCCCTTGCTTACAGACACATGCACTGTGCAGATATGTCAGGTTTCTAGTTCCCTTGCTTACAGGCCGATGCACAGGAGAATGTATTACATAGAAGTTAAATATACACACAAAGGCTGCTTTGGATGGTGATTTTGATGCAGATGACTGATCTATATTCTGTTGCTTCAACACAGTCATGCACACACTCAGCCCCGTCCAGCTAGACTGGCAGGTGCAGCACCATGGCAGTTGAACACTAGTGCTAGATTAGCGTTGTTTACTTTGTGTTCGATCCATAGGCTGCACTTGATTATTGTTGCCACTGAGCTGGTTTACCTAACCCTGTAGAAGGTGTATATGCACATGGTTTTTGCAGACTGCCCATTCATGCCAAGATGCATTATGTACACAGACCAAATGGAATGGTAGTGTGCAAAAACCACGTATACATATGCCCTGTGTATATCTTCACCCTCTGCAGGGTGAGGTATCCTAACTCAGCATTATTGTCTGTTATGCAGATTGTGTTGGATCAATAGGATGCACTTGATCATACAAATTGTGTTGGATCAAAAGGATGTGCTTGATCATTATTTATATTCTAAAAGTACCAATCTTGTTTATTCCAATGCTTACATCAGAAATAAATGAGGATTTTCTGGGATTTTATTTTTGCAGCTATCTGAGCGAACTCTGAGGGTAATGGTTGTTTTAACAATGCTTGACCCCTTGCATCCACTTCAGTTACACATTACCTGCATACAGCATTGCTTACCCCCTTATAACTGCATGTGTTACACAGATTATCTTTCAGTTTGATTTAGCATGGTTATGACGTTCAGTGAGTGATGGAAGCACATGCCGCATGTATGTCTACATTTATGAGCATGTGCATGTCTGCATTATCCTGCTTACCCCTTCAGTACCGTTGTGGAGGAACGTTAATGTCTCATTCTGCAGTTCTTCTTAACCCATAGTGCCCTAAGGCAGAAATCCCCAAATGTTGGAAGTTGTCCTCTGAAGACTAGATTACAATCCAGGAGACAGATCAACCATGATAGGTGGTGTCAAAATAGCTTGGTGTCCATAGTCGCAAAGCTATACTGGCATCACCCTTGAACTATCATGGTCAAGCCATGTCTTGCTATGGTTTGTTGGGGTATTCGACCAACATGTCCTCTTCCAGTTTGCTGACTGGGTATAGTCATATGTACATATGTTTTCAAATCGCTTGTTATCAGTTGTTGGATTTTTTTAAATCTTGGATGCAAGGTTTTGTTTCATTGTTTTGTTTTTGTTTTCTTCCTGAACTGTTAATGATTGTTGGCATGGTTATTCACACTACATTTTCAGTGTATTGTTTTACACAGTTTCAGTTGCTTTTGCTTCTGAAAGGTTGTGGTACATATATAAATATAGATATAGATATATTTTTTTTACAATTTAAAGCAAAGGCATCACCCAAAGCCCAAAATGCACTCGATCAGAGTAGCTCTAAGGGTTGTAATTTTATATTTCAATCTGAGAGTGCTCTGTTGCACTAATGCCATGGAATTCCAGGCTGGTGAGCTTACATTGCATCATCAGGACATCAGCTGCCCTTTTTGTGACTCAAGGGCAGCTGATGTCCTGATGGTGCAATGCAAGCTGGCCAGCCTGGAATTCCATGGCATTAGTGCAGCAGAGCACTCTCAGAATTTAAATATAACATTACATAGCTTGGAGCTACTCGGATTGAGTGCACTTTTTGCTTTGGGCAAAGCGGCAATGCCATTGTCTGAAATAAAAAATAAATGCACCACAGATTGCCTAGGTTGTTGCCTTTCCAAAATTTGTCTGTCTTCTTCTGCTGAACCCTTACATAAAGCGTTAGGGATGCATTTTGCGCTATTCTAGGGGTGCTACCAGTAAATCTGGAGGTGCCTTCTAGAACTGGCACTCTGTTTGCAATTTGTCAGGTTATGCCATATGTCAAACTGATGAGCCCCCCCCCCCCCCCCCCCCACCCCTTCCCTGGGGTGAAACATGTCGCAGGTGGCAAACCTAAATCTACCCGATAGCAGGTCCAATGTCTATATTCATACCCTCCCTGGGAGTGGGGAGGCCTGGATATAGTCAAGTGGACTGTGGGCTGCCTGGGGGTAGTCCCTATTGCTTTTTGCAATGCGTGTTTCAGTGGAAGGCTCAAAATGATAGGTCTGTCATTCCTTCTCTCCCATCCCCCCTCTTTTCTAGATCTAGTGAGCCTTGCAGTCACAACAAGATGGGAATGTTGGCCTCACACCGTATTGATGGCTATCATGGAGAAAGAGTTGTTTAACTCCTTTGCCTGTTGACAGTGCCAGTGGCTGCATGCAGTTAATCAAACTGCCAAATGTACTTTAACCCCATTGCCAGAACAAAAAGGGAGACACAAATGCAAGAAGCGTAGATCTTTATAAGCCTCCGCAGTTGCAGGGGCTCATGAGGTTCTGTGCCTCGCGCGGTCACCATTTTATGTCCATATTTTTTTTGTTTCTTTCCTCATGAGGTTCTGTGCCTCACACGGTCACCTTTGTTTTCTCAAAACTCTTATCGATGGCATGACTAATAGCCCCACGGCATTCTTCATCGCACAAGCGACACCGCTCACCTACGACAGTGCGAGAACCTTTTCGGGAATCCTCTTTTAAAGACGAGTGCACCAGACCCGACGAGCGGATCCACGTGGACACAGTCGTTCCCCCAGTAGTTGCCGATCCTCTCACCACAATGATTGATCTGTCCGCTGCATTTCGAGGGAATCTTCTCCTTCGCTTCACAGCCTTCCCCCTCATCGGTCAGCCATCAGGTGAGCCATCTTTCTTTCCCCATAAACACAGCTCGTCGACCGCATACTACAAGGGAAGTCGCCTCATCCCAAACTCGCTCTTGTGATGTACAACGGTTACCCCCTAGCCAAATTCCTTCCTTGCCCGGGTCCCGGCGGTCTGCTTCTCTTGCTGACGAGGAGGTCCTGAGTATTCTGCCAGAGGATTCTGTCTCAGCACTGCTTTTCGATGATCGTCGGTCCACGACTCCGGTCTCTCAGACTTCATGCAGCTCCTCGACACAGGCTCCCTTTGTAGCCCCGAGCACGGAGACTCTGCGGTCCTTAGATGAAGCCGCACGGCTGATTTCGTCCATTCTTCCTCCGGACGCCTGTCCCCCGTCTCCCCCTCTCAAGCGGAAAGCTTCCGCTTTCGTGGATGCCCCCAGACAAGGCAAGAGGTTCAGGTCCCTCCCACAGCCCCCAGGATTTCGGGATCTTGCGGATGCATTTTCGGCGCACTTACAGCAGGTCTCCTTTGGCGACTCCAGTTTTTTCGCAGACTCCAAGTGGCCGGAGGGGTTGGATATCTCCTTTTGCCAGTGTTGGTATGCTGGGCATTCTCAGGCCTTTAGTTGCCCTCTTCCAGCAGTGGATATCGCAGCAGAAAGTCAGGCGGGCGGTCGCAGATCCCTGCAGCTGTGTTTATGGGGAAAGAAAGATGGCTCACCTGATGGCTGGACCGACGAGGGGGAAGGCTGTGAAGCGAAGGAGAAGATTCCCTCGAAATGCAGCGGACAGATCGATCATTGTGGTGAGAGGATCGGCAACTACTGGGGGAACGACTGTGTCCATGTGGATCCGCTCGTCGGGTCCTGGTGCACTCGTCTTTAAAAGAGGATTCCCGAAAAGGTTCTCGCACTGTCGTAGGTGAGCGGTGTCGCTTGTGCGATGAAGAATGCCGTGGGGCTATTAGTCATGCCATTGGTAAGTATTTTTCAAAAAAATACATTTTAGAGAAAAATATATTTTTGTGTCCATATTTTTTTTGTTTCTTTCCTCATGAGGTTCTGTGCCTCGCGCTGTCACCTTTTTGTGTCCATATTTTTTTGTTTCTTTCCTCATGAGGTTCTGTGCCTCGCACGGTCACCTTTTTGTGTCCATATTTTTTTTGTTTCTTTCCTCATGAGGTTCTGTGCCTTGCGCGGTCACCTTTTTGTGTCCATATTTTGTTTGTTTCTTTCCTCATGAGGTTCTGTGCCTCGCGCGGTCACCTTTTTGTGTCCATATTTTTTTTGTTTCTTTGGCCTTGAGTCAACAAGGATTTCTGAGACACAATCTGTGTTCACTGGCAGTGAAGGGGTTAAATGGGTCACCGTGATTACCATATATACATATATGTTGTTATAAGCAGTGAAATGCATACACAATCATGTCTTCCTCACAGTGACAGGGTGAAAAGAGAATACAACAGAACCTGTTTTGAGTGACCACCCTTGTGCGAGATCACCTGTCAGTAAGGACCATCATTTAGGTGGCTACAGCCAGCTAAGTGATGGTCTTTAACCCATTCAGCCCTGACGCACTATAGCAGGAGACAGGTCGACCTGCAGCTGGTGCATAGTCGTTAAATGACGCCTCCAAAATCTGGGAAATATGGCTGTTGGGCTGATTGAGTTAATGACAGTTGACACTTTGTGCCCATCATGACTTCTCTTGAGAAAGCACCTGCCTGTCTTTCAAGATCAACCACTTTCGTCTTGCAAAACAGGCTGAACTAGTACAGCCAGTGGAATCAGGTGCTTTCCTGTACTGATGAATTTATTCACACTGTTTATGTTTTCAGGCCCTTCGCCGAATACCCATGCACCTTCGTAAGAAGAAGCGTGCGGAGAAGAAGAAACCATTGCATTTTGAGATCCTTCCTCCAAGTGGCAGCCTGTTGCCGGGACAAAGGGTCAACATTCAGGTCAAGTTTATGCCATCGGAGGAGGTCAGTGGCAGCATGGATCTGTAGACTTGTAGTTGTATATAATAATAATAATAAATAGCGCTTATAAAGCAGAAAAACACCAGACTCACTGCACATGTACAATGCACACTCTCTCAGAAACATGCACAATCATATGCTACTTTAAACCACCCCCTCCCTTCCCAACACCGTGCATCCATTTCCCTGTCTAGAATCTGAAGAAAAAAAAGTCAGTTAACAGTTTGCTAGGAAAACAGATGTGCTACATGCTAAAAGGTCTGACAAAAAAGGAAAGTCTTCAAGTTCAAGTGAACTTTGAACTGGGACAGTGTGGGCAGATTCTGCAGTTCAGTTGGCAGCAGGTTCTAGACACTGGAAGCTAAAAAGGTGAAAGTCTGCTCACCGACAGTCTTCATGTTTAGCTTTGGGATTTTTACAAGTTTTTCGCTGGAGGAATGGAGGGTGTGTGATGGCTGATAAATACACAACTTGTATTTAGGGTTTATTTGCACTGGACAGTGTTCACCATGTACAGTTTAGCACAAGACCAAATGTACCTCAGGTACAGTATGACATTGGACAATGTACATGGGGTATGGTGTCCTCAAAAGTATACTATAGTGACTACTTCAGCCTTACGGGCAGCAGGATACTTTATCTGGTCACACATAGCTGATTTCTCGGATGTATTGTAGAGGATGAGATAGGATATATTAGTGTCAGTATCATTTTGTTTAAATTTCTGCACACAATCTAAGCCATTTATCCCCAATGGTCACACATAGCTGATTTCTCGGATGTATTGTAGAGGATGAGATAGGATATATTAGTGTCAGTATCATTTCGTTTAAATTTCTGCACACAATCTAAGCCATTTATCCCCAATGCACTTCAGTAGGAGATGGATCAACCTTGATAAATCAAGGGTAGTGCCAAATTAGCTTGGCACCTCATGGTGCCAAGCTAATCTGGCACTACCTTTGATTTCTAATGGTCAGTCCATCTTATGCAGCTGGTACATTTGTGAGGTTACTCCTCCAAAACTTGGGGAATGCTGCCTTGGTGATAAATGGATTAATAAGAAAGTCAAGCAGGTAAGTTGTTTTGTGTGCTGGTCTGTCATTTTGTTCCTACAGCCTAGACCTGTAAGGTTCACATTTTGCAGTCACAGACAAGCACACATTTTATGGACTACGTCAGTTGTGATAATTATGACATTTACTGGATTTCTGTATGAAAGCCCTATTAACAAAACAAAAATCCTCCCCCCCCCCCCCCCCCTCTGTTTTTTTTTTCACACCAGAAATTCTATGAGCAGCGCATTCCCATCAAGATTGCCCAAAGCAGCCAGCGCATCTTGCTTCTGTGCCGTGGTCAGGGGCTGGAACCCCGCCTTGAGATGGAAAAGCAGCTGGTGGAGTTTGGTCCCATCTTGCCACACAGCAGTGGGGACGAGCAGGAGGTCATCTTCCGCAATCCCTGTGCCTTTCCCATCGAGTTTTACAACCTGGAGTTTGACCCACAGTTCCTGGAGGAGGAGAAGGTAAGATAAGTCCATGTCACAGTTGTTAGGGGCATGTACACAACTGCGTATAGAACCTGTTTGGTCATGTGCCATCCTCATCCAGTTTTATGACCTGGAGTTTGACCCACATTTCCTGGAGAAGGAAATGGTAAGTCCATGTTACAGTGGTTAGGCACATACATAGACACAACAATCTTATAGAACCTCTTTAGCCCTGTGCCTTTCTCATACAGTTTTACAACTTTTAAGAATCTACAGTTCAGGGAATAGAAGCTAAGAGAAGCCTTTGTCCTGTGTGATGCATTATAGTTCATAGATTGTCATGAGTCATGCTGTTGTGATGAAACAAAATTGTGTTTGGTCAGAAAATTGTGCACCTTTCTAGCAGTTGTTGTTTTGGATTGCATTGGCTTGATTTGTGACTCTTGGCATTGGCTTGATTTGTGACTCTTGGCATTGGCTTGATTTATGACTCTTGGCATTGGCTTGATTTATTATGACTCTTGGCATTGGCTTGATTTGTGACTCTTGGCATTGGCTTGATTTATGACTCTTGGCATTGTCTTGATTTGTGACTCTTGGTATTGGCTTGATTTGTGACTCTTGGCATTGGCTTGATTTGTGACTCTTGGCATTGGCTTGATTTGTGACTCTTGGCATTGGCTTGATTTGTGACTTTTGGCAGGTGTTGCGCCTGATGAGAGGATATGATGAATATAACACCATCCTGCTGCCTCCTCGCGCACCAGGAGAAAAACTGCCACATGAGCTGCTGGACTACTATGATGGTAGACATTCAACTTGTACAACTTTTCTCTGTGTTTGTATGTCTGTGTGTGTGTGTGTGTGTGTTTGTGTGTGTGTGTGTGTATCCCAGTAAGTGCAAGGCCATCACACAGATATCTGATGTGCACCAGGCCGAGTGCAGCTGTCTTAACCCATTTAGCAGCGAGTCCCGACAGCAGGAGGTGGATTGACCATGATAATTCAAGGGTTAGGGTTAGGGTTCAGGCACCAAGCTAATCTTGCACTACCTTTCAATTATCATGGTCAACCCACCTCCTGCAACTGGTACATAGTCATTACGTAACACTTCCAAACTTTGGGAAATGTACCCCTGGGGCTAAAACGGTTAAGCTCTGTGTTAATGAATGTCTTCATCTGTATGTTGGTGTGTGAGGTCACCTATATGTTGGTGTGTGATTGCAGAGCAAATGAAGAAGTTGGAGGAGGAAGAGAGAGCAAGGGAGGAGGCGCGGGCAGAGGAACTGCGCAGACAGCAGGAAGAGAAAGAGGCTGATGGAAAACCTGGTTAGTAGATCTGCTGAGATGGGAGAAACTTCAGCAGTGCAGCAGAACCTGTTTTGAGATACCCTCCCTTATCAGAGGACACCTATCATTAAAGACCACCATTTATTGGCTGTAGCCTGATGACTCGAATGATGTCGAATTTCTTTTGCTTGTCAGTATAGTAGGTACACATAAGATAGTGTTTTGTGAGAGGTCACTGTGTGCAATGCAGACTTAGAATGCTAATGTGCCACATAAAATATGAAGTCCAAGACAACAGAAAAGTGATTGGACATAGGCAGCTTCGAGACAATATGATAGGATATTTTACCTATTGGCATCTACATTAATTGGGCATTTTAGTCCTGCAATGGGACTATGCCCAATGTCTGATGCCTAGTTGCATCCCTGTGACAGTATGGGTGTTTGATTTTGACAGATGGGTGAACCCTGACATGGGTTTTTGGTTCTGACAGAGATGGGTGAGGCCTGACGGTATGCATGTTTGGTTCTGACAGAAGGGTGAAGCCTGACATTATGAGTGTTTGGTTCAAACAGAGATGGGTGAGGCCTGACGGTATGCATGTTTGGTTCTGACAGAAGGGTGAAGCCTGACATTATGGGTGTTTGGTTCAAACAGAGATGGGTGAGACCTGACAGTATGGGTGTGTGATTCTGGCAGAGATGGTGAAGCCTGATAGTATGGGTGTTTGGTACTAACAGACGGGTGAGGCTTGACAGTATGTGTGTTGGGTATTGACAGATGGATGAGGCCTGGTGTTTGCTTCGGACAGAGACAGATGAAGCCTGACAGTGTGGGTATTTGATTCTGATGGAGATGGGTGCAGTCAGACTGCATGGGTGTTTGGTTCTGAGAGACACATGTGAGACATGACAGTATGTATGTTTGGTTCTGACAGAGATGGATGAGACCTGATGGTATGGGTGTTTCATTCAGAGAGAGACAGTTGAAGCCTGACAGTATGCATGTTTGGTTCTGACAGAAATGGGTGAGGGTGTAGAGACGGAGGAGTCAGAGGGCACTAAGGTGGATCATGGTTTGATCATCCAGACAACTGGACCCTCACGACCAGTCTCTGGCAACGCAGAACACACAGAGCCAACACCTGAGGATGCAGACAGAAAGGAGGAACTCTTGGAAGGTTAGGACCACCAGCTATTTCATGCCAAAATGCATTTCCTACGAAAAATAAAGTACCTCGCATAATTGCTGGAGACTTGCCATATTGTGATAAGACTGGTCTTTTCTTTATGTGATACAGAAAAGATGCGTGATAAGACGGGTCTCGTTGCTGTGTGATACAGTCTGTGAAAACCTTCAAAACAGCCCTTAAAAACACACTTATTTATTCAAAAACGTTACCGATGGTATTACTGATAGGAAGATATACTTAGCCTGTCAGTTTCAGCCTCCAAAATTGTTGTGTGTTGCTACATAACCAGGGATGTAACTCTAGTAAGCAGTTGCCTAATCCCCTGAGTGGCCTCCCTATCCTCCGAGTAGCCTCCCTTACTAATCTCGCTCGAGTCCGTTATTGCCAGTTCTTTTACTTAGCTTCCATTATTTCTTCAAAATCGTTACCGATGGTATTACTGAGAGGAAGATATACTTAACTGACAATTTCAGTCTCCAAAAATTGTTGTGTGTTGCCACACAACCAGGGACGTACCTCTAGCAAGCAGTTACCCAATCCCCCCGAGTGTCCTCCTTATCCTCGGAATGACTTCCTGTCCAAATCTCGCGAGAGGCCGTTATTTCCAGTTCTATACTTGACTGCCATTTTGTTTAGATCCTTCTTTCTCAGTCTCCCGTTATCATCATCTTTTTTGTCCATTCTTCGGCCTTGTTTGTCTTAACAAGGCCAGGTAAGGCCTCGGACATTGCCTCCCGCGATGATTGTGGCGAATTGGGCAATTTCCGTGGATTTGCGGCATTTTGCCGTTTGTTTCGACTTCGTCTTCGATTGTCGGTTTTAACGGTCGTCTGCTCGGTTACGTAGCCTCTGGGCTACGCGCGTTTCATTTCCGCTCTGTTCACTGTTGCAGTTTTCTTCTTAAAAAACGTGCCCCAACTGTAAAAATTTCCAGTGGCCTAGTAACTTACATCCGTGCTGCCTGTCTTGCTCGGGATGTGCATCGGACCACACTTGTGATTTTTGTGCTAAGTGGGAAGAAGATCGCTGGTCCGAAATGTGGAAATTCTACCGTCGTCAGCACCCTGTACAGTCCGACGAAGCTCCTCTTTGTCCTATCACCACCAGCTCTGCCGCTATCAGTGTTTCTTCTCTGCAGCTCTTTGCCACTCAGGAGCGGGTGTTGAAACCTTCCCTCCCGCTGCAGGTGGTTTTACACCAGGTGAGAATGTACGCCCCCGCTCATATGAGCGTATTTCGCAGCCAGCCCCGCAGACCCGGCCTTCTAAGACGGGTCTCCAACGGAGGCAACCCCATCATTTGGGGGAGGAGACAGCAACCATCGGCAGTCCCTGGCGCGTGCCCTCTCCAGCCAGACGTGACTTTACTCAATTGCACTTTTCCGTCGCAAAAAAAAAAAAAAAAAAAAAAAAAAAATTCAACACTTGTCGTCACATCACGACTTGTTGCCCAGCGCTTCGGCTCAACCACTGTCTCCTCGCGCCCTGGCTAAAAGCCAGTCACCGCGCAACTCAGCCAGCTCCGCAGACTCGGCCTTCTAAGACGGGTCTCCAACGGAGTCGAGCCCATCATTTTGGGGAGAGGAGACAGGACCATCGGCAGTCCCTGGCGCGTGCCCTCTCCAGCCAGACGTGACTTTACCCACTTGCACTTTTCCGTCGCAACTTCAGCAATTGTCGTCACATCACGACTCGTTGCTCAGCGCTTCGTCTCAACCACTGTCTCCTCGCGCCCTGGCTAAAAGCCAGTCACCGCGCAACTCAGCCAGCTCCGCAGACTCGGCCTTCTAAGACGGGTCTCCAACGGAGTCAAGCCCATCGTTTTGGGGAGAGGAGACAGGACCTTCGGCAGTCCCTGGCGCGTGCCCTCTCCAGCCAGACGTGACTTTACCCACTTGCACTTTACCGTCGCAACTTCAGCAATTGTCGTCACATCACGACTCGTTGCTCGGCGCTTCGTCTCAACCACTGTCTCCTCGCGCCCTGGCTAAAAGCCAGTCACCGCGCAACTCAGCCAGCTCCGCAGACTCGGCCTTCTAAGACGGGTCTCCAACGGAGTCCAGCCCATCTTTTTGGGGAGAGGAGACAGCGACCATCGGCAGTCCCTGGCGCGTGCCCTCTCCAGCCAGACGTGACTACCCAATTGCACTTTTCCGTCGCAACTTCAACAATTGTCGTCACATCACGACTCGTTGCTCGGCGCTTCGTCTCAACCACTGTCTCCTCGCGCCCTGGCTAAAAGCCAGTCACCGCGCACTCGTGCCACACTTGGTACGTCCTCTCGGCGTATTTCTCACCCCTTCCGTCGGTTTTATTCTCCTATTGCAGACGTTTCCCTTCGGGATCCTACACCATCGTCCGTCCCCTGTCACCGTGATTCCTGGGTTTCTCCTGCCCCCCGTCGCTCGTGACATGCCTCTCGATGACGGGTGGATCCCCTTTGCTTCGAACGTCCTTTGCAGTGCTGTCGACGCCACCTTCATTGTGCTCCAGAGGGGGGACAGTCCTGGTCCCGTTCCCGTTCTCCTGCTCGTCGCCTGCTTTTGCCTGAGAGCTGTCAGCATCTGCCCTCTTCCTTACGGCGTCCTTCTTATTCTTCTTCATGTGACTGTCGGAGTTCTCGGCGAACTGGGCACCTGGACTCCTCATCTGTCCCTCGGCGATCTTCTCCGGCCACCGCGCGATCGTTACTCTTTCCAAGGGTCCTGTTTCCCCTGGCGTTTGGCAACGCTGGTTCAAGAGGATGTTCTTCGCCTTCATCCGGTGGATTCTGCTTGCGACCTTGGGGTTTTGCCGCACCTTTCTCCATCTAGAGTCCTTTACCCGCGGACTCTCAACACAGCTGTTCTCCGTCCTCGGACTGTTTCACTCCGGGTGTCGAGACTCAACGGTCCTTTGACGAGGCCTCCGACCTCATTCTTCGCTCTCTTCCCCCAGACGCCGATGATGCGGCGGATTTATGGGCTGATGGGCCGATTTGCCTCCCTACACTTCCTCTGAAGCGAAAGGCGTCGGCTTCGGTGGATGTTTCCCTTCACCCTAAGCATTTCCGATCTCTTCCGCCACCATCTGGCTTTCGAGATCTGGCGGAGGCGTTCTCGGCGCAATTGCCTATTGGCACTTTCAAAGAGCCTCTCTTCTTTTCCTATACTAAGTGACCTGACGGCGTAGACATTCGCTTCCGCCAACGTTGGTACGCAGGTCACTCAGGCTTTTGCGTGCCCTTTGCCTTAGCTTGATGATACGGCGGATTTACAGGTGGGTGAACGCCGCTTTGCCTTTGCCCGGGTCCCTCGCGGTTTTGATAAAACTGCTGTCATGATCCGCAACACGCTGGTCTGCTCCCGCTTCCGCGATCTCGCTACCCAGGCGATGGTACGCGCTCTTGAAGACCATTGGGATCCTCACTCTACTGCGCCGCTGCGAGAGATACATTCTCTTTCGGTGGTGGCTAATCGGGCTGCGTAACATGCTTCTGCAAATGCGATAGCTGCCGCCATCAACTGTGATTTACTTGGACGGGATGCAGTTCTTGCTGGTTGTTCTGGGTTTTCTTCGACAGTCAAGGCTCAGTTCCGCCAGGCGCCCATCGGCGGTACTTTGCTGTTTGGCTCCACTTGGCAAGCCGTGGAGGATACGCATACGGACATCTGGCCCATGGCTCACCATCTTTCTTCTCACTGTTCCCGACGACCCATGGCTCCTTTCTACCATTTCGGAGCGTCTTCACCTCTCGCTTCTTCGCCCTCCTCCTCTTCGCCGCTCCCCGCTTTGGACTCGGGTTCCGAACGATCCCGTCAAGATGACGGCTTTACAGGACGCAGTGGCTTCCTTGCTTCTCAAGTCCGCCACGGAATTCGTCCGGCGACAAGATTCTCTGGCTTTCTACAGTCGTCTCTTCATCGTCCCCACGTCGGACGGAGGTTGGCGTCCGGTGATAGACCTTTCCGCTCTCAAAAAAAAAAAAAAAAAAAAAAAAAAAAAAAAAAATTTTTTTGTTGCCTACTCCGTCCTTTCGTATAGAATGACCCGCGCCCTGCGGGCCGCCGTCCAACCGATGGATTTGGCTGTCGGTCTGGATCTTGCCGATACATACCTTCATGTTCCTATACACCCTTCGGCTCACCGATACCTTCACTTCGCCTTCCACGGAGTGGTGTATCATTCCGGGCGATGCCCTTCGGCCTCACTCTCAGTCCCTGGGTTTTTACCAGGATTATGGATGCGGTGATTTCCCCTTGGCCGGCTCTACTCGCGTCCAATTCAACTTCATCTCCTCCTTCTTTGGCGTCTGTCTTCGGGAGATTTGGAGGTTTGCGTTCCGGTGTCGCACTTAGTTCGGCCGCATCTCCTTCGGTGGACGGATTCCGCGTGGTTGGCGTCGGGGGTTCCCCTCGCGTCACCGCTTCCTTCCCTGTCGATCTGCACGGATGCCAGTCTTTCCGGTTGAGGTACTCACCTGCTCCAGGACTTCAACACGACAGTGGATGTTTGGTCACCGGTTTTGGTGGGCAGACACATCAATTGGTTGGAGCTGAAAACAGTGCGGCTCGCCCTGATCTCTTGGGAACCACACGTGACCAACCAGGCAGTTTTGGTTCTCTCCGACAACACGACGGTTGTCTCCTATATTCAGAAGCAGGGCGGGACACGCTCCCCCTCCCTTTGCATTCTTTTGTTCCATATTCTGGTGTGGTGTCGGGTTCGGGGCATTTCGCTACAGGCGCATCACATCCCGGGACGGCCGAATGTGCTGGCAGATTCCTTATCTCTTCATGGCCAGTGTCTCCATACCGAGTGGGCTCTTCGCCCCGACCTTTTTCGGATGATTTGCCGGCACTGGGAGACACCCATGACCGACCTGTTTGCGACGAGGTGGAACGCACAACTTCCCCTCTTCGTCTCCCCTGTTCCAGATTCTCTTGCATGGGCGGTGGATGCTCTCTCTATCCCCTGGGAGGGTCTCTTGGCCTATGCGTACCCTCCGTCTGTCCTGGTACCCAGGATTCTTCTCAAGCTCAGAGGCTGCCATGCAGTCTTGTTTCTGGTGGCAACGTTCTCGTGGAACAAGAACTGGACCACAGATCTCCTGAGTCTCGCCATGGACCCCCGCTGTGGCTTCCAACGCTTACCACATTGCTGAAACAACCCCGGCAGGATCTTTTTCAACCTTGCCCGGAGAACCTCCTCTTACACGCTTGGCGATTGTGCGGCGCGCCTTCACCGCTCGAGGTTTCTCGGATGCAGCGGTGGCGGCTATCGCTTCAGCTCGACGGCCTTCCACCAGGAAAGTCTATGAGGGTAAATGGCGGGTTTTTCTGTCGTGGTGTGGGCCGCGACACCTCCCCCCCCACAACTCTGACTATGCCCCAACTCGCGGAGTTCTTCTTGTGGCTCTTCGAGGATCAGGGCTTGGCACCCATCACCATTCGAGGTTATCTTTCTATGGTGGCTGACACTTACCGCCATTTGGGTCGACCCGATCCGGGATCTTGCAGGGACCTCGTTTACCTCATGGCTCATTTTGATCTCCGGCGACCAGTGACCCGATCACTACTCCCATGTTGGGACCTTGCGTGGGTGTTAACATGGCTCAACTCTGCTCGTTTTTTGAACCGCTGCACTTGGCCCGGTTCTCAGACTTGACGAGGAGGACCTGCTTCCTGCGGGCCATAGCCACAACTTTTCGCGTGAGTGAGCTCCACGCTCTCTCCGTACTTCCGTCTTGCCTACAGCTCCGGGCTTACGGCTCAGTTCAACAGACAGCAGGATCCGGTTCGGGTGTTACAAAATCTATCTCCGCCGGTCAAAGCCCTTACGGCGGGGTATTTCCCGCCTTTCTTGCCTTTGGTTCCGAACCGGCACGATATATCCGCCCAAACGATCTCCGCTTGGCTGCGTGGAGTTATCCGTTCTGCTTACAATTACCTCTCGCCTACGGGAGCGACGAGGCTGCGGATTCGGACACACGAGAGACGGGCTGTCTCCGTGGGTGTCGATTTCGACCGTTACTGCTCCATGCAGGACATTGTGGCGGCTGTGGGCTGAATCTACTTTCGCCCGTTTTTTACTTGCGTGACCTCTCCAGCCAGCGGCACCACCTGGCTCTGGTGGTTGACGTTGCCGTGGCTCAACACTCCCTCCCGGCGCTGGCGGCGCCGTAGGTAACACTTGACTGAAATTGTCGGGAGTGTGCCCCGGCCAGGGGTCTAGCTAAGCAGTTACCTGGGGGTTTTTGACCATAGAAGCGGCACCCTCCCCCTCTTTTTAATTCTTCCTCTCAGTAATACCATCGGTAACGATTTTGAAGAAATAAATGTATTTTTCTTTAAAATAATTTTTTTCGAAAAATACTTACCGATGGTATTACTCAAACTTCCCTCCCACCTTCCCCGCTTGCCGCATGTCAGCTCAGATAGAACTGGAAATAACGGCCTCTCGCGAGATTTGGACAGGAAGTCATTCCGAGGATAAGGAGGACACTCGGGGGGATTGGGTAACTGCTTGCTAGAGGTACGTCCCTGGTTGTGTGGCAACACACAACAATTTTTGGAGACTGAAATTGTCAGTTAAGTATATCTTCCTCTCAGTAATACCATCGGTAAGTATTTTTCGAAAAAATTTATTTTAAAGAAAAATACATTTTTGTTTGGTTTCCTCATCATCCGTCTCCATGTTTTCTTCATCTCCCTTGTTCATCCTTTGGTTTCGTTGGTCTTGCCATGGCCAGGTAAGACATGGGTTATATAAGAGACCTGATCCATTCTTATTAGGAATGGAAATGATTGTCTTATTCTATACCTGCGTATTTCTCTGTGGGCTGGCGATTGGGTGCCTGATAGGCGGGGGCAGGGGATCTAACTGTTGTCTGTCCAGCGCTGTGATTCCCCTTGGTTTGAGTAATGACAATTCTGCCAGCGCTAGCCTCACCTATCTGGTTTGTGAGTATCATGTATAACTCGAGGCAAAATTTGTATCGTTACATTGTTGTGTAATGTTCTGTGCATCTACTGTGGGAAATCAGGGTATTTACCCGACCACATATAGTAGCGCACCTTCATGTTTGTGTATGTATTTTTCTCCTGCCTACTTCCTAAGTTCCGGAGAAAGACATGGGTTATATAAGAGACCTGATCCATTCTTATTAGGAATGGAAATGATTGTCTTATTCTATACCTGCGTATTTCTCTGTGGGCTGGCGATTGGGTGCCTGATAGGCGGGGGCAGGGGATCTAACTGTTGTCTGTCCAGCGCTGTGATTCCACTTGGTTTGAGTACTGACAATTCTGCCAGCGCTAGCCTCACCTATCTGGTTTGTGAGTAAGGCCTGGGACATTGCCTCGCCCGACGATTGTGGCGGACTGCGGCAATTTCCGTGGATTTGCAGCGTTTTGCCGTTCGTTTCGACTTCGCCTTCGACTGTCGGTTACAATGGTCGTGTGCTCGGTTACGTAGCCTCTGGGCTACGTGCGCTTCCTTTCTTTTCTGTTCCCTGTTGCAGTACTCAACTTAAAACGTGCCCCTCCTGTAAGAATATCCTGTGGCCTGTTGATTTACACACTTGCTGTCTACCTTGTTCAGGCTGTGCGTCAAACCACAGTGTGTGACTTGTGCTACGTGTGAAGAGGAGCGCTGGTCCAAACTTTGGCAATTCTACCATGTCAAGTGCCCCAAGCAGTCCGACGAGGCTACGAATCGCCCAGCCATTCCCAGCTCTACCGCCATCGGTGTTTCTTCTCGGCGCTTCTGGTTACCGGACCCCGGTCGCATACTATCGCCGCTCTCCCGATCGACGGAGACGGGACTCTTGCTGCTCCTTTCCACCCCGGCCATGGTGACGGACGCTGTCCCTTCTGCCGCAGGTTGTGATGTACCGGGCGAGATCTTACGCCCCCGCTACCTCGAGCGTATTTCGCAGCCAGCCCCGCGCACCCGATCTTTGGAAACGGGTCTCTCGCAGAGGTACCCCCATCTCCCTCGGGGGAGGAGACACCAGCCCCTGGCTGTCTCTGGCACGGATCCAGACCAGCCATGCGTGACATTGCCTACTTGCGCTTTTGCGCCGCCGCGTCGCCATCTGTCGTCACCTCACGACTTGTTGCTCGGCGCTTCGGGGCTCCCACTGTCTCCTTGCGCCCTGGCTAGAAGCCGGTCTCAGCGCAAACGTTCTTCGGCGGTCTTCCCCTCTTTTCCTCGGACAGCGCGACCATAGCCCTCTCCACGGACCCTGTTCCCCCCGACGCTTGGCAGCGACTATCGATGAGGACGTTCTTAGCCTTCATCCTGAGGATTCTGCCTCCGACTTTGGCGCTTTGGAGCACCTTTCCCCGTCCATGAATCCCCTGCCCGCGGACTCTCAGCACAGCTGTTCGGCGTCTTCATCCCGCTTCGCTCCGGCTATCGAGACGCGGCGGTCATTCTCCGTTTTCTTCCTCTGGAGGCTTGTCCGCCCACCCCTCCTCTGCAGAGGATGGCTTCGGCTTCGGTGGATGTTACCCTTCAGCCTAAGCGTATCAAATCCCTCACACAACCACCTGGCCTCCGGGATTTGGCAGACGCCTTTTCGGTGCAGTTACCTTTCGGCAACTCAAAGGGACCTCTCTTCTTTTCAGATACCAAGTGGCCTGAGGGCTTCGACATCTGCTTTCTCCAACGCTGGTACGCAGGTCACTCTCAGGCGTTTTCATGCCTTTTACCTTCTCTCGATGCCACGGCAGATTTTCCAGCGGGTGGTCACCGCACCACCTTTTCCTGGGTTCTTCGCGGTGTTGACAAGACTGCTGTCCTAATCCACATTACATTGTCCTGCTCGGGTTTCTTAGACCTCGCAACCCAGGCGATTGTCCGCGCGCTCGAGAATAATTGGGACCCTCAATCTACCACTCCGCTGCACGAGGTACATTCTCTCGTGGTTGTGGCTAACCGGGCATCTTACCATACTTCTACCAACGCGATGGCTGCCACCATCAACTGTGATTTAATCCAACAGGATGCAGTGCTTGATGCTTGTTCCGAGTTACCTTCGTCGGTCAAGTCTCAGCTCTGCCAGGCTCCCATCAGCGGTCCCTTACTGTTTGGCTCTACTTGGCAGGCCGTGAAGGAGTCTCACAAGGACATCTGGCCTACGACTCGCCTGACCTTTTCTCGCTTTCTTTTGGCCCACGAGACCATGGGTCGCGCCCTGCTGTCCTTCAGACCTGCCTCCCGACCAGTTTCCAGTGTGTCCCTGGGCCCCTCCCGTCACCCCCATTTTGGCCGTTCCCGCACCCTCCCGGCCCCGGCCTCCGCCTGGCTTGGTTGCGGCAGGTGGCCAGGGTGGGGGAGGGCCCACTGACTCTTCTCCCGCACTGCCCCCGCCGACTTTTTTCGGGTCACCAGTCGACAGGCGGCTATCCCAGTACAGCACCCGTGGCGGTCGCTGTTGCCGGACGACCCTTAGATCCTTTCTACCTTCTCAGCGGGTTTTCAACTCATGTTTGTACGCCCTCCTCCTCTTCGGTGCTCCCCGCTTTGGACTCGGGTGCCGAGTGATCACGTCAAGGCGGAGGCGTTGCAGGGCGCGGTGGCCTCGTTGCTTCACAAATCCACCACGGAGGTCGTACAGCGACACGATTCTCTGGCTTTCTACAGTTGTCTCTTCATTGTCCTGAAGTCGGACGGCGGTTGGCGCATGGTGATAGATCTCTCGGCTTTAAATAAATTTATTGCTGCCCCTTCCTTCCGTATGGAAACGACCCGAGCCCTCCATGCTGCCGTCTAGCCAATGGATTTCGCCGTCAGTTTGGATCTTGCCGATCCCTACCTTCATGTTCCTATACACCCTTCGGCTCGTCGTTACTTAGGCTTCACCTTCTGCGTGGTGGTGTATCAGTTCTGGGCCATGCCCTTCGGTGTCAACCTCAGTCCCTGGGTCTTCACCCGGATTATGGACGCAGTGATCGCCCGCGCTCAGCGGTCATCTCTCAGTCCGACCTCCCACTACCTCGACAACCTTCTCCTCCGGAATCTGAACGAGACCTGCTTGTCCGCCGACAGGGATGCCCTGCTCTCCCTTCTTCACCAACTCGGTTTTCTGGTCAACTTCGGCAGGTCAGACCTATTGCCGTCCCGCCATTTTCTCCACCTTGGGATAGAGTTTCAGACCACCTTGAACTTGGTGCACCTTCCCCAGGCTCGGATCGACAAGTTAGCTGCTTTGGCCCAGCAGATGTATCATGCAACCGAGGCTCCGGGGCGGATGTGGTTACAGTTGTTGTGACTCATGAGCGCCGCGGCAGACTTGCTTCCACTTGGCCGGCTCTACTCGCGGCAAATTCAACTACATCTCCTCCTTCTTTCGAGGCCATCTTGAGGGGATTTAGATGTCCGCGTGCCTGTGTCTCCACTGGTTCGGCCACATCTCCTTCGGTGGACGGATCCCACTTGGTTAGCACCAGGTGTTCCCCTCGTGTCTCCGCTACACTACATGTCGATCTGCATGGATGCCAGTCTCTCCTGTTGGGGCGCTCACCTGCTCCCGGACTTCAGCGAGACAGTGTCACCCCCATTTTGGCCGTTCCCACGCCCTCCCGGCCCCGCCCTCCGCCTGGCCTGGTCGCGGCAGGCAGCCTGGGCAGGGGAGGGCCCGCAGACTCTCTTCCCACACTGCCCCCGCCGATTTCTCTCGGGTCCCAAGTCGGCGGGTGGCTATCCCAGTACGACCCTTGGATCCTTTTTACCTTCACAGCGGGTCTTAAACTCACGTTTCTACGCCCTCCTTCTCTTTGACGCTCCCTGCTTTGGACTCGGGTTCCGAGCGATCGCGTCAAGGCGGAGGCGTTGCAGGGCGAGGTGGTCTCTTTGCTTCACAAATCCGCCATGGAGGTCGTACGGTGACATGATTCTCCGGCTTTCTACAGTTGTCTCTTTGTTGTCCCGAAGTTGGATGGCGGTTGGCGTCCGGTGATCGATCTCTTGGCTTTAAACAAATTTCTTGCGGCCCCTTCCTTCTGTATGGAAAACGACTCGAGCCCTATGTGCCGCTGTCCAGCCCATGGATTTCGCTGTCAGTCTGGATCTTGCCAATGCCTACCTTCATGTTCCTATGCACCCTTCAGCTCGCCGTTACTACTTACTCAATTTTAGCCTAAGAACCTGTTGTGTTCCTACGCAACCCGGGAGGCACTCGGGGAACCCTAACTAGGGCCGAGAGTAGCCTCCCGTCCCGGCCCATCCGGGCACTCACCATGTGGCCCAATCACAATCAGTCGTGATACTTAGCTTACCAGCGGCAAGCAGGGCAGGTGGGAGGGTCCTCTGAGTAATGTCAAGTAAGTATTTTTCGAAAAAATATATTTTATAGAAAAATTAATTTGTTTCCTCAAAAACATTACCGATGACATTACTGTCTGGAAGAATGGCGAAAAGGTGGTGGGTGCCGCGCTCAAGGTACCGTCATAAAGGGCATACGACAGAGCCAGACACCTAGCCGCTAAACTCCTGACAATTTTAGCTAAGTGTGTACCTACGGCGCGTCCGGCGCCGGGAGGGAGTGTTGCGCTTTGGCGATGGCCCCCACCAGGGCGAGGTTGTCTCGCTGGCCCGACAGATCCCTGAGGTAGAAGCGGGCGAATGTTGATTCTGCCCACCAGCCCACTGCAGTCACGATGTCTCGAACAGCACAGTTGCGATCGAAGGCGACGCTTGTGGCCATGGCTCGAACCTCATGTGCGCGGATCTTGATCCTCTTCGCACCATCTTGGGAAAGGTCCTGATAGGCGGACCGTATGACCCAGCGTAGCCAGGAAGATATCGTCTGAGCAGTTATGTCATTTCTGCCGGGGGCCAAAGGCAGAAAGAGGCGTGACCGTCCGCGACGGACGGGCTTGGATCGGCGTAGGTAAATGCGTAAGGCGTGCACAGCATCTTGTTGCCTAGTCTCCCGAGGAAAATTCACATTTTTTAGCGGCCGATAGTTATGACCTGGGGCGCAGTCAAGGGAGACCTGGTCTTGGCGAGGAAGGCAGGGTCGGTGAGCAATTGCACAGAGCCATCTGCCCGGAACTGGAGACAGGCAGAACTTGCCGACAGCGCGTTTAGTTCGCTTACTCTGGCCGCTGTGGCCAGGGCCAAAAGGAAGCATGTATTCCTCGTTACATCAGCGAAGATAGCCAGGGAAAGCAGCTTGAACCTGTCCGAATTAAGCCACGTCAGGACCCATGGTAGGTCCCAGCGAGGAATCAGGGAGCGGGAACCGGGTGCTGCAGGCCAAAATGCGCCATCAGGTCTGTGAGATCTTTACATGCGCCAGGGTCTGGGTGGCCGAGATGATGGTAAGTGTCATGGGCAGGTATCCTCGGATTGTGATGGGGGCGAGGCCTAGGTGTCCAAATAGCCAGAGGAAGAAGTTAGCGAGTTGTGGAGTAGTCAACTCGATGGGAGAGAGATGCCGGTCATCACACCATGACTATGACTGGAGAACTCGCCACTTGCCCTCATAAATGCTTCGAGTCGAAGGTCGACGGGCCGAAGTGATTGCTTCCATCGCTGCACCCGAGAAGCCTCTTGCGCTGAGGGCTTGCCGCACAGTCTCCAGGCGTGAAGGAGGAGCCGCTCCGGGCACGGGTGGAAAAGCGGCTGGCGGGGCTGCTTGAGCATAGTCCTCGAGGTGGGGAGACGAAGAGGGGGACCCGTGGCGAGACTGAGGAGGTCTGTGGTCCAAGACCTGTTCCAGGAGAACGGGGCGACCAGGAACACGACCGCGTCGCAACCTCTGAGCTTGAGTAGGACTTTGGGAACGAGAACCGTCGGGGGGTAAGCATATGGGGATTTAGACGTCCGCATCTCTGTGTCTCCACTGGTTCGGCCACATCTCCTTCGGTGGATGGATCCCACTTGGTTAGCATCAGGTGTTCCCCTCGTGTCACCGTTATACTACCTGTCGATCTGCACGGATGCCAGTCTCTCCAGTTGGGGCGCTCACCTGCTCCCGGACTTCAGCGAGACAGCGGGCCTTTGGCCGCCGGATTTAGTGGGCAATCACATCAACTGGTTGGAGCTGAAGGCAGTTTGGCTCGCCCTTATCACCTGGGAGGCGCACGTGTCACACCAGGAAGTCTTGGCTCTCTCCAACAACACGACGGTCGTCTCCTATATTCAGAAGCAGGGCGGGACGCATTCTCCCTCACTTTGCATCCTTCTGTTCCAGCTTCTCGTGTGGTGCCGAGATTGGGGCATCTCGCTACGGGCGCATCACATTCTGGGACGGCTCAATGTGCTGGTGGATTCCCTGTCTTGTCAGGGCCAGCTCCTCCAGAGTGGGCTCTGCGCCCCGACCTTTTTCGGATGATTTGCCTGCACTGGGAGACGCCCATGATCGACCTGTTTGAGACGAGGTGGAACACACAACTTCCCCTCTTCGTCTCTCCTGTTCCGGACCCCCTCGCATGGGCAGTGCATGCTCTCTCCATTCCCTGGGAGGGTCTCCTGGCTTAAGCGTACCCTCCCTCTGTGCTGATACCCAAGATTCTCGTCAAGCTCAGAGGTTGCCAAGCAGTACTGTTCCTGGTAGCTCCGTTCTCTTGGAACAAGAGCTGGATCACAGATCTCATGAGTCTTGCCATGGATCCCCCTCTGCGGCTTCCCACACACAATGCTGAAACAGCCACGGCAGGATCTTTTTCACCCTAGCCTGG